>JAVANC010000008.1:16817623-18040123 GCA_033319125.1 Parnassius glacialis
TAATACCAAGTCAGTTAATTTATTCAGTCCCTACTTAAGGGTCCTTCTGTTTTAAGTTATTACGTAATTAGCTAACCTAACAAAATCTTATAGTGACCATATCAATATCAAAAATCTTTTATGTTTTAAATAAATAAATATGACTTGGCAATCGCACTAAACAATCTAATTTAATATTAATATGTATTACTTGAGAGATACATGTGTTTTCATGCGATGGCCAAGTCAATTTATTTATTTAAAATATAAAAGATTTTTAGTATTGATGTAGTCACTATAAGATGTTGTTAGGTTAGCTAATTACGAAATAACTTAAGACAGACGGACCCTTAAGTAGGGACTGAATAAGTTAACTGACTTGGTATTACATGGATCTCACAACTTTTTACGGTAGAAGAACTGAGTTGCGAGACTTGGCTGTTTTTACAAGTTATGTTTTTTGATGGCATCTCATAAATCTTATACAAAGTTTAGAAACGGCTCGATAGATAGTAGCGTTGTTTGTGCTGTTTTCAAACAAAATTTAAAAAATTGTTACATGAGTCATATTATTTAAGAGGCATTTAATCAGTCTCTTGGGGTAACAACGAAACTATGTACGAATACATAATATGTCTTAAGCATACAATCGAGTGAGGGTTCATTCTTACTCGATGGTATGCTTCATTATAATAATATCATCATATAAGAAAAATAATAATAATCATTTAATTTCAGTCCATCGAATCATAGTTACATTTGAAATGAAATTTATATTTTGAATTACATATGAATTAATTAAAATAAAATTTAATTATATTAAATTAAAATTATTAATCAGATTTACAACTACTAAAACCAAATTAACATCATTAAATATAAAATCAATAATTTATGACTGCATCTGAGTCATTTGTTTGTTTGTCCTTACACTAATCATATAACAATGATTAATGTAGTGACAATCAAACCTGTTCGTAAATACGCTCAAGATGGTGTTGGAGGTGGTCCGGAGCTTGAGCCCCATAGATATGCGTCGCTTTCGCATCATTGTGTAGAAACAGTCGACACGGGCGTCGACGAACATCCCTGACGCGCTGTACGTGCCCAGGGCAGCCCCAACAGCACCCTGAACGCATTATTATATTGCACACGGAGTGCGTGGTCCGGTTTTTTGTATATGACACCCACAGGCTGACCGTGTACAGGGACGTACAAAATGCTCTGAAAAGAGTTATTTTGACGGCCTTCGAGCAACGAGCAGATCTGCGGGCGATCATATTGGCCCTTACAGACAACGCCCTCCTTTCCGTATTGATGTCCGCATCGTCCCTCAGGTCAGGGTCATGATATGCCCGAGATATTAAACTGTTTGACTCTTTTTAACTCCACACCATTCAGTCTAATTGGTGGAACAGTCTCGCGGCAGCCCCGCCCCCTGGCCGGAAAGACCATGCATTCACTCTTCTTTGCGTTATAGAGCAATCCGTGATCCAGCACATAACGCTCGCAGATTCCCAGCAACCTGGACAGACCACACCACCGAGGCCACTCAGCTGCACCATGTCGTCCGCATAACTAATATTATTGACACAAATACCGTCAATATGGCAGGCCGACACGGTGCTGCTGAGCGCCTCTATCAGTGCGCTCACGTACAGGTTGAAGAACTTTGGCGAGGTCAGCCCCCCCCCTGCCTCACCCCGCACTTCAACCTGTACGGCTCCGACAGAGTACCCAAGCATCGAACGACGTTGACCAGGTTAAAATACCAGTACTTGAAGATTTCTATCAGTTTGAGAGGCATTGAGATGTTCTTTAATTTTTGCCATAACATGTCATAACTAACCAGGTCGACACCTTCGAGAGGTTAAGGAAACAGGCATAAAAAGGTGCTCCTTTCGAAGTAACACTTGACAGTTTGCTTTAAACACAAAATAGCTGATTCAGTAGACAGTCCCGGTTTAAAACCAAATTGATTGTCATAGAGTGTTTACATACCGGTCAAGTTGTGAATTAAGCAAACCGTCAAGAACCTTAGCAACCACTGTGGCTAGAGAGATTGGTCTGTAGTTGCTCATGTCGCTTAGGTCACCAGTTTTACTCTTAAACAATTGGTACCACCACAGTCTTCATCATCTTTGCTGGTAAGTACGCTCACTTGGTTCACTCACCCGTTGACGCTCACCGGATAAGCCAGGCTTATTATTTAGCTTACTCGTAGTTTTCCAAAAGTTACGAAAGTCATGCTTCGAATGGTGAGAAGCGGAGGATATCCATCTTTATCTGCTCCCTATATTTTGGCACCACTTTAAGCGTGATTTAAAGATTCTACGACTCTCCCGCATCTCCTCTCAAACACGTTCTTCACTTGGTTTACCCCAGAGTACCCATTCCATAAATTTACACCGAGCTACCTCGTGAGCGTCACGCACATGCTTGTTCCATCCAATCACCGGTGGTTTTCTTCGCGGTTTAACAATAGTATGACTGTCAGAGGCGGCTATATACAATGCATTTACAATCCTATTATACATACTCTCAATTATAAGCCTGTGATCTTGGCTGTCACAACTTTTATCACTACAGTTACCGAATTCAAACGGAAAGTCAATTTCTTTTAACCTATCATTACATAATTTTGTATGTATAAATCTATTTGTTCAAGGTTTCTCTCCCTTCACTTTATTTTATTACATTCACGATTTCCTTGCAAAATCTTTGGTTTTACATTATTAATATTGCATTTAATAATGAGTGGTAAGTGGTCAGACCATACCGGGTCATATTTGATGTGTGTATCAACTATAGTTTGAAAAGCCGACTCGGTTACAACACCGTGGTCTAACCATCTTAGCGCCCCATTAGCGTCACTTATAAAACTATATGTCTCAGACAATAAACCTAAATGAATGATATCGGCACATTTCCAATCCATGTAGCTACAAAAATTTGAGAGTTTATAACAGAATTGCTCAGCCGGGTGGGCGTTGAAGTCACCGAGTATGTAAACACACTCAACATCTTCATTGCCCACAACTGCGCTTAGCGTTCCCAAACAATCCGTAAACTCGGCTAGGTTCACCGTTCTAACAGTCGGCATGTATACATGGTAGAGCCAGCTATATTATGATTCTAGCACGAATGGTTTGGCTCAAACCGAGAAAGACCACGCTCCGAAAGAATACCAGGGTAAAATAGCAACTTAATGCTGCTGTGTTCCTATGGTGAGTGTAGAGACTGGGGACCCTTTTAAATGTTAACGAGGCATTTTTACACGTATCATACTGTACTGCAGTGATCATGATAAGTTAAAATTTCTTTGGGTTACAGAATCCCCTTACGATCAGCTGGATTGTGTGCTCGTTTGTCAACTTTATTCTAAAAAAAAATACTGGTGGCTAAACAGCAGGTGGACTATTGACGAAGCAGCGGGTGGCTTCGTGGGCACAGAAAACAGAGTGAGACAGTAATATTGTTTTCGTAAATATTATTTTTCATGAAACAAATAATATATGAATATTTTGGGCATTGAAAACTTTTGCTGAGTAATAATAACTAGCCACAAGTTTTAGCAATTTTATCAAATAACGTATAAATACGTAAACAGAGCCTTTTGAAACTACCCAGTTTAAATAAACCAATTTAACTTTTGCTAAAATAAATTATGTATATGTATCTCAAAGAGATCCTAATTTTATTTATGATAGGAGACCCAAAGTACAAGTACAGTTAGAGTACAACATTTGCTTATGAATTGACAAATTTCATTTTATTCAGCTTGTAGTTATCTTATTTAATGTATCAAAGTATCCTGCTAAACATAGGCCTCCCAATATATTGCCTCATAATGCGATAATATTCGTTTGGCAAGCGGGTTGGTTACCACATATTTTTAATTTTCTAGCTGTTAGTATGAAAACGCTCCTGCCTATCTCCTGTTTTGCTTCTGTCTGTCGCATTTTACGACACCCACGGAACAGCCCACCTGACAGTAAATGGCTACTGCAGTTCATAGACACTTGCAGCTAACTTCAAGGAAGAAGGCTACAGTGCGCTGGTGTCTCTGAGAACTAAGATGGAATGCGTCACAGCCTGTAATTCAACAGACTCTATACCCATCACACTCAAATACAGTAGTGTTTGTAGTAGTAGTAGTAGTTAGTTGTAGTAGTAGTGAAATACAGTACTATTTGGTGGCAAAAATGGGCAAGAAGGCGTTTTGTCAGCGTGGTAGAGCCATGTTGCAGCTATGTTAGTAGTATAGTTGTAGCACGAATGGATCGGCTTGACCGGGGTAGGACCACGCTCTCACAGAATACCAGCGTAATTTTTTTTATTTATTTAATTAACAAATTTAATTAACAGAGAACAACACTGCTGAATGCCACAAAGCACGGTCCTAAGCCACCTGCATCCATCGACTTCCTGCATATCTTACCAGGTCATCACTCCATATAGTGGGGGGACGCCCTACACTTCGCCTGCCGGTACGAGGCCGCCACTCGAGAACCTTTCTTCCCCATCGGTTGTCGGTTCTTCGAGCTATATGGCCGGCCCTTTGCCACTTCAGCTTACTAATCCGTTGGGCTATGTCGGTCACTCTGGTTCTACTACGGGTATCCTCATTTCTGAGTTTATCACGCAGAGAAACTCCGAGCATAGCCCTCTCCATAGCTCGCTGAGCGACCTTGAGCTTCCTCATCCGGCCAGCAGTGAAGGACCACGTCTCAGTTCCGTATGTCATCACTGGCAACACGCACTGGGTGTACAGTCTCGTTTTCAAGTTTTGAGGTGCTTTGTGGCATTCTTTGGGGGAGGCCTATGTTCAGCAGTGGACTTATGAAGGGCTGTAATGATGATGATGATGAACACTGCTGTGTTTCGTATGGTAAGTGTAGAGAACCGGAAACCCTTTTACTGGAAAAGAGGCATTCCATCTTAGTCCTCACGGATAACGACGCATCTGCATTTTCATTCTTTTTTATAGGAGAGGGGGTAAACGAGCATGCGGCTCACCTGATGGTAAGTGACTACCGCCACCCATGAACAACTGCAGCACCAGGGGAACCAGGGGAATCGCAGATCCGTTGCCGGCCTTTTAAAAAGGAGTAGGCTCTTTTCTTAAAGTCGTATCGGTCCGGAAAAATCTCTGATGGTAATCGATTCTACAAAGAAGTTGTGCGAGGAAGAAAACATCTTCTAAATCGCACAGTGGTGGACTGCCAATCATCCAGATGGTGTGGATGTTATCGGGAGTTCCGCCGCGATGTGTGTTCGTGAAATTTGGCGGCTGGGATTAATCCGAACAATTCCTCAGAGCACTCCCCGTGGTAAATACGAACGAAAATGCAAAGGGATGCAACATCTCTTCGCAGTGCCAATGAATCGAGCCGATCGGAAAGGACTCGGTCGTCGACGATTCGAGCCGCTCTGCGCTAGATGCGGTCAAGTGGAAGGAGCTGGCACTGGGGACCTCCAGCCCAGAGATGGGAACAGTATTCCATGTGAGGCCGAACCTGCGCCTTGTCAATTTGCAGGCAGTTTGCCGGCATGAAATACTGTCCCGCTCTGCTGAGCACGCCAAGCTTTTTAGAGGCCAATTTGGCCTTCACTTCCAAGTGACCACGAAACTGCACGTCACTCAATATGTCAACCCCGAGGATTCCGATACTGGCTGAGGCAAGAAGGGGGGTGCCTTGAAACTGAGGAGATACGACAAAAAGGTTTTTTTTGCGGTAAACGCGCAAACTTGTGTCTTCTGAGGATTACACTGGACTAGAATTAGTCGCCCCCAATCCGAGACTTTCCACACCAAAGACTCGACCTCAGATACAAGTTTCCGGTACTCTTTGTTGAGGATAAATGTAGATGTCTATGTGTCACAGCAACCACTTACCATCAGGTGGACTGTGTGCTCGTTTGTCACCCTATCCTATAAAAAAACATGTTTTATAATTGAAACATAATTTTTAACGACCGTGTCTTGACTTGCCTTGTTTATAATAATAACAATGTTTGTTTCTTTGTTTGTGTGTTCCTTACACTATTCATGCGATTATGATGAAACTTGAGTGGGTTCTTGTAGGTTGGTCTGTTTGTTTGTTTTTTCGTCCGTTTTTCATAAACTTGGAAGAGATGTTATGGGTGCTAGCGAATGTTCTAACAAAAAAAGGCATTGTGGCTGGCACAAATAATAAGTAATATTTAAGTCAAGGAGCAAACGAGCTTTACACGGCATTAGAAAATAAATATAATATTAAAAGGAAGAACACATATCTAAACAAACTTGAAAAATAATTATTATAATATAAAATTTCATCTAAATACTTGAGTCGTTTCTGAAAATCCCATAAATACACATTATACGAGTATACAATAATTGCTCACTTAAAGTATTGAAATATTATTCATAAGATAACTTTAGTTCGCCTAAACTTGTGTTATTGAATTTATTAATGTCATGTTATTCAAGTGTTAAGTGAAGTTTGAAAAGCTATAGATTGCTCATCTTTCGACTTTTGGAACCTAGATTTGTTTAATCGAATTCTCCTCGGATTGGCTATTGGCGTTATTTACCTTTCTTGTCCTCTCGATTGTCGAACTATGTTGTATTATAAATGTAAAATAACTTTACGTGGTAGAGCCACGCTGCAGCTCGAATGGGTAGGACCACGTTCTCACATACAAGCATGGGGTTAGGGACCACACACACGTTTTACTAAAAACGAAGTATTCATCTTGGTCCTCAGGCGTGACAACGCATCTGCGTTTTGATTCAAAATTGAGAAGAAATATAAATGTTTATGAGCCCCAGTATCCACTTACCATAAAGTTGGCTGTGTGTTCATTTGTGACCCTTATTAAAAAGTGGATTTTTGATAAAAGTAAAGTAAAATTACAACTTATATACGTCCCACTGCTGGGCACAGGCCCCTCCCATTTTTGCCACGGTTTTTAGGGCAGGGAAATGTCCGACGCGCTGTCCCAATGCGTTTTGGCGAACTTCACATCTCCCTAAAATATTTTCTTTTAGTTTTTATTTCTCAGACATTCAGGTTTGCTCACGATGTTCTCCTTAACCGTGAAGCACGTAGTAAATCAGCACTTAAAATTGCGATTAACAACTTTATTAGTGCCGTGAGGATCCAACCCGGGTTGCTCACATACTATAAAATTTACAGCGAGCGTCTGTGCTACCACGGGTCACGAGCTTGTGATATGCTGTAATAAATGAATTAATGTTAATTAGTGGCATTACGGTGACATCTTTGGCTAATCAATCATCCCATTTCGTCCCGTGGGTGTCGGGAGCGGTGACTGTACACAATGGAAATGTGTGCGGTGATGATATGGCGATATAGCCATATCCAGACGAATATATTACAGAACGGTAATGGGGAACACTTTCAAAGGTACTAGACGTCCTTAAAGTCACTTTTTATTCAATTTAGGCTTATTTCTCTAACAGAATACCAGCGTCAAATAGCAGCTTAACGTTGCTATGTTTCGTATGGTGAGTGTAGAGAACAGGAGACCCTTTTTACTGGAAACAAGGCATTCCATCTTAGTCCTCACGGGTGACAACGCATCTGCATTTTCATTCGTAATCGAAGATAGATGTAGATGTCTATGGGTCACAGCAACCGCTTACCATCAGGTGGACTATGTGCTCGTTTGTCACTCTTATCCTATAAAAAAAATTAAAGCTCCTACGGACGTCAGAATCTACACCAGTCAGCAAAAACAAGACCTACTTGTCTTGGTTTTGCGAACCGTACACAGATAAGAACCAAAGGCATGAAATTCTAAATGATCTTAAGGTCTTTCTTGTTTTAAGCATTAGCACAATTTTGTTTAAAATTACAACTTATAATAAAACTAGCTCGCCAGGCAGACGTTGTTCTGCCCATACCGACGACCCTCTGTCCTATTAAAAATCCTTAAATTCGCAATAAAAAATTTTGAGGGTCATTTATCGGGATAAAAACTATCCTATCTCTTAAGTTGGACCAAAATGCACACAGTATGCAAAATTTCATTGAAATCAGTTCAGTAGTTTAGGAGTCCATCGCGGTTCAACGTGACACGTAATTTTTATATATAAAGATAACATAATGTCAAAGATCAATAAATATTTTTAAGACGTCAGTTTTAACAGAATAATATCAGTTGCCGGGGGTACCTGCAAGTGCAAAGTAAGAGTTATCCACACATTGTTAGGCTTTTTATCGAAATTTCCTTTACAAAAATATGAAATTTTGTATCTGGTTAAATATCAATGCAACATTGTTATTTTGGGGAATTTTACTATGGCATATCTCCATAGTACTGTAGATGTGAACAAAGTACAATAAATTAGCTGTTGCATCATTAGCCAACTTTCTAATACTTCCAAATATTGCAGAACTTTCTATTGCATTTCAAAGCTAGTTTATTAAGTGCTCGCATCTAGAGCTTGAAACTTGAAATCAGTAGAAATGCCAATAGATATGGTAGAAGTTTCAAAATATAAATAATTATCCTATTGATACAGCGGTCTGAGGTGAATAAGGCAGTTTGAACAGTAAAAAATAAATGTTTTCTGAATTTATTTGGAAACGATTACCAGTGTTAGGATAAGCCTTTCCATTGCAAAGTCGTTTCTTATATATTTAAATAACAATTAGGTATTGTCAGCAAAAAGAACTATCTGAGACATTTTTCGTAACATTAACATCTTTCATTGCAGTATTGTATGGTACTGCGATCGCAGAAATCATTTAACATTTAATCGTCGAAAGAACAACAAGATAGCCAGAAGCAATACGTAGCGAATATACTTCAGCTAAATCCGTCGCGAAGACAATTTATGAAAATTGGATTACTCGTTTCGGATCACCTAAAACCATCACAACGGATCAAGGAAGAAACTTCGAAAGCAATTTATTCCTCAAACTTCTTCAAACTATGGGAATACAGACGACACGTACAACGGCATACCATTCTCAATCAAACGGAATAGTCGAACGATGGCATCGCACATTGAAGACCGCACTCAAAACTCGTTTATCTCAACATACAAAGTGGATTGATGAGCTGTCTACAGTGCTACTTGGACTACGAGCAACACCTCGATCAGACACTAGTCTTAGCGCCGCTCAGTTTATCTACGGCTGCAGCATAGGACTACCGTGTGACTTCTTCACTTCAACATCGTCAAATAATCAAGAAATGAATTACGATTTTGTAACTCAACTTGGAGAATCAACCAACAAAGTCTTATCGTCGAAACGCACATCATCACACGGAAATAATAAATCAGTATTTATTTATCAAGATTTGAAAACATTTTTAAATCTTAATGAATGAATGAATACACAATTTCAACCTACCTACGATGGACCGTATAAAGTATTACAGCGAAATAGCAAGACTTTTAAATTACAAATACCTGGAAGGAAATCTACAATTATATCGATCGACCGACTAAAGCCTGCCTATATTATTAACGAGAATACTTCAGAGGATTCATCATCATCATCATCATCTCAAGAACCAGCGAGGAAGCTTGAAAACCCATTATCTACATCAACCCAGATGAAACCTATTTTAAAAACTACGAGACGTCAAGCCTTCGGTACATTTTCGCTAGGGGGAGAGTGATGTAGCAGCCAGGCTAATCAACCCTAAATGTTAATAAATAATGTTGCCCTGCTGCTACCATAACGCAGAAGGTGAAGGTCTGAAGAAAACATTTATTTCCTAATTACCTCCGGCTACTGAGATACTGTGAGCTGTATATCGATGCGAGATAATTTGACGTATATATTTAACGTTTTTATATAGAAACAAGAAACATCCGCAAATTACATCAGCGCCGCATCGTCTTCACACGCCGGCTATCTTCATGCATCCGTCGATCATTTTCGAGCCGTTTCTTCAACGCCGCAGCTTCGCTTCTTCTTGCTGTTCCAGAGATGTGTCCCATCGCTTGCTGATTACGCGCGCGCGCCGGTCTGCACCACTTTTATAGCTCCGTCCAGCAACTCAGCTACGAGAAGCTATCCACGAGTCTTACGCCGGCCAATGGAGCGCGACATATAATAGTTGTACATAATATTTTATTGATTAATCTTTATTGGTCAAAATATATCAATTGTAATTGGTTAAGTACGAGTAAAATAAAAATTATTACTATTGGTAAACTAAGAATGTAGCCGGGCATATAAATATAGGCAGGGTTAGCTAAATAAATATACTCCATACTCAATTCGCCTCCGCCACTAAGCCACTCGGAGTCTGTTAATAGTGGACACCATACACCACTATTGCAATATAAACTCTTGTGGAAATCGTTTTATTTTCTCGGTTTATTGAAGATTGTATTTCTATTCTTAAAGTTCTATCATTTTTCTACTTCCAAAACACAAACACACATTTAATCAAATTAATTGAAGTGTCTATTATATAGATTATATAATTATACTAGCGATCGGCCCCGGATTCAGCCGGGTGATTTCTTTATCTCCACCACCTACCGGGTCCAATTGAGAATCATAAAACATAATCACACACAGGAGTTCAGTTACAAACACACGGACAGAAGAATTATATATGTATGTGTATGAAGTTATTGTATGTGGTCTATAGTACTAAAGCCTTTTCGGAAACCGCCTTGTTCGGGAGTCGGGAAGTCGTCGAGTCTGCGTGCGAGATGATTCGTAATGACTCTCAAAAACAGTACGTAGACGCGGCGCAGAAGGAAAATCGGTCTATAGTTTTTCAAGAGAGCGTTGGCACCTTTCTTGAAGAACAAGAATACGGCACTTCTGCTCCATGCTTGTCATGGGGGATGTTGACTATAGTTGCCACGCTTAATGAGGCGGGTTAGCAATCGCGGTTTTAACGTATGTGGACTGTGAAAAAGCCTTTGATTCCATCGAAATTTGAGCGGTGCCAAAGTTCCTTCAACGGTGTCAAGTTGACTTTCGGTATATCGAAATGCTGAAGTGTTTGTACAGTAGTGCTACGATGTATATCCGAGTACAGAACCAGAGTGCGAAACCTATGGCAGAATTGCTGAAGGACCTAAGCACTCAATTTGACGGTTCCGTGACGTAGTGGCTTAGCAATGAGTTGCAACGCTTGGGGCCACGGGTTGGAATCCCGCACGGAACAAGTATTTGTAGGGCCTACAAATAATTGTTCCGGGTCTGGATGTTTGTCCTTGTGCAATATATGTTTGTAAACTGCCTCCACGATACAGGAGAAAATCCTAGTGTGGGGGTAACGTTTTAAAAAAAAATGACCTCAAAAGTGTCTCCCAATGGATAGGGTTTAAGATGAACCAGAGTGACAGACATAGTCCAACGGATTAGTAAGCTGAAGTAGCAAGAGGCCGGCCATATAGCTCGAAGAACTGACAACCGATGGGGAACAATGGTTCTCCAGTGGCAGCCTCGTACCGATAGACGAAGTGTACGGCGACCCCCCACTAGATGGAGTGATGACCTGGTAAGACATCCAGGTAGTCGATGGATGCAGATACCTCAGGACCGTGCTTTGCGGCATAACTTGGGGAGGCCTATGTTCAGCAGTGGACTTGTGAAAGGCTGTAATGATAATGATGATGATTAAGCTTTTATAGCTGTAGAATTATGTGTAAATTATAACTGAACTTTTAAATGGACTAAGCAATATCACATCCACCACCAGATGGAAGAAAGTTAACGACTAGAATATCGTCTAAGTGTGGCATTTTTTCTTCAAATGTTAATGAGGTCAAAGTTTGTTTAAAACTAGTCGTCTAACGAATATTTTGTAGTAAATATAATCACGTATTCTTGATCTGAAGAATAAAAAATGGCTCGGTAAAATATTTGAGTAGTATCGCATGCCAGACATCGTGGCAAATTGTACAGAAGTCCGAAGAGTACAATTTGCCGTAGGGTATGTATGTGGTCTATGGTGCTAAAGCCCTTTCGGAAACCGGCTTGTTCGGGAGGCTGGAAGTCGTCAAGTTTGCGCGCGAGACGATTCGTAATGACTCTCGAAAACAGCACCTAGACGCGGCTCAGAAGGGAAATCGGTCTGTAGTTCTTCAAGAGAGCGTTGTCACCTTTCTTGAAGAACAAGACCACCGCACTTCTGCTCCACGCCTCCGGTGTAATGCCACCATGGAGGACGGAATTAAAGAGCTTCTGAAGGACTTCAAGTACCGGTCTTCCACCCGCTTTCAGAAACTCCGCTGTAATTCCATCCTCGCCTGGGGCCTTGCCGTTTTTAAGATGCTGGAGAGCCATTCTAATCTCGCTCAGACTGACGTCCGGGATATCTTCGGAATAGTGTCGGATGAGACTCGCTCTTGGATCGCTACTCACACTTGCGTGTGGCTCCAACGATGACGTGTACAGCTGCCCATAGAACCTCTCAATCTCACTCAAAATCTTAAGTGCCCCGGATACGATGCTGCCACATTCGGTCTTCAGCTTTGACAGTTGGTTCTTTCTGGCAGACAGATCTCTGGCAAAGACTTTGGAGCCTTGGTTCCGCTCGATCGCTTCTTCAAAACGAGCTGTATTGAAGTTGCGCAAGTCCCGCCGCATGCATTTGGAGATCTGTCTGTTCAGTTGCCTGTATGCTGTTAAATCCGTTGAAGAATGTAGCCTCATCTCCCGTCTAACAGCCATGAGATTAAGAGAGTGATCGGAGAGTTTTTGTGTTCTTCTGCGGCGGGTCTTGCAGAACTTAGCTCCGACCGCATGGACAGTTTCCACGAGCTTGTCATTTATATCGTCCACTTCATTGCAGTCTTCTAGGCACTGAAAACGGTTTTGTAACTCGAGCTGAAAGGTTTCGGGACTTTGGATTAGAGCACGAAGGGGTCGGAGCGTTGACTTCATCAGACGAGACCTCTCCAACTTAACATTTAGGTTCAGTGTGCCTCTAACCATTCGGTGATCTCTGCCGGTTTTCACCCTCGCGATCACTGAGACATCACTGAACAGTTGTCGTCTGGTCGTCATAATGAAGTCAATCTCATTTTTTGTCGAATCGTCGGGGCTCGACCAGGTCCACTTCCTGTGGGGCCGCTTCTTGAAGAAAGAGTTCATCATAAAGAGTCCCTCTTTCTCCATGAAGTCGGCCAGCTGCTGGCCCTTTGGGTTCCGTTGCCCTATTCCAAATTTACCTACTTTCAGCTCACCGTTCTCTCTTGTGCCTAGTTTTGCATTGAAGTCTCCCATTAACACCGTATATTGGGTTTTGGAGGAATGCATGGCTCTAGAGATATCCTCATACATTTCCTCCACCTCCTCATCGGGGTGTGCCGAGGTTGCTGTATGACCTTCAGTGAATACCGTTTGGTGATTCTGAGTATAAGGTACGCAACCCTCGTCGACACACTCCCGATCTTTACAACGTTGTTAACGAGAGACTTGTGGACGATAAATCCGACACCTCCTTGGGTTGCCCTCCCGGTGATAGAGCAAGTTGCCGGATTCGAGGATTACCGTGTCCTCCCCCTCTCTTCGGACTTCGGATAATCCTATAATAACATTTCAGACATCCGATCTGCTTAACTTAGTAGTAGCCCCGTAAGAATATTCAAATTTCGACGCCTTTACCAATATTGTACAGACAAACTGACACCCTTAAAAATCTACGGCGGTAAAGTATTTACGATTTGGCAAGGATCTGATTTATCGGAATATTACATGGAGCTATCCACGTGAAAGTTCAGACGAACGTCTCTCCGGAAAAGAACGGAAGCTAAACATAGGCTGTCCAACTAATTTTACTTAAATTAAACAAGAAAGTTAAAGTTAACTTAGTAAAATCTTGAAAATGTACTTTTAACTTACAGCAACTAAATAAAAACATAGGCTTCACATGACCTTTTTTATTAGAATTGATTTTGGTTGTAAGGTATCACTTGACGCCATATCTTGCCTATTTCCAGTATGCAATTCTTTATACATATTTTGCGAACGCAGAAAATTACATATAGAATGAAACCTTAAAAGCAAGGTAAAAGGTTAAACTATTTTAATATAAAGTAAGTATTTTATTTTTTAGTTTTTTTCCTTGATATGGTAAGTAACCATTCATCAACCTCATAAGTAATTATGAAAAAGTAAAGGCTCTCCGCAGTGCGATTATACTATATTATAATTAATTTAATTTGACTATATAACAGAATTCGACGCGTTGTCTAATGTGAATAACTATAACTTAACGTCGCTTGTGAAGACAATCACGTTTTTATTGCTAGGATTGAAAGACGCTCTGTTAGAGTAATGCCACATCACGTCCCTGGCTTAGATATTTTGGATCTGCCAGTAATTTAAATTATTTTTCTACGATATCATGCCAAAGTTTTGATATTTTCATAAGTTTTCATTTACGACGCACATGGAAAAAATTACTATGTTTTTATTGTTAAAATTACATATGGACAAGCATCTGACGACCCGTCGTGAACGTGGTACTGTGGGAAAATCACGCCATGAAGTAATCTATTTTGAAAGACTATAGCAATACAATATTTGTAGGCATTTTTTTAACTTCAGCCATCGGGTAATAAACATAATTTAAAATTAAAAATCTTGTACAACCGACTTCAATATATATTATTAATGATAACTCAATAACAATTCAAAAACAAATACCTAACTAGA
This sequence comes from Parnassius glacialis, assembly GCA_033319125.1. Classification (NCBI taxonomy): domain Eukaryota; kingdom Metazoa; phylum Arthropoda; class Insecta; order Lepidoptera; family Papilionidae; genus Parnassius; species Parnassius glacialis. The sequence goes on from JAVANC010000008.1 coordinate 16,832,263, forward strand.
TAGACCTAGATCAAATTTATATGAAACCACATGAGAAGCACCAGCTTTTAAATAAAAAAAGAAGCATCGAAATCGGTTTACGTAGAACAAAGTTATGAGGCAACATACATAAAAACATACAGTCGAGTTGAGTACCTCCTCCTTCTTGATGTCGGTACAAAATACGAATCGAACGGTGTAAACGACTACTCATCAATAAAGTACGTACTCGGTGTATACGTGCTGCGTCATCTAGGTCAGATGACGTCACACGATGGAGCCCCGCGTATAACAAAATTATTTTTGCAAACGCAAGTGTGCAAGCAACTTCAAAGTCCCATAACTTTTTTATTTCTAGTGATATTTCATTGATTCTTTCAAGTATTTGTTTTAATTTACCATTTTTTTAATCTTTAATATCTTGAAAAGTTAGTTTCCTAGATCGACATAAGTAAGTTGTGGAAGATTCATTTTATCTAGAATACTCCTCGGTTTTGATATTTTTGCAGCACAAAGTAAGTAATAAATTAATTCCATCCGCTACATTTTGCCATCGCATATAGTGACAAAACTTGCGCTACCATTCACACCATCTAGATAATTGGGGCTCCACCACTGTGAGATTTACCAGAAGTTTTCTTTCCGGACGGACTTCAAGAAAAGAGCCTACTCATTTTTAAAAGGCCGGCAACGCAGCTGCGATTCCCTAGGTATTGCAATTATTCATGGGCGGTGGAAGTCACTTGCCATTAGGTGAGCTGCATGCTCGTTTGCCCCCTCTTAAATAAAAACAAATCATAAGTTGCCCCCTCTTATATAAGTAAAGATAATGTCGTATGTATGAAATGTATAGTAGGTATGTGCACCTCTCCAACACCACCTGCGCAATGGATACCCCCGTGACCACTCCGGGCGAGGAAATAAGTACAACTATAGTAGTTTCTATACGTGGTAGAGCCATGCTGCAGCTATATTAGTAGTATAGTTGCAGCACGAATGGGTCGGCTCAACCAGGGAAGGAACACGATCTCACAGAATACCAGCGTTAAATAGCAGCTTCATGCTGCTGTGTTTCGTACGGTGAGGGTAGAAAACCGGAGACCCTTTTTACTGGAAAAGAGACATTCCATCTTAGTCCTCACGGGTGACAATGCATCTGCATTTTGATCCTTTATTGAAGATAAATGTAGATGTCTATGGGTCACAGCAACCACTTACCATCAGGTGGACTGTGGGCTCGTTTGTCACCCTATCCTATAAAGAAAAAAAACTTTTTTAACAGTGGTAGAGCCACGCGGCAGCTTTTGCTGTCGCACGGATGGGCCGGCTCGAACCGGGGTGGTATCACGACCTCACAGAAAACCAGCGTGAAGTAGAAGTTTACGTCTGCGTTTCGCTTGGTGAGTGCAGGTGGCCGGAGGCCCTTTTTACTGGAAATGAGGCATTCCATCTTAGTCCTCACGGGTGACAACGCATCTACATTTTGATTTGTAATAAAGGATAGATGTAGATGTCTATGGGCCGCAACAATCACTTACCATCAGGTGGACTGTGTGCTCGTTTGTCACCCTTATCCTATAAAAAAAAAACTACCAGCCTTTCCAAAATCTGTGGCGGATCGGTTGTTCCAGGGCTCCACCACCAACCGATATTCGGCCGAGGAGGTTAACGAGAGTGGCGCATTGTAATACCGACCCTCCTCTCTCCTCGCGGCCCAACTACAACTTCATTAGCGGTTCGGCCAATACAGTATCACTTAAGATAAACATCGCCATACCAACATATTTTCCTACCCGCGACTCTACCTCGATGACAGCGGACAGAGGGAAAGAACACCCCTTCTACTGTGTCATATACCCATCAGTAATGTAAACAGCGTTGACAAAATATTATGTACAGTCTATTGACATCTACATCTATCCTCGATTGGGAATTAAAATGCTGATGCATTATTACCTCTGAGGAGGACCTCTGAATGAATGCCTCGTTTGCAGTAAAAAGTTTTCCGGTTCACTACACCCACTATATGAAAATCAGAAGGTGTGCGTGGTTTTTCCCAGGTGTAGCAAACCCATTTGTGCAACCATAAAATCATAAAATAGATGCAGCGTGGCCGTACCACGCCAAAATATTTTAAAAAAGATTTCACCATAATCTTTCAGAATACATCATAGTCTGACCGCATATACAATCAACCGACGGTATTAATATTTTCTCTTATTCAGGAACATACTCGTGGTTAGAAATGATTAGTTGAAACAGGTTTTCAGTACTTTTAAACTGATCTGTAATCTGTGAGTAATTATAAGTGGAGTTCTTCGATCGAATAGACTCTTTCGTAGGCAATATTTTTCAGTATACTGTCTTAACCATTTACTCCTTAACAATCACACGTCTTACATTCAAAAAGTTAAGCCTGATACATAATAACGTTTTATTGCTTCTACGCCTTGTCCTCATTACAGCGTTCAACATCAATCAAGCGTTTTAATAGAAATGTTCCATAATAGGTTTCGCTTTAGTGTCTATCAGACTGTCCGCCCCATGTCAGAAAATAGTAAGCGGTAAATGAATAGTCCATTTGTAACAAATAATTTAACTCACATACCTATTATTGTCACTTGTACATGTAGTAGTTGAATATTCTTTTTTATCACACGTAATTTATTAATGTATTTTAAAATGTAATGAAACCAATCATTTCAATTAATAATAGTAAAGCCAAATGTACAAATTAAAAGATTCATCTTCAAATAGCACCCCCATTACACGAGAGTACTATTAAACAAATACTTTAGTAAAATGGTGCGTTTATAAATGTATTTAATATATTTTTGAATACGATATTTCCTTGATGAATGAACGTCGTAATTACAGATCGGAAATGGACCGCACTGGTACCCTTCCAACCGAACTCGTATTTTGTGTTTGTTAAATGATCCGTGATTTCTCGGAAGATTTTAACAAGAATATGATGTCTTTCAACGTGATGGCGGCGTAAATAAATCCATCGCCCCATTTCCTTCCGTGGGTGTCGTAAGCAGCAACTATGTGAAAAATCGGATCGATTACATCATCATCATAATCATGATTGCAGCCCTCCATATGTCAACAACTAGGATTATTTTCTGCAGCGGACTTGTTAAATATCTCATGGCCTCCAATAAACAGCGGTATACCTTCTCTTATATATCTGATATAAAATACAGCGACAGGCAACGGAGAAGAGCGTCTAATGATCAAACCATCCAGTAAATTATCTGGTCCCATATCTTCCTTGCAATATAAGCAGTCTATACCCAGCAGTTTACTGTCAAGGTGTAATAAAGTACAAGAATATTTTTCAGTAAGGGAAAATATTAATAACCCAAAATGTATTTCATACATGGTGGAGTCATTCAGAGTTCAGTTAACGATTTCATAAAAGCTAATCGCCGATGAACACGTATGATAAATTTTATGAACCCTGTTAACTTTCATTTGGAGGAAACTAAAAATTTTCCCCATCTTTTCCAATACTTGATTTAATAAACTGGCAAATTAATGTCTGTCTCTCTCAAAAACTAAGTAAAACTGAGAAACTTCAGTACGTTTAGGCCCACCAAATAACACAAGCAACACATATTTTGTGCATCAATAAACATAATAAATAAAGAGAGAAGAACCACCTTAAAGTCTTCTTAAGTCTGATTTAGGTAATAATTTGATATTGTGGTCCACTTCTGCAAGTGCTGTAACCACCAGACAATGTTGACTCTAAGGCTCATAATTCATTACTGCTTGCATTGGTAGAGTCGACCTTATAGTTTAAATGAGTAGTCCCTGAACGGGCGCAAGCAACAAGCGAAACCACCAATGTGAAGTTAGTCACATTTCCTAGGTAAAGTGCAACATATCGGTAGTCACGTTTGTGCCTTCTGTCTTATAACTAAATACGACCTGGATATAATTATGAGACAGACCTGGAGTTAAGAAATAATTTAGGTATTTTTCTTCAATTTGATACATAAATCTTAATCTCAACTTGTACCTATCCATAAAGTACAAAAATGATCTGAACTCAACAGGTAGAAAAAAACTATTTTTAGATCAGAATTTGAACAAGTGCATATTTCAGACTTTCATTTCTTTATTTTACGTATTTGGGCTAATACAATATGTACACGCCCCTAGCTGCTCCAACAAAGGTTGACGGGACGGGAAGGGCCCATGAGTAATCCCATCGACGGGCAACAAGGGACGGGGCCCAACGGCCTATGGGGACTTATCATTCTACACAATAGATATAAGGCTAGGTAAACAAATAGTACGTACCTGGTTCGGCTCGGTCAGGCGGTAGGTAGGTGTAGGTGCATGTAAGTGGTGTGTAGTAGTGTTTATTTATGTGACCTGACCCAGCTGAGGTGACCGGGCAGCGGCCTGGTCCGATACTGCCCCACCATTTTGTATCACTCCAGCGGAGGTCACCAATTGACAATTTCTTTCTTCATTTCACTATTTCAGTCTATCAACCTTATTGTACATTTAACTAACTTCAGACTCAACTAAATGCTACGCTCATCGAAATCAAACACGTGGCACCCAACACAAGTAACGAACAGTAGTCCAAAGTTCAATATTCAAGGTTCCGGGTTCACGTAGCACTACTTTGCAAACACGAGATCTAACGCGGCCTCTTCTTGAGTCTCAAAGTTCAGCGTTCCCAAACAACAAACTAAATTCCTTCGTACGATATTAAATACAACGCCGCAATAAGAATTCAAAATCAGCCTAGCTGACACGCAACTAACTACCGAGTGAACACACAAAAGGCTCTTAACGCGACGGTACAATTAAACATTAACTTCCAAACAATTAATCGACCCGGCGTCTATTTTTCTAGACTCCACAAACTCCTCGTCGTTGAATAAATTTGCTAACAAAACCGACACTAATTAGAGGTTATACGGGACGAGCTCCCGCCGTGCTAGTCACTGCACTGCATTCAATCACTTCCGAAAACTATTAACCGGGCCACGCCCTCGAAATGGAATGAGAGCTTCAAATGCCATACCGTATCTCTACTCGGCGTGCGCGCAAGGTTCCACGTCACACAAGCAAGTTAAATATTGCAAAATGCACTTCAACAAGCAATCACTATACAATTGACACAATTACTTTCAAACGAAATTACTTTAATCAGTCAAATACAATACAAGCCTCTTGTCACGAGCTTACAACTTAGACAAACTAATCCGAGGCGGTCTTCACGAAACCACAAATTCAACAGCGAATTAAACACGCACAAATACTAAAAATCTAGACCACAAAGCCAAAACTGGTCGCGCGAAACCGCTGCAGCGGTCACCACAAAATACGTCAATCGACCGCGCCGCTTCTCTCAAGCTACCGTTATCGCCCACGAGCGCTGAACGCCGGGAATCTGCATACCGCTGCCCCCTCCCAGCGACGCGCGCGTCACCTCACACCATCGGGCGATTCGCTAAGTTAAAGGCTATTGGATGCCATCTCAAATGACTATCTTTGGACCTAAACACAATAAATTTTTGCAAAGTAGAATTATCACTTTATGCCAGAACACAGTTATTTTATTTAGATGTGTTTGCACAAAAATTATACTAGCTGTCAAAGTGTAGGTATGGACACCAGTTAAGTTTGTGCATTAGGTGCAACCTAAATAAATCGTGTATTTTCTGTTTGTTTTAGATTTTTATACCAGTATTTGATTTAGAAAACATGCCCTACGATCAGCTAGTCAGTTTGATCGAGGGCATTGATGACGTCGAAAAATTCAGATATTAAAAGAGACTCAGATCCTGAAGAGATCATCCTTTGAACGACTTGTTAGGGAAATTATCGGCTGTAGGACTGATTATGCTGTTACAGGTTCCTAAAACTTAGACTGTTACTTACCAAGATTGTTAATTTGTGAGATTATGATTCCCAAGACTGATTCCTAAGAAATATAAATTATAATAATAAATATTCTATGAAAAGTTACTTACAAATAGTTCAGTTTTTCATAGAAGATCATCATAAGAGTTGTTTTATTCTAGAAGATTTAGAAGATTTTTTTGTCATTTTATGAGATAAAGGAGTCATTTTTGTAATTATTATACACTTAGTCACTTTGATTAATAATTTAAGATTTTTTTAAATAAAAAAACCAAAAATATAGTTATTTAAATAAAAATAATTTAATTATGATTTGGTTTTATTTAGAATTTTTTTAGCTTAACCGTCACAGTTTACCAAAACTGTTTCCCTATATACCAAAATGTTTCCCTAAATGGTCTTGCTTTCATATGAAATAGATCTCTATAGACAAACCCGAATAAGTCGGCTAGTGAATATAATATTCACTAATTTTTCTTATTTTTTTTATAGGATAAGGGTGACAAACGAGCACACAGTCCACCTGATGGTAAGTGGTTGCTGCGGCCCATAGAAATCTACATCTATCCTCGTTTGCGAATCAAAATCTTCTTCCCCTTATTATACTGCATCTGCAGAATTTCTATTCCTTGAAGTTTGCGTAAAAGGAGCTAAATTGATTCTTGGTGTTGTCTACTGTCCTCCTTCTGTCGATTACTTCTCCAGTCTTGAAACAATTCTGGAATCCTTGGGGTCCGAATACTCACATCACATTATCATGGGCGATTTTAATACAGACCTCCTGACTCCGCACTCATCCCGTTCCTCTAAGCTCCTTCACATTGTCGAGTCGGTTGGCCTCCACATTTTACCTTTACAAGCCACTCACCACAATATTGATGTGGAGGATACCTGGCTTGACTTAATCCTTACCTCTGCTCCTTCTCTTGTCTTCTCCCATGGTCAACACTTTGCACCTGCTTTCTCCTATCATGACCTCATTTTCCTTTCTTACGTCCTAAAACCTCCTAAAGCTCCAGCTAAAACTCTTCACATGCATTGTTTTGGTCGCTTAGATGTTGAAAAGCTTTGTATGGATGCATCCAAAATAAACTGGAACAGCGTGGTTTCTGCGCCCACTGTGGACGAAAAGGTTGAGGGTTTGAATGAAGCTATCCTTAGGTTGTATGATGTACATGCTCCCATTAAAAAAGTGAAGCTCAAGCGTCCACCTGCGCCAATGGATGACGATTGGGGTTCGAATTGCGATGAGACGTAGGGATCGGGCTTTTGGCAAATTTAGGAAAGATCGATGTGATGAGAACTGGACTCTTTATAAAGTTGCAAGGAACCGGTGCAATCAGATGATACGCAACGCCAAACGCCGATTTATCCTTAGTAACATCTCATCTTCTTCCCCTGCTAATATCTGGAAGTTCCTTAGAACCATAGGTATCGGTAAACGACACCATTGTTAGTTTCAGAGGACGATTGGTCTGGATGATATTAATTTTCATTTTGTCTCCAACAGTCCTCTTGATCACCAGACCAAGCGTCTTACTATTGAACACTTAATGGGTCTACCTCGTCCCGATATTGATCTCTTTCAATTTTCTCCAGTAGCTATGGATGAGATCAAGAAGACAATCCTATCCATTAAATCTAATGCTGTAGGTTGCGACAACATCAGCCGACGGATGATTATCTTTATACTTGACCATATCCTCCCAGTTATCTCGCACATCATTAACTTCTCCTTGGATTCTGGTGATTTTCCTTCTTTGTGGCGTAAGGCTTACGTTATTCCCTTACAAAAGATCACAAATCCCACTTTACCCAATCATTTCCGAACTACATCCATCCTTCCCTTCTTATCCAAGGTCCTTGAAGCCTGTGTCTACAAGCAACTTTCGCAGTTTATCTCCTGTCATAACTTATTAAGTCCCTTGCAGTCTTGCTTTAGGCCTGGTCATAGCACCGTTTCCGCACTCCTGAAAGTAACTGGTGATATTAGGGCAGGCATAGAGGATACTAAAGTCACTGTGTTGGTTTTAGTTGGCTTCTCGAACGCCTTTAATACCATCAGTCATGACATTCTAATTTCCATACTTTCCCTTTATATGGTCTCACCCGAAGCACTGGATTGGTTTTCATCATATCTTCGAGGTCGCCAGCAGTCGGTTCGCATCGATGAGCTATCATCTAGCTGGTTTGACTTACATGCTGGTGTTCCTCAAGGCGGCATATTATCTCCTTTGTTGTTTTTTATATTTATTAATCTCATTACCCAAGACCTTCAGTCTGCGTATCATCTGTATGCCGATGACTTGCAATTGTACACACAAGCGAGTATTGACAATATTTCTACAGCGGTGGACATAATTAACAGGGACCTTGAGTATATTAAGAACTGGTCTGACAGGTTTGGCCTAATGGTCAACCCTTCGAAGTGTCAGGCCATAATAATTGGTAGCCATCGGATGAATCATAGATTGAAAACAGTAGCTCTACCTCCTATCTTTTTTAATAATACTGAGATTGAATTGCGTTCTACTGTGAAGGATCTAGGTTTATTAATTGATTCTACCTTGAGTTGGAAAGACCAAGTAACGACCGTTAGCCAGAAAGTTACCGGTACCCTGCGTTCTCTCTATTGCCTAAAAAATTTTCTACCATCTGCAATCAAAATAATGCTTGTGCAAAGTTCAATTTTTCCCCTAATCGACTATGGTGATGTGTGTTATTTCGACCTGAATGCAGATCTTCTCAATAAATATGACCGTCTTCTGAATAACTGCATTCGATTCATTTTCAATCTTCGAAAGTATGACCATATATCCACGTATCGATCTCAATTAAAATGGTTACCTATTCGTCAACGCCGTAGTTTGCGTGCACTCACTACCCTTTATTCTATCCTGATGTCTCCAACTTCCCCTTCCTACTTATCTCCTTACTTTCAGTTACTTAGCGCTAGTCATGAGAGAAACCTCCGCTCTATGAACAACCTTCTTCTCCTATGTCCCTCCCATAGCTCTGGACTTGTTCATTCTTTTTTCCACATTCAATCTATTCTCCTTTGGAACGCACTACCTCTCGAAATCAGGACGGCTAGCAATCGTTACGCGTTCAAGATGAAGGTTCGGGAATACTTAATTAATAAATTGGCAGAATCATCATAGTAACAGTTTATATATATTTTATGTATATATATATATGTGTATATGTGTATGTATGTATATATATATATGGTATGTATGTGTGTATATATATTGTTATTATGTATATTATATAATTTATTTGATTATGTGTATATATATATATTGTATATATTTTTATTACCATTTATATCTTATGTATTTTATTTCCATGTGCTAAATTGTTTTTTTTTTTGTTATTTTAGTTTAGTATTAGCATATTAACATTTTATAACACCTACTTCATTCTATCTCTGCATCATCCCAAGGTAGACTGGTAGAGAATGCCTTAGCCATTAAGTCCGCCTATATACCACATGTGTATATGAAGTTTTAAATAAATAAATAAATAAAAATGCAGATGCGTTGTCACCCGTGAGGACTAAGATGGAATGCCTCATTTCCAGTATAAAGGGCCTCCGGCCACCTGCACTCACCAAGCGAAATGCAGAGGTAAACCTTTACTTCACGCTGGTATTCTGTGAGGTCGTGGTACCACCCCGGTTCGAGCCGGCCCATCCGTGCGACAGCAAAAGCTGCCGCGTGGCTCTACCACTGTTAAAAATTCTAGTTCTTCTACACTCCTTAACCTATCTCCATACCAAAAATTCAAATTCAACAAAAAAATCTGCCCTATAAAGTGTTAAAGTAACTATTTGCACAAGAGTATATGACGGCATGACGGCGGTGTAAAACTACGCCGGTACAGCAAATTTTATAAAAAACAAGTGCACAGCACCGATCACGCCACCTATCGCGCCACTCGATTTCCCCCACCGCCCCACTACTCGACTTATTTTGCAACGGGTTTAAAAAGATCGCGCAGCGACGGAGCGGGCCGGGGATATACCTGCGCCCCTTTTCCCTAAAGAGAGTCGCTTCCGATTCGGCAGAAATGCCATACAGGCCAATGAATGTCCCACAGGTTGTGTATAGTGGGTAGGCAGTTCTTCAAAGTGAGTCCCATATAACTACGCAGCTGGCTGCCTTGGTATACTATGAGCATTCACCACCTCCCTGCGACGCTTTCGGAGGGTGCCTTGCATTGGGCGCAAAAAAAAACGGAGCGGGAAGTGTTGACTCTGCCAAGACTCGGTGCACTGGTTGTACCAAGCTAGCTTACCCTAGGAGCTCACGGATAATTAATTTGTATGTAAATTAATTATTATCATTAATTATAAAAATGCCTAGTGCAATTTATTATTAATAAAACTAAATATTATCTTGCAATCCAGAGCAGATGCTCATTCTCCTACATATATTTTCTACATTCTCTGTTTTACACAAAGACATTTAAGTACTAGTAATAGACCTGACATCAGCAACAAAACGGTCACCTGTTACTTAGATTCTATAGGATACGTTTCGAATTTGTGTCATTTAGTCTTAGTGATATCGGCAAAAGTTCTAGACACATTCCTTTCCTAAATTTAGAAAATATGCCCGATTATGCTCTATTAAAGTATTGTAAGTCTCGGTATGTAGCAAAAGCTGAATGTGATTTCGATTTATTATCGCAAGTGTAATGTATATTTACCCCATAAATTTTAAGTTATATTATTGCTGGTAGATTGTTCTATAACATTTATCAGCATTTTAATAAGCGTCTTTTGTCAGCTAGTGAAGTCACCAAATGAGTAAGTGATTGATAGAGTTTGTCGATTGAAACAGTAAAGGATAAAGTATACATATCAATAAAGAAATTGGGTGGGCCTGTATTGGGCACACGGCCGTTGGTTTTAACGTGAAACGTCTATGACAGCCTGTTACGGCCTACGGCTGCCCCTACAAAGATCTAATACCCAAGGGCCCATTGAGCGGGAATCCAACGAGCAGACGCAGGTCGGGCCTCCAAAGTGGCCACGTGGAAATCTCTAATTACAATAAACTATATGGGAGAAAGCTAGAAACCAAAAGTGCTGAACAGTATCAGGAGCTAACTTCGCTCCAAGGCTTGGGCAGGCCGTGAGTGTGTGTAGTGGTGTTTGGTGAACAGTGTACAGTGAGGTGTGAATGTGTGAGGCCTGGGCAGGCGTAGGCGACCAGCAGCGGCCGAGTTCCAGGCTGCTCCAAAATGCTGCATCGCTCCAGACTGCTCCATCGCCGGACCACTTCTTTCTTCACTGTCACTAATTCAGCCTCTTAGCTTCATTGTACATTTGTCTAACTTCAATTCGCCTAATTCCACACTCATCGGAGAATCGAACACGTGATACCCGACACGGCAACGACAGTAGCACAAAATTCGACGTTCAATGTCCCGGATTCACTTATCACAAATTATAACGATATCCTGACAATTAACCGGGAGAAGCTCTCAAACAAGGAATGCGTGACTCGAATCCTAGATCATATATCTCCTCGACGCGCGTACACTATTCCGCGCTCTCGCACGAGTTAAATATCGCACAATTCACATATATACGTGACGAAGAAACACGCACTTCATCTAGCTAATATGCACAACTACTTTCAACGAAGTTACTTAAACCGTAAACCCCATAAAGGCCTCTTGTACAGGAACTTAAACCCAATACCACCAAATCCGAGGCGGTTTTCACGAAACCCAATTACGTAGTGAAGCCACGCGCCCCATATCCAAATTCTAGACCCTAATCACACAAAACCGGTCTCGCGCGTACTTCTGCAGTGATAGCCGAAACACACGGATTAACCGGGTCGCTGCTAGCACGCAACTATCACCTACTGTCTTGCCTGACAGTGCCAAGACGCTGGGAAGCTCCCTTCCGCTGCCCCCTCCCTGACACACGGGTGACACCTGGTACGATCGGGCGATTGGCAAAGTCGAACGTGATTGGGTGCCGTCCTAACATGACCATTTCTGGCCTAAACACAGCCAGTACAACCAGTCAACAAGACAGCCTTGTTTTTATAAATTTTAACATAATTCTACATTTAATTGCAGATGCGTTGCCGGCCTTTTAAAAAGGAGTAAGCTAATTTCGTCCCTTTCGTCCCTAAGTCGTATCGGTTCATAAAAATCACCGTTCAGAAACGATTCCTAAGAAAATTTCTAATAAATCGCACGGTAGTGGACCGCCAAGCACCCAAATGATGTGGATGGTAACGTAAGTTTTTCGCAATGTGTATTGGTGAAATTTCGTGACAGGAATTAATCCGAACAATTCCTAAGAGCACTCCCCGTGGTAAATACGATAGTAATTGCAAAGGGATGCAACACCTCTACGCAGCGCCTTTTTGTACATGGTAGAGTCAATATGCAGCAATATTTAAAATATAGTTGTAGCACGAATGGGCCGGCTCAACCGCGGAAGGACCACGCTCTCACTGAATACCAGCGTAAAATAGCAACTTCATGCTGCTGTGTTTTGTATGGTGAGTGTTGAGAACCGGAGACCCTTTTTACTGGAAAAGAGTCATTCGATGGAAGTCATTCTTAGTCCTCAAGGCTGACAATGCATCTGAATTTTGACTCGCAAACGAGGACAGATGTAGATGTCTTTGAGCCACAGCAACCACTTACCATCAGGTTGACTGTGTGCTCGTTTTTCACCCTATTCCTATAAAAAAGCGCCAGTGAATCGAGCGAATCAAAGAAAACTCGGTCATCGACGATTCGAGCCGCTCTGCTCTCTATGCGGTCAAGTGGAAGGAGCTCGCACTGTGGAGTCCCCCGGCCCAGAGATGAGAAAAGTATTCCATGTGAGACCGAACCTGCGCTTGTGAAGTTGCAAACGGTGTGCACGCATGAAATACTGTCGCGTTCTACTGAGTACGCCAAGCTTTTTAGAAGCCAATTTAGCTTTCTCTTCCAAGTGACCATGCTACTGCAGATCCATACTAATATTATAAATGCGAAAGTGTGTTTGTTTGTTTATCCTTCTTTCACGTCGCAACAGAACGTCGGCATGGCATGACTTTTTGTATGGGGATAGTTCGGTGGCTGTAAAGTGACATAGGCTACTTTTTTCAGCGGAAAAACATATCATTCCCGTAGGAAAATCGAATATGTTGCAAAATTAAATTCAGCTAGGTGGCGCCACCGTGATTCTACAAGACGGACGACGGTAAGATGGACGAACACAGAAGGTCAGAATATCTGGATTATTATCTCTTTTTACCAAAATTAAGATAAAAAATGTATGGATCCGTATTTTTCCACGCAAGGCCGGGAAGAGAGCGATAAAAAACATAAAATTCACCAGCTGATTTTCTTCAAACGTTTTGGTGCATTTTAATTCACAGAATAGGCGATAACCTCGCAGACGATATTAAGTAATCCGTTGATGCTCTGCCTACCCCGCAAGGGTTACAGACGTGACTATAAGTATGGATCAGAAATACTATCACAACCTGTCACGCTTTCACCCTTAACTATTACTTAACTGTGGTAGAAAGAGTTCTTAGTAAGCCTTATTAATAAGCCTTAGTAATATTTATTGAACGGAAATGAATACAGTTCTTATTTGTGGGTATGAACGAATCGGTATTACAATAAGGAAAATTATAAGAAAAATATTTTTTGAGAGTTCTTATTAACTAACGTATACATAGTTTAAATTGATTCCGCTAGATGTCGTTACTAGGTTTTTAAAACGCGGTAACGAAATGTTCCCTGACATGTACTTAATTCCCGCCGTTGAGCCGCGCGTCAACTTATAGTGCATACGGTACCTTATACGCTTAAATTATTTCTATTTCGCAGCTTATTCAACTACCTGCTTTCGATTTCGGTTGTTTGTTATTTGCTTTGTGATTTGGTTAAGGTTAAATGAATTTGTAGAAAGGGTAATTGAGTATAGTACAGAGACTAATTTTGTAGTCAGGAATAATAATTAATCCGTTTACACGAATTAATTATCCAACGAGTCGAGGATAAACTAGTATCGGAATACGACAAGCGTACCGTTCCACGTCAGAGCCAAGACTGTCCTAACGGCGGCCGCGCCGTCCGTTTTATACATGCAAAACGAGCGCCACTACAAGTGCAATGGTGCAGGTGTGCGGAACACGTGTTATTTACAAGAATTCTATCTAACTGCACCGACGGCTACCGCGCCGCACGTGCAATGGTGCTGGTCCCGTCAAATTTACATTGGCTTTCATTTTCGTATTTGTGTATTTTCTTGGATTGGTTTTGTTGATTTGGTTGGTATTCCTTTATACATATTTAGACTCCGGCTTTGATTTTGGATTTTGTTTATTTAGAATCGTGAATTGGTTTTCATTGTTTTAGGTTGTTTAACAATATTTCAAAGGAATATTAATAGTATAGATAATGTATACGGTACCTATACACTTACTTCATTTTTCGTTGGTTATATTTATATTGACTACTGCTTGCGATTTCGGTTTTCTGCGATATGTTTTGTGATTTGATTTTTTTTTGGCTATCGTTTTTGGATTCGTGTTGTGTCTTGAATTGGTTTTGTTATTTTGATTTTAAAAATTACTTAAAAGGAATATTTATTCCTTTAAGATATTTTGGATTTTCTTTTAAAAAATAATTGAAATGAAATTTAATTCCTTTTAGGTATTTTAACGTTTTTTTATAAATAGGTTTTTTGTTACTTCATAATGCTTTGCAAACGTAAGTCTAGCCTTTCAAAAGTATCTTCCCAAAGACAAGCGAAAAGATTAGCTCGATCGCTAGAATCTTTAGAAGATGCTGAACTGAGAAGGCAAGAACAAGCAGAGCGTCAGGCTACTTTTAGAGCATCTGAGACATCTTCTCAACATCAACAAAGGCGTCTTGAACAGACAGAGCGTCAGGCTGCTTTAAGAGCTTCCGAAACACCTTCTCAAAGTCAGGAAAGGCGTCTTGAACAGGCAGAGCGTCAAGCTACTTTAAGAGCTACTGAAACACCTGTTCAAAGTCAGCAAAGGCGTCTTGAACAGGCAGAGCGTCAAGCTACTTTAAGAGCTACTGAAATACCTGATCAAAGTCAGCAAAGGCGTCTTGAACAGGCAGAGCGTCAATCTACTTTAAGAGCTACTGAAACACCTGATCAAAGTCAGCAAAGGCGTCTTGATCAGGCAGAGCGTCAGTCTACTTTAAGAGCTACTGAAACACCTGCTCAAAGTCAGCAAAGGCTATTCGAAAAAGCGAAACATCAGGCCGCCTTAAGAAAACACCTGATGAAACTCAACACAGACTCATTGAGCAAGCTGAACGTCAATCTAGTATAAGGGCATCTGAAACACCAGAACAAACTCAGGCGCGAAGAGATGCAAATGCACAGCTCCAAGCTGAACGTCGACAAAATTTTCAAAGAAACAATTGGTCGGTTTTTAATGACGCAGCATTAAATTATGATCCGTTGATTGATTATAAAAATCACAGGTTAGTTGTTATCGGACTGATGGACAAGGCATGTCGATTTTGCAGCACTTTAAAATGGAAAGATGAGACCACAGGCATGTGCTGATCCAATGGCAAAGTGTCTTTTCCGTTACTTGGGAAACCAGAAGAACATTTGAAATTTTTATATTTTATATGATGCTAATGAGTCACGGCGCTTTTTAAACAGGATCTGGAAATAGAACTCATGCTTTCAAATGACGTCCTTCGGAGTTGACCGGGAAATAATAATGCCGGGATTTTCACCTACATTTACGGTGCAAGGGCAAATTTATCATATATTAGGTTTACTTTTTCTAGCTAAAAACGAACAGCATAAATTTTTACAAGTATATTTTATGGGTGACGAAGAAATTGAGGTAGACCATCGCTGCCAATTTGTCCAGGGAGTTGAGAGAGACACAGCGTTCAAAATTCAAAGATTCTTGCATGAACGTAACATTTTAGTCAAAACATTTAAAAATGCTTTAGAAAACCTACCTGAAGAGGATTATAAAGTCGCCATTCACGCAGATCGGACCCCTCGAGGAGAGCATGAAAGGCGCTACAATGCACCTTTGATAAACGAAATAGCAGCCGTAATTAGTGGTTATCAATTTTCTTCACGAGACATTGTCTTGCGAGCACGTGATGATACGTTGCAACGGGTAGCCAATACACACAAGTTTTATGACGCTCTGCAATACCCATTGATTTATTGCAAAGGACAAGAGGGTTATCATTTTCAAATTCCACTCATTAAGTCGGTCACAAAGAAGCCTACTCCGGACAAAAAAGTATCATGTATGGATTTTTATGCGTATCATATGATATTGCTAGAAAATGATTTTAACCTCTTAGCCCGGTGTAGACAATTATTTCATCAATTTTTGGTAGACATGTATGTGAAGGTAGAAAGTGAACGTCTCCGTTATATCTCTTTAAATCAAGAAAAGCTGCGCGTTGAGAATTATATACATTTAAAAGATGCAGTTTCTAGCGACGCCAATGTAAACCCCAGAGATTTAAATAAAATGGTAATTCTGCCCTCATCATTCGTAACAGTCCCCGCTACCTACATGAGTACACACAAGATGCATTCGCCTATGTACGAACTTACGGAAGACCTGATCTTTTTGTTACTTTTACTTGCAATCCCACATGGAAAGAAATAACCGAGGAGCTAATGCCGGGCTAAAAAGTACTGACAGACACGATTTAGTTGCTAGAGTATTTAGATTAAAAGTACAAAAATTAATGTATGTAATTAACAAAGGAAAAATTTTCGGAGATGTGCAGTTCTTCATGTATTCAATTGAATGGCAAAAAAAGGATTACCGCATGCCCACATTCTAATATGGCTTAAAGAGAAGTTGCGGTCCAGCCAAATAGACGACATAATAAGCGCCGAGATTCCGGATCCTGAGCAAGATAAATAATTGTATGATACCATCGTCCGAAATATGATTCACGGTCCATGTGGAGCACGAAATTCAATATCGCCATGTATGAAAGAAGAAAAATGTACAAAGAAATTCCCTAAACAGCTATTAAAAGAAACAGTGCACAATGACATTGACAAAAACCCTCAGCGAACAACCGAAAATGAACTAAGTGATGAAATTATACGTGAAACAAACTACGATATACCAGCTTTGCAGCAGCAAGTAGCCGAATTTGTACCCCGCTTGCTTCTCGAACAAAAACGAGTTTTTGACAAAGTATTAGGACAAATTGAATCTGGAAACGGTGCAATTTTCTTTTAAGATGCCCCTGGAGGAACTGGGAAGACATTTCTGTTAAATTTATTATTAGCGCAAGTACGGAAAGATAAAAACATTGCTGTGGCCCTAGCTTCCTCCGGTATAGTCGCCACGCTGCTAAGCGGGAGCCGCACTGCACATTCTGTTTTAAAACTCCCTCTAAGCCAAGGAAGATTCGCCAATCTGCAACTTTAGCAAACATAGTGCACAAGATATAATGCTACGACAATGCAAACTTTTAGTGTGGGACGAAAGTACAATGTCTCATAAAAAAGTTGTAGAAGCACTAAATCGAACGCTCCAGGATTTGCGCAGCAATACTGATGTAATGGGAGGAATGGTGGTTTTACTGGCTGGTGACTTTCGCCAAACTTTACCTGTCATTCAAAAGGGCACACCTGCAGATGACATTAAAGCATACCTCAAGTCGTCTATTTTATGGAACAAGGTGACAAAATTCAGTTTAACTACGAATATGAGAGTGCATTTGTATTATGATATCAATGCTGGAATTTATGCTGACACACTATTAAAAATTGGCGATGGGCGGTTGGAAACGGATACTGAGGGCTGCGTTAAATTGACGAGAGATTTTTGTAATTTATTACAGAGTCATTCCGAATTAATTGCGAGCGTTTATTCAGATTCAACGAACAACATGCATAAAGACAAATGGTTATGTGAAAGGGCGATTCTTGCACCAAAAAATGAGAGCGTTAACAAAATAAATTCAGATATATTAAGCGAAGTAGCAGGAGAAATAATAGAGTATTTGTCAGTAGTAACAGTTATGGACACAGAACAGAGCATTTCATATCCCGTAGAGTTTCTAAATTCTCTAGAGTTGTCAGGTGTGCCCTCACATAAGCTTCAATTAAAATTAGGCGTCCCAGTCATACTAATACGAAATTTAAATGCTCCTCGGTTATGTAACGGGACAAGGCTGCGTGTGACACATCTTGGACGGAACATAATCGGTTCTACAATTTTGACAGGCGTAGGAAAAGGTGAAAATGTTATTATACCACGGATCGCTATAATTCCCACAGATCTTCCTTAGGGAACTGCAACCTTTTGAATTGAATCAAAAGGTTGCAGTTTCCTATTAAGCTCAGTTTTGCAATGACAATTAAAAAAGCGCAAGGGCAAACGTTACAGATAGCGGGGGTCAACTTAAAAAAATCGTGCTTCTCTCGTGGTCAGCTGTATGTAGCATGTTTGCGTGTGTCAAATGCCCAGAATCTCCACATTCTTTCCCCAAATGGAAAAACATATAACATTGTGTACAGTAGCGTCTTAAAATAGTATTCAGTTAGTTTTTCTTCCAAAATTCCCACAATCAATTAATCAGAATTCCCACAGATCTTCCCTTTCAATTCAAAATTTCCTATTTAGCTCAGTTTCTTTTCAATTCCAAATGCTGCACCTCTGACGGACCTATTCAGCTCAGTTTCCTTTCAACTCAAAAGGCTTCATCTCTGACGGATCTTTTATTTGACTCAGTTTCCTTTCAATTCAGAAAACTGCATCTCTGACGAATCAATTTAGCTCATTTTCTTTTCAAAAGTCTGCATCCCTGACGGATAATTATGCTCAGTTTCCTTTAATTAAAAAATATCCCATTTCCATGGAATAAACAGGCTATTTTCATGCTTTCCTATACGCTGCGTTTCAAAACATTTAAATAGGCTGACGAATCAATTTTGTTCAGTTTCCTTTTAATGGCTGCATCTCTGACAAATCTATAAAACTCAGTTTTCTTTCAATTAAAAAAGCAATGGATAGTTCATTTCCCAGTGACCATGCGGGCGAAGCCACGGGTAACATCTATTTAATATATATTTTTAAATATATCCGTAACATCACTGACTTGAAATTGATAAGACAGGTCTATTTAGCTTTGTGCCAATCCATACTCACATATGGCATTGCTTCCTGGGGTGTTGCTTCTAAAACAATATTGCTCCTATTAGAACGTGCTCAGAGAGCAGTTCTAAAGGTAGCCACTTTCCGTCCATTCATGTTTCCTACACATCAACCTTACTTGGCATGTAGTGTACAAACTTTACATTTATCTTCGTTATATAATTAAAATACGAGTACATATTCTTGTCACCTTTGCGGACTAAGATGGAATGCCTAGTTACCATTAAAAAAGGGGTTGCCGTTCTCGTCGCTCAATATAGGAAAACGCTATGCTGCATTTCATTTTGATGATTCTGTACGTACTTATATTTCTTTATAATTATAATCGCACGTACGTACTACGTATATTTTATATAATTAACGTAGTTTACAAAAAATAAATCTTGAAGCATTTTGTAACACAACTTTTAATATAAGAATTTACGTGCAACGTACTTTGTTTTATTTCAATCCTAATTGTTTTTTTAAGGCAAATTCTTTTAATGTACAATTCTTTTATTACCTGTGAAGACGAGAAAATAGAAGAAAAAGTATGGTCATTACAATAAAAGCTGTAGGGACAAACTTCTAGTTTATCTATTTTCATTTCAATAGGTTTTACTGCTTAACAAACATTGTTAAAACCAACGAGAAAGGACTAACAAAGTAATTTTGATGGGAGACGAATTAAAACAACCAGCTTACTACGTCTGTACCTATACACATAAATCAAATTGAAGTGTCTGTCTGTAATATTGAAATAAGTGTCTTATATAGGGCTGAGAGGGTTATTTGCATGCCGTTAAGACAATTACAATTTTACTAAGTTCTTATTAAGACCTTTCTGTAGCCTAAATGGCTTCATGGATCTCAACATATGAGAAGTCTTTAGAATCGCCTAAGTTGTAGATTTTTTTTATAGAATAAGGACAACAAGTTAAGGTATCTACATCTATCCTCTTTTAAGAATCAAAATGCGGATGTGTTTTCGTCTTTGTGCTACTATTTCTCTACGACGTTTGATTATATGAATTGTTTTTTTTACTTATTCATTTTTTATTATAGTTTCCTTGGTTTTACGATAGTGTTGCGCGCCACTATTAATGTCTTGTACATGGCAACACTAGTTACACTAGCGCCCTCTAGTGTCGAGTAGCAGAACTAGAAATGTCAAGATCATTCCAGAACTTTCGGGACCGATATGTACTTGAACATTCTAGATGTCGATACAGTAGAAGGTTCTGGAAACTATCTGAGGCCCCATATAGGGCCGGTATAGACCACGACCGAGGCAGTATTGAATTGGCGATACAAGAGAATACTTCGAAGCGAAATAACTGCGAACTAAAATGATTGTGTTTTATTATTAGTGTGGTTTTAGATTGTAATTAGTGTTGTGTAATTAAAGTGTCAATTTTGGTAATTTAATCGGCAATTTTTAATTATCTCAAACCCTCGGAACAATAACAACAAACAAGGGTGTATTTCCAACGCGTATGAAATTCTCCATTGTTAAACCTATGTATAAAAAGGGAGATAGGCAAGACTTTATAAACTACCGACCAATAACTCTTATTCCTGTGCTCTCAAAAGTTTTCGAAAAAATAATGCATGAAAAACTATATTGTTTTCTTAGCGCCTTTAACATTCTAAAACCAGAACAATTCGGTTTTCGAAGAAACTGTTCCACAACATTAGCATGTTATGAACTGATTAAAATTATAACTGAAAGCTTAAATTCACGAACTCCACTTTTAACTATGTTTCTTGATATGAGCAAAGCTTTTGACTTCGTATTTTTTTTATAGGATAAGGGTGACAAACGAGCACGTAGATAAGTTGTCACCCGTGAGGACTAAGATGGAATGCCTCATTTCCAGTAAAAGGGCCGTATCTATCACACAGTCTTCTACAAGATAAATTAGAAAGGTATGGAATAAGAGGAACAGCACAAAACTGGATTGAGAGTTATCTTAAAATTTGTAAGCAGTGTGTAGAAGTTACAAAAGTCATAAAAAACACAAAGATATCAAAACGTTCCCAATATCTTACAAACAGTTTTGGTGTTCCACAAGGCAGTGTTTTTTGCTGTTCTTGATATACATTAACGATCTTCCTGACTTTACTACAAGCAAATGCATTTTATTCGCTGATGACAATACTCTTATAGTTAAAGGTAATAACAGATCTGCACTTGAAATCGCAGCTAATAGTGCTCTAACTGAGGTCATACAATGGATGAATATAAATAATTTATATATAAATATAAATAAGACGATATTCATTGAATATAAAACCCTCAAAGACATTTCAAATGACATCAAACTCACATATAACAATTCGATAATTAAAGAAGTCGTTTCCACGACATTTCTAGGAAATAATATTTGATGAATTTTGTAGTTGGCCTCATATAGAAAGCCTATGTACTAAAATAGATCGTTTCGTTTTTGCATTGCATAGACTAAGAAATATTGTATCGGAAAAAGCTGCACTAATGGCATATCATGGATATATCTCATCCATACTACGATAAGATGTTCTACTCTGGGGGTATTCGGTGGATTCGAATAAAGCATTTAAAGCACAAAAACGCTGCATAAGAGCTCTTTGTGGTATTGGTCCTTTAGTGAGTTGCAACCCTTTGTTCAAAACTAAAAAGATCCTGCCTTTTTTCCACGACATTTCTAGGAAATAATATTTGATGAATTTTGTAGTTGGCCTCATATAGAAAGCCTTTGTACTAAAATAGATCGTTTCATTTTTGCATTGCATAGACTTAGAAATATTGTATCGGAAAAAGCTGCACTAATGGCATATCATGGATATATCTCATCCATACTACGATATGATGTTCTACTCTGGGGGTATTCGGTGGATTCGAATAAAGCATTTAAAGCACAAAAACGCTGCATAAGAACTCTTTGTGGTGTTGGTCCTTTAGTGAGTTGCAAACCTTTGTTCAAAACTAAAAAGATCCTGCCTTTGCCTTCATTATACATATTTGAAATGTGCATGTTTGTTCATAAACATCCACATTTATTTCATCGTAAGTGAGTGAAAGTAAAGGTAGATACAAGAATAGGTTATATGCACCAGCAAATCGTCTAAAAGTTACAAAAAGAAATGCTTCTGCAAGGTCGATAAGAATTTATAATAAATTACCTGATAATTTAAAGCGTAAAAGTTTATTGTCATTTAAGAAATCTGTTTTGGCATTGTTGCTCACTAAATGTTATTATTCTGTAGAAGAGTTATTAAATGACAACGACCTACATACGAGTAATAATGAATGATAATTTTAGAATATGATTAATTACGTAATTACAAGATTCTAATGTTTAAAAAAATTATGTTTTTGATATTATTTTATATAAAATTTGACTTATTTATTTATTAAATTAATAAATTTGATGTAAACATAAAAAGAAATTAATGAGAACTGGATATGTAACATTATATAATTATTGACGTAAGAATAGTAATTAATATATGACATTGACCTATAATAATAATCTTACTTGATATAATAATACTTACTTATATTTTTTCTGACACTGTGGCTTAATAAGTTAATTATCAAATCAAGTAAATAATATAAAATAATTTTGTATTTTGTTAAATTTGTATATTTTGTTAAATTCGATAAGTATTGTTGTTTAGGTTACTTGACCATTAATATTTGCATACCACTAAGGTAGAATATGTAGAACAAATTATACTCAAACACCATTCTACAACCATATTCTTGCAAATAAAGATTATTATTATTATTATTTTAGGGGTATCTATATAGTTTTCTCATCTGATTGGGCTGTATAAATATATAATTGTAAATGAAAATGATAAACATATATAAATATCAACAAAATAATATAAATACATAAAAATACATAAATAAATAAAAACCCAACCAGATGGAAGCCCTCGGCAGGGGAGACCAAAAGGCCGGGGGTTAGGGGGAAAGAGAAAGAAACTGGCGGACTATGCGGGTGGTATCGAGGAGCATCGCCTTCTGCATTTGAGCTTGGAGCGGTCCGTCATGGAGTCCCAGTCGCCTCAGATGACCCGAGAGGCTGACTGGTATTAACCCGTTCGCAGAAACGACCACAGGAATAATTTCGGCCGGCAATCCACCCCACATGTCGGTCACCTCGTGAGCCAGATCCAGATATTTAGTAAGCTTATCTGTTTCGGCTTTCACGAGGTTCTCGTCATAAGGAATGGTAATGTCGACCAAAAATATCCTTGACTGTGCCCGGTCCATCAGCACAATATCAGGCTTGTTCGCAAGAATAGTCCTGTCTCTGATGATGGGCCGGTCCCAGTAGAGCCTGGCGCGGTCATTTTCGAGCACGGCTTCCGGCAAGTACTTATAATACGGCAGTTTTCGATCCACGAGACCGTATTTCAGAGCGAGCTCCTGGTGTAGAATCCAGGCTACTAAGTTGTGCCTGTGCAAATACTCAGAGTTAGAAAGCGCCGAACAACCGGAGATGACATGCCTAAGTGATTCACCGGGATGGCGACAAGCTCGACAGATGTCGACGGTGCCATCCTTTCGGATGTATCTCCTAAGTGACATACCCAGGTATCGGTATGTTTCAGCCTCGGAAAGGGTCCTTATGTTGATGGGCATAGATAAGTCTATGCCTTCAGAGTTAGCAACCCTTCCCCTTTCAACATGGAGGACCGCACACTCATCCGTCCCCATCCCCATTCTAATAGAATTGCTAAAATCACAAGTGATGATTAGCAATTCCATAAGATGAGAGCGACTGGAGGCGAATAACTTGAGATCGTCCATATAGAAAAGGTGGGTCACTTTTGTACCTCCTTTTCGAAGCTGAAATCCCCTCCCGGAACCCTCCAGTAAGGTACTGAGAGGGTTCAGAGAGAGGCAAAACCAGATTGGATTCAGACAATCGTCCTGGAAGATACCCCTTCTTATCCTTATGTGGTCCTCCGCAGCCGTCATCCACTCGACTAGA
The DNA here is from genome assembly GCA_033319125.1 of Parnassius glacialis. Classification (NCBI taxonomy): domain Eukaryota; kingdom Metazoa; phylum Arthropoda; class Insecta; order Lepidoptera; family Papilionidae; genus Parnassius; species Parnassius glacialis. Next base: position 16,856,294 of record JAVANC010000008.1, read on the forward strand.
TGACAAAGGATCGTACTCCATTGCCCCATACACTGCCCGAGGAAGTCTCGAACTGTACAATTGACCTTATACAGCTCGAGGACCCTCTTAAGCCATGTATGAGGCACCGAGTCGAATGCCTTTTTATAGTCTATCCAGGCGGCGGAGAGGTTCCGACGGTTGCTTTTAACCACCTTGCCAATGACCGCGTCAATGAGGACAGGTTCCTTGGTTCCACGACCACCGCCCCGACATCCATTTTGAGCGCGCGACATCACCTGATTTGAGTTTAGGTGACGAGTGATTCTCGCGCTCAAAATGAATGTTAGTGTCTTATTTATCGTGGGTAGACACGTGATGGGGCGGTATTTGCTCGGGTCTGTGGAAACCTGGTCTTTAGGAACCAAATGAGTGATCCCAGTAGTGAAGAGGCTCGGGAGCGACTTTTGGTCGAGAGCCTCTTGAAACTGTCAGGCGAGCACAGCGTGACACACCACGAACCCCTTTAGCCAGTAGTGATGCAGTCCGTCGAGTCCCGGACTTTTCCAGTTCGGGGCTCTACGGACCCCCTCAGCTACGTCATCCGGCGTTATGATGACGGGGTCCATGGGCGTAATATTCGCACACTGACTCGCCACAACTTCCGTCCAAGGGCCCTCGCTGTGGTTTATGGCCTCTGACCACAGGCCGCGCCAGAATTTGATAGTGTCGGCCTGATTCGGTGCTGGGCCCGTTCCACGTACCATTGGTCGCTCCAATGATTCATAGAGCCTCTTCTGATCACTCTGAAAGAGATGATTCTGGTTAAACCGTGTCGACCTCTCGGTATATCGCCGAATCCGCTTCCCCCAAGCAGCGATTGGTCGCTCCAATGATTCATAGAGCCTCTTCTGATTAACCAGAATCATCTCTTCCAGAATGATCTGGAAGAGATGATTCTGGTTAAACCGTGTCGACCTCTCGGTATATCGCCGAATCCGCTTCCCCCAAGCAACGATTCTCTGCTTCAGGTCGTCTATGCGCTCCGTTGTTTTTGCGTTATATCCGGCTGGGACAAACTGATGCTTGTCCTAGCAAACGCCATCCTGACGGTGCGCACAATTCTCGGCCTGTTATTGCCCGACCTGAAGCTTATCAGCCTGCCGATGAGGGCCCTTGCCTTTGCGATACGGTCCTCAATCCTTCTTCTCCAGGCTGAGATGGCGCTACTTTGTCTAGTAGCGCGTCCAGCCGTGGGAAGTTTGGCGCCAACAATACAGAAAACTGCCAGTGCGACGCCAAAAAGTATTGAGTCCGTATCGCAAAGGTCCCGGCTGGCTTCCAAATAGGTCACCAGCATTGTGTTGAGATCCTTCACGACAGCACGATTTTGCTTGCTAAGGGGTATGCGAGGGAGTCGCGGTCGATTTTCGAGAGGCGTACTGCGCGTTTTCACAATCGCCTCCTCCAATTTACTCCTCATCTGCTCTAGTTCTTGGGTGACCATTCCCTCATCGCCTGAATCAAACAGAGCGGGAAGATCCATGGCGCCCTCTATGTGTGGCTGCTAGTCTGTGGCCTGAGGAGCCGCAGCCCCAGCTGTAGCCGGTTCATTCGATGAGGGAATAGCCTCACGCCGTAGTCGTTCGAGTTCAGCATCATCAAATATTTTCGAGCGTATGATGTACCGAACTCGATCTGCCAGGTTTTGCTCTGTGACGGAAACTGACGGCTCAAGCTCAGCAAAAAAGCGATGCATCCGAGCCCGATACGCTATCCCTCCAGTTTCTTCCCCTTTCGCCCTATAGTACGCCCGCAATGCGTTTATGTTCATTTTTTGTCCAACGCATGCGGCGTACTCCACCAGCGGCGGGTGCCGCTTGCCGAGTCCGAGGGGACCCCGCCGACACCAAGCCGTCTGGTGGGAATGATGGACGCAAGGGGCTGCTAAGTGGTCGTGCAGCACCTTGCGCTCGGCTGGCGACTCGCATGCTGTCGCGTCCAGCGCCAGCTCCAGACGCGCCCCGGCGACCCCCAGGCAGCGGTCCTATGCGCGTTCTATCTTTATCCATCATCCATTAAGTTGGGCGTCAATTTACGGGGCACGCCCAGACCCGGCGCCGTTTAATAGTGTGACCGTAAACACAAACGGGCCTTTGCGCCCTCAATACTGCCGAGGCACGGCGCTTACACCTCTTGGCAAGGCGCTGACTGACTGCGCTGACATAGCAATTTTGTCACTTAACTGTTAAGTCAGCGGGCAATGGGGTCGTCACTTCCTTACGCCTATTTTTTAAATTATTATTATTTTGGGGTATCTATAAAGTTTTCTCATCTGGTTAGGCAATATAAATATATAATTGTAAACAAACATGGTAAACGTACATAAATATCAATAAAATAAAATAAATACACAAAAAATACATAAATATATAAAAACCCAACCAGATGGAAGCCCTCGGCAGAGGAGACCAGACGGCCGAGGGTTAGGCGGAAAGGGAAAGAAATCGGCGGACGATGCGGGCGCTATCGAGGAGCACCGCCTTCTGCATTTGAGCTTGGAGCGATCCGTCACGGAGTCCCAGTCGCCTCAGATGACCCGAGAGGGTGACTGGAATTAACCCATTCGCAGAGACGACTACAGGTATAATTTCCGCCGGCAATCCACCCCACATGTCGGTCACCTCGTGAGCCAGATCCAGATATTTAGTAAGCTTATCTGTTTCGGCTTTCACGAGGTTCTCGTCATAAGAAATGGTAATGTCGACCAAAAATATCCTTGACTGTGCCCGGTCCATCAGCACAATATCAGGCTTATTCGCAAGAATAGTCCTGTCTGTGATGATGGCCCGGTCCCAGTAGAGCCTGGCGCGATCATTTTCGAGCACGGCTTCCGGCAAGTACTTATAATACGGCAGTTTCCGATCCACGAGACCGTATTTCAGAGCGAGCTCCTGGTGTAGAATCCTGGCTACTAAGTTGTGCCTGTGCAAATACTCAGAGTTAGAAAGCGCCGAACAACCGGAGATGACATGCCTGAGTGACTCACCGGGATGGCGACATGCTCGACAGACGTCAACGGTGCCATCCTTTAGGATGTATCTCCGATAATTGTTGGTCTTAATAACCTGATCCTGTATCGCACAGACAAAACCCTCGGTTTCCCCAAAGAGGTCACCGAAACGTAGCCAGTGGAGGAAGGCAACTGTGTCTACGAAAGGCTCATGAAGAGCCTTGTAGAACCTCCCGTGGAGCTCCTTCTCCTTCCATACGGTCTCTCGGTCGGAAATGCCCTGTACTGCCGGGTCTTGCCATTGCTCGTTGGCTAAGGATAGAGGGGTAAGTCCTTTATCACAGAAAATAACGTCCCTATAGTATGGATCATCCGCTCTCGTCAGAAAGTAATTACGGAGGCTGCACACTTCGCAATTATGCATGGTGAGCGCGCTTAAAAAGCCGCGCCCACCATGTTTCCGCGTCAAGTACAGCCTCATTACTGACGATCTCGGATGATGCACCCTGTGGGACGTCATTATAAGGCGGACTTTTCTGTCCAGAGCGTTCAGTTCGGCCTGAGTCCACCTGAGTATGCCAAAAGTATACATAAGAACAGGCATGATCCAACAGTTATATGCGTGCGCCTTATTCACACCGGACAAAAGGCTGTTAAGCACTTTGGTCAAGCGTGCATAAAACACATCGCAAACTGACTGTTTCATACCCGCCTCATCTACACCGATGTTCTGTGACATACCCAGGTATCGGTATGTTTCAGCCTCGGAAAGGGTCTTTATGTTGATGGGCATAGATAAGTCTATGCCAACAGAGTTAGCAACCTTTCCCCTTTCAACATGGAGGATCGCACACTTATCCGTCCCCAGCTCCATTCCAATAGAATTGCTAAAATCACACGTGATGTTTAGCAATTCCATAAGATGGGAGCGACTGGAGGCAAATAACTTGAGATCATCCATGTAGAAAAGGTGGGTCACTTTTGTACCTCCTTTCCGAAGCTGAAATCCCCTCCCGGAGCCCTCCAGTAAGGTACTGAGAGGGTTCAGAGAGAGGCAGAACCAGATTGGACTCAGACAATCGCCCTGAAAGATACCCCTTCTTATCCTTATGTGGTTCTCCGCAGCCGTCATCCGCTGGCCTAGATGACAAAGGATCGTACTCCACTGCCCGATACACTGCCCGAGGAAGTCTCGAACCGTACATTAAACCTTGTACAGCTCGAGGACCCTCTTAAGCCATGTATGAGGCACCGAGTCGAAAGCCTTTTTGTAGTCTATCCAGGCGGCGGAGAGGTTCCGACGGTTGCGTTTAACCACCTTGCCAATGACCGCGTCAATGAGGAGTGGTTCCTTGGTTCCACGACCACCGCCCCGATATCCATTCTGAGCGCGCGACATCACCTGATTTGAGTTCAGGTGACGAGTGATTCTCGCGCTCAAAATGGATGTAAGTATCTTGTATATGGTAGATAGACACTTTATGGGGCGGTATTTGCTCGGGTCTGTGGAATCCCGGTCTTTAGGAACCAAATGAGTGACCCCAGTAGTGAAGAGGCTCGGGAGCGACTTTTGGTCGAGAGCCTCTTGAAACTGTCGGGCGATCACAGTGTGACACACCACGAACCCCTTTAGCCAGTAGTGATGCAGTCCGTCGAGTCCCGGACTTTTCCAGTTCGGGGCTCTACGGACCGCCTCAGCTACAACATCCGGCGTTATGATGACGGGGTCCATGGGCGTAATATTCGCACACTGACTCGCCACAACTTCCGTCCAAGGGCCCTCGCTGTGGTTTACGGGCTCTGACCACAGGCCGCGCCAGAATGCGATAGTGTCGGCCTGATTCGGTGCTGGGCCCGTTCCACGTACCATTGGTCGCTCCAATGATTCATAGAGCCTCTTCTGATCACTCTGGAAGAGACGATTCTGGTTGAACCGTGTCGACCTCTCGGTATATCGCCGAATCCGCTTCCCCCAAGCAGCGATTCTCTGCTTCAGGTCGTCTATGCGCTCCGTCAGTTTTTGCGTTATATCCGGCTGGGTCAAACTGATATTTGTCCCAGCAAACGCCATCCTGACGGTGCGCACAATTCTCAGCCTATTAATGCCCGACATGAAGCTTATCAGTCTACCGATGAAGGCCCTTGCCTTTGCGACATGGTCTCAATTCTTCTTCTCCAGGCTGGGATGGCGCTACTGTGTCTAGTAGCGCGTCCAGCCGTGGGAAGTTTGGCACCAATAATACGGTAAACTGCCAGTGCGGCGCCAAAAAGAAGTGAGTCCGTGTCGCAAAGGTCCCGGCTGGCTTCCAAATAGGTCAATAGCATTGGGTTGAGAGCCCTAACGACAGCCCGATTCCGGTTACTTAGGGGTATGCGCGGGAGTCACGTTCGATTTTCGAGAGGCGTACTGCGCGTTTCCACAATCGCCTCCTCCAATTTACTCCTCATCTGCTCTAGTTCTTGGGTGACCATTCCGTCATCGCCTGAATCAACCAGAGCGGGGAGATTCATAGCGCCCTCTATATGTGCCTGCTGTTCTGTGGCCTGTGGAGCCGCATCCCCAGCTATAGCCGGTTCATTCGATGAGGGAATAGCCTCACGCCGTAGTCGTTCGAGTTCGGTGTCATCAAATATTTTTGAGCGCATGATGTACCGAACTCGGTCTGCAGGTTTTGCTCGGTAACGGTAATAGACGGTTATAGCTCAGCAAATAGTAGATGCATCCTAGCCCGGTACGGAAAACCTCCAATTTCTTCCCCTTTCGCCCTAAAATACGCCCGCAATAAGTTTGTATTCATATCCTTCGTCCAACGCATGCGGCGTACTCCACCAGCGGTGGGTGCCGCTTGCCGAGTCCGAGAGGACCCTGCCGACACCAAGCTATCTGGTGGGGATGATGGATGCGAGGGTCTACTAGGTGGTCGTGTAGCACCTCGCGCTCGGCTGGCGGCCCGCATGCTGTCGCGTCCAGCGCCAGCTCCAGACGCGCCCCGGCGACCCCCAGGCAGCGGCCCTATACGCGGTCTATTCGTTTCCATCATCCATAAATTGGGCGTCAATTAACGGGAGACGCCCAGACCCGGCGCCGTTTCATGATGGAGCCATAGGCACAAACGGGCCTTTGCACCCTCAAGTTTGCCGAGGCACGGCGCTAACACCGCTTGGCAAGGTGCTGACTGATTGCACCGACGTAGCAGTTTTGTCACTTAACTGTTACGTCAGCGGGCGATGGGGTCGTCACTTTCCTACGCCATTATTATTATTATTATTAATGGTGTCAGAAGTGGGATCAAATATGCCGATTTTACCTAAAGACGACACGGAGGGTATCCGTACCAGAAGTCAACGCCACCAGGAGACGGACCAGAGACGACTTGGTGATGCAACGCCGCAAACGTCGAAGGGCCAGTTGCTGACCACGGAGGCCGGCCCGTTAGCAGCTCCTGCATCTGCAGCACCTGACTTAGGTTCTCTGATGATGATGCTGAAGGATCAGGCTCGCTAGTTGGAAGAGCAGCTGCAGCGCGGACAGGAGGATCAAGTCCGTCGGTTGGAAGAGCAGCTGCGGCGCGGACAGGAGGAACAGGCCCGTTGCTTTGAAAAGCAGCTCAAACGCCATAAAAAAGAGCAGATACTCCTTATTAAGGACCTTCACGCTACCTTCGGGAAAGAGATAAAGGAGGTGAAGGATAGGGTTGCTCAACATGACAACCGCCTGTCGGAAGCTGAAACCCGAATCGACCAAGTAAACAATCGGGTTGACAACGTGTTGGTTGACGTGAAGAAAACGCTGAACGACCTCAAAATTGGAGATGGAGTTACAGCTCCCGTGGTAGCCACAACACCTTGGATACGTGGATTCAAAGTGCCACCGTTCAACGGGACTTCTTCCTGGTCAGCCTACAAAATCCAGTTCGAGACTGTCATGAAAGCGAACGGCTGGAGTAAAAGTCAGGCCATGACTGCTCTCACGCTAGGCCTGCGCGACCAGGCTTTAACTGTTCTGAAATCTCTCGGTAAGGAAGTGACTTACGAGCAACTCCTTGAGGCATTGGAGGTGAGATATGGCAACGCTCACCTGGAACACGTCTTTCGTGCGCAGCTCAAAGATCGCGTGCAACGCAGTAACGAAAACCTGCAGCAGTGGGCCCTTGAGGTGAAGAAGCTGGTTCGAAAAGCATACCAGTCTGTACTTGCGCTCATTGAAGGGAACCTGGTGCAGACATTCATCGACGGCATCCGCGACCTTGAAGTCAGAGCTGCTGTGAGGCTCGGGCACCACGAGACGCTTAAGGACGCCTTGACCCATGCACTGGAGGTGGAAGCCGTGCGGCAGGATCATCGTTCCCACTGCGTCAGGGAGGTTGCAGCAGCTACAGTTCAGGACCGCAATAACGGCTACAGCCCTAGGTGCTACGGCTGTGGGGACAGGGGCCATCTTCGATACAGCTGCCCTGGGCGAACTGTAGAAAGGGAAGGTGATCGAACTCGAGATGGTACTGCTTCTAACAGCACCGCCCAGCAGCAGCAGGGAAACTGGCGTGTGCTGGCTGATGTTAAAAGAGCCCCAAGGATTTCGATCTCACAAAACCATGATGGGAATAGCCTAATCATCAAGGGCGAGATCAACGGAATGCTGTGTAAACTGAACATAGACACTGGAGGCTCTCGCACGGTTGTCAGTGCCCAACTTATAAGTCAGTTCCTTGGGGACTCCGCAAACAACCGAGAACGCATTAATTTGGTGACAGTCACTGGTCAGCGCATATCCGTCCGTGGAGAGAAGGAGATGGAGTTGAAGCTAAGCAACATGATCTACCTGCATAATGTCATCGTGGCTGATATAATGGACGACTGCATCCTGGGCCTAGACTTTATGAGGAAGAATTGTTGTGAGATCGACGTAAAGCAAGGTGTTTTGAAATGTGAACAAGAGGAACTTTTTGTGGAAGGGGCGTTACCAGGGAATGTGTACAGCCTTAAGAAGATTGTTCTTCCGCCGAGATCGGAAACGATTGTGCCGGTTAGTCTTCCTCGGAATCCTGGGCAAGCTCATCGTTGTGTACTCGTGGAAAGGGTAGACAATGACCTTCCATGGAGAGTGGCTCGAACCTTGGTTAGAACCACCGATATCTCAGGAGTAAATGTGCTGAACCTTTGTACAAACTTTGTAACAAATTATAGAAAAAGGCACATTGGTTGGTACTAGTGAGGAAGTGGATTGGTTGCGGCGGTGCCAATACCTATCGACTGAGACCCCAGCAAGGATGGACAAAGGAGAGTGACCACACTTTTAGAAGACCGTCGCAGCATTCTCTCCCCGAATGAAATGGTCAAAGCAAAGAAGTTATTACTCAAGTACGCCAATGTTTTCTAGTCAAACGAAGCTGACATAGGAAAGACTGGCTTAGTTCAACACAAAATAAACACAGGAGAAGAATTGCTTATTCGTCAGCGGCCAAGAAAATTGCCTGTAGCACGTGAAAAGGAAGTGGAAACCATGATTGAGGGAATGGTGAAAGATGGTGTTATTGAACCTCCATCTAGTCCATGGTGTTCACCTGTGGTGCTGGTAAAGAAGAAGGACGGCAGCATACGGTTTTGTGTTGACTACCGCCGTCTGAATGACGTTACGAAGAAGGACAACTATCCCTTGCCAAGAATTGATGACACGCTGGACATGCTTACATGCGTAAAGTGGTTTAGTACGCTGGAACTGAAAAGCGGCTACTGGCAGGTTGAAATTGACCCTAAGGACAAGGAGAAACTGCATTCTCCACAGGAAAAGGTCTGTGGCAATTTAAAGTCATGCCGTTTGGATTGTGCAATGCTCCAGCAACGTTTGAAAGGTTGATGGAGCTTGTACTTACCGGGCTAATTGGAGATGCCTATCTAGTCTACTTGAATTACATCATCATCGTAGGCCGTACGTTTGAGGAACACCTTCAAAACCTGGAACGCGTGCTCATGAAGATCCATAATGCCAACCTCAAGTTGAGTCTGAAGAAGTGCTCACTATTCAAATGGCAAGTTAGCTTTTTGGGGTATGTAGTGTCGGAAGAAGGTATCCGCACGGACTCAGAAAAAATTGCCGCTGTCAAGGATTGGCCGGTTCCAAAAGACAAGACACAGGTTAAAGCATTTTTGGGTTTGTGCTCTTATTATCGGCGATTTGTAAAGAACTTTGCAGATATAGCCAAACCTCTGCATAGGCTAACCGAGGAGAAGCGACATTTCTGCTGGGGTGAAAGTTGCAATATTGCATTCCAGGAGCTCAAGCACCGTCTGTGAAAAACACCTATCTTGGGGTACCCTGATGCGGGCAAGGAATTTATTGTTGACACAGAGGCAAGTGGTATAGGACTTGGCGGTGTGTTGTCTCAACGGAATGGTGATCAAGAGATTGTGATAGCGTACTTCAGCAAGTCGTTGTCAAAGCCGGAAAGGAACTATTGTGTCACAAGACGCTAATTGCTTGCTGTGGTAAAGTCCTTGCAGCATTTTAGCAAATATCTTCTGGGACGAAAATTCCACTTACGAACTGACCATGCTGCACTTAAATGGCTATTGCAGTTCAAAAATCCGGAAGGACAAGTTGCGAGATGGATTGAACTACTGCAGGAATACGACTTTGTGATCGCAGCGGGAAATCTCATGGCAATGCAGATGCATTGTCAAGAAGACCTTGCCCTGAAAATTGCAAGCATTGTACTAGGTAAGAGGGTAAGGAAGTGGTATCTGTGAGGATACTTAGGACAGACCAGCTCAGCAATGAGTGGAAGGACAGCCTACATCATGCACAGCAGGAAGATTCGGACATTAAGCCGATTCTGGAATGGATGAAGGCCAGTGCTCCTAAGCTCAAGTGGAGCGACGTCTCAGCAATTAGTACGATCACGAAAAGTTATTGGGCCCAATGGGACAGCTTGCTGATTCAGGATGGAGTACTGTTCCGTAAATGGGAAAATGGTCACGGAGACAGTTGTCATTTGCAAATAGTTGTCCCTAAGGCTAAAGTACCGGATGTTCTACAGCTGTACCATAGTGGTTGTTCAGGAGGCCACCTGGAAGTTAAACGAACTCTACTGAAGATTCGAGAACGGTTTTACTGGGTCCACTGTCGTGATGGTATCGAGGAATGGTGCCGCAAATGTACAAGTTGTGCGGCTGTAAAGGGACCTCAAACTCGTAGTAGAGGCGCATTGCAATTGTACAATATTGGTGCACAATGGTAGGGGATAGCCTTTGATGTTGCGGGGCCGTTTCCGAAAAGTGAAAGTGGTAACAAGTATTTCATGGTTGTGATGGATTACTTCACTAAGTGGCCAGAAGTCTTCGCCATTCCAATTCAAGAAGCTTCAACAGTTGCAGATAAACTAGTTCATGAAATCTTCTGTCGTTTTGGAGTACCCTTAGAGATTCACAGCTATCAAGGAAGGAATTTTGAGTCTCAAATATTCCAGGAAACTTGCAGGGTTATGGGTACTCATAAAACACGAACAACTTCTTACCACCCACAATCTGATGGAATGGTAGAACGATTTAATCAGACATTGGAAAGGTACCTGGCAAAAGTTGTGGAAAAACAGCAACGAGTCTTGGACAGGCACATACAACCGTTTTTGTTGTCATATCAAAGCGCTGTTCACGAAAGTACATCAGTGACGCCAGCTTTCGCAAACTTTGGGAGAGAATTACGGCTGCCTGCAGACCTGATCACCGGAATACCACCTGATGCCCCACGCAGTATAACCTATTATGCAAATGACTTGCGGAACAAAATGAATCACATTTATGAGCACGTCAGACAGTCGGGCCAGCAAACGTCTGAGAAGATGAAAACACGATATGACCGCAAAATGAACAACAAAGGGTTTGACGAAGGTTCACTAGTGTGGTAACACAATCCAGCTCGCAGCAACGGGAAATCTCCTAAGCTTCAAGCTAAATGGGACGGACCGTACCGGATTGTGACAAGGATCAATGACGTAACCTACCGGATACAGAAAGGTGCCAGAGGTACTCCTAAGATCGTCCATGTGGATCGACTGGCGCGTTATTATGGGGCCAATAATGCTCGGGACGAGCATGTTTTAGGAGGGGGCAGTGTTGCGCGCCATTATTAATGTCTTGTACATGGCAACACTAGTTACACTAGCGCCCTCTAGTGTCGAGTAGCAGAACTAGAAATGTCAAGATCCTTCCATAAATTTCGGGACCGATATGTACTCGAACATTCTAGATGTCGCTACAGTAGAAGGTTCTGGAAACTATCTGAGGCCCTATATAAGGCTGGTATAGACCACGACCGAGGCAGTATTGAATTGGCGATACAAGAGAATACTTCGAAGCGAAATAACTGCGAACTAAAATGATTGTGTTTTTTATTAGTGTGGGTTTAGATTGTAATTAGTGTTGTGTAATTAAAGTGTCAATTTTGGTAATTCAAACGGCAGTTTTTAATTGTCTCGAACCCCAAGCTCGTAACAATAGTAAGCGCGACTGCTGATCATTCAGTCACAGGTTCCAAGTTTCGAACCAGTGTTCGGGCCAAAAGTCGGTTATTGGGTTTTTCTATCACCACCGCGACTTAAAGCAATTTTAGTAGGTACGGATCCGTTTAAAAAACGTTGTTCGCGTTTTTTACGACACAAATTCGTTTAGGGATCAAGCATGTCATGTCGTGCGTGAAGAAATAATAGTTTTTCATTACCATTTATTGGTATTATTTGCAATATCGTAAGTAAAAAATTGCGGTAAGAATTTTTTTACTACTTCAAATGTATATTACATTACACCTTATAGGTCACTTTTGGAGTCCTTCATAGTTATATTTAATTTCTCTTATTGGACACTTTACTCTACTCTAATATGAATAACAACTTTGATGAATTGAAGTGTTTTATAATAAAGTGAAATAATAACGCGAAAATCAAGAAAGTGCTGAGAATTGAAACAAAAATATCTTATAAAACTATAATGGCAAGAATATAAAGAAAAAGAATCGAAGTAAAGAGGGGAAAGTGATGGCGTAGTGCCATAAATATTTATGAATGGTTTCAGCAGAGAATTTTCTTTTGTATAAAGAAAATCTTCGAATATTCATTATCACGGGGCTACAATGGAAATTCATTTAGATTGGTTCTGTGATTTGTAAGCAAATGTTAAACGTTTTTTGAGTTTTATTGTGTCAGTTTATGTTTTATATATGCAATGCATCATTTTTTTTTTTATTAACTGAAGTGACGAACAAACTTACAGTCCACCTATTGGTAAGTGGCTTTTGTAGTCCATGGATAACTGCATCTATCTTAAAACAAAGACATACTACACATGCGTTGTCACCTTTGACAACTAAGATGGAATACAAATACAAATACGAAATGTATTTATTTCCAAATGAAAAGTAAATACTTAATTTTGTAATGGCTTGAATTTGATATTTTCAGACATATAATTTGCCTGTGGCCCCACACTAAGCACGCTTGACTCCTGGGTACCGACTCTAATGCCTCAGCCAACAATTACACAGGCTCTCTATCCTTCAGCCTGAATCACAGCAGTGCAAACACTGCTTTTTAGACAGACTCCTAGGACTTAGACATTTGGAACAGATAAAAACATTACAATACGAAAAGAATAATGCGTATGCCAAAAGACATAAGAACGCTAGCGCAATTTATTTATCAAATTATATTGAGTACCACACTTAAAAGTATAAATATATATTTACGTGCTGACTGTATTAATGAAGGAGCCGCAATAGCTTAGACGCTGTGTGCTCGTTTTGAATTTTATATTAAGCGCGTCAAAGTTAACACTTACTAGCATTATTTTTCGCATTTTTAAGTGCTGGTTTATTACGTGTTCTTTATTATGATGGTGAAGGAAATAATTGTGAAGAAGCTTGCCTAAGAAGAGCCTTGTTTGAAAAATTATTTAAAAAAAATTTGGCCACTAGAAAGATTTAATAACCTTCGATAGATGGTCCTAGATAATATTCGCTCAACTAGATCGAACATACATAATATTTTGATTTGGGTGTTTGAAAAAGTGTAAATCCAAATTAATGGGTTTCATTCATTTTGTCTAAAATTAATTGCTTCACAAATTACACTTAGCGGGCACAACGCCAAAATATACGGTGACCATTAAAAACAGGTATTGTCTTAATGCATTAGTGAAGATTTAAATAAGGATTTGGTTGGACGCAAACACATTTCATAGGTTTTAATAAAAGAAAAACTTATCATAAAACTTTTATTGTTTACTCTGTGTAATACATGTATAAATTTTTTTGCAATTACTATTAAGATCTAATTGGTAAAGATCTATTGAACTTTATATCGGCCCCTCAAGGAGATTAATATATTTTGTTTATAATTGCGGTAGTGTTCATTGGAAGAAACAAGTTTCTTTCTAAGGAATATTTATATATAAATATATGTAATTTTTATAATTACCCTTTCACTTTTTCTGATACTCTGAGCATTCAAACACGAAGCTATAGGTTTTTTTATTTACCATTACAAAAAAAAACTATCCTAAAAAGTCGCATACAGAAAACCACTAAGGTTTGTGATGACGCGACATGAGTCAACGTTATATTGAAGAACAATAATTTAGTTTGTAAAAAGTAAACATTACAGCCTAATTAGGACCTGAGAAAACGCATATACGCTGTTTATGTAGTAACATTTAAAAAAAATTTAAGTAAATTTTAAGTTTTTTTTAATGTTTTTTATATTTAAGTTATCGCGGAATTCTGGGGGTAGGTTGTTTATAAGTCGTGGAACAATGTAACTTGCCATTCGTTCCCCGTACATATTGTTTGCACGGCTCCTCATTAAGTAAGTAAGTAAGTATCCTCATTGAATATTTTAGACGTGGTAGAGCCATGCTGCAGCTATATTAGTAGTATAGTTGTAGCACGAATAGGTCGGCTCGACCGGGGACGGATCATGCTCTCACAGAATACCAACGTAAAATAGCAGCTTTACACTGCTGTGTTTCGTATAGTGAGTATAGAGAACCGGAGACCCTTTTTACTGGAAAAGAGGCATTCTACCTTAGTCCCCACTGGTGACAACGCATTTGCATTTTGATTCTTTATTGATGATAGATGTAGATGTCTATCGATCACAGCAACCACTTACCATCAGGAGGACTGTGTGCTCGTTTGTCACCCTATCCTATAAAAAAAATAACAACAAGCCTACTTACTAAAACTACCTACTAAAACATGGTCACTACATACATACGTACATAGATACATATTCATGATACGGATTTTACGCCGGTCTTTCCAAAAACAAAATAGTACTAGCGCTGATATTATTAACATTATATTTTTTTGTTACCCACTTCAAATATTAAACTTTCGATGCTTGTGCTAGGATTACTTCATGACACTAGTCTAACGGTGTTGTATTCGAACCCCACGATCTTTCAGTTTCTCAGATCATACTCAATACCATCGCGCATCGAGCTACTATAGCTTTAATAAAATATATGATCTGAGATACAAAAATATTCATATATCTTAGATTATAGAACAATCTGAACCTTATACACCATTTAAAAATTATGACTATCCTGAATTACCTGTCAAATAATCTTTGGTAAAATTTAATGAATAACGATTTACATAACTTTTTACATAACATGAAGTTTCGTTTTTGATGTATGTATTATTAATGTGTATTAAAACAATGATACAAAGTCACTATAAAAAGTAAAATCTCTTGTAAAATAAACTATGATATTGATTATATCCAAAAAAATATTAACTATAGACAAATAAACCTTTTCCATATTTAAAGTAATAGAATTCCACAAAGAAGCCAAGCAAGAAGAAAGAAGAAGTTAATTATGTGAAAGGAAAATTTGTGAATTTCGGGTCTAGTTGACCCCGTATATTCGACAATGCACGGTCAGTCAAGTGTACTCCCAATAATTAAGCATAATCGTTATATCACACGTAGTTAGGTCAAAAGAAGACCTGTGACATCTTGCACTACAATTGATAGATTTCGATAACATTCTCGATGACGGCAAGATTTTATATCTATCATGAAAGACCCAGTGCAAAGCAACATTAATAAATATAAAATAAATAATTGATTAAAACCATTTGAGTTAATTTAAGTTACGAGTATTTCAGCTAAGAAGTTCAAAGTTACTTAAGAAAACAATAACAAGTTTAAATCGCTTATTAAGTAAAGTAAAATAAGCCTTTTGTTTATATTCTTTGTCTAAATCGCTTAAACCTGGGATTAAAGTTAAGAAAAAATTTGTTTTTCATAGCTTCTTTTTTTTTACAGGACAATAGAAATTTATAAAATATAAAAGTGAAAAGAAAAATGCTCCACAGAAGTTAAATACTTGGGTGTAATAATCGACCAAAAATTAACATAGAACTCTCATTAGAGCCAGAACGCTCTGACGATGCCCAGAGTGGTTCTAAAATCATTCTGGGTTCGGGCAGTCGTGCAGTTAAAAACAACTAGGGTACGAGTTGTTATGACCGAGGATTATTTTAATAGGCCGAGGCTACACAGAAACATAGCTAGATACCACGACCTCACAGAATACCAACGTGAAGTAGACGTTTACTTCTGCGTTTCGCTTGGTGAATGCAGGTGGCCGGAGGCCCTTTTTAATGGAAATGAGGCATTCAATCTTAGTCCTCACGGGTGACAACGCATCTGCATTTTGATTCGCAAACGAGGATAGATTTAGATGTCTATGGGCCGCAGCAACCACTTAACATCAGGTGGACTGTGTGCTCGTTTGTCACCCTTATCCTATATAAAAAAAGTCCATATTATTAGTTAATCGCTAACAATTTGAAGAGAATCGCATAAAAATGGGGGTGGAATACTTTCCGGTACTCATGCGCTGATTGCTCCTGGACTATAGAGGCATAATGTAATTTAAGATAGAGACGGTAAGTCGGTAAGGATGCGAATTCACTTAGCGTAAAGTTTTCGAATTCACTTAGCGTAAAATTTGCAATTGAGTGTTTTTCTTTCACAAGTAGTTCGCGCAGTGTAAACTCTGCCGTGCATTGATAACAGTATTGAACGCCAACTTAAGCGAACTGTATGCCGCAAATTTTGAACTAAATTGGTGTGAGACCGTGTCCTTATGAGGCAATTTCTCACTGGTGCTCCCATACGATTTGACGGATTTTCAAAATACATTTTATTCCTCGAATATAGAAATCTATACTGATTTTATCCTTCACCCACAAATATGTGACAAAATAGCTCTTAAAATGGTTATTAAAGTAAAACTGGCACTATAGATCGAACTCGAATAACTGTCTGTTATAATATTTACACTAAAAGTATTTAAAATAAAATGAAATAAAATAAAATAATTAATAAGTATGTCATATAAAAGGTCTAAATAATAGACACTTAACATTGCGATTTAAAATAATATGTTGTGGGCAGAAATGACATTCGAGTTGCTCTTTAGTTATGAAAATTAAGTCTACACAAAATTAATAAAAACTAACATTATTTATTTATTTATTTACTCTTTATTGTACACCAGAAAACAAAACAAAAACGAATACAATTAAATCTAAATTAGAAAAATGTACAAAAGGCGGTCTTATCACTCTGAAAGTGATTTCTTCCAGACAACCTTAGTGTAGAGAACTGATGTAAACAATAGTTAAAAATAGAGGGGGGCGTACAAAATAAAAATAAAAAATATGAAAATACATACAAATAAAGGCAAGTGAAGATTATGCATGATATAATATAATAGATTAAATGAAAAGAGTACAAAAAAAGGAAAAGTGATTTATCTAATAGCGTTCTAAGTAATAAGATTTAACAAGACTTTTGAAAGAATGAAGAGATTGAGCACGACGAATGTGGAGAGGTAAAGAGTTCCACAAACGTACAGCAGTTACAGTAAAGGATTTCTTAAAAAAGGAGGAAGAGTGCGAAGGAGTAGAGAGAGAAAGATTGGCAGAGGATCGAAGGAACCGATTATGGGTAAGGGAAAGATACTGGAAACGGTCTTTTAAATAATGAGGAGTGGAAGGATTAAACAGCACGCTATACAAAGTGGAGAGAATGTGAGTATTCCTGCGAAGGCGGATCGGGAGCCATTTGAGCTGATTGCGAAATTCAGAGATGTGATCATATTTGCGAAGCCCAAATATGAATCTAATACATAAATTTTGAATGCGCTCAAGCTTATTAAGCTGCTCCTCGGTAATGTCAAGATAGCATATGTCAGCATAGTCAAGGATAGGTAGAAGTAGAGACTGGGCGAGCGTAACTTTAGTTACTGTGGGAAGAAAATTACGTAATCTACGTAAAGAGCTTAAAGCAGCAAACATTTTTCTACTAACCTCATTAATCTGTGAGGTCCAAGACATACAAGAGTCGAGATACAACCCCAGATTTTTAACCTTGTTGCTATAAGGGATTAGAGTGCAGTCTAGAAAAATAGGAGGTAGGGAAGACCAGTCAATTTTTCCAATTAATCTGGAACTACCGATGATAATCGCCTGAGTTTTCTTAGGATTAATCATTAAACCATAACGTTTACTCCAATTCGAAATACAAGTCAGATCAGCGTTAATAGTGTCAACTGATTTAGACAAATCTTCAAGAGACGATTGAGTATAGATTTGGAGATCATCAGCATACAAGTGGTAGGAAGAGGACAGATTATGACTTATAGAGTTAATGAAAATTGCAAACAGGAGAGGAGACAACACGCCACCTTGTGGTACGCCAACCGCTGTAGTAGTCCAGGTGGAAAAAACATCTTGCACCTGAATGCGCTGTCGGCGACCAAACAAGTAACTTCGAAACCAGTCAACTACAGTTGGAGATATGTTGAGAAAGCGCAGGATGCCCAACAAGATATCAAAATCTACTGTATTAAATGCATTACTAAAATCAAGTAACGTAAGAATGGTAAGCTTTTGTTTCTCCATTCCATACCGAATATCATCAGTGATTTGTAAAAGTGCATTATTATGTATATAGAATTAAAAGAGAATGAACTAGATGCTAGTGTTTCCAAAATAATATTAAGAAAAGTTAATTTGACGGTTATGTAGTTATACATAGTATCATAAAGTGGCACAAATTATTTTAATGCCTTGTGTTTCCTATATCTACCACATAATATGGTTAATAGTTGTAGTTATTTTAAGACAATGTGGTTATTTATGATATGATTTAAGAACCTATCTTAATACTTCATACCTAATAAAATAATTTTACAGATTTTATGTTGTTTAATTTGAACATGATCCATGTTCACGGTTATAGTTGTGCGTAAATGAGGCACACACGTATGCACAGAGATTCAGGTGAGTATGTGGCAACAAACAATGACCAGCTGTATAACATTACCGCACACACACATACACACGAACGCACGCACGCACGCAAAAACGCACACACGCACGCCCGCACGCTGTACACGAACACGGAAACGGACACGGACACGGACACGGACACGGACACGGACACGGACACGGACACGGACACGGACACGGACACGGACACGGACACGGACACGGACACGGACACGGACACGGACACGGACACAGACACGGCTACGGCCACTGACACGGACACTGACACGGACACTGACACGGACACGGCACGGACACGGACACGGACACGGACACGGACACGGAGATGGACTCGGACACGGACACGGACACGGACACGGACACGGACAAGGACACGGACACGGACACGGCTACGGCCACTGACACGGACACTGACACGGACACGGACACGGACACGGACACGGAGACGGACTCGGATACGGACACGGATACGGACACGGACACGGACACGGACACGGACACGGACACGGACACGGACACGGACACGGACACGGACACGGACACGGACACGGACACGGACACGGACACGGACACGGACACGGACACGGACACGGACACGGACACGGACACGGACACGGACACGGACACGGACACGGACACGGACACGGACACGGACACGGACACGGACACGGACATGGATACGGGCACGGACACGGACAAGCACACTGCCACACACCCGGACACGCATACGCACCCGAACACGCAAACGCACACGCACACAAACACACACGGACGCGCACACGCACACGGACCCACACACGCACACGCACATGCACACACACACGCACACGCACACGCACATGCGGACGCACACACTCACGCACACGTACACGCACACGCTCACGCACACGCACACGCATGCGCACATGCACACGCACACGCACATGCACACGAACACGCACTCACACACGCACACGCACACGCGCACGCGCACTCTCATGCATACGCACACGCACGCTCATACACACACACAAGCACACGCGCACGCACACGTGCACGCGCACGCGCACATACACGCACACGAACACTCAAACACACGCGCGCGCGCGCGCGCGCTCCCGCGCATTCACACACACGCACACGCACACACACGCACACACATATACATACACACATATGTATTAATAATGTTTATTAGTTACTTCATGATTTCTTAACTAGTTAACTAATACTTTTAATAATGTGGAGAATTCACAAGATGCCTTAGGTATTTTCTGTGATCTTTCCAAGGCTTTCGATTGTGTTCATCATAAGACATTAATCAGGAAACTACAACATTACGGTGTAAAAAATTTAGCGCTTAGACTTATTACTTCATATTTAAGTAACAGAATTCAAAAAGTAGTGATTAATGGTAAAGGTTCCTCCGGATCGGTAGTATCAATGGGCGTTCCTCAGGGCTCGATTCTTGGCCCATTCCTGTTTTTAATCTATATTAATGACTTACCTTATCTTGTAGGGGACAATCACGATATAGTATTATTTGCTGACGATACCTCTTTGATTTTCAAACTCAAACGACAGTTAATTAGTTATGACGATGTAAATAATGCTCTATCGAAATTGGTACATTGGTTTAACGCCAACAATATGCTCTTGTATTAAATTAACAATAGTTCTGCAGCATATGCTGTAAGAAAGATTAGAAGTCTTACAGATGTAGAGACAGCTAGATTAGTGTATTTTAGTTACTTTCATAGCGTAATGTCTTATGGAATTTTGCTATGGGGTAATGCGACTGATATTGAAGCTATATTTGTTTTGCAAAAGAGAGTCGTACGGGCGATTTATAACCTAAATTGTAAAGAGTCCCTCAGAGAAAAATTTAAAGAAATAAACATATTAACATTTGCATCGCAATATATTTATGAGAATGTAATGTATGTGCATAAAAACATAAATAGCTTTAATAGGAATAAGGCTGTGCATACTTTAAATACTAGAAACAAACATAAGCTTGTAATGCCAGTTACTAGACTCCACAGAATCAGTAATTCATTTATGGGGCAATGTATACGCTTTTACAACAAAATCCCAGAACATATTCAAAGTTTTTCAATAAACAAATTTAAAAGTTTTATTAAATAAAAACTGTACAAGAAGGGTTATTATAATATCAAGGAATACATGAATGAAAATAACCCCTGGGAATAGGGTGATCGCCACCATGCTGGTTCTATGAAAATATCATTTAAAAATTGTATAAACAAAATTATTGTTAAGTGAAATTATGTTTAAAAAAAAAGGCCCGCTGGGTTTCTTGCTGATTCTTCCCAGGACTGAGGTATTTTCCGAACCAGTGGTAAATAATAAATGACTTTCAATAAGTATTATCTAATAATCAATATTGAATAAAAAAATATTCTATTCTATTCTATTCTGTAAGATGAGCTCCACTTTAACACTAGATTATATGTATTATGAGACCAACGCTATTGGATTCATAATGATAATTATGTTTCTTTGTTTTGAATATTTGATTAATATTTAATTGCGAATCTATTTGTGGTCCTTTAAATAAATAAAAAAAACATAACTTTTCAGTCTAGTCTTGTAGAATTATGACTAGCTAACTGCAAATGTTGACCGCAAACCGCAAGCTGGTTGCGATCCATACTATTTGGTGTTTTTAGGGTTCCGTACCTCAAAAGGAAAAAACGGAACCCTTATAGGATCACTTTGTTGTCCGTCTGTCTGTCTTTTTTTTTTTTTTTTTATAGGATAAGGGTGACAAACGAGCACACAGTCCACCTGATGGTAAGTGGTTGCTGCGGCCCATAGACATCTACATCTATTCTCGTTTGCGAATCAAAATGCAGATGCGTTGTCACCCGTGAGGACTAAGATGGAATGCCTCATTTCCAGTAAAAAGGGCCTCCGGCCACCTACACTCACCAAGCGAAACGCAGAGGTAAACCTCTACTTCACGCTGGTATTCTGTCTGTCTGTCAAGACCCTTTTTCTCAGGAACGCGTAGAGGTATCAAGCTGAAATTTATATCAAATACTCAAGTCTACTGTCCCTTGGGGCTGTGAAAAAATCAAACTTCTAAGCCAACGCAATCAAAAGATACAGCCGTTTATGCCGCAAATTTTCGATATTCGCAAGGGAATCAAAAGTCAAAACCTACAGGGTACTTCCCGTGAACTGAGAATCTTAAAATTTGGCACGAAGCAACGTATTATAGCACAGATAAAGGAAAAATTGTGAAAAGCATACATTTTTAGTTACATCATGTAATAAAAATATTTTTAATAATTTTAAACTCATATACCTACGGATTTGTTCGGAACCCTCGGTGCGCGAGTCCGACTCGCACTTGGCCGGTTTTTTTCAGAAGTTTACCTGAATTATTATTTACCATTAGGTGACAATGAAGCTTATCTTGCCTCGTACTAGTTTTATAATATTGTAAATGTAGTATTTTGATTAATATTTGTCCTTCAATCGCGTTAGAACAGCTGGAATGGTGATGAAATTTCGGAAAAACAGAAACAGAAACTTTTTTTATTCAATATAGATTATAAATAATACTTATTGAAAATCACTCCTTTTTTTAGTTACCATTAGTTTGAAAAAAACCTCTCTCCTGGGAAGAACCAGCAAGAAACCCTGCGGGACGTTTTTTTTTAAATAATAGCTTACAATCATGTAATCACAATTAACCAAGCAAAACAAATTAGAAATAGCTTGCTAGCCATCACCTCATTCCCAGGGGGTATCATTCATAAATTCCTTAATATTATAATAACCGTTTTTATACAAACTTTGAAGTTTTTGAATTTTGAGCAAGATACATTTTGTTTATTTTCTGGGATTTTGTTGTAAAAGCATATACATCGCCCCAAGGATGAATGTCTGTTTCTAGTATTTACAGAATGAAAATCACTTATTTTTGTATAACTACCTTTATTTTTGTGTACGTACATTAAATTTTCATAAATGTATAATTGAGAGGTTTCATAAATGTATAATTTATATATTAATTTTCTTAGGTTAGGCTTTAGGTTTTAAATCATAGATTTCACTTAAGGCCCTCTTCTGTAAAACAAATATATTTTAAGTGTCAGTCGCGTGTCCCCATAGTATTTTGCTATGACATACGACATTGTGCTATGGAAATAGGTAAAGTAAACAATAAATAGAATCAGGCGTTACTTTGCGGAAATCCATTACAATGGGGTTGTACACACAGCACTACCATCCCCAGCACCACTACACTAGGCACGACACACCACTCTCGAAAATACGACACGCAATCTCAGGTGAAGTAGGCTCTGCGGAGGCTGGCCGCTAAGATTGGGATTGACGACGACGAGTATAGTGCGCGCGATTGAGGGAGAGTGGGAGGCCCCCTGGGAGGGTGGGAGTGGGGTGACACACGGCTAAAGATGCGTTGTTGCCCATGACAACTAAGATGGAATGTCGCACATTGTGTAACTCTCTACACCCTTCCAACCACAACACAGCACTGCAAACAATATTGTTTGGCGCCAGAAATAGGTAAGAGAGTGGCCTACCTCGACCGGCTCACAAGTCAGAAAAGGAGTCCTATCATCTAGTAGATTATGGCAATATCACAGTCTAATCGTAAGCTGTGAGAATATTATGACTTGTGGCGATATTTTCACTTTAGAACCTTTGAAATATTTTTTTTATTTAGAGTAGAGTAGAGTTACTCATATTAAAAATGTGTGACAAGCAAACTAACAATCCACCCAATGGTATGTGGCTACTGCAGCAACAGCCCGTTGACACTTGCAACCAAATTTACTCCTGAGAACTGAGATGTGATGCTTCTAAGCCCGTAATCATACTGACTCTCTATACACTTCAGACTAACTATGAACAATAATAAGTAAATTAAACGCGATAAATTTCACAAAAACATTTTCATTCAACTGTTGTAACGAAATTTCCTAACCTATATAAATTAAAATGAAAACCTATTTAACTTTTTCTTTTCAAAGTTAATAAAACTTTATTTTTTAAAAAATATTTGTATTAAATAAGTAATTCCTTTGATTTTCACTAATTATTGCGTTTTTTATCTGAAGTCGAACTCATTCAAACTTTACTTGCTTTAATTAATGGTGGTTTTTTTGGTTGGATTTTTTTTAGTCGCCTCTCTTTCTATTTCTAGATAAGTCCGTTACGATCTTTATCATGTTAAATATAGGATTTTATTAACTTTATATATTTATATAATTTTACATAGTTATTATAGTATTATGTAGTTCTTATAGTTGCTATTACTTTTTTTTAATAATATAATAATATACATTTATTTGCACACCGTACAAGGGCCTTCAATAATAAATACAAAATTTTTATTTATTCTACACAGCAGTAACTATTTCATTTGATGCTTACAATAGGAAAACCTGAGCTGTAAACGCCAGTAGTTAAGCTCATGAAAGGGTAAAGTAAAAATAAAATAAAACATTTGATAATTTAAAAAAAATACAAGATATTATGTACTGCTTTGTCTCTCTCTCCTCTGTGTGTGCGTGTTCGTGAGAGTGTGTGCGTGTGCGCGCGCGTGTGTGCGTGTGTATGGTGTGTGTGCGTGTGCGTGTGTGTGCGTGTGTGTGCGTGTGTGTGCGTGTGAGTGCGTGTGTGTGCGTATGTGTGCGTGTGTGTGCGTGCGTGTGTTCACGTGTGTGTGCGTGCGTGTGTGTGCATGTGTGTGCGTGTCTGTGCGAGTGTGTGCGTGTGTGTACGTATGTGTGCATATGTGTGCGTTCGTTTGCGTGCATGTGTGTGTGCGTGTGCGTGCGTGTGCGTGTCTGTGCGTGTGTGTGTGTGTATGTGTGCGTGTGCGTATGCGTGTTCGTGTGCGTGTGCGTGTGCGTGTGTGTGTGCGTGGGCGCGTGCGTGCGTAAACAAATGCGTGCCTAAACGAATGCGTGCGTGCGTGCGTGAGTGCGTGAGTGCGTGCGTGCGTTCGTGCGTCCGTGCGAGAATGCGTGCGTACGTGCGTACGTGCGTGCGAGCGTGCGAGCGTGCGTGCGTGCGTGCGTGCGTGCATGCGTGGATGTGTGCGTGCGTGTGTGCATGCGTGCGTGCGCGTGTGTGTGTGTGTGTGTGTGTGTGTGTGTGTGTGTGTGTATGGGGTCTGGATGTAGGTGTAAATATGGTATATATATACCGTGTGTTAATTTTACACTTGATCTAACGAAATGTGCGGATACTAGATAAAAAATTATCGGTAATAAATCGATTTTTTTTATGTAAACTAAAAAAAACCCTTTTTAAATATTGTTTTTGGTAAAATTCCCATCCTTCGGTTTTAAATTATTTTCTCTTTATGTAAACGGTGTATTTTTTTTTTCAAAGTAGTTTTATTTGAAAGTTAGAAAGATTAACTAGCAATAAAAATTAAAAAACCTACGATATCAAGCAGAAAATTTGTGAAAAAAATAATAAGATAATTTTTTTTCTTAAAAAAATACTCAAAAAACTAGTACGTTGAGATAACCTTTTCAGTATGTTTTATTATAAATATTGCTACAAAGTAAGGTAAAAGGCTATACAAGTCTCTCTACTGGGCACAGGACTCTTTTTTATTTCTGAGAGGGTTTTAGGGCAAGGAAATGCCCGCCGCGCTGCCCCAATGCGTATTGACGAAAATTGCAATTACAAATTGCATTCGTGCTGTCGGGGATCAAACCCGGGAAAAATTTACAGCGATTGCTTTGACCCAGATCTACTAATACGATACAAATAAATACGATTTAACATATATAATAAAAAACTTTTACGTACTTGAAACTTGAACACTTGATAGCTCGTGACGCCTAGCGCACAAAGCTACAACACAATGTCATCGAAGATGCGTAACCGCGACATAACTCTCAGTGATGCGCAAGCATAACAGGCAGTATGTCACTTATATAATTGTCATCTCTGCAGTCTATTAATCTTTGCACTTTTAAAAGTAATACAGAATGTAGTTGCTAGACGGTGTTGACGTAGGCTAAAATCTCTGCGATCGCCGTTTCGTCAAGGTCATTCAGGCTAGTTAAAGCCTTAATAAATAAAATACTTATAACTGCTTTTTCGTTAAGATATTAATTTTCAAATGGTTTAACCTTTGATTAGGCCACTAGAAGTATTACTGCGTTATTAATTACATTCATTAGGTTATTTGAAAATTAAATTAATGCTAACACGCATTGGGGAGACGCAAGTGGATTTTTCTTTGCTCTTAAGGCTCAGAAATAAGGGTACGGTAGCCAAGCTTTCAGATGCATGCGGGCTGTTTCTTGATTCAAAGACTAGGAAGCCCACTTTTCTTTTACTTCTGATTAGACCACAAATAATAGTTATTCATTGGGGATACAATTCAGATAATCTTAATTTATATTATTAAAATTAAAAGATAAACAGTTGTAAATGTTGGCGTGTTTATGTGGATTTTGCGCAGGTCACACTATCACTTAATATGAAAAAATTATATAATGGCAAAATTTATATTTGATCAAAATAAGCCAATATACTCGTAGCTTACCATATAGGTTTTAACTTGTAGGAAATAAGCTAAAACCCATTACCTGTTGGGAGATAGGATATGATTATTTTTTAATTTTGCCATAACTGCAATCATGAAATATAATATAGTATGTGGTTTTACTTTAGGATAACTAAATTACTACTAATACATATTTAAAGAAACTACGCAAATATGTGAAAACCTTTGTAAAAAGTTTACATAAAAAAATTTAATAAGTTTGAATTTATTACAACTTTTTATTAATTACTTAAACTATCAACTAACTGGCTTATTCACGAATGTGTTTACCGCAACAGCTGCTGGGCTGTCTGAATGAATTATTTCAAAAGCTAATGGTGAATGCAGACCGCAAGCCGGTTGCGTTCGTAGTGATTTATAAATTTCCAAATAATTTAGCTTTACAACGATCTTTGTAACATTATATGAAAATAAATGTTTTTATGCTTTAAAATTTATCTGATTACAATAAAACTTTGGTAAGTGGTTGTACTGTGGCAAGTGGCTCGCTAGCGATGGTTTTTGTCAAAAAAATATATTTGTTTGTTTTTCGCATTCCTTTACTGTCCCTGTGCTCACTATGAATTTTTAAGTGTTGTGCTCACGACCGCAAATGTTTTTGATACAAGTGGTTTCAAAATTTTGTACAAACGTCTTCAATATGAATATAAATTATTGTTGATTTTTTACAAATACCTGAACTGATTTCGATAAAATTTAAATGGGACCGCCTGGGAAGTTATTAACCTTTGAAAAAAATAATTTCAAAATCGGTTCAAGTGTCTTTGAGTAATGAGTGAACATATATAATTTACAAAAAAAGATTTCGACGAATTGAGAACCTCCTCCTTTTTTGAAGTTGTTTGAAAAAGGCGTTGCGACGTATAATGGGCACAAATAGTAAAACATAAATAATATGTACATAATATCTATTCAATTTATATTGCATTAGAACGTCAAATGTGTGTAACATATCGCCATCCATTCATCCTTGCATTATAGCCCATAAATGTCTACTGCTGGACTAAGGCCTCCCCACAGATTGCCTCATAGGGTGAGGGAATGTTACCATAGTTGCCATATTTTTTATAATTTTGCAAAAGTTTTTGAAATGTTTAGTTATTTCCAGTAATATGCTGCTGCTGTCCATCTCCTTTTTCAGTTTCCCTCTGTCGCCTCTTACTACACCACAGGGAAAAGAGACAGGATGGATATTCGTACACTGCCATTATACTGTTCCAATAATTTATGCAGCAACAATTAATTATCATAGTGCGAATAACAAAAATTCTAATCATAGGTTCGTAACAGAAAATGATCACAGTGGGGGAGAAAGTGACTTAAATTATGTACTAAGTTACTTTTTTTTTTCGAACAAACCTGTTGGGTGACAGAACTCTCTGCTAGGAGTAAAAGTATTCTGTTGACAGAACACATAATATCGTCGACTATGTTACAGGCCACGAATTAAAATTCCGCAAGGAACTTGCATTTGTATTACCAGGCACAAATGATGCTTATAAAATGCCCCACCCGGTACACATAAAGTGGCGGTAACTTTAAGAAAATAAAGAGGGTAACAAAATGTCATGACTGTAAAAACTGTTTCTTAGGTAATTAACTAGTACTTTATTTAGTTAATTTTGATTACGTGCTAATATGAAATATTTTTGGAATATAAAGCCAGAAACCAACTCATGTATGAGCATGCAATATTTATTAAAGGAGAGATTTTAATTCTCCGCGTAAATAATAATTCAAGAAATAGAAAAGAAAATTGCTGGTGGTGTCGAAAGAAGCAACAAAGAGAAATTGATACAAGCAATTGGCAGCAGCCTCTTCTGTTGCTAACCAGTCTGCCAGGCATGGCAGCTATGAAGAATATTTCACCCCATCATGAGGAAGCTTATATGGGCTTTTAATGGACTGTAATGAATAAATTATAAAAATATAATTTAGTACACCAAGCTTTTAAGCTTCTTTTATCTAAAAATTGTTTGTAATATATTCTTTCTATCTTTTTTGCTTTCTAAACTCGAGTGCTTCTTGTAGAATAAATAGATGGTAATCTGCTAGTCCGATGATTCCGTTACAATATAGGGCGGGTCAATGGATTAAGTGTTTTTATAAAACATATTTTTAAAACAATACTTTTTTCAAACAAAATTAAAAAGAACATTTTATTTACAATGCATTATAATTATTGTTATATTAAATATAGAAAAAAAATACAGTATCGTCAAGAATTTGCTCAAAAATGATTTTCCGGAAGCTCAACTAAACGACAACCGATGGGGAAGAAAGGTTCTTGAGTGTCATCCCCGTAAAGGAAAGTAAAGTATTGGGCGGCCCCCAATGATGGAGTAACAACATAGTAAGTGTGCAGGAATTCGAGCGATTTTGCCAAGTAATCGTATATTGTCGTTAAATTAAAAGTCAGTGACGTAGTCGCCATTGATTTTGATTACGAATTCTTTCCAGTTCAGTAGTTTGAAAAGATTTTCCAATGGAGCGCTGAATATTTAGGATAATTAATATAGGAATATTAAGGACCTATTGCTTATTTATATATAATTCCTCTTATTTTATTTATTTTATTGAAAGTTACTCCACATCTAGTACAGTTGCATACCACCGAATCGGTACACAGAAAAGAAGTGATATAAAATGAAAAGAAATATCTAAATATAAGAGTCAAAACGTACTTACAATAAGAAACTCATAAAGTTATAAGCAATGACGTATCTGTTGTAGATAGATTTCCTAGGGTTTTCAGGACGTATAAAAAACGCCTGTTATCTTTTTAAGGACGCAGCTGAGGGCAGAGCAGAGCAGAGTTTTCTTTTTAGTTTTTCTTCCTTTTGCTGGTAAGGTCCAAACGTCGAATGAACTCCCAGCCAATGCAATAGGCGCGATATTTATACGTTTTCTAGTGACTTTATGGAAAACAGTGGTAGAGCCACGCGGCAGCTTTTGCTGTCACACGGATGGGCCGAAACACCTCAGTCCCCTGTGACCATGGGTGCTGGAAAGCACCCGAAACGTCGGGAATATAAAAATAAGTTAATATTCGCAATAAAATCCGTAAAAATTAGTTTTATTTAACTTATATTTTGTTATTTTTATTAGGTACTTAAAGAACCATGCCCACTTTTCATACATTAAAAAACCTGAGAGTAAAAGTTTATGTATAGTTATAAGTTACAGTAGAAAAACTTCCTGTAAGTTTAGAAAATAATGTCATGTAGTCATTTTTACGATTTAAATGCTACGAAGCCCAAAAATATTAATGTTACTCTTTATGTTAGGATTTGCCGTAACCAAACAAACCAACAGTGATAGAGCCACACGGCAGCTTTTGCTGTCGCACGGATGGGCCGGCTCAAACCGGGGTGGTACCACGACCTCACAGAATACCAGCGTGAAGTAGAGGTTTACCTCTGCGTTTCGCTTGGTGAGTGCAGGTGGCCGGAGGCCCTTTTTACTGGAAATGAGGCATTCTATCTTACTCCTCACGGGTGACAATGCATCTGCATTTCGATTTGTAATAGAGGATAGATGTAGATGTCTATGGGCCGCAGCAACCACTTACCATCAGGTGGACTGTGTGCTCGTTTGTCAACCTTATCCTATAAAAAGAAACTTCTCTGCCTCACCCCCTCTGGCATCATTATTCTTTATTTTATGAAAATTTTATTGACTTACATATATTTTCCATATTTTCTATATCCTATATCCATTATTATTATATATATTATATTATCCATATTCATATTTTATCATAGTCTTAGCTTACATTTTGCTACTTACATTAACACATACGTGCGTACTCGACGCCGCTCGGTATAAAAATAACAGCGCAAATTCGGTAGCACCCTTTAAATATTTCCCCGCTCCCTTTTTTTGCGCCCAGCAGCAATTGAAAACGGTTACCCTCCGGAAAGCGAGGAAGGGAGATGGTGAATGCTCGAAGCATACCACGACAGCCGGCTGTCACCCACTAAATACTACCTGTGAGACTGGTATTGGCTTTTGAGGCCTTTCTGCCGAATCGGAAGCGACGCTCTTTAGGGTAAAAGGAGGCGCAGGCGGCGACGAGCCGTAGAGGGGGAGCCTAACTAAGGCAAATTAAGAAGAGGCAGTTTAGGTCGGCCGAAAGCTTGTTTGGCGGGTCCAAAAGAGAGTTTCTCGGCCTGCGGACTCGATAGCGAGAGGGGAGTGGGGCTGCATAAGTAGCTGCCTCATGAATGGAATGATTAGAGTGAGACTCTAAGGCTTTGGAGAAGTTCTCAGAGAGTGTTTCTAGAAATTGTTGGATTGTGGGGAGCTCTAAGTCTCGATGGAGGTCGGCGTTACGGACGTACCAGGGTGCGTTTGTAGCCCGATGACAGAAGTGGTTTTGAACTATTTGGAGTGTGATAATGATGCCGTGTAGTGGCGGTCAAGAATATCCACTACCCCATATCCTCCCGTGGGTGTCGTAAAAGGCGACAAAGGGAAACAGGCGGGAGATGGGCAGCAGCATCTTCCTGATAATAGCCAAAAGTACAATAAAAAACTGCGGTTGCCAACCCGCTCGCCAAGCGTGGCAACTATGGCAAATACCCCCCCAATGAGTAAAACAACAAACAGACGGCCCCCAGTCCCCGGCGGCCCCGTTATTCCTGGCTACGGTGGCGACCATGGTAACGGCGGGGCAGGGGGTGCTAAGAATCTCCGGTGGAGGTTCGGTTGCCACCTTAGACGACTCGACCTGGCAACGTACAACGCACGCACCCTGAGGACTGACGGAAGATCGTGGAGCTGGAAGAAGAGATAGACAAGTTGCGCTGGCATATTATAGGATTATCCGAAGTCCGAAGAGAGGGGGAGGACACGGTAATCCTTGAATCCGGCAACTTGCTCTATCACCGGGAGGGCGACCATCTGTCCCAAGGAGGTGTCGGATTTATCGTCCACAAGTCTCTCGTTAACAACGTTGTAAAGATCGGGAGTGTGTCGACGAGGGTTGCGTACCTTATACTCAGAATCACCAAACGGTATTCGCTGAAGGTCATACAGGTTTACGCACCAACCTCGGCACACCCCGATGAGGAGGTGGAGGAAATGTATGAGGATATCTCTAGAGCCATGCATTCTTCCAAAACCCAATATACGGTGTTAATGGGAGACTTCAATGCAAAACTAGGCACAAGAGAGAATGGTGAGCTGAAAGTAGGGAAATTTGGAATAGGGCAACGGAACCCAAGGGGCCAGCAGCTGGCCGACTTCATGGAGAAAGAGGGACTCTTTATGATGAACTCTTTCTTCCAGAAGCGGCCCCACAGGAAGTGGACCTGGTCGAGCCCCGACGGTTCGACAAAAAATGAGATTGACTTCATTATGACGACCAGACGACAACTGTTCAGTGATGTCTCAGTGATCGCGAGGGTGAAAACCGGGAGCGATCACCGAATGGTTAGAGGCACACTGAACCTAAATGTTAAGTTGGAGAGGTCTCGTCTGATGAAGTCATCGCTCCGTCCCCCTCGTGCTCTAATCCAAAGTCCCGAAACCTTTCAGCTCGAGTTACGAAACCGTTTTCAGTGCCTAGAAGACTGCAATGAAGTGGACGATATGAATGACAAGCTCGTGGAAACTGTCCATGCGGTCGGAGCTAAGTTTTGCAAGACCCGCCGCAGAAGAACACAAAAAGTCTCCGATCACACTCTTAATCTCATGGCTTTTAGACGGGAGATGAGGCTACATTCTTCAACAGATTTGACAGCATACAGGCAACTGAACAGACAGATCTCTAAATTCATGCGGCGAGACTTACGCAACTTCAATACAGCTCGTATTGAAGAAGCGATCGAGCGGAACCAAGGCTCCAAAGTCTTTGCCAGAGATCTGTCTGCCAGAAAGAGCCAACTGTCAAAGCTGAAGACCGAATGTGGCAGCATCGTTTCCGGGGCACCTGAGATTTTGAGTGAGATTGAGAGGTTCTATGGGCAGCTGTACACGTCATCGTTGGAGCCACACGCAAGTGTGAGTAACGATCCAAGAGCGAGTCTTATCCGACACTATTCCGAAGATATCCCGGACGTCAGTCTGAGCGAGATTAGAATGGCTCTCCAACACCTTAAAAACGACAAGGCCCCAGGCGAGGATGGAATTACAGCGGAGCTTCTGAAAACGGGTGGAAAACCGGTACTTGAAGTCCTTCAGAAGCTCTTTAATTCCGTCCACCATGGTGGCATTTCACCGGAGGCGTGGAGCAGAAGTGCGGTTGTCTTGTTCTTCAAGAAAGGTGACAACGCTCTCTTGAAGAACTACAGACCGATTTCCCTTCTGAGCCGCGTCTACGTGCTGTTTTCGAGAGTCATTACGAATCGTCTCGTGCGCAGACTTGACGACTTCCAGCCTCCCGAACAAGCCGGTTTCCGAAAGGGATTTAGCACCATAGACCACATACATACCCTACGGCAAATTGTACAGAAGTCCGAAGAGTACAATTTGCCACTATGTCTGGCGTATGTGGACTATGAGAAAGCCTTTGATTCCGTCGAAATTTGGGCGGTGCTGCAGTCCCTTCAGCGGTGCCAAGTTGACTGTCGGTATATCGAAGTGCTGAAGTGTTTGCACAGTAGAGCACCGATGGCTATCCGAGTACAGAACCAGAGTACGAAACCTATCCAATTGCAGAGAGGTGTAAGACAGGGTGACGTTATATCCCCGAAACTCTTCACCGCTGCATTGGAAGACGTTTTCAAGCTTCTGGAATGGAAAGGATACGGAATTAACATCAATGGCGAGTACATCACTCACCTTCGATTTGCCGACGATATAGTCCTCATGGCAGAATCGCTGGAGGAATTAAGCACTATGCTCAATGACCTCAATAGTGTCTCCCAATGGATAGGCCTTAAGATGAACATGGACAAAACAAAGATTATGTTTAATGTCCATGTCACACCTATGCCGGTAGTTGTTGGGAGCACTAAGCTCGAAGTTGTTGACGAGTATGTTTACCTGGGACAAATAGTCCGACTAGGTAAGTCCAACTTCGACCGAGAGGTCAATCGACGGATTCAACTCGGCTGGGCAGCGTTCGGGAAGCTACGACACATCTTCTCGTCAGAAATATCTCAAAACCTTTAAACAAAATTGTACAACCAGTGCGTGTTGCCAGTGATGACTTACGGAACTAAGACGTGGTTCTTCACTGCTGGCCGTATGAGGAAGCTCAAGGTCGCTCAGCGAGCTATGGAGAGGGCTATGCTCGGAGTTTCTCTGCGTGATAAACTTAGGAATGAGGATATCCGCAGTAAAACCAGAGTAACCGACATAGCCCAACGGATTAGTAAGCTGAAGTGGCAGTGGGCCGGCCATATAGCTCGAAGAACCGACAACCGGTGGGGAAGAATGGTTTTCGAGTGGCAGCCTCGTACCGGTAGGCGAAGTGTAGGGCGTCCCCCCACAAGATGGAGTGACGACCTGGTAAGACATGTAGGAAGTCGATGGATGCAGGTGGCTCAGGACCGTGCTTTGTGGCATTCTTTGGGGGAGGCCTATGTTCAGCAGTGGACTTGTGAAGGGCTGTAATGATGAATGATGAATGATTTTGGGGTTAGCGTGAGCAAATAAAGGGCCCGCGTAAGTCATGACTGGTCGTATACAGACCTTATAAAGGGTTAGCTCTTCTCCGGGTTTACATCGATGCACCATTTTTTGAACCAAGCTCCTAAGTCATCAACTGACTTTTGGATCTTGTTACGTATTATAGGTAGTGAGATACCTTTACAAAAGAGGGCAGTGGCGTCTGCGAAGAGGGAGAGCTGAACACCTTTCGACCGTAAGGGAATGTCATTGTTGAACAGGATATATAGGAGAGGGGCAAGCACTGAGCCCTGGGGGACACCGGCTTTGATGGGGCGCTGAGAGGAGAGCGTACCTTCGTGTCTAAAAGAAGGGTACGATCCTTCAGGTAAGAGGCCACGAGACGAATAAGACGATCAGGGACACTTATTTTATACAGTTTGTAGATAAGGCCTTCTTGCCAGACTCTATCAAATGCCTTTGCTATGTCGAAAAAGACCGCGATGGTCTTATGAAGACGAGGATAGAAACCGCTGAGGGTATATTCCACAATACGGTGAACTTGTTGGGGACAAGAATGTTTCGCTCGGAAACCAAATTGGTGGGGGATGACAAGAGGGTATCCGTCTGTTGGAAACAGCTGGAGCCTCATGCGACTTAGGATGACTCGTTCGAAGAGTTTGCCCATGGCCTTGAGGGGACTGATGGGACCATGATTGGAGGAGGGAGTGAGAGGTTGTGAGGCTTTTCTGGCTTGGGGATACCAATGACAGTTGCCTCTTTCCACGTGGTGGGAAAGTAACTAAGGTTAAAGCAGGCTTTGAAAATAATAGCTAAAAGGGTTAAGTTTCCTGTTCAGCAAAATGTTTAAGGGCTTGGTTGGAGATGCCATCCGCACTCGGAGCCTTTTTGGGCTTCAGTCCTTAGATAAGGGATGAGATATTATCATTTGACATAGTAATAGGGTAGTAATAGGCAGTGGGGGGTGAGTTCCGGCGGCGTACCTCATCCTCCACTGCCTGGATGTGGTAGGGGTCGATGGGTTGAGAGCTAGGAGAGCATTGTGCGGCAATGCTGTCTGCAAAGCACTTAAGCCTTTTCCTCGTCGTCGAAGGCAATAGTACCGTCAGGACGGGAGAGAGGGGGAGTGTAGGTGGAAGCGTCTATGCGGAGGGCTCTCGCCATCTGATTGTACGCTGTATGAGAGGGAGAGATATTCTCCGTGGGCTTACTCTTTTGAGGTCTCGAAGTTCGAAGAGGCGTGAACGGACTTCTCTTTGAAGACGATTGGCCATACGCCTATAGTCTCTTGGCTTTCATTAAGTTGCTAATATGTAGGGGAAGACCATCATTATTAGCAACCGGAACGACCCTTTCATTCTCCTTAAGGGAGGATTTAATAAGGGTGGAGAGAGAATCGACCGCGGTGTCGTTTTTTTCGGGACTGTCGAAGTGCGACGAGAGGGAGATGAGGAAGTCCTGTGAGTTCATAGTTTTAGCTAGGGACTCTTTGAAGCCGTCGCGTTGTCAGTCCACAGTTCAGTTGGCTGGCCTCCTTTTGCAATGAATCTTCTTAGTACGGTTATAGCAGAGTCCGCACTCAGTGATGTGACTACGTCGAGGTGAACCGCTCTTATCGTCATCCAGGTAAAGAGGGCAATCCATCGCTTTTTATGACGTCTTCCGACGGTGACTTCTATGGGTCCGAAGTAATCGAGGTATGTGTAGGAGAAGGGCCATGCGTGATGAGTGAGGCGTGCGGGCGGCAAGTTTCCCGTTGACAGGATCATTAGCCTTGATTTTCTTATCTTGCATTCTGGACAACTTCTTATCACGCTGTTTACTGTAGTTCGAATCCTTGTCACCTAGAACCGTTGTCTTATCTCGTTCACAAGCAATTTTACTCCACCGTGAAGCATTTTTTCGTGTACATATTAAATTTATATTATTGTATACTTGTGCTGTCCATCTAATAGAGCTGGGTTGACTGTTCATTGGCTTATCCCTGACGTAGCTGTGATTTTTCCGCGTAAGCTCAGCAGACCATCTTCTCCTATGTCTACACTCAATGTGGCGACGCGATCTTTCGAAGTAAGAGCGCTATCGGTAATTATGCGGATCTTCTCGTTGGCGTAGCCATCATCTTCCACCTTTCTTATCAACATCTTCTCTGCTCACATAAGGTAACTCGTGTCTAAGCAAATAAGCCTTTTTCTTTGTATCTTCTTAGGGAATATATCTTTGCTCTTGATAGTCTTCTTGTTTTCGCTATTTTTCCACACGGGATCTTTACCGGCATTCTTCTGCGTGCGCTTGTGTTTTGCTGCTGCCATAGTATTTATTTTGACTCGACACATATCTATAAATTTTAGCAAACGTTCCGTAGCGCGCACGAGCTCTTGCCACTTTGCAATGTTGTTTACATTGGGTAGGTATTCGTGGTGAGTCTTCTCTTCGTAAGTCAGATGGCATCTCTTTTCGCCAGTTTTCTCACGCACTGTCTTGACTGAGGGCCACTCCTCTTCTGACTGTCTTAAGAAGTCAGGTCCATGGAACCATCGGTACTGTGCGTCGATGTTAATTGAAGTTTCTATAGTTGCGTCGTCGGCTACGTTGTCCTTGGTGGGAACCCAGCGCCACTCGTTCATGTTGGTCAGCTTTTTTATTTCTGGTTAGCGATGTGCAATAAATGTCTTAAAGCCACGTGGTTCTGCTCGTACCCATGCTAGAACTGCGCGGGAGTCGCTCCAATATATCTTCTTCGCGAATTCAAACTCATGCTCTTCTTCTGTTGTTCTCGTAAGATGTGCATCTAGAAGAGCTGTTTGTAGCTCAAGTCGGGATATTAATGTGGGTTTTAGTGGCGCGACGCGGCTGTTAGCTGCTGCTAGTACGGTGTGTACAGACCCACCTGCACGTTGCATTCGTATACAGTCTGGCCCAGAACTCAACGTCAAGCCGAAACGGGGTGACAGGATGGATTGTAACCATCATGAGTAAAATCAGAAAAAAAATCTATCCCATGCAATTTAGAATTAATAAGCATTTAAGGTAAACCTAGAAATTTGGTAAAACTGTAACCATTTTTCGGTTATTGTGGCTATTTTTATTATTATTTTTTTCATTTAAACTTTGGAACTGTAATCCTAAATAACATTTCTAGAACCACAGTCAAATTAATGACACAACTGCCCCAAGTTTTCTAGAATTAAGAGTATTTGTTAAAGTATGAATCTAAAACTTTCAAAATTTGTCGACTTTGAAAGGCACTCCATTAAAAAAAATGTACTTAAGTGCCTTGGCAAATGCCATTAAAAGTTCGCGCATTTAATCAGAATTATAAAATGGTACAATACTTGTTAGTTTTGCGTTGCATTTGCATTACTAATAATTGAGGTGCATGATCGCATATTCTTGTGAAGTGTAGCGCGTAGGCATGGTAGATAACAAGGATGCCAACACAAAAGTCCAATTCCAGAAGAGAGAAGCCAAAGTTGTCAGTACTAAATGAACACAAGCGAATACGGAAAGGTGCGCAGTAAACGAATGAGCGAAACGTACTAACTGGTGTCAGACGCATCTCCGTCTCACTGCGTGGCGTCACTATCTGTCTCGGTTTCTCATGGCAAACATGTTAACTATCCATCTCTCTCAATATCGAAACAGTTTTGGGAACCAGTTCACCGGTTTCTTGAATTTCCCAACTATATAATAAGTGCGGAGGGTCAATAGATTTTAATGTTATGTCTCTAGTTAAGTTTAAGGCCACAGTAAACGATAATTTATTTAAGTAACTAGGTGTAAGTCATTGGTTTATATACATTATATTATTTTGTTTTATCTTAAGTTTTTATATTTAATGTATGTGGTGTATACCTTTAATTGATTGTACGATTGGTATATAAGTGGATGTGTGTTTACTATTTCTGCATTATCGTAACAATCGTTGGTTTACATACTTAAATAAATAAATAGCCAATAAGCCAGCGGCGGCCGAAACCTATTAACAGCAAGCGGCGCTGCTCGTTTAGCACTAGCCAGGGGACACGTGTCACGTACAAAGCTCAAACTTATCTGAGGGACGCAAGAAGCCTCATCCCCAAAAGCATTTTAATAATAGCCTCATTTCATACGTGCAACATATCTTTTTTAATATGAAGAACGGGGACAAATATCTTTCATCTATATAAATAAAATTATAGAGGTTTTCAGTAGTGCCCGCATTACGGAAAAAATTACTGGATACATTTCAATTAGGTTTTCTAAGTTTTATTTCTCAGACACTTGGCCCTTATCAAAAAAATATTCCTATATCCTCATTTAATATAAAGTTATTAATGTTTTAAGAAATTAACATTTTTATAATCACTACGTGAGTAGTGTGTGTAAGTAACGCGGACGAAGTCGACATTCGACAGTAAACGAAGATGAAGGTACCTGGGGGCACGGCAGTACCCCGCCAAGTCGAGCAAAAAAGCGGCACGGCCGTACTATCCTTTTCTCGAAGCAGTTCAGGCCATTTTAGAAAACTAGAAGCCTGAATCGCACTAAACAATCTAATTTAATATAATATGTATTACTTGTGAGACATATTGTGTTTTCATGCGATTGCCAAGTCAATTAATTTATTTAAAACATAAAAGATTTTTAGTATTGATATGGTCACTATGAGATGTTGTTAGGTTAGTTAATTACGTAATAAGTTTAGACAGAAGGACCCTTAAGTAGGGACTGAATAAATTAACCGACATTGTATTACATGCATCTCTCAACTTTTTACGGTATAAGAACTGAGTTGCGAAACTTGTTTTTTTTACAAGTTATGTTTTTAATGGCATACGCTAGTAACATATAAAGTGTGTGACATATATACACACAACTATCCTCGGTGAAGAACCAAGAATGAAAAAAAATTGAGATGTATTTGAGGCTTTATTTTGTAAATTATAGAATTTCCTAAGTCGCCTTTTACGACACACACAGAATAAAATGGTGCCTTTGATGTCGCTATCATACTACAAAAATGTTTGGTTTATTCATTTAGGTTACCCAAGTCACCCAACACAAGTAAGGGGCGGGTCAGATGCTACAGATATGGGACGTCGGGCGCGGACAAAACAGGGACGCAGCGTCCATTTGATATATTTTAATTTAAAATGTATGTAAAAGTCTTGTAGCATCTAACATTTAAAACATTATATAAGGTTAGCAAATGCAAACACTTAACATTTGAATGTGATGTGCAATACATTCCAGCAACATATATTATACAAATAAATAATATATTAAGGAAAATTTGTGTAAGCCGTTCTGATTTAGCATATTTAAAACATAATTAAAACACCCCACCCTTTACCCTGCAGTGGCGGAGTCAAAAAGTGAGTAATGATTTGGTCAATATGGGTATTTTGATCAAATGTTAGCGTATTACCATAAAAATACCTTGATTTCTTAAATCTATCATTTTTTACATACAATAATCGGTCTTACTATTTACGTGGAAAATGAGATTAAAGCGAAGTAAGTAGCCAGTCATAATCTCTTCCTGATTTTCATACGCTTATAAAAGTATACAGCTGAACATGAGCCACTTCCGTATGTTTTGCTCTTGGCAGGTAGTTTAACGATCGCAGACCAGACGTCTCGCACCTTTGGCGCACCTTTGACGCTGCCCGCTCCCCGTTTAGGTATTGTATTTTTTGGCATTTCCTTTAGTCATTTCTTACGCACTTGATGGAACGAAATGAAGTGATAAATACGGTCATTTAATAATAAAGAAATTAATATTTAAAAAGGTTAAAAAAATACAGGTTAACTCATCAAAAAGAGGTTTCACACTAATATGATTTTCGAATAAATCATTCTTAAATTTTTAACACAAAAGTGCTTCTTTATGTGCCTCAATAACGAAAGAAAGCCAAGAAACATGCTTGGATGATAAGAGAAACATAATTGGTGATTAATCAGTACTATGTTCCAAGTCCTTAATAAATAAAGTAATTAAAAGCTAATGAGAACTTTATGATAGGAAAATAATCGATTTATAGTTAAACACGAATTAGGGAACTAAATCTTTTGTAGAAGACTTTAATGGCACGCCGTAAGCCGTGTCAAAGAATAAAACAAGGACTAAGTCAATTTTTATCTACATTAGAATCTATGTATTAACACGTGAAGGAAAAATTTTGTACCCTTTTTACGTATACTGCGCGCACTGAGGAGTGTGAGATTTGGCATAGTTATATGGAAATGGAGTGCAGAAAGCTAAAGTTTATATATAAGTAATATGTCTTAAAAGTACATTAAATAAAATATTCGTTGCTTTCGTTCATACTGCCAATGTCATTTATCAAACACATAATAGCGTATGGTCAAACAGTCGCACAGATTATGAACTCAGAACAATAAGCTGTAAATTTCATGTGATTTCAAATGTTCCTCTTTGAATAATTTGTATTTTTATATTATTAGAATAAATTTCTTCTTTCTACAAAAAAAGTTAACGTAAAACATAAACTAAGCGAATTGCCTACGTAATACTAAGTTACGTTAATTACGCCCTTATAATCCGAGGCTGTGATGACGTATGCTGTAGAAAAACCAAAAGGAGAACACTGAAAGTGAACTATATTACCACTGCTAACGATGACTGTATATGACCTGGGGGTGTTAAATGTCCAACATGCATTATTATGCAATACAGAGTAATATATTCCTTTTGGACGCGGCTCCAGGCCGTATTTCAGTCTCAGTGGCTAGTGTCAGCGTTTCCGCTGCCATCTGCTTTTTACTGTACTGAGAATTTCTTCACAGAAAAACAAAGTACTGATTTAAATTCGAAATAAAAAAAAACGTTAACCCGTTGTTGTTAAGTGGCGGTGTAAGGCGACCAAAGGCGACTATATTAGAAAAATAGGGCAGAATATGCGAGAAAGATCTCATGGCTTCCAACATATTATGGCAGTATATCCATCTTGTTTACAAGACACGTAAAATACTCAGACCGACAACGGCAAAAAGCATTAAAGGTTCGAGAAGTCTAACTACTGCGTTTGCCCGTCTGCCTGCCAAACTTGGCAATTAAGTCAAATCGTCACTACATTAGAAGAGGCCCATGTCCAGTTGTGGAATTTAAAAACTACTTCTTAGGGTTGGTGAAGAAGAAGAAGTGAGAAACGATACGTCTCTCCGCAATGGGATTCCTTCAGTATCGAAAAGCGCTTAACCTACATAAATAGCAAACGAACAAACGTCCAAAACCGGTGCAATCGTTTATAGGCACAGAAATATTTGTTCCATACGAGATATGAACTCGCGACTCCCAACAACGAATCCAAATGCTCCAACTAATACTATACCGAACTGGTAAAATGTTGCTGAAAATTGATTTTCATCAACATGTTCCGAAACAAGGCCAATGTTAGATGCACGACTTCTTTGTGGAATTGTTTATTACATGCGTTTTTCGGGACCGATACGTCTAAGGGACTTTCAAGAAACGAGCATACTCATTCCTACCCGGGTGTTGCAGATGTTCATGGGCGTCGATCGACACCTACTATCATTTGAGCCGCATGTTCGTTTACTTATTAAGTGGCGAAGCTTGCGAAGACACTTATTGATTTCACGATGTCTGCCGTCTGTCCGTCTGTCCGTCTATCTGTCTGTCCCACGATTATCTCGAGAACGGTTTCGAATTTTCAAATTATATTTTCAAAGTGAAAGGAAAGTGTGAGAGTGATATCGAAAGAAGAGTGAATGCAGGAAACATAGTGAATGGAGCTTTGCACTCCTTTATGAGCAGTCGGAAGGTGTCTAACAAGGCTCGTTTGGCTGTGCATGAAGGGGTGTTGGTTCCGACACTCATGTACGGAAGTGAAAGTTGGGTATGGTAGAAGAAACATGAAAGCAGAATAAATGCAGTTGAGATGAGAGCATTAAGAAGTATGATAGGAGTTAAACTGAGTGACAGGATAAGAAATAGTGAGATAAGGAAACATTGTGGTCTGAAAGAAGATGTAGTGACAAAAATTGAGAAAGGTATGCTGAGATGGTTTGGTCATGTCGAGAGAATGAATGAAGAACGATTGACGAAAAAAGTGTATAAGGCGAAGGTGTGAATGTAAGTGTTGGAAGGGGTAGACCTAGGCGGACTTTTCTAGACCAAATCAGGGACGTCTTGAAAAAAGGCCAGGTCAAGAGTACCCTAAACCGTAGAGCATGTATGAAGGGAATAATGAAAGTGGACGAAGCGAAACAAGTATGTAAGGATCGTAGCAAGTGAAAAGAAGTGGTCTCTGCCTACCCCTACGGGAAAGAGGCGTGATTATATGTATGTATGTATGTATATTTTCAGAAATCGATTACTGATCACCCAGGCATCTGAACCTTCTATTTTGAAACTGATTGCTCAGGCAACCGTTAGAAACCGCTACAAAGCTGATTGCTTTGCCACTTTGCTATGCTGTTAGCTTGCTAGGTTTATTAAGTGGCGAAGCTTGCGAAGACACTTATTGATTTCACGATGTCTGTCCGTCTGTCCCACGATTATCTCGAAAACGGTTTCGAATTTTCAAATTCTGTTTTCAGCAATCGATTACTGATCACCCAGGCATCTGAACCTCCTATCTTGAAACTGATTGCTCAACGGCAACCGTTAGAAACCGCTACAAAGCTGATTGCTTCGCCACTTTGCTATGCTGTTAGCTTGCTTGGTTTATTCCTCTATAAAACAAAATAAAAAAATCCAAAGAAAACTATCGATAAACCTCAAACGAATGATTAAGGTCAGCTTTTCTTTAGCTAAACATACTAATTTCGTTGAGTAGCGTCATTAGAGAGTCCATTAACCCATTTAGTCGCGTGGGTGTAAGCGGCTAAGTATATTACTTACTTACCTCTTGGGATGGCTAGTAATACCATAATGAATTAAAAATATTGCAACTGAAGTAGAAGCTTATATTCAGCACGTGACACTAAAGTAAAATAAAGTTCCACAAGTAAGCAAGGTAAGTAGTCTTTGTACGAATACAGCTGAGCACATGCCTTCTCACATGTCTAAAATGGTTTTAAGAATACTTGCATCAACAAAAAAAATCCGTTTAGTAAAATTTAAAAAGTTGACTTTAACGAACTAAAAATAAAGTAAATAATTCACGTATGAATAATTATATTATATAATTTCACATTCTGAAGTCGGTGGTTAGACATAGTGTATAGAAGAATAAAAGCCTTGACTTCCGAATATGAAATTATATAATATAATTATTCATACGTGGAAGAGCCATGCGGCACCTATTTTAAAGTAGCGCGAATGAGTCGGCTCGACCAGGGAAGGACCACGCTTTCACAGATTACCAGCTCAAAATAGCAGCTCAATACTGCAGTGTTTCGTGTGATGAGTGTAGAGAACCGGAGATCCTTTTTACTGGATTCGAGGCATTCCATCTTAGTCCTCAGGTATGACAACGCATCTGCATTTTGGTTCTAAATCGAAATTCTCTTCATCGACGATTTTCCCACCCATATGAGTTTAAATTGTTATGAGACTATCCCTTATGTATAACCTATTTTATAAAATATAATCTACTAAACTCAGTTCACAATTGACAAAGATATCAAGTAACATCGTGCAAGAATATTAGTATTTTTAATTAATTTAGAAATCTATTACGTGGTAGAGGGACGCTGCAGCTTATGTTATGGTTGTAGCAAGAATTGGTCGGCTTAATCGGAGAAGGATCACAGATTACCAAAATAATGCCTTACAACCTGTTATTATTCTGGCTCGCAATACCCTACAGACTGACATAACAGTGTACGTACTGCTGCTTGGCAGCTGATATAAGTAAAGATATAGGTTAGAGAGATCCTTGTTACAACATAATAGATAGATTATGTTGTAACAACTCTTATAAATACTAGACTAGACTACACTAAACTCTTAGGCTCGTATTAATAAACGTTACTCAGCTCAAGTACACGCACTTAAGTACAATCTAGAGGTTATGATCTTATTAATAAACATATCTCAAGATTTTTTTATTAGGATAGAGTGACAAATGAGCACACAGTGCACCTGATGGTAAGTGGTTGCTGTGGCCCATAAACATCTATCCCTTACTATATTATATCCCTTGCATATTCAATTCCATATGCCTCGGAGAGTGCTCAGAATAAGTGCTTGGGCTGATTACAAAATTCACAATACCATCTGGGTGCTTGGCGATCCATCACCGAACGATTTTTGTGCGAAGTTTTCTTACTCGCACGACATCTTTGTAAAATCGGCTAATATTATCGATTATTTCCGCTGTCGCATATGTCAGACGCACTGTATTAATGAGTGGGCTCTACCGAGGAAGGACCGCATACATCATCTATAAAAAATATGTATATTAGTGCACAGGTTTTTTTGGTAGTTTTGTTCAAAAACTATTTTTATTTACACGTTAAATAATTCTTCGTTATCTGAGTGATCCGACCTTGTTCCATTATATCTATTCCAATTTGGTTTAAAGTATAAAGAAATAAAAATTTCACTAGTATTTATATAAAAATGGAGAAATTTTTCACGAGTCATTTATCTTCTGAAAATATTGGAATATAATGCATGAACGTTATGTTAATTTCTAGTGCTGCATTATTCAAAGGAATTCTAGTGTTCCCCTGGAGGCGAGTTATAAAGATATTCCATTTATAACCAATACCAAACCAATACCATTAGGCAATTCTACTTTCAAGAATAATAACCTTATTGTTAGAGTTTGTGTGTGTTTGA
This sequence comes from Parnassius glacialis, assembly GCA_033319125.1. Taxonomy (NCBI): domain Eukaryota; kingdom Metazoa; phylum Arthropoda; class Insecta; order Lepidoptera; family Papilionidae; genus Parnassius; species Parnassius glacialis. The sequence continues at coordinate 16,900,536 of JAVANC010000008.1, forward strand.
ACATAAAAGGTCTCTGTTGGCATTGATCAATTAATTATTGGAAAATTTTTACGATCATGAATTTATTTATTTGATTTAAAAATATTAAAATGTTAAATAGGGCAGAAGTCGTACTTCTGTGAACTGGTTAGTAGATTTCCTTTACTGTGTCTGTTTTCTTTTTACTCTAGTCACAAGCTCATGAATTATACTATATTCATAATTTTATTAATTCAACTGGATTATTTACTGATAATTTCTCTTTGCAGTAAAGATAAGTTTCGTTTTGGCGGAAAATTGTTTCATTAGTCGAGAGCTGAAGCAACTTTCTAAAATTGACTAATTGTTTGAGCAGGCGACGAATGTACAAAGTTTTATTGTTCTTTTGAATAACTTTATAAAGGTCGTACATATATTTCACCGAGAGTGCAGCTGGTGTTTTGATATTGTTTATATATTTGACGAGTGTATTTTTTATGTTTGTTCACCGATTTCTCGAAAACTGTATAAAATATAACGAATGTGTCAAATTAAATGATTTTATTCTTTCAATAAATAGGTTATACTGCAGGGTCTACCCATATAAGAAAAAGAAGAAAAAATTCATCTCTAATGGTGGAAAATAGGATATGAAGATTTAAATGTAACTATAAAGACGACATTCTAATTATTACATAGTACTTTTGACGATTCAGAAGGTTCAAAATTAAACTTCAAATAAAAAAGGGTAATCTGATTAGGTGTTAAAACACAACGTATTGAAAAATTAAAGCCCCGGCTTGAGAAGCTATGTTGAATTTATTTTTCGCTTTTTAGTTTTAGAAGTTGATTTTTGAATTAGTAGGCTCACGTACCTTTAAAATATTTTTGCATGTACTGGAAATAAAGACAACATTTTCCCTTACTTGCATCTACTATTTACACACTTCACTTATTGCAATTAAAAATACAGCAACAACATCATAAGACATCAAAAACAGTAAACATCAGCTGATTCCCGTGTCTTTGCTAGTATTATTTTTTATTTAACTAATAAAATATTCGTGTAACAATTAGGTAATTATAACCTACGCTACACACAGAAAGTACGGACAACTTAATAAGCTGTAACCTTAGATCTACTAAATCAAATATAGATTTAAGCTATGCAAGCAAGACAATCCCATTGAAATATGTCCTGCCGTTTTCGCTCGCAAATAGGTATAAAATATGCAACAATTCAAAAAGAATCTATTAGCTTTAATTCCGTCTTTAACATTCTCTAGCTCAGCTTAACAAACTTTTTCTAATGTATAAAACATATCTACTATATTAATATTATAAAGAGATGAAGTTGTTTGATGTGTAAGTTCTAATGATTGACAAGACAAACAATTTCCTTATTTTCTTTGATACAAAACTAGAGAAAATTCCAAGAAAAGTTTTTACTCTTTTCCTGTCTTAAAAAATTATTGAGATAATGAAGACAAAAGTGCGCTGTAACGCACGAAGTTATCGTCGTAATTCGGCCGACTGGACAAAGCGTGATGACGTTGTCACTCGTGACTTGAAGCGCACTTTAAGAAACCGTACCGTACAGATGAGAGGTAATACACTCGTAACAGCGCTATGATAGTCACACTACTACAAGCTTGAGACGCGTTTGCGGCTCGTCACGTACAGAGAATAACTTCTTTAATCCGGCTCGGTCAGTGCTCAAACTAAGCGTGATTTAAAGAATAATAAGTATCAAATTTTGTTATTTAAAGAATTATTCGTTTCTATATACTATATATATACAAAAATGGTAAAATTAAAAATTTTGTACAGCCGACTTCAATATAATTAATTTGTTGTTGATTTTTAAAAAACCGTTCCACTGATTTCGGTAAAATCTAAATGAGACCACCTGGGAATTAATTACAAGGAATTTACATATTTACAGTAGTATTAGTACGAGTATTGTACCTACGCAGTACGTTTGCCTTTTTAAATATATTTTCCTTTGTGGGTCTACTGGAAGATATTTCAGCAAATTATGTATTCGCGCAAAAGCGCTAATGTCAAGCATCGACGTTAGATGGCACTCGGCTCGGCGCGATACGGGATGAAGTTAGTTTGAGCGGGTTGAACGGTGGGTGTCGAAAACGCGCTAGAAAAATTGAGAGTCCAAATTCAGAACTGCGATCGGCGGCACGCTGTTTATTTGTCGGACTGCTGCAGAGGGTAACGGTCTAATAAGGTTAATAACACTACCAGCCACACCCAGATACACATCACTGATCCTTACTTTTCCTAGCACTATACATCCACACGCGACCTGACCGAATCCTGAGGGACCAGTCGCCTTGGATAGAGGTAAGTAAGCTCCCCTTATTAGAATACAACGCTCCCCCCTGATTGTTTATCTCGTAATTAGAAACTTTTCACCTTTGGCCTGTAGCAGGCCCGACCAACATCTGCTTGTGGGTCCTCCGTCTATGGGCCCCGGGGGACACTACTGTTGGATAAGCAGCTGCTGGCATTATGGAATAAGTAGAACCTTTGTACAAACTCACTATAAGACTGATTCTGTATCCTGTTGTGTGTACATAAATAAATTTAAAAAAATCTTCCTAAGAGAGTTCAAAATTCTTACCTACTTTCATTGGGCTGTCACTCGGTTATCGAAAACAAAAAACCAGGCAAGTGCGAGTCGAGATTCAGCAATGAGCACGGACGGATGGACAGACGGACAGGCACTGTGAGGTGATCCCATGAGTTTTCCGTTTTCCAATTCTGCTACGGAATATTAAAAATAGTGTAGGTAGCTTTGAAAGACAAGATAGTTATTATTATGTCTGCTATTGCAGTGTGTTTAAAAAGAATAAGTCAAACGGAATCTTACTAAGACGGCCTACTAACAACACACTTAGGTACCTACTAAAACAAAAAATAAGTACGACACAAATAGAAGAAGAACAATATAGGCAGTAATTTAGTAAACCATAAGTAATATTAAGAATATTAAATAATAATTATGGGAAAACCTTATCGTCATCTTAGTTATTTTTGATATGGCTTGTAACTAAATACTTCTGTAATTTATGCATTAAAATGTTTTGGTAGGTATAGGTAGATACGTAGTTACCTAACTAGATCCTTTGGATATACAAAAAAAGAAATTTTCTTGGTTTTTCTACCATTATTTGTACATACAGTACAATAGTTTGGCATCTTTAAAAACAAAATTAAACGTCCGCGTCGTCGTGTCGTTACCAGTGGTACTCCTTAACTTTGTCAGCTCACTGACCGGGCTCAAACCGGTTTGTACCCTAGCAGGCGCCGGTGCACGCCCCCGGCGTCTTGTCGATGACTTCACGCACACATAGCTGTGCGTGTAATAGTGTTCTCGCGCACGGCATTAATATGATGCTTGCATTCTGCTCGGTTTTGTATTCTTGTGGTATTACGGCATGTATTGACGTGAAACCAAAAATTAGTGTGATGTACGTAAAATAAGCTTTTATAATACATATATATTAATGACAAATTTTCACCAACTTATTAGGCTCATTCTTAAACAGAAAGCCTATAAATAATATAAGAAATATAATTGTTATAAATAATTAATATAACCTCATCAGTGTCCTTGTGGCAGCAGCGTCGACGATTTTGGGCTCCACCAACTTTCATCTAAGAAAAGTTACGATGTCATTCTCTCTCATATCACCTGAAGAGTTCTCGTCTCTATAAATGTTCCCTCGGTATTATCTTGTGGAATATTTAGAGACGATGGGAAAAGACCCAAAGGTATGACTTTGGGCCCTTATGGGGTAACCCCTAGTATGGGATGCTACTTGCGTAGACACTTTGGCAGCCTCTCATCTAAGGGGTACCTCGTTTAGAGCCGGTTTGGCATCAGCAGCAGTTAACTAGGTAAGTGGCGCAAATAAAAGTCTCTGAGAGATGACTACATATGTATTTTCCTACTTTCTGTAGAGTCTATCGATCGGTCTGAAGGGTCCACGAGTGGTGAAGTTCCTAAAGGAACTGTATCCGCGACTTGTCATCACTGCTGGTGATAAGAAGGCTGATTCATTTCCCGCTCAAAGGCTTAATAAAGTTATTCAGCGAGGGAACCAAGCCAGCGTGCTTGACACGATACCATGGAGAGTTGGACTGTATGATAATATATGTTTTTAGTTTTAGTTTTTTTTTTTGTTATAATTTTTTAATATTGTGTATATCTCAATATTAATATGATAATAAGTATTGTAAATATAAACTTTATAATCTATTTTAATTTTTTATTCAATCGATGTCTATTTTTATAAGAATAAAGCCTTTGAAAAAGGAGCTACTTGGCTGCCTAATCGGCGTGCGCCTATCAAACGGTTTGATAGAAATATATTGTTCTTTTATTCATTCTTACATTATATCTTTTGACTTTATCTGTTGTTAGTAAATAATTTTCATTATTTGTAATATTTTAAAAAATATTTTTACGACGTGTCATTTAGTAAAGTATAAAGCGATAACAGGAGCATACAATGTTACATGTAGAGATTCTTCTTCTTCATCAACCTGTAAAGCCCACTGCTAGACACTGGCAACTTTTTTAATTAGGAAAATTAAGCCAGGTTAATATATGTCTAACAAGTTGTGTTGAGGCAGGCTCTAACGTGATGGCTAGCTATCACAACTATTAGTCGTGTTCTGGCGCCCTCTAACAATATTTTGAATCAACACAGTCGTAGCATTCGTAGAGTTCAAACGTTCCCAATGTTTTCCCAGTAATCATCTGACTCTGATTCAGATTATGAAGAAGATATGGAATTTTTGGTGCTGGCAACCCATTTAAAAAAAGAAAGAAAGAGAAGCAGATATAAGGATCATCAAGGGAATAATAAAAGAGAGTCAAAAGGGGTGTTTCACTGTCTCATTAAAGAGCTTGGGAACGATGCTCATAGATGTCATCAGTATTTTCAAAGGCACAGTTCGTGAAAGTACATTCTTTGATTAAAAAGGGCAAAACAATACAAACAAATTTCCGTAAACCTATAGGGACAAAAAAAGACTTCCTAAAATTTAAAAGTACCTATATTTTATATTGAGATATAGATACATGCGGTTCTGACGCGTCACAACACAACACTGGCACGTGCACATTTGTCTGATGTGGCCGCTCCCCCGTACCGCCATCTTCACCGCTCTGATGCGATCGGAATCCCTTCTAATGCATCGCATCAGAAACCATCACAACACGTCAGAATACGCAAATATAAATCTCACCATATTAAATGTATGAAACCGATACAATTCTGATTCGTCACAACATAACACTTCACACAAATGTTAATCCGGCTTTAGCCGTTATTACCACATTTATAAAAAACATTAAACCACCATAACGAAGGTGTAGTAAGGGGCGACTATGGTAAATCTCAGAAAGGCGTAATGGCTTCCATTAGATGGCGGTACAACGGACATAAAATATCTAGTTTGGGGAGAGGAAGCAGCAGCAAAGTTGTTGTCAGTGTTTAGTCAGCCTCTTAATTGTGATTATTAAGAAAAGTCCAGCCAACGGAAGAAGCACATGTTTTCATGTCCAGCGATGATCATTTACCATAAAGGACGCAAATTTATATAAAAATTTTGTTTATGCTAAATTCAACAAACACACCAAAGACGAGCACCAACAGAAAACAAAAATAACATTGGACGTATGGTGCTGTAGTCCGGTCGGGAAGCCTTATATAATGAGTTTTTTTTAATATAGAATAAGGGTGACAAACAAGCACACTGTCTACCCGATAGTATGTGGATGCTTTAGCCTATAGATATCTACATCTATCCTAGATTAAACATCAAAATGAAAATAAGTTGTCACGCCTGAAGACTAAGATAAAAAGCCCTGTTTTCAGTAAAAAAAGTATTCAATTCTCTACACCTACGATATGGAAAATAGTTGCATTAAATTATGATGAGTGACGTAATCGCCACTGATGGTAAAACCGTATTCTTTTCAGTCCAATAGCTTGAAAACGTCGTCCAATGCCCGCTGCATTAGAGTTTCGGGAATATAACGTCAACCTGTCTTACATCTCTAAGCACTTGGATAGGTTTCTTACTCTGGTTCTGTACTCGGATAGCTATCATAAGCCTACTGTATAAACATTTCAGCACCGACAGTTAACTTGGCACGGCTGAGGGGACTGCAGCCCCACCCAAATTTCAAAAGGCTTTCTCATAGTAAACACAGGTTGTCCCAAAAGTCGACGTGAAACTGGAATCGGATAGTAGGACAAATCATAAGAGTTATCAGAAAAATATAAAAAAAATCTTAGTCATGTATTTTTTAAATTACAGTAATTTTTTTTTTTAAATTTTTTGTGATTGTTTGTTTGGTGCGCGCGATTGAGTGAGGGTGGGAAAACCCCTTAAAACTGGGCAGGACGCATCATTTTCTTTCTTTACGCGGAATTAAGCAAATTAATATATAACAACCCTATTTTGTTCTTATTTTATTAATTTAAAGAAGATAGGTGACAAACGAGCACACAGTACACCTGATGGTGGGATGGATGCTAAGGTCCATAGACAGCTACATTTATTCTCGATTAAGATTAAAAATTCAAAATTGTTACGTGGTATAGCCATGCTGCAGCTGTATTAGCAGTATAGTTGTAGCACTAATGGGTCGGCTCGACCGGGGAAGGACCACGCTCTCACAGAATACCAGAGTAAAATAGCAGTTTAACACTGCTGTATTTCGTATGGTGAGTGTAGAGAACCGGAGATCCTTTTTATTGGAAAAGAGGCATTCCATCATAGTCCTCACGGGTGACAACGCATCTGCATTTTGATTCGTAAACGAGGATAAATGTAGATTTCTATGAGCCACAGCAACCACTTACCATCAGGTGGACTGTGTGCTCGTTTGTCACCCGGTCCTTTAAAAAAAAGATGTGCAACCCATGAGGACTACGATGGAATGCCTAATTTCCAGTAAAAAGGGTCTCCGGTTCTCTACACTCAGATTGTGAGAGCGTGGTCCTACCCCGGTCGAGTCGACCCGTTCATGCTACAACCATAATATAGATAAGATAATGTGATATAATTTTATTCTTTTAATTACCTATAAATACTTACCGGAAAAGGTCGTTTTTTATTGATTTATTACTTTTACTGAAGATAGTAGAGAATTATTAATAACAACCAGTAAAACGGATGAACTTCACAGTTTACGTCACATTTACCAAACCATAACGTAAATATGAATAATAACCGGTAGTTATTAATACTTACAACACTAATTACCTTTACAGTCTATGAATCTATCTATGATTTTATCGTACCGATACTTACAACTATAAGATAAAACTATTAGCTATTACTCTTTTATCTCTTCTGATACAAAGAAAATCGAGACGTATAATTATTATATTTCTGCCGACTTCCAAAAAGGAGACGGTACTCAATTCGAGTGTATGTTTTTTTTTATGTGTGTTACCTCATAACTTTGTACTGGGGGAACCGATTTCGATGATTCTTTTTTATATGAAAGCTGATAGTTCTCGTGTGGTCCCATATGAATTTGATCAAGGTCAGAGTAATGGTTATTGAGTTATTCTTAAATAACCTATATTGAAGTCGCTTATATTGAAGTCGGCTGTAAAAATTTTTATTTTTAAATTATTACGTAAAAAATTAAATACAGATATACCACAAAATTGATAATTGAGTTTCGGAGCTTTTTTTATAATTATTTTATTAGTGTTATCCACGCATACGAAGTTGCAATTTTTTGTATGATTTAGTTTACGAGTTTATATTCCTTTTACACATTCATTTATCATTTTTAGTACTTTTTATTTTTTGTATACATAAATATTCATTTACTAAATAATAAATACGTTCAGCAAAATATAAATCTTTTACCTAGAGGCAGCAAAAAAGTATCTATTGCCCTATTTTCTCTCCAGGGTGATATAAAAGTCGGTACAAAGACTGCTAGAAAAATATTTAGGCTTCCCATTGATGGTTGTTTTGTTTTTTAAACATTCGATTTCTGATTTTTTTCTTAAAAGTCTGATTCTATTGTCACTTTATTGACAATCGGATCATTAAAATAATTATTATTAACTACAAATTAAGCTTGTGAGCAAACATATTATGTCTAATCATGGCATGTTTATAGGGGCTATCTTATTTAAAGTCAAAGATACTGGCATGTATATAGCCAGTATCTTCCTACTGCAATCTTCTCATTTAAGGGAGGCCTATGGAGTAAAAAGTCTGTCGAACTAATCTCTTGTATGTAAGCGAATTAACATCATGTCCATAAAATATTTTCCTAGCCACTTTCCACGGGCTAGAGCGACGCTGCAGATGTATTATGGTTATGGCACGAATGGGTCGGCTCGTCCGGGGAAAAACCATGCTCTCACAGAATACCAGTATAAAATAGCAGCTTAATGCTGATGTGTTTAGTATGGTGAGTGTAGAGAACCGGAGACCCTTTGAAAGGAAACAAGGCATTCCATCTTTGTCCTCATGGCGGTCAACGCACCTGCATTTTGATTCTTAATTAAGCACAAATATAGATCTCTACGACCTACAGCATCCACTTACCATCAGGTGGACTGTGTGCTCGTTTGTCACTCTTAGTCAATGAAAAAATACAGCACACATAACAACAAACCCTAAAAACGAATCCAACTACAGTTCTCACTATTTTTTTTTTTATAGGATAAGGGTGAAAAGCGAGCACACAGTCCACCTGATGGTAAGTGGTTGCTGCGGCCCATAGACATCTACATCTATCCTCTGTTACAGATCAAAATGCAGATGCGTTTTCACCCGTGAGGACTAGGATGGAATGCCTCATTTCCAGTAAAAAGGGCCTCCGGCCACCTGCACTCACCAAGCGAAACGCAGAGGTAAACCTCTACTTCACGCTGGTATTCTGTGAGGTCGTGGTACCACCCCGGTTCGAGCCGGCCCATCCATGCGACAGCAAAAGCTGCCGCCTGGCTCTACCACTGTTACAAACGACTACTAATGACGATTACGATAATTATTTATTAAATTTAGAGCATGAGAATATTTTATGGCTTTGTTTATTTTAAACTCTTCTATTCTGGCGAAGCACAAATGGCGAAAGTAGTTAAACTTGCGAAATAAATTTCGCCACGAATGTATCAGACAGACTAATATGCGCTACCATTCGATGTAATAACGGTGAGCTTGTTTATTTACGAAACTTTACTAAGATATTGTTTCTTGTACAAGATTTCACTTTTATTATAAAAAATATTAAAAAATTACAATACAATACAATACTCTTTATTGTACACCCAGAAAAGATAACAACATCAAAAATAAAAAATAACAACTATGGGGGGAAATGCAAAGGGCGGTCTTATTGCTACATAGCAATCTCTTCCAGACAACCCAGAAGAAGAAATAAATACAAAATAAGAAAAAAAAACAATGGGTAGGGTGCACTAAAATAAAAAATAAAAATAATAAAAAAATAATAAAGACAAATAAAAATAAAATAAAGATACAAACTTATGCATTAAAAAGACAACATTCTTCAGGCAGATCAATGACCATAATTAAGCGGAGGAAGTGAGAGGGGTTAGAGAGACAAATAGTATTCTTTAATCTGTTTCTGGAACATATTTAAGTATTGAGCACGTCTAATTGACTGGGGTAAAGAGTTCCAAATTATAATAAAATAACAAAAACTTCACTTACTTTTCATACAGTCCTACTCCCCGTGGTATCGCGCCAAGAACGTTGGTTCCGTTTCCTCGCTGAATGCCTCTAATAAACCTTTGAGCGCGAAAATAACCATCCCTCTTATCACCAGCAGCAATCACCAGTCGCGGGTAGAAGTGTTCCTATAGGAACTCTACCGCACGTGGACCCCAAGGATCGATAGTCTCTACAGCATATGGTACGAGGCCGCCGCTCGAGAACCTTTTTTCCCCATCGGTTGTCAGTTCTTGGAGCTATATGACCGGTCATTTGTTGATCTTACTAATCAGTTGGGCTATGTCGGTCACTCTGGTTCTACTGCGGATATCCTCATTTCTAAGTTTATCACATAGCGAAACTCCGAGCATAGCCCCCTCCATAGCTTGCTAAGCGACCTTGAGCTTCCTCATCCGGCCAGCAGTGAAGGACCACGTCTCAGTTCCATAGGTCATCACTGGCAACTCATACTGGTTGTATAGTCTCGTTTTCAAGTTTTGAGGTATACCTGACGAGAAGATGTACCGTGATTTCCCGAACGCTGCTCAACCGAGTTGAATTTGTCGATTGACCTCTCGGTCGAAGTTGAACTAACCTAGTCGGACTATTTGTCCTAGGTAAACATACACAACAACAGCAACTTCGAACTGAGTGCTCCCAACAACTACCGGCATATGTGTGACATGGGCATTAAACATGATCTTTGTTTTGTCCATGTTCATCTTAAGACCTATCCGTTACTACTACTACTATTGAGGTCATTGAGCATAGTGATATAACGTCACCCTATCTTACACCTCCCTGCAATTGGATAGCTTTCGTACTCTGGTTCTGTACTCGGATAGCCATCGAAGCCTTACTGTACAAGCACTTCAGCACTTCAATATACCGACAGTCAACTTGGCATCGCTGAAGGGACTGCAGCACCGCCCAAATTTCGACAGAATCAAAGGCTTTCTCATAGTCCACATACGCCAGATATAGTGGCAAATTATACTCCTTGGACTTCTGTACAATTTGCCGAAGGGTATGTATGTGGTCTATGGTGCTAAAGCCTTTTCGGAAACCGGCTTGTTTGGGAGGCTGGAAGTCGTCAATTCTGCGCGTGAGACGATTCGTAATGACTCTTGTAAACAGCACGTAGACGCGGCTCAGAAGGGAAATCGGTCTGTAGTTCTTCAAGAGAGCCTTGTCACCTTTCTAGAAGAACAAGATCACCGCACTTCTGCTCCACGCCTCCGGTGTAATGCCACCATGAAGGACGGAATTAAAGAGCTTCTGAAGTACTTCAAGTACCGGTTTTCCACCCACTTTCAGAAACTCCGCTGTAATTCCATCGTCGCCTGGGGCCTTGCCGTTTTTAAGGTGCTGGAAGGCCATTCTAATCTCGCTCAGACTGATGTCCGGGATATCATCGGAATAGTGTCGGATAAGATTCGCTATTGGATAATTACTCACACTTACGTGTGGCTCCAACGATGATGTGTACAGCTGTCCATAGAACCTCTCAATCTCACTCAAAATCTCAGGTGTCCCGGAAACGACGCTGCCACATTCGGTCTTCAGCTTTGACAGTTGGCTCTTTCCGGCAGACAGATGTCTAGGAACGACTTTGGAGCCCGGGTTCTGCTCTATCGCTTGTTTAATACGAGCAGTATTAAAGATGCATAAGTCCCGCCGCATGCATTTGGAGATCTGTCTGTTCAGTTGCCTGTATGCTGTCAAATTCACTGAAGACTGCAGCTTCATATTCCTTCTAACAGCCATGAGATTAAGAGTGTGATTCGAGAGTTTTTGTGTTCTTTTGCGGCGGGTCTTGCAAAACTTAGCTCCAACCGCATGGACAGTTTCCATGAGCTTGTCATTCATATCATTCACTGCATTGCAATCTTCTAGGCACTGAAAACGGTTTTGTAGCTCGAGCTGAAAGGTTTCGGGACTTTGGAACAGAGCACGAGAGGGACGGAGTGTTGACTTCATAAGACGTGACCTCTCCAACTTAACGTTTAGGTTCAGTGTGCCTCTCACCATTTGGAGATCGCTGCCAGTTTTCACCCTCGCGATCACTGAGACATCACTGAACAGTTGTCGTCTGGTCTTTATTATGAAGTCAATCTCATTTTTTGTCGAACTGTCGGGGCTCGACCGGGTCCACTTCCTGTGGGGCAGTTTCTGAAAGAAAGAGTTCATCATAAAGAGTCCCTCTTTCTCCATGAAGTCAGCCAGCTGCCTGCCCCTTGGGTTCCGTTGCCCATTTTCGAATTTCCCTACGTTCAGCTCACCGTTCTCTCTTGTGCCTAGTTTTGCATTGGAGTCTCCCATTAACACCATATAGTGGGTTTTGGAGGAATGCATGACTCTAGAGATATCCTCATATATTTCCTCCACCTCCTCATCGGGATGTGCCGAGGTTGGTGCGTAAACCTGTATGATCTTCAGCAAATACCTTTTGGTGATTCTGAGTATAAGATACGAATCCCTCGTCGACACACTCTCAATCTTTACAGCGTTGTTAACGAGAGACTTGTGGACGATATATGAGACACCTCTATGGGGCAGATGGTCGCCCTCCAGGTGATAGAACAAGTTGCCGGATTCCAGGATTACCGTGTCCTCCCCCTTTCTTCGGACCTCGGATAATCCTATGATATTCCAGCTCAACTTGTATATCCCTTCTTCCAACGCCAGGATCGATTGATTTACGGAGTTCCATTTTCAAATAAATTTGCTTTTTAGAAATATATAACACGGTTTTGTTCCATTTTTAAATTTCGAGCATCTCAAAACTTATTGAGTGACCTACGTATGTTTAGTTTTTGAAGTCGGTTTTTACTTTTTATTAAAAGACTAGCTGTTCCCCACGACTTCCCCCGCGTGGGATTTATTGCGATCGGATTACATGGGTTTTAATTTTTTGCGTGGAATTCTAATTAGTTTCCTAAAGCAAAAGTAGCCTCAGTTACTTCTAAAGTAAGTAAAGTAAAGTCCCGTTAAAATCGGTTCACAGACTTTTGCGTGATCCGTGTTCAGACTGACGTCATGTTAGAGTTTTACTATAGTAACTTACTAACTAAAACTTATGAATAAATAATCTTTCACCAACCTGTTATCTTTCAGCTTCTGTAAACAGCTATCGAGATACAGTATGAACAGCCAGGAAGACATGACACAACCCTGTTCTACGCCCGTTTGGACGCTAAACATGGGTGACAGGTCATGCCCTACCCGCACACAGGCTTTACAGTCACAGTAAAGTGACTGCACAGCCCTTAGCAATCGACCATCCACACCATACCCCGGCAACAGTTCCCACATTTTCTTCCTTACAACCTTATTAAATGCTTTCTCAAGATCCACAAAAGCACAGAAAATCTTCTGGTTAGCAGCCAGAAGCTTTTCCGTGATCATGCGAAGAGAAAACATTTGATCCGTGCATCCTCTTCCAGGTCTAAATCCGCATTGTGCCTCCCATAGATTTTTTTTAATAAATTATGTCTTAATAGATTGTTATTGTAAGTAGTATAATTTCATATTTGAAAGCACCATTTCAATGATGTAATAATTTATATAGATAAAATAAATTTCGTGAGCAAAAATTTTAATGTTATTATGAAAATATCCTTTTTCCATGACATTTCATAATAAATAACGTCGTATTATATTTAAGAGATTATAAAATCAAATCAAAATTTCCGTTTAATGCGCATAGTGAATAAATCGATTCTTCAAAACCGAACATTCTAGACTAACAAACAATTTCCTGTTAATAAATCAATGCGCGACAGCGTTTTGGCTTCATTTCCATTACGGTATTCGAAATTATAGTTCCTGTAATGTCAGACCTGCTGTATGTAGCACGCTATGAATGTACTTGATTTAGATGATATTATTAGGTGATCTAACGACTTTTATAATTAACGAGAAGTAACTATTTTATCCGTTGAACACCAGTGCCGGTGATAATCGAAGTATGGTTGTTTGCGTAGTATGATATACTTACAGATAGTGTCAGATTTCTAAGCTTTCAGGGTGAATTTAAAATAACTTAAAGAATTCCCCACTAGATGGAGTGAGGACCTAGTAAGACATGCAAGAAGTCGATGGATGCAGGTGGCTGAGAACCGTGCTTTGTGGCATTCCTTGGGGAAGGCATATGTTCAGCAGTAGACTTGTGAAGGGTTGTAATGATGATGATGATGATAATAATAAAAATTATGAAAGAAATCTATATGTCTGATAATTAAAAAACATTTCAAGGAAATAATCGAAGGCAACTTATTTGCGTTGAATTAACGCTGTAGATAGTTCTGTTCAATAACTTCTCGAGAAATGACGGGAGGCCTGTACACAGCAGTGAGACGATGGTTTATATCAAGTAAAGTAAGGTAAAGTAAAGTAAAGTAAAGGAGAGTAACGGTACAGTCTATTAAATCACAAGCTCTCTCATTGTGAGAGGGTTTATAGACCACAGAACTGTCCGCCGCACTGTCTAAATGTGTCTTGGCAAACTTCGCATGTCTTTGAATTTTGTTTTTATTTATAAAATACGCTAACACAACAAAAGTTTCCTCAAAAAGGTTTGTAATAAATCAGCGACATTGACCCATCTATCCATCCATTAAAGCCTATAAAAGTCCACCGCTAAACATATGCCCTATAAATTGCCTCATTTGAGGGATTTTGCCATAGTTGCCACGCTTGGCAGGTGGGTTAGCAACCGCAGTTTATTTATTATTTTCAGGTGTTTTCAGGAAGGTGCTCCTTACTACAAACACGGGACGAGATGTGGTGTTAGATATGGATATAATTACACCGCCACTACATGTTACAAGTTAGATGTTACAAGTTAAATCAGTCGCAGTCAGGATCTACCCTAACTCTACGTAACTATACCTAAAGGTATAGAGATACCTAACGTATTGAAGTCTAAACTTCTACTGAGCTATCGCTCAGCGGTAGATCAGGGGTAAAGCGATCGTTGTAAATTTTACAGTACCCGAGTTCGATACTTAACGGCACTAACGAGATCGTTAGTGGTTGATATTATAGTCAAGCTACAATAAACAGGAGCGAACCGAATCGACTATGATTTTTTGTGGTGAGCACCACTCACTAGGTACTTATATTTTAACAAGAGCCGGTGATATTTGAAATCAACTTTGACCTTTGTTTATTATTTAAAAAATATATTAATAATAAATTATTAATAAATCATTCATAATCCAATTAGTAGCAAATAATTGGTTATAGCCGTGGTAGCTGAGGGGCTAAGCCTCGCTGGAAATTTCACAGTACGCGAACAACCCGATTTCAATCCCCGCCGGCACAAATGAAATTGTTAATTGCAATTTTAAGTGCTGATTTACCATGTGCTCGGCGGTGAAGAAAATGATCGAGACGATATCTGCTTGTCTAAAAATAAAAAAATAAAAACGAAGACATGTGAAGTTGTGAAATTCGCCAACACGCAGGGCAGCATGGCGGAAAATTCCTTGCCCTGAAACCCTCTCAGAAATGAGAGTACTTTAATTATTTATAGCAGGAATGATATAAGTAAATAACAGTCACAGTTTATAATAAATCTTTAAACATTAAATTAATTAAAAATACGAGGGTGGATTGAAAAGTACTCGGCCTAACACAGATCCATTCAATTCTAAAAATCAAATCTACCCACATTATTTAGTTCAGTTCAGACTAGTTCATTTTGTGAAGTTCGAAACGTGTGCGATAATTAGTTGTGATTTTATAAATTCAGGCAGATTAATGGCCATAATTAAGCGGAGGAAGTGAGAGGGGTTAGAGAGACAAATAGTATTCTTTAATCTGTTTCTGGAACACATCTAAGGATTGAGCACTTCTAATTGACTGGGGTAAAGAGTTCCAAATTATAATAAAATAACTAAAACTTCACTTACTTATCATACAGTCCTACTCCCCGTGGTATCGCGCCAAGAACATTGGTTGCGTTTCCTCGCTGAATGCCTCTAATAAGCCTTTGAGCGAGAAAATAACCATCCCTCTTATCACCAGCAGCAATCACCAGTCGCGGATAGAGGTGTTCCTTTAGGAACTCTACCGCACGTGGACCCCAAGGATCGATAGTCTCTACAGCATGTGGTACGAGGCCGCCACTCAAGAACCTTATTTCCCCATCGGTTGTCAGTTCTTGAAGCTATATGACCGGCCCATTGTTCAGCTTACTAATCAGTTGGGTTATGTCGGTCACTCTGGTTCTACTGCGGATATCCTCATTTCCAAGTTTATCACGCAGAGAAACTCCGAGCAGAGCCCCCTCCATAGCTCACTGAGCGACCTTGAGCTTCCTCATCCAGCCAGCAGTGAAGGACCACGTCTCAGTTCCATAGGTCATCACTGGCAACTCGCACTGGTTGTACAGTCTCGTTTTCAAGTTTTTAGGTATAACTGACGAGAAGATGCAGCGTGATTTCCCGAACGCTGCTCAACCGAGTTGAATCTGTCGATTGACCTCTCGGTCGAAGTTGGACTAACCTAGTCGGACTATTTGTCCTAGGTAAACATACTCATTAGCAACTTCGAGCTGAGTGCTCCCAACAACTACCGGCATATGTGTGACATGGGCATCAAACATGATCTTTGTTTTGTCCATGTTCATCTTAAGACCTATCCGTTGGGAAACACTATTGAGGTCATTGAGCATAGTGATATAACGTCACCCCGGCTTACACCTCTATGCAATTGGATGGTGTTCAGACAGACGTCATGTTAGAGTTTTATTATAGTAACTTACTAACTAAAACTGATGAATAAATAATCTTCCACCAACCTGAATTATATATAACCAAATACCATAATTATTACTGATAGTTATTACGTTCTATATTGTTCACCAATATAATGTGCGTTGTGCATGCCCAATGAGGCATATAAGGTAAACATGAAACAACTAGTCAATCACAATTACGGAGAGCACAAAATCAGAAATTATTAATAATTATAAAATTATTATGTTCATGTTTTTCATTATATTATATGTTTGCGCCACTTCGCACTGTTGCCTAACGCTTATGAGATTGCACTCTTGATTAACGGGGTTCTCTTAAGCTCAGAACACACTCAACCAACCGCATCAACTATATCTCACGTCATCGCTCCCGCCGTTGGGTAATTTAGATATTTAACTATACAAAAATATAGTTAAGTGTACAGACATTTGCTATAACGCTATATTTCGCGATAATCTGTGAAGTATGTATGTTTGAAGAAAACTGACACCTAACCATCATGGCCGCAGCGTTTGAGATACAAGGCAGATTAGCAGAAATCCAGGTGAGTGCACATGCATTCCTTCACATCCTTCCCGTAGTCCGAAATTAGGGGTATTTGCAGTATCTCGAAATAATAAATTCACATAATTATAATTTTAATAACTCTGGGCCAGCAGTGGGACATTTAAACCAATACACCATTTTTGTCCCTTCACCAGGATCAAAACTATTATATGTATAACTCTACATGTCTAGTCAATAGACCAATAATTGTTGTATTGACGGCAAGATGCCATCTTTGCTGACATCCGTTCGTTTGGCCGTAGTTTGAACAAAGACAATTAACATTTATAATTTGTTTTAACTTTAACAGTGGTAGAGCCACGCGGCAGCTTTTGCTGTCACACGGATGGGCCGGCTCGAACCGGGGTGGTACCACGACCTCACAGAATACCAGCGTGAAGTAGAGGTTTACCTCTGCGTTTCGCTTGGTGAGTGCAGGTGGCCGGAGGCCCTTTTTACTGGAAATGAGGCATTCCATCTCAGTCCTCACGGGTGACAACGCATCTACATTTTGAATTGTAATAGAGGATAGATGTAGATGTCTATGGGCCGCAGCAACCACTTACCATCAGGTGGACTGTGTGCTCGTTTGTCACCCTTATCCCATAAAAAAAAAAAAATTACTTACTTACTTATCTTCACGCACAACCCCTGACGGGGTAGCCAGAGAGAACCGATCGCCAAGTGTCACGATCCTTATATACCTCTTTCGCTTCTTTCAGATTCATTATCTTCTTCACACATGCACGTCTAGGTATCCGAGTAAGAGTACTCGGATACCTAGTAGTAATTTCCTGTTAATAAATCAATGCGCGACAGCGTTTTGGCTTCATTTCCATTACGGTATTCCAAATTATAGTTCCTGTAATGTCAGACCTGCTGTATGTAGCACGCTATGAATGTACTTGATTTAGATGATATTATTAGGTGATCTATCGACGTTCATAATTAACGAGAAGTAACTATATTATCCGTTGAACACCAGTGCCGGTGATAATGGAAGTATGGTTGTTTGCGTAGTATGATATACTTACAGATAGTGTCAGATTTCTAAGCTTTCAGGGTGAATTTAAAATAACTTAAAAACATCCCCACTAGATGGAGTGAAGACCTAGGAAGATATGCAGGAATTCGGTGTATGCAGATGGCTCAGGACCGTGTTTAGTGGCATTTCTTGGGGAAGACATTTGTTCAGCAGTGGATTTGTGAAGGGCTGTAATGATAATGATGATAGTAAAAATGGTGAAGGAAATCTATATGTCTGATAATTAAAAAAAGTATTTCAAGGAGAAAATTGAAGGCAACCAATTTGCGTTACATTAACGCTGTAGATACTCTATACATACATACATAAACACTCACGCCTGTCACCCAGAGGGGTAGGCAGAGACTACGGACTTCCATTTGGCACGATCCTGACACACCTCTTTTGCTTCCTCCACATCCATATACCTACGCATACACGCTCGTCGGTTAAGGGTACTCCTAATCTGGCCCATTTTTAATGTATCGCCGATTTGGTCGATAAACTTTCGTCTAGGGCGTCCCTTCCCGACTCTGCCGTTCACTTCTGCAACATAAATTTGCTTTGTCACTCTTTCCTCTTTCATTCTTTCTACATGACCAAACCACCGAAGCATTCCTTTTTTAATCCTGGTCACAACGTCATCTTGCAAACCACACTTTTCTCTTATCACACTATTTCTCACCCTGTCATCTAGATTCAGCCCTAGCATACTCCTTAAGGACCGCATTTCTACAGCATTTATTCTACTCTCATGCTTCTTCTGCCAGACCCAACTTTCACTACCATACATTAGAGTAGGGACAAACACAGCACTATGAATTGCCATACGTGCCTTATTTGACACATTCTGACTCCTCATAATAGCGTGTAGAGCCCTATTCACTCTATTTCCTGCATTCACTCGTCGTTCTATATCCTTATCATATCTACCATCCCTGCTAAATTATTATATTCTATTATATTCTATACCTTCCCGATAAATGATAGGCGTGTACAAAGCAGTGAGACGATGGTTTATATGAAGTAAATTAAGGTAAAGTAAAGGAGAGCAACGTTACAGTCTATTAAATCACAAGCTCTCTCATTTTGAGAGGGTTTTTAGACCACAGAACTGTCCGCCGCACTGTTTATATGCGTGTAGGTAAACTTCGCATGTTTTTGAATTATGTTTTTATTTCTAAAATACGCTAGTTTCCTCACAAAGGTTTGTAATAAATCAGCCACATTGATCCGTCTATCCATTAAAGTCTATAAAAGTCCACTGCTAAACAAAGACCCTATAAATTGCCTCATTTGAGGTATTTTGGCATAGTTGCCACGTTTGGCAGGTGAGTTAGCAACCGCAGTTTATTTATTATTTTCAGTGGTTTTCAGGAAGGTGCTCCTTACTACAAACACGGGACGAGATGTGGTGTTAGATATGGATATAATTACACCGCCACTACATGTTACAAGTTAGATGTTACAAGTTAAATCAGTCGCAGTCAGGATCTACCCTAACTCTACGTAACTATACCTAAAGGTATAGAGATACCTAACGTATTGAAGTCCAAACTTCTACTGAGCTATCGCTCAGCGGTAGATCAGGGGTAAAGCGATCGTTGTAAATTTTACAGTACCCGAGTTCGATACTTAACGGCACTAACGACATC
Source organism: Parnassius glacialis (assembly GCA_033319125.1). Taxonomy (NCBI): domain Eukaryota; kingdom Metazoa; phylum Arthropoda; class Insecta; order Lepidoptera; family Papilionidae; genus Parnassius; species Parnassius glacialis. Next base: position 16,920,233 of record JAVANC010000008.1, read on the forward strand.
GTTAGTGGTTGATATTATAGTCAAGCTACAATAAAGAGGAGCGAACCGAATCGACTATGATTTTGTGTGGTGAGCACCACTCACTAGGTACTTATATTTTAACAAGAGCCGGTGATAATTGAAATCAACTTTGACCTTTGTTTATTATTTAAAAATATATTAATTTTATAGTAAATCATTAATAATCCAATTAGTAGCAAATAATTGGTTATAGCCGTGGTAGCTGAGGGGCTAAGCCTCGCTGGAAATTTCACAGTACGCGAACAACCCGGGTTCAATCCCCGCCGGCACAAATTCAATTGTTAATTGCAATTTTAAGTGCTGATTTACCACGTGCGCGGCGTTGAAGAAAATGATCGAGAGGATATCTGCATGTCTAAAACTAAGAAAAAAAATCGAAGACATGTGAAGTTGTGAAATTCGCCAACACGCAGGGCAGCATGGTGGAAAATTCCTTGCCCTGAAACTCTCTCAGAAATGAGAGTACTTTAATTATTTATAGCAGGAATGATATAAGGAAATAACAGTCACAATGTATAATAAATCTTTAAACATTAAATTAATCAAAAACAGAGTTAATCATAAAATTATAATATATAATGATTATAGAATTATTTGTCTAAATTCGATTCTAAGTCACTTTAATTGGTTAAAAGGTCAATTTGGATGAATAAAAATAGAATATCGATTTAATATCCAAGTAACCGTCGTGAAGCACTTTATAATATCACAAGCATTTAAGCTAGCTACAGTATTAATAGCAATGCTATTATTGGCCAGTATTATATATTTTTAAAGAAAGAAATGTAGGTATAAAATATACGTACTGTTTATAATATTTTTTTGTTTTTTTTTTTTAAGAAATCGATATGAAAATTGTTGTGAACTTATTACATGGTAATATTATATAACAGAGATGTAAGTCAGCCTCAACCATTAAATAATCTAACATTTCCGCATAAAGCTCCATATACAATAGGGATCATAAATTACGTTATTTTAGCAGAACAATACATAATCATGATTAAATATTCCCTCGTTTAGAAGTTATTAGGATACAGATGTTTCATTTAATTAAACATGATTATTTAATATTACAAATTAGGAAAACTTAATAATATCAAAATTCAGCTAACTATAGAATTTCAAGTGTATGACATCTGAGATACGTAAAAAGCACACAAAATTAATTAGCTGATATATTTTCTTTTAGCGAATTAATTTTGTGTTCATTCATTTAAAAAGTCTACTGCTGTACAAAGGCCCCATAAAATGCCTCATATGGGAATATTTGGGAACAGCTGCACGTGTAAGAGAATTATGTACAGCTAAAAAAATTTCGTGTTTTGGAATATTTTTTGTTTTAATTGGCAGTTAGTAGTATAGAAAAGCCCTATTTAATTTTTTAAAATTTTAAAACTTTTAACTAGTAAAAGTTATAACCAGTTTTATTTTTTAAGGTTATGTACTAGTGTACCAATGTAGATTGTCACATATATGCACATAAAAATTAATTTGGTGATAAAGTAAATGTTCTAGATTGCTTGTCTCGTAGGTAGATTGAGATGAGGATCGTACCTATTCAGCGAGATGCATTAGGAGAATCCAGCAGCGGACTGCAACATTCTGATTATGATGAAGTGGTAGAGCCTTGCTGCAGCTATATTAATGAAATAGTAATCTCGACCGGGGAAGGACCACGCTCTCACAAAATACCAGCGTAAAATAGTAGCTTAACGCTGCTGTATTTTGTATGGTGAGTGTAGAGAACTGGAGTACCCCTTTTTACTGGAAACGAGGCATTCCATCTTAGTCCTCACGGGTGACAGCAGTTCGATTCGTAATCGAAGATAGATGTAGATGTCTATGGGCCACAGCAACCACTTACCATCAGGTGGACTGTGTGCTCGTTTGTCACCCTTATCCTATAAAAAAACATCTACATCTATCTTTCTAAAAATAGAATACTAACATTAAAATAAATGGCTTAGTTGCCTTAATATGTGGTACAAATTCTATAACAAAACAACAAAAAAATTATGCGGTACAAAATCTGCCGTTCTCCTTTAACTCCGAAACGAACACGCTTCCTTACCTACTTAGCTGATATCTATAAACAAAAGGTAAAGGTCTCCTCACTTGCTGACCATCTGTGTGGATCTAAACAAAAGATAAGGAATGTTTGTGAAAGAAAGAAATCTTTGTCTTTGGCGGTCGACTCCGGTCGCAATATCTGCATGAGATTTCTAGGAATTTGTTACAAATGATTCATTAAAAACAGTCGCTATACCCGAACTCGGCGTTACTTCCAAAGTCGCTATAGCCACATGAATTTTGTACTAAAATATGCTTAAAATTCAAGGGACTTAGATTTAACGTCGCTATAGGCAAATGGTCGCTTCAACCAAGGTCGTAATAAATGAAATCCACTGTATTTTTTAATAGTAATGATTGAAGTAATCCTGTAACAAAGCAAAAATCAAAAGATTATTTAGGTAGGTCATACGTGCCATTAATCACGTTCTTATCAAGCGTCGACATTATACCACGCTCTACATTCCTAAAACAAGTGCGGTTTTCTTGTGTGAACAAGGTATTCATGATAATAATCGCGTATAATAAATTATATCAAGTAATATTTCTAGCCAGTTATTCGAAATATCATAAAAAAGAACCCAAACTGACATTATAATTCATGTTGCAACTTAGCCCTTGACGATCATTTTTCTTTTGTCACGTGACTATTTAAAAGAAGCTCAGCGATGCTGAAGAATTTTTAAACGAATTAGGCCAAGTCATGAATAAATTAAATTCATAGATTTGGCCTAATTAAATCTACATGTAGTCTAGGTAATTAGATACTTTGAGAAACTCTATATGGAATTATAAAGAAAGGGGTGTCTCTCAAATGTTTAATTTAGAATCTGTGGAAACCGGAGACTAAAAAGTGTCTGAGTTCGAGTTTGATTGTCCGAGTGACTCTGAACGAAGACTAAATCATGCCGTCAAAGTTTCCGAGCGACTGTATTGCTGGGTGGTCCAATCTTAGAATCGGGCAAATTATAATCGGTGTAAGCATTTCTTGATATGCTACCAATTCATGATTTAGGCTATGATTTATTTGCCATAGCAATTTGTGCTTAATTTATACTCTTCACCCATGATCCTCGTTGTCACTAGATAGGTGTTTTCGTATTATTAATAAATCAACAGAAGTAAAAGTTGTAAGTTATCGGCCAAATGATCAAATGGCGGCGTATCATAAAATGCTCCGGCAGATTAAGATCTGCCCGATTCCAGCAATCAGACTACGTGTAACAAGCTCCGGTACTACCACACGGAGCCGCTCCTCGGGCTGAACACCTCACCCTTTCTTTTCTCGACCAATCCATAGCTTAATAAAAGATTAAATACAGTAGTTTAAAATATAATAATAATATAGTAGTAGTATAGGAATATAGCATGCACAAATTATCTTATAAATTGTTTCAATACGGTCTTGTAGATAATGTAACCAATACACTCATACTGACATAATTGAAACTAATCGATTCACGCGTGCTATTAAGAACTTAACATAACTTTTTATTTTTTTTTCTATTAAAAATAACTAAATGTCATTAAAGTCGCGCTGTAACACTTTATAGACATTTTAAATACATAAATTGCCCAAAGATAAGCATCCAGATCTGAAACTATTATCTGTAGGCTATATTCTAAATATTTGTTCTGTACCGGAGTCGAAACCACGGCGTTGGGCGATGTGTTTGAGCAACAGTAACTCATGACACTGTAACTCGACTGAATTGCGCTAAGTCGGCACTATAATACCTAAACCTGTACTTTCCTCAACACCAAACGCTCTATGTGATTAAGCCTAATGTCAATAACTGAATGAACTTTTTTTTTAAATAAGGGCACACAGTCCTCCAAATGCTAAGCGGATGCTGTGGCTCATAGTTGTGCACGGACGCATCAGATCCTCAATAAGGAATCAAAATAGAGATGCTCTATCACTTCTGAAGACTAAGATAGAATGCCTCGTAATCAATAAAACCAGCATAACTCTGCTGTTTCACGCACGTAATCTGTGACGTAGTCCTACCCCGGTTGGACCGATATATTTGTACTGCTGCTATAATATAAATGCAGCGTGGTTCTTCCACGTCGCTAAATTCTGTAGTCCGCCGCTAGTACTTAAAAATACAAACTGTGATTATATTGTCCAGACTAATTCCAAATACTAAATAATATTTCTAGCGCTTATTGCAAATGTATAAAATATATACGCGAACACTACATATTGAATAAAATTACTTTTACTTAATTTTAAGCGGCGGCTAGGTACTATTAACTACTTGGAATCCAGTAATTAATAATAAAAATTAAAAACCAAGTATAAAACTGCAAGTCTTCAAGATACAATAAACTCATTCTGCGTAGATCGGACAAAAATTAGTAATTAAAAGCTGAAGATGTTCTAGGTTAACTATGACATCGGGACGTAAAACACCGCAAAAACCCCCCGTGATCATAGGTGCTGCAAAGTACTTGAAACTTTGGAAGTTGAAAATAAATTAAATAAAAGCGATAATATCCATAAACGTAATTTTATTCACCCTATGCAATTTTAAAGAAAGCAAGCACAAGGCGTAACAAAGGCAACCTGAATAACTAAATCTGTAAATTGTAAGCACTCCTTTTCAGTCTTACTTACTTTAAACCTATTTCTGCTATCAAGTATTAGTAAGCCTGATACTATTCCGGTTTGAAGGTTTAGAGAGCAAGTAACTTTAGGTAATTGAAAGCATTCCAGTTTAGTCGTCAGGGAGGACAGCGCATGTGTAGCGTTATTTATTTAGAGTTGGGTGCTATCTTCACGAGCTGCAATAGCCACTTACAATTAGACGAAATGTTGTCTCATTTGTCACCATAATTTTGTAAATAATATCTACACCTACGATAAACATAAAATTTAAAAACTTTTATATTTTAAATAAATGTTGATTATATTTTGAATTGGAAATATCACAGTTTGAATGATGATTAACTTTTATATTGTCATTTCAAAAAACAAAAAAATGTATGAAAGAAATCTCCAATTTGTTATTCCGTGCACGCAATTAAGCGATTTTAAAGCCATTTGTGTCGATAGGCAGTACATAAATCGGATTACAAGCTTTCACATTTTATATCAAACAATACTACGTAAATCATTTAAGTAATGAAGCCTGTGAAGTTTTTAATATAATTATTTTATCATTTTCGAAGAGATTACATTCCATTAAAACTACCAAAGAATAATTGCAATTCCTAACTTATATATAAAGCTGTAAGTTTTTATTTATTTAATAAGAGAAAACAAACAGCACAGCATAATTTAACAAATGCTTCTTAAATAGTACTAAGGCGAGCAAAGTTTTCTTAATTTAGTTACATATAAGCTATAAGCAAGCAACTCCCGGCTTCGACACCCGCCAATAGAATTGCTAATTTCAGTTTAAGTGCTGGTTTAACATATATACTCGGAGGAAATATCGTGAGGGAACCTTCATGTTTTCCTTGCTGTAAAACCCTCTCAGAAAGGAACAGAAACAAAAAGCCGTACCTATATAGAACTTATTGAAGCTGTAACTTTACAACGGTTCGGTATATTTTTTGTGATAGCAGGGACAGGAGCTGAGATAAAAGTACCTACAGGTAAAAGCATTAAATTTTATTGCATTATTTACTTTTGAATTCCAACTTTATAACAAAAAAAAACTATCATAATAAACATAAAAAATATCATATTTAACATACAAAATAGAAGAAGAAAATACCATCATTTTTTTGCAAATTGACTCTCGCTATAAAAATTAATGGATAAAAAAGGGTAATTTTGAACTTTAAAATATCAGCATAAAATAGCGATGTAATGTTGCTGTCAAAGTCAAACTGAGTCAAAGTTTTTTTATTCACTTTATTAATTTAAGATTGTTTAAGACTTTTATCAACGTTAGGATCTACACCGGTTTGCCAAAAAAGGTCTGAGAGAAGAATTGGCTCGAAACTCTTTCTTTAAGCCATGTTGCAATTTTATTTACAACTATAGCGGCCAGCTTTAGCGACCCTTCGCCTAACTTGGATCTACTAATGTATCATCATATATTTTTATTCTAATCATTAAGGACCATTTAATTTATAATTTTATTGATTCCACAAAAAGTCTCCTAGTTTTTTTTAGATAAAATGAAAATAAAGTTTCACTACAATCGGTTCAGCCAATCCGAAGATTAGCCCGAACAGACAGACAGACAGATGTACAAAAATTTTACGAATAGTTACTCGTATATTGCAAGTCATTTAAGTCACCACAACCCCCTGCGCTCAATAAAATACAGTTATTTAGATATTACAGACACAATTTTATTTATATGTATAGTGTATGGATTACAGGTTACAATAAAATAATATAATGTCAAAGATCAATATATCTACATACATTACATATATACATTGTTCAGTCGACTTCAAAACACTTTAAAATTATTATTTGTTAAAACTGACACTTTAAAAATTAGACAGATTAGAATTAGAGCGAAAAGAAAAAATAATCATCGCATAGGATATAGGAGGATAGATGTAGATGTCTATGGGTCGCAGCAACCACTTACCATCAGGTGGACTGTGTGCTCGTTTGTCACCCTTATCCTATAAAAAAAGAATATATTTAGAACTCGGTGCTAAACATCGTATGGGGGAATTGAAGCTATTATTCCGAAATTATTTTGTTATTTTTACAATGATTTCTTATAATTGCGCTAACACTACACATTAAATAAAACTATTTATACGTATTTCGTCGCGTTTAATTGCACTTACTTTTAATTCCCGAAGATTCGGGTGCTTTGCAGCACCCATAGTCACGGGGGATTGTCCTGCGATAAAATCCGTAAAAAAAATAGTTTTTTTCAATTATTATTTTTTGTTCTTTGAAATCGACTTTTAATTTTTATTATAAGTCTAATCTCATAGTAAATTTTTTTAACAAAATTTCTTTAACAAGTATTTTAAAATTTATATCCGGTTGTCGTTATATATTTTTAAGAGTTTTATGGTTAAAATTTATGGACTTACTCAATAAAGACTTTTTAGTTGTAGCTTATCTTATTTTAACATCTCAGCGTGACCCTTTTACACGTTTTAAATTAAAAAAAAATATATTTTTTGTACGTACATGATGTTCTAAAAATAAACAATAACGGAAGTATCCTTGAAAAGGTTGCGTAGTAACTCGCGAGCTTGTCCTTATTGCTTGGTTTTGCAAAATGAATATTATTTCCAATCCAGCCGCAGAACCCCACAGTAAAACACCATATGACATGATATTGTGGAATAAGAAAAACTAATTTAGCTGTTGCTTCACTAATCAGCTTTCTAATTATTCTAATAGCTAACATTACAGAACTTAATTTAAGGTACTTAATCGAAGGTAGTTTATCAATATGCATTATCCACTGGAGTAAGGAATCAATATCAATTCTGAGAAAAACGGTAGTAAAGTTGCCGTTTGACAAACGAAATTTTCATGTCTTACGTCAGAAAATAAGATAATTCATTTCATTGTATTTCATTCTTTAGACCACAGCATTCACGTACCAACAGGTGGACTGGGTGCCTAATTTTCAATCTTATTATATAAAATAAAAATATGCACAATTATTATTACCTCATTACGTAAAATTCTTATATCACCAACATCTTTTTCAAGTTCCTTTTCGGACATCTGGCCTGTCCAAGAAATAGATGCTTCCAATTAGCACCAGATAACATGCATGCTATCTGGTTTGAATTTCAGACCTTCGCAATGCTAATGCTGCTAAACGATGAGTTCGGGAATAAAATACAATTGTACACGCACCTAAGTTGCTCCGACAAGGTCAACCTCCTGGGGCCCATGAGCGGGACGGTCGACGAGCAACAGAGGACGGGGCACAAAGGCCTATGGATATGTAGTATATAAATTAGGTACTTAATTTATTTGACTTTTTTTTATAGGATATGTGTGACAAACGAGCACACAGTCCACCTGATGGTAAGTGGTTGCTGCGGCCCATAGACATCTACATCTATCCTCTATTACAAATCAAAATGTAGATGCGTTGTCACCCGTGAGTACTAAGATGGAATGCCTCATTTCCAGTAAAAAGGGCCTCCGGCCACCTGCACTCACCAATCGAAACGCAGAGGTAAACCTCTACTTCACGCTGGTTTTCTGTGAGGTCGTGGTACCACCCCGGTTCTAGCCGGCCCATCCGTGCGACAGCAAAAGCTGCCGCGTGGCTCTACCACTGTTAAAAAATGCCTGTTAAACAAAAAAAACACTGTTAAAGACTTACCTGCTTCAGAAGTGAAGAGGAACCCCAAGGCTCGTTCAGGCGTCCGGTGTCGTGAATGTTAGTAGTGTATGAGAAGTGTACGTGTGTGTGTTTAACCCGAATTAGCCCTTTCAATCAGCAGCGACCCTGACTCAAGCACAGCCTCCCGGCTGGGGATTCTGCAGTGGCGACAGCAATTGAGAATTTCTTTCGTCCTTCACTATGTCAGTCTATCCACTTTATTGTACATTTAACTAACTTCAATGCGAAACTATATCCCGTTAATTATAATCAAAAGACTTAACACGCGGTAAGACCGATGAACAGTGGGTCAAATTTCACGTCGCCACAAATGATTTCGAAAACCGAACGCGACCTTTTAAGGCACTTAACGCAACGGTACAATTAAACGTTAACTTCCCAACAAGTAGTCAACCCGGCGTCTAATATTCTAGACTACAATTCCTCTTCGTTGCACAAATTTGCTAACAAAATCGACACTATTAGGTAACCGCTCGCTCGAGTCGACTTACTGCAATGCAATGCCCGGCTGCCGCTTGACGACAAAAAAATGCCTTATCTCCCACGCGCTCGGCGCGTGCGGCAGGCGCCCGCGCGTCGCGTGCCAGCTGAAAGTGTACATCGAAAAAGCACAAACAAACCCCCGTCCCGGGCATAAGGACTTATGTCCGCGAGTAAATTGGCAAACGGGATAGGGTTGCGGCGGCACGTTGCAAGACCGAATCTCCAACCAAAACCTCGGCCACCCTAGGCACCCCGTCATATCCATATCACAATTTAACAATGCGCCCACGGCGCCAATACAAAGGAAAAGCGTTGGGTTCTTTAACTAACACGAGGTCTCCAACCCGAGGAGGATCCATCTTGTCAGAGCACTAAAGGCGCTGCTGCAAAAGATATAGGTACTCCAGAGAACACCGGTGCCAAAAACTCTGAGTCATCTGTTGCAACAGGTCAAATCTGCTCAGCCGCGAAGAGTTTACTTCCCTGAAGGGGTACTCGGGCAGGGCGTTAAGCGGCTGGCCAATCAGGAAGTGGCCCGGGGTTAGAACCTCCAAATCATTGGGATCGGACGAGAGGGGACAGAGGGGTCGAGAGTTGAGTACCGCCTCAATTTTACAGAATACCGTAGCAAGCTCCTCAAACGTCAAAATAGTTTCGTCAATAACGCGACGGAGATGCGTTTTTGCAACCTTAACCACCGCCCCAGTGTGGGCAAGCCGAAGGGTCGAATTTCCACTGGATACCCTTCTTGGACATCGCAGTACCTAAATACGTCCTGTTGTTGGACAGAAATTCGACGACCTCTTTCAACTATCTATCCGTGCCCCTATAATTTTTCCCGCAATCAGACCGGATCAGGTCCGATAAACTGCGACGCGATACGAAGCGGCCCAGCGTGGCCACAAAGGCTTCAGTGCTCAGGGCACTTACCAGTTCTAAGTGAACGGCCTTAGTAGAGAGGCACACGAAAACGCACAAATAGGCCTTATGTGAACACGCGTTACGCAGGTTGCAGGACTTGACGAGGAAGGGGCCAGCAAAGTCTGTTCCAACTCCAGCGAATGGTCGGATGGCCCTGACGCGGTCGGGTGGTAAGTCACCCATCATAGGCTGCGATATGGTGACCTTCAGTTTATAACATGGTATGCACTTAAAGATGACGCTCCGAATGGTGCGTCGGCCAGCCAAAATCCAAAACTCCCACTGCAAAACAGCCGAAAGAGCGTTTCACCCAGCGTGGGCATTCTTAACATGATGGTGGGTTACCAGCAACCGGACAAAGGCACCGTCCTTAGGGAGCAATAACGGGTGTCGAGCCCCGTACGGCAGTTGAGAATTTTTCAAACGTCCGCCAACGCGCAGCATCCCAGCGTTGTCCAGGAAGAGGTTCAGACGGGCCAGAGAGCCCTTGATCACGGAGCCCCGCTTCAAGGTTTCAATCACGGGCTCAAAATTCTCCGCTTGGACCATATACGGGTCCAATGCATCAAAGCTTCGCGACGCTCGCTAGAGGACAAAACGGAATCAGAGATTCGGTTGGACGGTTCTCTCGAGTTGCGGACAAATCGACGCAACCAAGCAGTCACTCCTAAGAGCTTATCGAGAGAGCTGTACCGTTCTAAAGGGAGAGATCCCGAGTGGGCTTATCCTTGCCAACTCCTACTCGGGCTCGTAGGCCAGGCAATTCAATCGGTTCGGAGTATTTACCCTGGGGCCAGCATTTCTGAGACTCAGTCAACCAACTGGGACCCCACCACAGCGGGTGGTCAAACAACGAGGGGGCTTCACAGCCGCGAGAAGCGCAGTCTGCGGGATTCAACTCCCCTGGGACATGTCTCCAGTTTAGAGAAGTCTCAGAACTCTGGATTTGAGACACGCGGTTCGCCACAAAGACCTCAAGATTGTGAGGTGCAGCTCTGAGCCAACAAAGTACTATCTCACTGTCCAACCAAGCGTAGACGTCCGTAATGTCGATTACAGCCGTCAAAGACGAGTGAACGTGGTTGAGGAGTCGCGTGAGAAGAGCGGCTCCGGACAGTTCCAATTTAGGGATAATTAAGCGGGATCTAATGGGAACAACCTTGGAGATGGACTGCAGTATGACCAGAAGAGCTCACAGTCCGCAAATATACGACAGCAGCATAGCTTTTCTCCGAGGCGTCGCAAAACCCATGTAGGGTAGCCCTACATTTCCCTGGAGGAAGGTAGCACCTTGGCTTGGAGACTCGGTGGATGTCCAGAAGGGAGGACACGATGGAGAGCTACTCTCGCAAGAGAGCACCGCTAATACGCTTGTCCCAACCAAACCCGGATATCCAGAGCTTTTGAAGAAAGCACTTAGCCAAAAAATGACCGGAGTGATCCATCCATTTGGATCGAAGGTGCGGGCTACTGTAGACAGCACGGAGCACTTGGTCCATGCTTTAGGATCGAGTTTGACTCGATACGTGAAAGTATCCTGAACAGGCTGATATTGATTTTCCAGCACAGTCAATAAATTAGGATTTTCAGGGTGCTCGAATAGATGAGGGTCTTGTTGATCCTCTCCTGGCAGGTCCTTCAAAATATGAGGGGAGTTCGACAACCATTTGCGCAACTCATAACCTCCGGACTTCAGGATGGCAATTAATTCGTCTCGTAAGACAAGAGCCTCATCGATGGTGGAGACGCCCGTAAAAATGTCGTCCATGTAGACCGATATCTCCAAAATAGAAGCCCCCCGAGCGTATCTTAGACGCTCTCTCTCAGCTAGTTCGAGGAGGGTTCGCATGGCGATATACGGGTTGGACCGGAGTCCATAAGTGGTGGTGTTCAACTCAAACACCTGTATCGCATCGCTGGGCTTTTCGCGCCACAATATCAGCTGATATCAACGGTCATCACGATGGACCACTGATTTTCGAAACATCATCCGAATGTCAGCTACAAAAACCACTTGGTGCTGACGGAATTGGGTCAAAATGTCGGATATGTCCTTAATCAATTTAGGACCAGAGTGGAGACACTGGTTCAGGGACACACCATTTGACGAGGGGGCGGAGCCGTCAAAAACTACCCAAATCTTACTCCCAGGGGTCCTCAAGACCGCATGATGAGGGAGGAAGTAGTGCTCCTGAGACCGCCAGTCGATTTTGGACGGTGACATGTGACCCAGCTCTTGATACTCGCGCATGAACTCGACATATTTGTCGCGAATAAGTGCCCCGACAAGGTCAACCTCCCGGGGCCCATGAGCGGGACGGTCGACGAGCAACAGAGGACGGGACACAAATGCCTATGGATATGTAGTATATAAATTAGGTACTTAATTTCTGTGACTTACCTGCTTCAGAAGCGAAGAGGGACCCCAAGGCTCGTTCAGGCGTCAGGTGTCGTGAATGTAAGTAGTGTGTGAGAAGTGTATGTGTGTGTGTTTAACCCGAATTAGCCCTTTCAATCAGAAGTAACCCTGACTCCGGCACAGCGTCCCGGCTGAGGATTCTCCAGCAGCGGCAGCAATGGAAAATTTCTTTCGTCCTTCACTATGTCAGTCTACCCACTTTATTTTATATTTAACTAACTTCAAAGCGAAACTGTATCCCGTTAATTATAATCAAAAGACTTAACACGCGGTAAGACCGATGAACAGTGGGTCAAAGTTCACGTCGCCACAAATGATTTCGAAAACCGAACGCGTCCTTTTAAGGCACTTAACGCAACGGTACAATTAAACGTTAACTTCCCAACAATTAGTCAACCCGGCGTCTAATATTCTAGACAACAATTCCTCTTCGTTGCACAAATTTGCTAATAAAATCGACACTATTAGGTAACCGTTCGCTCGAGTCGACTTACTGCAATGCAATGCCCGGCTGCCGCTTGACGACAAAAAAATGCCTTATCTCCCACGCACTCGGCGCGTGCGGCAGGCGCCCGCGCGCCGCGTGCCAGCCGATGTAAGTTATATCGAAAAAGTGCGCCAATGCGCCTCCGTTATATTAATTTTTAAATTTTAGCGATTGGCGCAAACAACAATAATTACCTTTATTGCTTTTTCTATAGGATAAGGGTGACAAACGAGCACACAGTCCATCTGATGGCAAGTGGCTGCTGCGGTCCATAGACATCTACATCTATTCTCTATTACAAATCAAAATGCAGATGCGTTGTCACCCGTGAGGACTATAATGGAATGCCTTATTTCCAGTTAAAAGGATCTCCGGTTCTCTACACTCACCATACGAAACACAGCAGCGTTTAGCTGCTATTTAACGTTGGTGATTTGTGTGGTCGATCCGACCCATTTTTGCTACAACTATACTACAAATATAGCTGCAGCATGGCACATGGATGACACAAGAAACTTTTTCAAGCCGAGTGACTAATGCTAGCATTCACTATAGTTTATCTACATCCAGACATCGTGTTAACAAAGAAAAGACATGTTTTAACACTTCGTTGTTTTTTTATTTATACATATTTTTATTTAAATAATTTAGATTGATGATTGATTTGCATAGACAAATCTTATTGACTCTGAATATACCGTTGTAGGTCAAATATTTGGCCGAAATATTATTTTCAGCTCACTAAAACCCAAACACATTGTAACGACCCCCTCCCTTCTCTTCTTCTTCTTCTGTTCTCTTCTCTCTTCCATCTTTATATCTACTTATACTTGTTTAGAATCTATATCTATAAGATATATAAATATATCTAATTTACGAGACCAGTATATCTTGATCTTTCTAAAGGTTTAAATATAATAGGCCGTTTAATAAATTTATGGCGTGATCGTCTTAGTTAAGACCCTTTTTTACGTTGTGTTTGTATAGTAACTTAGTTCTTTTAGGTGTATCTTGGAAGAGTGAATATTCACGAGAGCAATCGAAAGCTGGTGGTCGAGTCTTATAAGTTAAAGAACCCCGTTCACGAAGACAGGGCTCAAAAAAGTTAAGAAAAATAAATTATCCCTATTCCACTTGTATCTGGTACACAACAGGTAATTCCTTATTAGTTAATCCCTTTTCGCTTGGAAAAGGCTCACAATATTTATATCAAATACCAGATACAAGGGCTTCGCTCTCCCACATTTAAAAAAATGTGGAGGAGGTACACGGCTCCGCACACGCCGTGCACGGTGAGCGCCAACCATTTTAATACGCTCCCCCCGAAGGGTACGTTAAATTAGGAACTGGACCGTAGTCCACAGCAAAATAACTGGCGAACCAGTAAAAGAAGACTTGGCCCCTTGATAGTGCGTAAGCACAAACATCGACCGAAGTCGCGCATGTCAATGCGTGTAAACGGCATACAGAATACGAATATGTATGTAGTAATATTTATAAATATGTATGTATTCTATGTATGTATATGTAGGTATATGTGTATATGTATGTGAGTATGTATATATGTATTTGTGTGTTTATGTTATATGTATATATAATATTATGTATATGATTATTGCATTGTCTTATATACTATATATACCTTGTACTATTAATATATACTTGCTTATCTGCTATTTATGCACACTTCTATATTTTTAAATGAAAATTATCTCCTTCATCAAGGTTTGCCTGGAAGAGATCGCTGTTTAGCGATAAGGTCACCTAATTGTACATTAATTTATAAATTTAAGTTTGCTGTGTTGCGTGTATTTTGTGTGCAATAAAGAGTATAAAAAAAAGAATACGATCAAATCCAGCCACAGTGAATGTACGTCACACGGGTTAGGCAACAATAGGCACACTGGCCATAAAAAGCCGTCCGTGAGCGCCACCACCTGCCAGACCGCCGTTCCTGCAGACGTGATGTAAGCGTAAGGCATCACCACCAATTGCATGGTCAGCACGGCCAATTGGCCGCAGAGCGTGTCATGAGTCTACCGCCCACCTCAAGGGAATGGGGTCCCACGTTGCGCGGCTTTCGGCCGCAACATTGAAAGCCTCCTCATATTCTCCCTCCAGCTACCACCCGCAAGAGGTCGACACATATGCTCCACCAACCAATACAATGGCAGATATAGCCAATAGGCAGTTATAAGATAATAGTAATAATTCGCCATCAGAAAGGGTTTGTGTCACTGACGTTGAGTATATGCATTTTTCGATCATGTTTGTCTCACCCACCAACAAGTTGCCTTCAATCTTTCAAATGTGGGAACTTTATAGAGATATATTATTAAGTTGTTTTATAAAACATCATGGAGGACAGACAGTCTGCAGCCCCGCGACCAAGGGACCCGACTTGGGCAAAGCTTCTTAGGTTGTAAGTCAAACCAAGACGCAGAGAGCGCCATTGAGAATAGCGACCCGCCAAACAACCATCGCAGAGACGCAATTCTGCAGAATGCAACAAGCATCAATACGACTATCGTCGAGCTTACACCATCCCAAGGTCCCCCATACAGTCCCAGCAGACATCACCACCCGCATACCTCCATCGACCAGAACCACAAGATGCGTCGAATCAGGTGCAGCACACCCGCAGATCCATCACAAGACGCAATACTGCAAGTAGCAGTAAGCATCAATGCAACTATCATACGGATGGCGCCCCCTCACAACCAACCACATGATCCCTATCAACTTTGGTAACAAAATTGATAATTTTGTTAACTAAAAATACCACCAACGTATCATAGTAGCACGGTACTAAGACGTCTGTAGCCAAAACTCCACGTATCATAGCACTATTGCACTAAGACATGAAATTGAGTATGCTTGCTGCACTTAAAAGTACTACCAAACACACTCACCCTAATCCGAAAGATAGCCGACGTATCATAACGTTATGCGCTAAGACGCCGCCCACAAACGGTAGGGGTGTGCGATGTCCACGGGCAAGTCGCATTGCTACAACAAACCCGCTTACCACCGGTACTAAGATGATATGTCTAGGACACATCGGTTAGCGAGTCCAAGTTTACCTCGGTCTTGGAGGCTGCGAAGCAACCTACACGCTACTATAATAATCCTTTTCAAGTCCCATTTCTTTCAATATAATGCTTTTACATATTTGAGACCTTCCACATATTTGCTTTATTTCATAGACCATACTATTGTATGTCTTATTCATATGGGACTTCAAGTCATAACTCTGCTATCATAATGCTTATGCATCATAGAGACCTTCTATATTAATGCTTTGGTTCGTTAGACCTTACTATGATAAGTCCCTAATCCTAATCCCTAAGGCCCGTATTCACGAACGACACATACATAAGTATGGCATCAACACTGTGCTAAGTACGGTATTTCTCACTGCGTTCGTCATGGCAGGCCGTTCATTTCATGAACAATACTTAGTGGACTCTTTGTTGTGCGGACACATAGCACTGAATGGGGCGCCGTAATTGGTTAACGTTGTGACGCGACTTCACTCGAGTTGAAGACGGATAAAATAATAACACGTGTTGTTTTCTTTCAGGTAAAAGACGTTACGGGTACTGTTATTATAGGGTTCCTATGCATAAATATTATTAAAATAATGTGCATTTGAAACTGTTGATAGGTAGATTAACTGAATTGTTATTACAAATCTGGAAACTTCCAGATGAATAAAATCTTAAGGCCACTAGTAACTTTCTAAAGATCTGCATTTATTACAGGCAGAAGTACATTTAATACGATATCTTTTGAAAACCTATAGCGACTTTAAAATTCATTGGCACTGTAATAATCAAGAGGATTTTGAATGTCACGTATCACTTTTCTTGTGCTAATAGTTCTTTGCATGTTTATTCTCTCCAGGATATAATTATTAAAATCATCTTCGCCGCTGTAATCCATTGCAATTATTCTATTAAAACAAATCAGCGTATCACAAATCAACAAACAAACTATATACCCCATACCAGTTTGACATTTGCGTTGATTTGTCGCACTATGCGTAGCGTAAAGTAGCTAGCGAGCTACTTTACCTGTGCGTTCATTATAATGAGCGCATAGTGTCGTCTAACACTCAAGTGACGTTTATGAAACAAAATTTCGTCCACTGTGCGTTAAAGCCTACTGTGCGCACGCATAGTATCGTTCTTGAATACGGGTGTAAGTATACAAGTAAGTTCTTCTAGAAATATCGTTTTTTATACATAGTATAAACAAAGTCATTTCCCGCCGTCTGTACGCTTAGATCTTTTAAAATACACAACGGATTTAATGCGGTTTTCATTAATAGACATAATAATTCAAGAAAAATGTTTATATGTCTAATATATGAATGTTGTATATTACATAATTCTTCTGTCCTGTATGTGGCTGAACTCCTCCTAAACGGCTGGATTGATTTTGGTGAAATGTTGAAAATCAACCATGCGGTGCTGGGGCGGACCGCTAGTAATTATATATTGGGCACAGTCCGCAACGCCGCGCCGCTCTAGTTCGTATTGTTACAATCTTTAGCTATCCTTGAATTTTTTATTCCTCAGGCATACAGATTTCTTCACAATGTTTTTCTTCACTCTACTTAAACATACTGTTTCATAAGGTATCGAATCCGCGTTACTCGAGTACTATAAATTTTACGGTGAGCACTAAGCCCCTCAGTTATTACAGCTCTTTGATGCGAGCATGCTGTAATTGGAAAACCATGATTAACGCAGAGAACATTTCGAATCCCGACTGAAACTTTGTCTCATTAGAAGGAAGCAAACAGAATTTTTTTATTGAATGCTACGTAACTTAAAATTAGCAAGATGAAGACACGTACTCGTGACTGAATATGTAATGGTGCGAAATAATCATTGCGCGAAGTTGTACTAATTTCTTTTAAAATTATTACTAATAATGTTAGAAAATTATACAGCATGTAATAAATGTAGTTATTTCTATCACAAGGTGGTAGACCTACTTTTCTGTCTAGAAGTTCGTCTGATCCCCCACTTTCTGATACCACTCTCTTGCCTATTTCTGTTGCTAATGTATTTTGGTGTGTAGGGTTAGTGAAGCGTAATTATAGGCCGTGAATCATTTGATCACAAAACCATTGTCACTATGACCGACCAAAACCTTGCGATAGTGCGTTTTTCAGAGACTATTATCTCATTAGTTATGAGAAATAAACTACATCTAAAAGCACATTATTAATGTTCGATATCTTATCATTACACACGTTCTAATTTGTTTTTTTGTGTTATAAATACTTTTAAAATCTTCTTTTAAAAAATGAATAAACTTATTGGTTACATGCATCATTTTGCAAAAGGCATCGCTCTAATCATTTGAGGATTACACTAATGATAGATAATTTAAAAATCTATATTCCTCACGTTTAATTTTAATTTTTAAAGTTCGTATTTCTTTTTTAATTAAAATAATTCCAAAAATTGAGTGAATTATATCATAAAGCGGCGTACGTCTAAAGAGGGAACGAATGCTCAAGGTTATTTGGTCAGGGAAACGCCTTAAGTGACAATGCTTCTGCTGCCTTCTTTTTTAAGAGTGTTTGTTAGTGTCCATGGGTTGCAGTACCAACTTTATGGCAAGTGGATTACTAGCTCGTGTTGTAACTTTAATATAATTAGTAAAACTAGTAGGTTGTAAACATTTCTTACCGTTACCATTACAACCTAAAACAGCCCGCCGCTGAAAACAGGCCTTCCCCCTAGATAGTCTCATAGGGGGGATTTTCCTATAGTTGACGCATGGCATGTTATGACGTGACGTCATGTAAGTGAGCGGATTGTCAAGCGCAGTTTTTTATTATTATTTTGAGTTGTTATCAGAAAGATGCTACTGCCTATCACCTGTTTAAATTTTCCCTCTATCGCCTCTTACGACACCCACGGGACGATATGGGGTAGGGAATATTCTTACATCGCCACTACACGGTAAATATTTCTTTGCTCAATTAAGTAAAACCTCATCTTGACGCCTTTATTTATGTATAGTTTTCTGCATTTAAAAAAAATGAGAATGATTTTTTTCTGCTCTCGTATCCACGAGTAAATGCGAAAAGCATTTACCTAATTCTAACATAATACCTTTATTGATATTAATTTGAAATCTAATCATGAACTTTAGTTGAAATTCAAACTGCTTATTTAGACTTGAATTCTTGTTTATGATTGGAAAGTTTATAAACAAACTTTGTTTGTTTGCATATCTGTTACTTAATGAAGTATAAATGGTGTCAAAGATTTGGATGTCTTTTGGCACACATATACATCACGTCCTACATTAATATATAGAATAATTTTCACCACGAGATAACGAAAGTTACCGGTGGAAATTAATATGGGAGCGTTTCCGTTCCACGCGGGCGGTGCCGCTGGCAGAAGATTATAAAATTATTCGTAAACAAACATTAATATAAATTTACGTCGAAGACGTTATTTTAAAAATAATAATCGTGTAAGAGCGTATATTCCACTTGCTCTCTTGCATACTCAATTGGTCATTATCTTCACTGCATATACACATATGCGAAACTAATGATCCAATTCTGAGAATTCTTTCATTAATAGTAAGCTATATTATCTCTGAGCGCAATAAGTTTAAATTATGTTTAAAGTGTGTTTTACCCAAGTATTGCGGGTCTGCCTATCAATCCAAGTGTACGGACAGTCATGCTGCAGCTATATTATGATTGTAACACGAATGAGTCGGCTCGACCAGGGAAGGACCACATTCTCACAGAGTACCATCGTAAAATAGCTAAGAAATAATAAGCAGCTTAATGCTGTTTATTATTTCTTAGCTATTTTAAGCATTAAGCTGATTATTATTTGTTAACTAGAAATGTTATTTGAACAACAATATTTTATTCTTTATAAAAATAAATTATTTCATCATCATCATCATTCATCATTACAGCCTTTCACAAGTCCACTGCTGAACATAGGCCTCTCCCAAGGAATGCCATAAAGCACGGTCCCTAGCCACCTGCATCCATCGACTCCCTGCATGTCTTATCAGTTCGTCACTTCATCTCGTGGGGGGTCGCCCTATACTTCGCCTACCGATAAGAGGCTGCCACTCGAGAACCTTTCTTCCCCATCGGTTGTCGGTTCTTCGAGCTATATAGCCGGCCCACTGCCACTTCAGCTTACTAATCCGTTGGGCTATGTCGGTTACTCTGGTTCTACTGCGGATATCCTCAATTCTAAGTTTATCACGCAGAGAAACCCCGAGCATAGCCCTCTCCATAGCTCGCTGCGCGACCTTGGGCTTCCTCATACGGCCAGCTGTGAAGGACCACGTCTCAGATCCGTAAGTCATCACTGGCAACACGCACTGGTTGTACAATTTCGTTTTAAGGTTTTGAGGTATGTCTGACGAGACGAGGTGTCGTAGTTTCCTGAACGCTGCCCAACCGAGTTGAATCCGTCGATTGATCTCTCGATCGAAGTTGGACTTACCTAGTCAGACTATTTCTCCCAGGTAAACTGAAAATTGAAAAAATTAAATCAGGAGACACACCAGATTCGACGCTTGTATTGAATATAGTGCCTAGATAAGATGCTATTGTATCTATTATAGATTTAATAGAATCCCCCATAAATCTGCCGCTTTCTAACATCAATAGTTTTAAAATATTTAACGATAGCTTTTGGCAATACTTTATGGAATTTTAAAGAATTTTAACAAGCCTTTACATTTTGTTTAACCAATGATTCGACAACAGTATGATAAGAATTTAATGATTTTGTTGTCAAAAAGGAACATCTGTAAAAATTTTCTCAAAAGCCATAACAAATTCTTGATCAAATTGAGTTAAATTATTTTTTAAAATTATTTATTATTATAGTGTTCGAGCTCGACACAATCCATTTCTACAATTCGCTCAACAGAGAGACTCACAAAATCCTTATGTTCTTTATGATGTATCTGTTAATATTAAAGAGCCACCACGTAAACTTTTTTCTTTGTTGGAGGAATTGACCATCTGGTGATTTCTGAAACTAAATATGAAATTATAATCTTTTAGCCGATGTTCAGTAAAACAAAGGATATGTATATTGTAACTATTTAAAAACAATTCTGCTTTCAATTGGTGTGTTCACCAGGTGTAAACAATTTTTATTACTTATTTGTAAACTGCGTCTAAATTAATTAAACTCTTATTATTGATAGAAATTACCTGTATTATCGCATTCACTAATTTAAATTAATAGGAACTGGTTCGAAATTAAATGTCAAATGATTATGCTGCTTAATAGAAGCAGTGTTGGTAGCCCAAAAACTTGGCTAAGTTAAAATGTAAGTAATAAGATAGCACATTTGCTACCAGTCTTAAATTATATTTGGATATGTAATACCTACCTTCTGTCCAAAAATTTTAAATAAAATTATTTATGTCAATGAAATTAATTTTGTTATTATTGTCATTACAATATATGTCACATTTAAATTATTATTACCTATTCAATTATTAATTTGTAAATTTAAATTATCAATCAAACCCTTTTTTATAGGATAAAGGTGACAAACGAGCACACTGTCCACCTGATGGTAAGTGCTTGCTGAGGCCCATAGATATCTACATCTATCGTCGATTACAAATCAAAATGGAGATGCATTGTCACCTGAAATAAAATGAATTGCCTAGTTTCCAGTAAAAAGTCTCCGGTTACCCCTGCATGTAAGGCAGTGTGAACAAGAAAATAGTGTGTACATTTAAGTAATTAAGTTGTTCAATATATCTAAATAACTGTTTGTTTTTTACACTGCCTCTTCTACCAAAAAAAATATTGTACTATTTCTATAATTTTATTTAGGATGTCACTAAAAATACTCTAGGCATGCAGCAATTTGTAATTTGTTGTAAGCTTTAAAGAAAAATTTAAAATTATGCCTAGATTTTGTCCCATGTCATCGCTGTAAAAAATTATTTATTATTTATTTATACACAATTATTTATTTATATTTTTGTTAATATTTTTTTTTATTTTAATCTCCTCTGCTATGGCACTATCATAGAGTTTTGGTGGTGGTATAATATTATCAGCACACAAACTGAAGAAACTGGTATTGAACGCTGACACTCACATTGATGTTTTACTAAGGAATCAAAACGCTCCTCTTTATGTGTTTTTACCAGATTATCCATAGCAAGTATGTGTTCTTTTATTTCGTTTTGGGCTGTTTTATATTTATTGGTCGTAGTTTGAAGGGTGGTAAAAAGTGTTAAAATCTCTGATTTAAGGCACTCTACGCCAGTCTCATAACATTTTTAATGTTATCCGCCTCAATTGAATATAACTTAAGTTTTCATATTAATGCTTGCTTTTCTTTACATATATTTACATAATTTATTGATCTTATTTGTTATTAATTTTTGTATTTTCTTCATGTATTTATTAACTTTTATATATTTCTTCAATTTGGTTTTACTGCAATACTTACTGTTTTTCCTAAAGTAGGACGTCACAAGTCAAATGTATTGTTACAGATTAATATTTTTTTTATTTTATAGGATACGGTGACAAACGAGCACACAGTCTACCTGATTGTAAGTGGTTGCTGCGGCCCATAGATATCTACATCTATCCTCGTTTGCGAATCAAAATGCAGATGCGTTGCCACCCGTGAGGACTAAGATGGAATGCCTCTTTTCCAGTAAAAAGGGTCTCCGATTCTCTACACCCACCATACGAAACACAGCAGTGTTAAGCTGCTGTTTTACGCTGGTATTCTGTGAGAGCGTGGTCCTACCCCGTTCGAGCCGACCCGTTCGTGTTACAACTATACTACTAATATAGCTGCAGCATGGCTCTACCATGTAAAGAATTAATATAATATTTTAGAAGTATTACACTGCACAAGCTCAGAGAACACGATTATAGTGCGCGAGTGTGTGTGCAACTGTGACCGTTTAGTGACGGCTTAAGAATATCCACTAGCCCTTAGCATTCCGCCGGTGTCGTAAGAGGCGACAGAGGTAAACGAACTGGGAAATGGACAGCAGCAATTTCTTAATAACAACTAAAAATAAAAAACTGCGGTTGCCAACCCGCTTGCCAAATGGGTTGGCAACTATGGGAGGTATGGAGCGATATCAGGCAATCTATGGAGTAGGTCTATGTTCAGTAGTCGACTTTTTGTAGGCTGTAACAGTAACGGAGTGTGCCAGTACTGGAGCATTCTCTATTCTCTCACTCTCATAGTAAGATGTGACGGTTATACGATACGACCGACGAGATATCAGGTGCAGGACCAACGGCTTTACGTAATTTTCGAGGCACAGGGTGAAACACCTCTATCACTTTACCAACGAGGCAGTCAACGATATATATATATATATATATATATATATATATATATATATATATATATATATATATATATACCACGACCACGACTAAGAGACTAGACTAGATTTTTATTTATATATATATATATATATATATATATATATATATATATTACTTACTTACTTACTTATCGTCACGCACAATCCCTGACGGGGTAGCCAGAGAGAACAGATCGCCAAGTGTCACGATCCTTACATACCTCTTTCGCTTCTTTCAGATTCATTATCTTCTTCATACATGCACGTCTAGGTATCCAAGTACTCTTGACCCTCCCCTTTTCGAGCAGTTTGCTCACATGGTCTTCGAAAGTTAGTCTCGTTCTACCTCGACACCTTTTAATATTAACTTTCGCGCTATATATTTTCTTCACCATTCGGTCTTCACTCATTCTCTCAACGTGCCCAAACCATCGAAGCACGCCCTTATCAATTTTTGTGATAAGGTCATCTTTCAAACCTGCCATATTGCGAATCTCTTCGTTTCGCTTCCGGTTGGCCATGGTAACGCCGCACATTTTACGAAGAGATCGCATCTCCACTGCATTCAACTTGCTTTTATGCTTCTTCTGGCATACCCAGGTTTCGCTGCCATATAACAAAGTCGGTACCAACACTGCGTTATGTATTGCAAGGCGTGCACTCTTCACTACGCCTTGCCTTTTGACTAACGCAGTCAGGGCACCATTGACTTTGTTCCCGGCAGCGACACACACGCCTGTCCACATCTAAATCACATCTTTCATCCCGGCTAAAAGCACTCCCCAAGTATACAATTTCATTTACCTGTTCTAGACATTCCTGATTTACCCATATTTCACACTTCGTTCTCTCTTCGTCCCTTTTAAATACCAGAACCTTAGTTTTATTAGTTAGATTAGTTATATATATATATATATATATATATATATATATATATATATATAAAATTAAACGTAGTAGAGCCATGCATGCATGCATGTGAGTTAGAGAACCGGAGACCCTTTTTACTGGAAACGAGGCATTCCATTTTAGTCCTCAGGGGTGGCAGTGCGTCTTGCATTTTGATTCTTAATCAAGAATAAACGCAAATGTCTATGGGCCACAGCAGCAAATTACCATCAGGTGGACTGTGTGCTCGCTTGTCACCCTTATTCAATAAAAAAAATATTGTAAATCAAATGAAATCAAATTCTTTATTTAATCCAGTAACAAAGATATTATTTGCAAATGAAATTACGTAAATGGCAAAAAGTATCAACAAAATTTTGAATAACAACTAAAATATTAAATAAATATATATATATGAAAAAGTATAACTATTCCAGTCGTTATCATCAAATAACTTTACACATAAAAGGTAAATTTATGGAAACGTTAAACTTAATAAGTATTTTATTCTTCATAATTGTACTATTGTCTCCTCTCATATAAAATGAATGAAAAGGATTTTCTATCGGGTAGTTTGATAAGGATACGAGACAATTACTATTTTTGTTTTATCTTCCTTTACAAAGCAACGCTTTATATCACAAGAGCTGATCACTTTGTCGTAGAGAAATTACTCTACGTAGGGACTGAAATGTCCAACATATTACGATACGGCCCTACTTTTTTTAAAAAAAAAACATACGTGTATTGTTTAGCTGCTTAGCAACGTTTTATATTGATTGGCGGTAATTACTGAATGAACATTCAATTCGATTGTTTTGAAGTATAAGGGAATATTCCCAGAGTCGAACTATATGAGATCATTGACTGACATGGGAAAAAATGTACAAACTATAAATTAATGTTTCTATAATCGTTGAATGACGAATTTATTTCTTTATTTCATAACCATCATCATCATTATTAATAATCTTACGTTAAGGCTCGGTGGCGTGTTGGCCTGTAAGCTAGTTAACTAGCTGTGTGGCATCATCGTTGCTGTTGAATTAGTTGCGAGCATCTTTTCGTCTTGGCAGTTTAAGCTAAAATGGCAAAAAGGAAGTAGTTCACGCAGGAGTAGTTCTTATATCTCATGTTATCCAGAAGGATTTACAACGAAAACTAAAGAACAACTTGAAACGGAAACTTGTTACAATATTTTTTGTCTCTTATATTCCATAAAATAGGGTACTGCTCGTAGATGTTGAGAAACTCTATTATATCAAGCGTATTCCATTTAATTTTTTAGCTTAAAAAAATAGCCGAAAGACGCAGTTAGCACGCCACGTAAAACAACACGTGGTTCCAACTAGCTAGTTAGTTCGCTACTGAGCAAGTGGAAATCTTTTTGTGTCATCGACACTCCCTTACTCGCTCACTCGCTAGCTTTTAAACTCACCGACTAGCAGCTTGTAAACTAGCCCAGCCCCAGTATCATCGAGCCTTTACTATCCAGTATTTTAGGTTATTTTTAGTTTTAAACTTGTGATGACGATGCAAGAGAATCCATTACCCCATTTCATCCTCATTCGTACCCATTTTGTTGTTTAAAAGTCCCGCTGGATTTCTTGCTTGTTCTTCCCAGTACAGAGATTTTTCTCCAAATCAGTGGTAAAAGTAAAAAATTACGTTTTTAACTGATTGCTTTTTACATTATTGATTATCCTTTTTTATTTTAGAGATATTTTTATATTTATATATATTTAGTAATTTAGACCTGTTCTAGCATAGCCTGGGTGGGATCTATTAATGTAGCATCATTTAGGTTTAGTAAAATAATCATCAATGACCACTTATTTCATCAATTTTTCGATTTCATATTAATTACTCCAAGATTTTCAGATAAAATATAACCTAGATCACTTCTGGCATTGCTCAGACACAGACAGATAGACAAAAAAAATTCAATTGGCTATTCTGATACAATAAAAAATATAAAAAACTGCGTTTCATAGCTGCAACTATAACAAGTATATTATCCCGTGAGAGGCAATCTATTGGTAGGCCTTCTTTCAGCAGTGAACTTATATAGGCTGTAATATTAAGGATAATGACCATGAAAAATTTTATGTACACAAGACAATGATTTTCTCCTGATATATACATAAATTACAAATGAAAAAACATTCAGACTTTGAACAATTATTTGTAGATCATACAAATACTTGTACCGAGCGTGATTTGAATCCGAGGCCTCGCATTGTACGCAGCCAAATGCTTAGCCACTTCGCTACCGAGTAATCGTAAATACCGAAACTAATTAATACTTGACTAGAAGAACATTAGCAATCTGATTTAGCAATGCAGTAATTTGTACCTGGTGAAGCCATAAATATTAAAGCTAACGTTATGTAAATATGGAATACCATTTTAATCGACCCCAACAACATTTAGTTCATTTATTATGACCTTTGCGGAAATTAATGTTGAATCGTTAACGTACCTAGTACCAGTATGTACAATCAGCTTTTTTAGTGTTTTAAATTCTAGTGATGTGAGTTTTTAATTTTTGCGGTTTGTTTAAATTGTTGAAGTAAACTATTGCATTGTGATGAATGAATGAATGAAATATACTTTATTGTACACCAGAAACACGTATGAGAAAAAAACAAACATAAATTATTTAAAGGTACAATTGGCGGCCTTATCACTTAGAAACAATCTCTACCAGGCAACCTTTGCAGAGGACCTGTAAGAAAGGGTAAGGGTGTACGGAGGTTGTTGGAAAATACACACGACATGCATATAATTATATAATCGATAAATACATACATACAATAACAAATAAATACATTTGTAATACAAAAATATAGCTATACATATATGAGAGCAAAAATAATTAAACAAGTAAGTGAAGTCAAAGGTAGTAATTTTTAGAGGAACGAGTATTTAGGGAGCAAAGAAGTACGCTTTGAAAAGGTTTTTAAACTTTTCAATAGACTGCAAACTTCTAATGTGCAGCGGTAGGGAGGTCCAGAGCCTAACAGCTTCAATAGAAAAGGATTTAGAATAAAAGAAAGTGTTATGAGATGGAATTTTTAGGGCGAGGTTTTATCAGAGCTAAGAGAGTGACAGTGAGTGTCACCAAGAAACTCAAACCGCTCTTTAAGGTAGTAGGGGAAGGAAGATTGAATAGATTACAGTATAAAAGAGAAAGAATGTGAGTATTCCTGCGCAGACGGATCAGAAGCCATTTGATTTTTTCGCGATATTCGGAGACATGGTCATATTTTCGAAGTCCAAATATAAACCGTATGCAAAGATTCTGAATGCGCTCAAGTTTATTAACCCTTCCAGTACCGTGCCCACTATAATAAAAAACGGCTTTGTACCGGGGGCTTCTGACGTCATCTCGGCGCGCGGCATTTGTTTCAACATTTATGTTTTTCACGACTGTTCGTTTATG
The DNA here is from genome assembly GCA_033319125.1 of Parnassius glacialis. NCBI lineage: Eukaryota > Metazoa > Arthropoda > Insecta > Lepidoptera > Papilionidae > Parnassius > Parnassius glacialis. The sequence goes on from JAVANC010000008.1 coordinate 16,947,665, forward strand.
TTATAGGAGGCTTGAGTTACAGTTCTTGAAAGCTGATAAGATTGTCGATAAGTAGAAACAATAACAATAACATTTGGATGTTTAATTAGTTTTGTACAGCTCTTTGTTTCTAAGGGATCTTGAAAAAGTGTATTTACTGCCAATAAATTTGGTTTTATCAATGAAAAAGCGTAAGTTTTTATTTTATTTTTATGTTTTCACAATCAATACAAAATAGTCTTCCTAAAATAAATCGAAATTATGCATGTAACCATTATAATAATTCTACTTTTTCACTCGCAAACATTTGCTAAAAATTCGACAACAGACAGTTTGCGCGCGCTTTGTAACCTCATTTTCAAAACCTTTTTGTGAAAATATTATAGCGTCTTCCTTAATTTTTCTTATACAATCATATAGATATAATATTTAAAAATAATATGTCTTTATGAATTTACATACGTGCAATAAACTATCTATAAAAAGGCTAAATATCTCAGAAGGGTAGATCTTATTTGAAATCTTACCCGTTATAAATTGTTCGCGTAAAGGTGTTTTGTTTTTACTTTTTTAGCAATTTAAACACAAAAATTTACTGCTGTTGTAACTTAAGTCATTGCAAAACATTATCTTGTAAAGATCATTAATATTTTTTACCAGTTTTTAGAAGAAAATCCAACAAAAATCACAAACACAAAAAGAAAACAATTACGCAACTAACAGCACCAACAACGCGAAAGTCAATGCCTATTATTTTTTATTTCATCTATGTAACCGAGTGAGTTTAATACTTGAGAATACTCTTTAGTTCGTTCAGAATCGAATGAAGTAGTGCTCAATTGAAAATATACTGTATTTTTATATCAATTAAGACGAAAATAGCAGCACGTAATGCGGACATGAATTCATGTCCGCGGTACTCAACGGTCACAAAACGTGGACATGCATTTCATGTCCACGGTACCTCAGGGGTTAAGCAACTCCTCATTTAAATTGAGGTAACACGTGTCAGCATAATCGAGAATCGGTAATAGAAGTGATTGTGCAAGCGCAATTTTGGTAGGTATGGGTAGAAAATTGCTTAATCAACGTAGAGATCCGATCGACGTAAACACCCTCCTACTCACTTCGCTTACCTGCGGAGCCCAAGATAAAAATTTTCAAAATTAACACCTAGATTTTTAACGGTGTCACCATATGGCACAGGTGTTCTATCAAAAACAATACCAGTTAGGGAAGAAAAATCTATAAAATTAACCAATTTTTGACTGTCTATAATTATTGCTTTTGTTTTTGATGGATTTACTTGAAGAACGTATGACTTACTCCAATCCACAATTAAGTCAAGATCTATGTTTAATAAGCCTATAGTATTGGGTAAATCCATATATTTGGCATACATATACTTGGAGATCATCTGCATACAGGTGGTAGCGAGAAGATAATTGGAGCCTGATCGAACTAATCAAGATTGAAAAGAGGAGAATAGAATAGAATAGAATAATTTTTTATTCAATATAGATTTTAACAGTGGTAGAGCAACGCAGCAGCTTTTGCTGTCACACGGATGGACCGGCTCGAACCGGGGTGGTACCACGACCTCACAGAAAACCAGCGTGAAGCAGAGGATTACCTCTGTGTTTCGCTTGGTGAGTGCAGGTGCCCGGAGGCCCTTTTTACTGGAAATGAGGCATTCCATCTTAGTCCTCACGGGTGACAACGCAACTGCATATTGATTTGTAATAGAGGATAGATGTAGATGTCTATGGGCCGCAGCAACCACTTAGCATCAGGTGGACTGTGTACTCGTTTGTCACCCTTATCCTATAAAAAAAAAAGATCACATGTGTAATTCTTATTGAAAGTCATTTTTTACTTTACCACTGGTTCGAAAAAACCTCTGTCCTGGGACGAACCAGAAAGAAACCCAGCGGGATTTTTTTTAAATGCATATTTTACATAAATGATTGGTAGATACAAAATTTATTTTAGAAACAGCTTGGAAGCGACCACCTCATTCCCAGGGGTTATTATCAACCATGTATTCATTTATACTATAATTACCCTTTTTATACAGTTTCAACTTAACAAATCATTTAAACTTGGTAATAGAGAGAGCCTGTACACTTTCCGGGACTCTGTTGTAATAGCGTATACATTGCCCCATGAATGAATTACTGAATCTGTGGAGTCGAGAAACTGGTATCACTAGCTTGTGTTTGTTCCTAGTGTTTACAGAATGTACATCACATTTTTTACTTTCTTTGTTTTTGTGAACATACATTAAATTTTCGTAAATATACTGAGAGGCCAAAGTTAATATATTTATTTCTTTAAATTTATCTCTAAGTGACTCTCTCGGTTTTAGGTTGTAAATAGCTCTAATGGCCCTCTTCTGTAAAACAAAAATAGTTTCTGAATCAGCCGCATTTCCCCATAGCAAAATCCCATAAGACATTATGCTATGGAAATAACTGAAATAAACTAATCTAGCTGTCTTGACACTTGTGAGACCTCTAATCTTTTTTACAGCATAGGCTGCAGAACTTAGTCTCCTCGCTAGTTTGGACATATGACCCACTGAAGCTTTGCGTCGCGAGAGTGATGCCAAGAAAAACAGTGGATTCAACAGGGCTCAGTTCTTTCCCATTTAAAAACACATTGGTACTCAGATTTTTAACATTCGTTGTTGTAAATTTAATACATTTAGTTTTATTTTCGTTTGAATGTAGATTATTAACGTTAAACCAATGGCACTAATTTTGATATAGCATTATTCACTTCGTCACATTTAAATGATTGACGTTTAAGTTTAAAAATCAAGGAAGTATCATCAGCAAATAATACTATATCATTGTTATCCCCTACAAGAGAAGGTAAGTCATTAATATACACTAGAAATAAGAATGGGCCGAGAATGGAGCTTTAAGGGACACCCATTAGTACAGGTGACCCGGAAAAATTTTTACCATTGATAATAACTTTCTGCATTCTATTACTTAAATATGAAATAATAAGTTTAAGCGCTGTGTTCTTGAGAGGAGAACACGCAACCTTGCGGTACACCGGCATTAATCGTACACCAATTGGAGAACGATTCATCTACACGTGTCCGTTCATCATCATCATCATTACAGCCCTTCACAAGTCCACTGCTGAACATAGGCCTCCCCCAAAGAATGCCACAAAGCACGGTCCTGAGCCACCTGCATCCATCGACTTCCTGCATGTCTTACCAGGTCGTCACTCCATCTCGTGGGGGGACGCCCTACACTTCGCCTACCGGTACGAGGCTGCCACTCGAGAACCTTTCTTCCCCATCGATTGTCGGTTCTTCGAGCTATATGGCCGGCCCACTGCCACTTCAGCTTACTAATCCGTTGGGCTATGTCGGTTACTCTGGTTCTACTGCGGATAACCTCATTCCTAAGTTTATCACGCAGAGAAACTCCGAGCATAGCCCTCTCCATAGCTCGCTGAGCGACCTTGAGCTTCCTCATACGGCCAGCAGTGAAGGACCAAGTCTCAGATCCGTAAGTCATCACTGGCCTGACGTGACCGTGTGCACTGACGTGTCCGTTGCCGGTGACCAAACAAGTAACTATGAAACCAGTCAATCACTTCCGGAGATATGTTAAGAGAAGCTAAGATAGCTAACAGTAAATCAAATTACACCTTGTTAAATGCATTGCTAAAGTCAGCACTATTAAGTGCTGTTTATCCATACTTAGACGAATATTCTCTGCAATCTTGACTAAGGCAGTAGTCGTACTATGACCAGCACGGAAACCAGATTGGGAAGAATTGAAAAAACTCCACCTAGATAATTAATAAAAGGCTCAATTATCGATGAACTATACGCTCAAAAACTTTCAAAAGGAGTGTAATTATGGATATGGGGCAGTAGTCAGAGAAACTGGAGGGATTTGCTTTTTTGGGTATAGGAGTAATCTGGCCTTCCTTCTTGGAAGAGGGAAAATTTCCGGACGAAATCGAATAATTAAAGGTGGATTAAAGTTGGCAAAAAATTACTTCGCGTACATCCGCTCGATAAAATAAAATGATGTGTCTTAGTTTGAAGAGCACCTCCCACCCTCCCTCAATTGCTAAGACCGTCTTAGCGATCAACCACCGCAGAGTCTAGATCATCTGAAGAGGCCTCGTGTAGAGGCGGACCACGTATCGTATTGTACTCAGTGGTGTGTCTTTTCTAGTGTAGTGTTGTTGGGAGTAGTGGTGCTGGGATTAGTAGTGAAGGTGATAGTGCACGCAATATAAAGATATATAAAGATAATATAAATCTTTGTTTATCTCTGAACAACCTGTTGCAGTGATTCTGAATATTTTTATCTCTATTGGTATCAGATTTATACCTAGCTTTAGTAAAATTTTTCTTACGCTGCAAATTTTTGATCCCCTGAGTAAGGCAGGGAGCAGGCAGATGCTTAACCTGAATTGGCCGAATTGGAGCATGAACATCGTAGAGTTGTGTTAAAAGAGAATTAAAGTTATCAACTCTTTCGTCAATGTTAGCTCCAGTAAGAAAAAAATTCCAGTCGATCATCGCAGCATCATCTCTCAGACAATCTAAATTCATACCACAAAAATTACGCAGCAGAAGGATTCTCGATTTGGGTTTAGGTGGTCGTAATTTGCTGTACTTCTCCTGTTGCTGCTGTATAAGGTTCTTGTAATAAGGCTATTCGGATGCTTTTACTACGTTTTTACTACCTTTCTAGTTACTAAAAGAACGTTTATAAATTTCGTTATGGTGAATATTCGATGCGGGACTTAACGAAATAAATATACCTCGTTATTAAAGCACCTTTATGGCTTTATTCACAAAATGTTCTAAAGGCTTATTTATAAAACGCCAAATAGAAGCCATTAGTAAGGTGGCCAACCGTACTGAATTTTCAGTATTTATTTGATAGAAAAATATAATGGATGGCGATGTCCTGCTTTATTCAATGTTCACTTAATACCACGTCGACAAACAGTTAATCGTTGCGTATTATAAAATTTAATAAGGGCCATATTGAAAGTACTTCCTGCAGATTATCTTACTCCTACTCTCCCCCCACCCACAGAATTTTTATTGATCCTTGGAGGTCCGCTGTCCTTCTCAGCAATTTAAATAAAAACTGAAATAAAAGTTAAATAAAATGTCCATTCGTATTAAAATTTACTTTCCATTTCTCCTATAATACCTTTATAATGCCAAATTCCATATATTATCTACGTAATATATTTTGTGAAATAGTCCCTGCAAAAACGTCTGTTTTAGACAGATGGACATACACAGAAGTGATTTCTTAGGTGTTCCGTTTTGATCATTTTAGCACGGAACACTAATTAAATCGTAGTAGTAACCGTAGTCTATGCAAGAGTAGCCGAGGGAAAAACCTAGTATGCAACCTACAGTTATTGATGTTTTCAAGCATAACTTTATATATATATTGGGAATCTTCTCTATTCTCCTCCCAAGTTTTGAAGCTTTGTTAGAATAGCCGTGCTAGATAGTTAAAACATGGTCTCACCATGTGTATAGTGAACAAACAGCTGACCTAAGAACTGAGATGGAATGCTTTGTTACCAGTTAAATGTGTCTTTGTCACGTGTTACTCATCATAATACATACAACAGCATTATTGTACTATTTCAATATTCTTCGAGAGCGTAGCCCTTACCCGGTCGAGTCGATAACGACAGTAGATAGGCGAAAACTCTTATCAAAATATTTAATATAGAGAATTAAAAATCATTTAGGGTTGGTATTAGAGGGTGCCTCGCAACGGTAAGCAAATTGTAAGCCCCCCCCCCCCCCCCCCCACTGGATGGAATGACGATGGAAGCTGATTTACGCAGATGCCTCAGGACCGAAATTGTGGCATTCATTCTGGGAGCCCTATGTTCTGCAGTTGACATGTGAATGGCTGTAATGATATTGATTATGATGACGATGATTCTTTGTAAGCTACGGCAGCACACTGATTGGGCGCTTGCCTTAAATTTCATAGTATACGAACATCAAGAGTTCGATCCCTATAGGCACTAGTTAAATTGTTAACCACAATCTGAATGCTAATCCTTAATCAGTTAGCATAACGTAAATAGATTATATAATAGATTTCTCTATCTCTATCAACGATCCATTAAATTTAATCACGTTGTCTTAACCTCTAGTTTGTATTTTAATAAGCATATTATATAAAATTTGTAAAGATAGAAAGCAACAAATTGTATGCATTGCAATTTTAGGAGGATAACCTTTTAAAATAAATAAACAAATTTTAATAAATTTGTGATAATTACCCAAGTAGCATGCGCTTGTTATATTATTATAACGTTACTGCTTTTATTTCCGAGTAATATTGTTGACTTTGATTGCGGTAATTCATCAATGTCGTAAAAACAAGCTCTTAGATCATTTGAGGCTTACGCTAAAGATAAAACAGCCTTTATTATTTACATAACCCTTTGTCATTTAGACAATCTCCAATTCAATTTTATTCTATCAGGAGCAGGCCCTTTCTAATATAGCTTTTGAAGGAGAGATTAATAATTTAAGTATAGATCAAAAGTTTTCGGGTACCTATAGTAATAAGTAAAATTAATTGCTTTTCTTATTGCTTATGGCTAAAAAGTATCTAAAAAGTTTAATATTATTAAAAGTTTAATATTAAATCTTGACCAATCAAATCAATGTTAAGACATAGCATATGAAGAATTAAAACTCCGACTTCCCTTTTACGTGGACTAAGAAATGTTACAGTCCTCTTTTTCGCCACCCTTGGAATTGGGTTGTCTTAAATTTGGCGAGAAAAAATCACCTTTGTATGGAGGATGGAGGACCCCTTTGTTGTGTCTCCTCAGTTTGAAGGCACTCATCTTGCTGCCTTAGCTTGCATCGGAATCCTCGGCGTCGAGATTTCGAATAATGTGCAGTGTCATGGTCTCTTGGAAGGGAAGGCCTTTAAAAAACTTGGCGTGCTTAGCATAGCGAGACAGTATTTCATCAGGACATCACTTTCAACTTTATAAAGCGCAAGTTCGGCCTCACATGGAATACTGTTCTTATCTCTGGGCTGGAGCCCCCCAGTGCCATCTCCTTCCACTTGACCGCATCCAGCGCAGAGCTGTTCGAATCGTTTACCGCCGAGTTATTTCTGATCAGCTCCATTCATTGGCGCTGCGTGGGGATGTTACATCCCTTTGCATTTTCTATCGAATCTACCACGGGGACTGCTTGGAGGAATTGTTTCAATTAATTCCAGGCACCAAATTTCACGAACGTACATTGTATCAAAATTTACGATACCATCCTCACCATCTGAATGCTTGGCGGTCCACCACTGTGCGTTTTACTAGGAGTTTTCTTCCTCATACAACTTCTCTGTGGAATTGTTTACCACCGGCATTTTTCCGGACCGATACGACTTAGGGACCTTCAAGAAAAGAGCTTACACCATTCTAAAAGGCCAGCAACGCATCTGCAATTCCCCTAGTGTTGTTGTTCATGGGTTGTTCATGGGCGGCGGTAATCACCCATCAGGTGAGCCGCATGCTCACTTGCCCCCTCTTCTATAAAAATAGGGTTTTTATTGTCTATAAACGTCAAATTTATATAATCATCAAAATCGGTTCACAATTTACGAAAAAATTGAGAACCTCTCCCTTTTGTTTACATTTTTGGCTATAAAACTTACGCTACACCTCACGTGACTAACAAGTCTTTTACATCTGTAGCCGATATAAAAAATAACCGCAGAATAGCTGTCACCTAAAAGAACTAAAATAACTGTCGCACAAGCATACTACCCTTAAATATTAAGTCTGTCTTAACTGTTCTGTTTGAAGACGTAACCTACGGCTTGTTGACAGAAACAGGTAACAGACGTAAGAATCTCCTGAACAGAAAATGAATAGTATTATTAGCAGTAATATCAGGCAGATCAACGTCTTGATTTGGTGATATGCGTATTCATTATCACAAAAAAATAAATTTGTTGTTTTTAGACCTCAATATTATAATGTGTCGGAACTTTTCAGAATATCGTTAGAATCATTATCTTAATAGGTCTATTATTCACTTATACAGTAATATTATGTGTCAGTTTCAATATTATAACCAGATAAATATATTGTATCGCAATAGAGACATTTAAGTCTATTTATTTCTCATTGACTTAGCACGTCAAAACAAAGTTGCTAAGTACGACAAAAAGCTGGGAAGTTCTTTGAAGTTAATTTGAAAGAAGTTGTAATTGAACTTTTGTTGTTTACCTGTAACAAAAGATGAATCGATTTTGTTATGAATACTTGTGACGGTGCTGTCGTCGCCTATATACTGTCGCTATATTATACTGTGTAGCTCCGTACTAGCACTCGGAGCGTTGGCTACTCCCCGGACAGAACACCTTTCCCAGCGAGAGATCTCCCCTTTTCCTTTCACTGCCAACACGGTGACCAACTGACGACCTTGTTCGGATACTTCAACTTCAAACTTTCATCATTGTCTTCAAGTACCCCTTCCATTCGCTCCCGAGCAGATATTGTCCGCAGTAGGATTCAATGTATTTTCGCTTGTGGCGCAAGGACAGCGCCGCCACATCACCCCAAGCTGAGCGAATGTGCATGTGCCTGAGATGTACTTGCAGTCTGCGGTGATTCGAGAAGAAAGCAAGTAATCAGCAAAAGTGCCGTGAAGCAAAGGCAGTAACAGTAAGACTCATAGCCGTTCCGAACACTGTAGCGCAGAGAGTAGCTTGATGGAACAGGAAGCATTATTATAGTACTATGATGAACCTTTGTAAAGCTGCAGGCTTGCAGGATGTGAAGTGATGAAGCAAATACAAAGAGGAGGTGTTGTAATTAGATTTCACTATGTAACAATGCGTGACAATTTACGGGGTGAGGGGATGTTAAGTCCCGCCCACTTTACACTACTCGTGTAATCGTTACATATCGATGTTGCAATGTAGTTTAGCTATCTTGACGATAGATGGCGGCCTGTTCACAAAATGATTATAAACTATAAAAATAAAATTTCTGTCTGCATGCAACAATTTCAGAACCTTCGTATGATTACTTTACAAATACTGAGCTCTACGTACCTTTATATTTTTAGTTCACACGACACAAAGTGTCACCATCTAGTGTCGAATATATATAATTATATTTGAAAGCCGACGCAGAGATTTTTCCAGAACTGTTTCAATAAATTAGGTGTAAAATTACTTACAAATGAAATGTGATGCCATTCATAGCAACAGGGGCGTCTATCTGAGTAGTTTTTACACTATAAAACACAACACTTCATCCTTTTCTTCTTCATCATCATCAACATCATTACAGCCTTTCATAAGTCCACTGCTGAACATAGGCCTCCCCAAGGCATGCCACAAACCACGGTCCTGAGCCACCTGCAACCATCGATTTCCTGCATGTCTTACCAGGTCGTCACTGCATATAATGGGGGTGTCGCCCTACACTTCGCCTACCGGTACAAGGTTGCCACTCTAGAACCTTTCTTCCCCATTGGTTGTCGGTTTTTCGAGCTATATGGGCGGCTTCTTTTTCTTCTTAATACTACGAATATACAACGATTTGCGATTTTCAACACATAAGCGCACAGGACGAATGCTGACAGTACTAAAGCTAACTAAAGCCACGCCTGCTATGATGACGTCAGGACCTACTATGAATCACAGTGCACGGTTGCTTATGGCGTCTCCTCTTTCTATTTGCTCCATGGTTCAATTTAACGGCCAATGCCTTCCCCTAGGACTCTACTGCCTCCGACCATCTTTGAGTCAGGTAGACCAGAAGATCACCAACTGGTGATCCTCAAGGTACCGCATGAGCTGGCAGTTTATAATGGATTCCATTATTTTGGAGAACAAGGAGGTGATGGCGATAGGCTTGTAGTTGGACGGATCTGAGCGGTCGCCTTTTTTAGGGATCGGGTGGACAAAGGCTGTCTTCCATGATTTCGGGACTACGCCTAGGGAATAAGAGTACCGGAAAAGACGCGTTAGAACCGGTGCCAACTCTGGAGCACACGTCCTCAGTACAATTGGGGCAATTTCGTCAAGCCCACTCAACTCGTGGATGTCTAGGGAGAGGAGTAAATTGCGAACCGAGCGCTGTGAGAACCGCACATCCGGAATGGAGCACTTACACCGCGGGATGGTCGGCGGTGTTTTCTCCCATCATCAAGAGTTGAGTTGGACGCAAAAAGGGAGCCTAAAAGGTCAGCTTTCTCTTTTGCGGCGTGGGCCAGTGAGTCGTCCTCCCTGTGCAGAAATGGTAATGATGGCTTACTGAAATTCACTTGGACAGCCTTGGCGAGAGATCAGAATGTACGGATTCCCGAAGGAAGGCAAACTAATGTCTTGGCAATTCGGCCTATGTGCTCTGACTTTGCCTCGGCAATAACTCTTTTGAAGGAAGGCGAAGTTATACGTCTTTTTAAGCACGCTGGTATATTATATCCCGAGACTCCGAAGCTTCAGCCCAGGCCTAATAACACTTCTGCTTACTGCGTAATGCAGTCTTACAGGAGCAACCAAACCAAGGCTGAGATCTGCCTCCGATGGGTACCACAGATGATGCAATAAATAGTTCCATTCCCTGTAGCACCACATCAGTGACAGAGTCAGCAACAGCGCTGGAATCATCCGGCGAGAAGCAAACCCATGGGAAGATGCAAAGAAAGACCGCATTCTGTGGCCGATTTTAAATTTCTGAAAAATGTTATCATTTTTTCTAAAAGTTCAATTTGATAACTATCGCATAGAACAGCTCTTTTATATTTATTAGGAGATCGCAGTGTACGCAGCGATCGCAGTTTAAGAAATCAAACAAATTAATTTTATTTACAAAAAATGATCGAAAAAAAATATGAATGTAATAAATCTGCCGCTTTGACATATTCAATAAAAGTGACTGAAAAATAACATTGGCAGATACCTATGGAGGTCCCAAGATATTGGCAGACAGGTTGACAAGTACAATTTTTTCTTTATAATTTACGTTAAATCAATAAAGCTGCATGGTAGTGTGACATGGACGTTACACATGATCTTTGCTTTGTCCATGTTCACCTTAAGACCATTAACCAATAACATTGTTAGTGACTTCCCATAGTATCAAATCCCAACTATCGTAAACTATTATAGTAAACAAAAAAAAGTGCATGATTAATCTAAAAAGTGCGAGGGAGAAGAAAATTACAATAAAAAACTGCGGTTGCCAACCCGCTCGCCAAGCGTGGCAACTATGGCAAATACCCCCCATTTAGAGATTAAGAGGATATTATTTACCCAGATGGCTGACTTTTTTAGAAAAGTGAACCTTTTTCTTCATTCATCACATATCCGCAGCTGAGCGTAGGCCTCTCCCATAGATTACCTCATAGGGAAGATTGCCAAGCTTGGCAGTTGGGTTGACATCTGTAGTTTTTTTATTATTAGGAAGAGACTGCTGCCTATCTTCTGTTTCATTTTGTTTTTTTTTTACGACACCCAGAGTACGAACTGTGGCACTGGATTCACTTACGCCGCAAATACGACCTAGTAATAAATGAAGACTTGTTAAGGTGAACATGGACAAAGCAAACTATGTGTACTGACTTTATAAATATTATTATTTCTTCACAACATTGTAAGGGTCTTAAATAAATAACCTTTATTAATTAATGTTAATACGAGTAATTGCGAAGTTTACGAACCACTACTTTAGAAAATTCAATAATCGGTTCTAAGATTTACTACGCATATATCAAATACGACGACATTATTATTTTATGACTTTAGTAGAATAAGTAGAATTTTATTGTATTACTGTAGTAATAAAATAACGTTGGTTGAAATTAAATTACATACTTATTACGTTCAAAGTGAAACGTGTTAAGTGACACACGAAAAATTTGATATGCGAGACACTTTCGTAGGGGTGCGAGTTTTCTTTTCATAATTGTCTTTGGAAAGTTGCTTATTTCCATTTAAACTTACACGTTTTCCCTTTTCCATTAGAATTTTTTACATTAAAATACATAAGTTCTTTTTTCGTATTATATTTAAAGACGTATAATATGATAATTTTGGAGATAGAACATACTGTTGAATTTGATTTAAAATTATTTGTGCATTTGTTTTTAATTTTTCTGCCAAAATACTCAAGATTTTTATAACTGTAAATTATGCTGATATACTTTAAGATAATTTTAACAAAAACTTTATGATAATTCATTGTGACCAAGCCCCCTCTTAAATACTAGAATGGATTGCCTAGGAGTCAATTACATATACTACGTTTCAGGAACAAAATGTCATCCGCACTAAAATATAACGTTATTAGCTGGCGCATATTATACATTAGATACGAGGGGAAGAGCTTACTAACTACTGTTCTAAATCCCGTATCCGAGATAGGTAGCGTGCTTATACGATAATTAAGCGAATAATCAATTACAATGTAAAGGAGATTATTGTAATATATCCGGGGTACATAAATCAATAATTGATGGGAGGGTGCCTCCATAGTACCTGTGTAAACATACAATAATTATGGTTTGATAGCAGTCTATATCATTTTATTAGTACATCCAATTATTAAAAGCGAAATAAATACGAGTATATATAATAGTTTTCGTGGCGATACCAGCCAATCTCTCGAAAAGCTGGCTGTCTTAAGGCAGAATTTTACGTCTTCGAAGACTTACGAATTGCCAGTAGTGGAAATATTACATTCATGCAAGCAATGCGATAGGTCACGTCACTTACGTGGAGTATGTAATGATGCAATTCAGGTGTTCTAGGTTCCGTTTAGTGGTATCATAAGAGGACTTTTTTACGTGGTAGAGCCATGCTGCAGCTATATTAGTAGTATAGTTGTAGCACGAATGGTTCGGCTCGACCGGGGAAGGACCACGCTCTCACAGAAAACCAGCGTAAAATAACAGCTTAATGCTGCTGTGTTTCGTATGGTGAGTGTAGAGAACCGGAGACCCCTTTTACTGGCAAAGAGGCATTCCATCTTAGTCCTCACGGGTGACAACGCATCTGCATCTTGAGTCGTTATTGAGGATAGATGTAGATGTCTATGGGTCACAGTAACCATTTACCATCAGGTGGACTGTGTGCTCGTTTGTCACCCTACCCTATAAAAAAAACTTATCCAATTCGTTCCATGGATGACGTAACAGGCGACTATGGTACATGTCAGAGAAATCTCATGGATTCCGATAGATAGCACTATTCCATCTCGCTCGTTTATATACCAAATATAAAATATTCAGACCGGCAACTGCATGCAGCGTGGAATTTACGAATTTCTTCTACTACGATCGCCAATCTATCATCCAAGCATGGCGAATCCTCCCTTAAAGGCTAAAAGCACATATCCAACAATAGTCAGCTATAGGCTGATAAAGAAAAATGGAGGGACTAAACCTCATAAAAGGATTCTATGGAATGTTTTTTCGCAAGCAATGAGCCGTAAATAAACGAATTTTTCATGTTCTGGTAACGAATTTTACATTATCATTGTTACTAAAATACTTTTTATTATATTACTTACACTTTTTTATAGGATAAGGGTGACAAACGAGCACACAGTCCACCTAATGGTAAGTGGTTGCTGCGGCCCATAGACATCTACATCTATCCTCTATTACAAATCAAAATGCAGATGCGTTGTCACCCGTGAGGACTAAGATGGAACGCCTCATTTCCAGTAAAAAGGGCCTCCGGCCACCTGCAAACCTGCACCTGTAAACCTCTACTTCACGCTGGTATTCACTAGCTGTGCCCCGCGATTTCACCCACGTATATCACGCGTCTGAACCGCGCGACATGAAATGACACCTCGCTCATTTAGTTCAATCATTTTAGCTAAAAACTTAGCAAGATTAGTGGAGTACTTTTATTTATCGGCATATAATAGACATATAATAGTTGTACATAATATTTTATTGACTAATATTTATTGGTCAAAATTTATGAATTGTAATTGGCTAAGTAAATAAAAATTATTACTATTGATAAACTAAGGATGTAGGCGGGCATATAAATATAGGCAGGGTTGACTGAATAAAGGACACACCATTCGCCTGCACATAGTAAGGCATATCAGAAAATAGTTTCATTTCTCCGCCACTAAACCACTCGGAGTCTATTAATAGTGGACCCCATATACCACTGTTACAGGGAGAGTAGATAAAATTTAAATTTGCTCTATAACGTACATGTGCCGATAGATAAAAGTACTCCATTAATTTTGTCAATTTTTCCATACATTGCTATCTAAAATGTTTGAACTAATAGAAGCGTCCCTCCTGGTTTCTCCCGGTTCTCGTCGGGTGGCTAGTTTGTGCATCATTCGCTCAATTTTGTCACACAATTTTGAAATGAGATTGATGATATTTATAAAAGTAGAATGCAGTGATTCATTCGAGTTTCATACATAGCTGGCAAACAAAATTAAAAATATATGATTTTTTTACATTAGTGATTGCCAGTATCTGGTCACCTTCCGTATAGGCCCGGACGTTTGGCGCGCAAAAAAATGGCCAGACGGTTGACGGGTTAACAAAAAAATAATGCTAGATAGCCTATACTATTCCTTATGAACCTGGCTATAATAAACAAATCGGATTGGTAGTTCCAGAGATTAGCGTGTTTAAACAAACATAAAAAAAACTCTTCCGCTTTATTAAATAACAGTATAGATGAAACAACTGAACTACACACACACACACACTCTTTTTCTTATTCAAAACTTTAAAATACTCTTAGACGTTTTGAGCAAAACAGCGGCCATTGGTGAGTGTAGAAGTAAATACCCTTTTTATTGTTTCCATTTCATATTAGTCCTCAGGGGTAACAACGCATCTGCATTTTGATTCTTACTCTAGAATAGGTGATGTCTATGGGCCACTTCCGAAAGACTCCATTGTCACCATTATCCTACAAAAAAAATACACTTTTTACAGAACAATATCAATATTTGTGTGTTTACATTACAATAATACTATGACCAAGTTTGTATTTAAACAAATATTATATATTGACTATTTCATCATTTAATATTATTCAACAAAAGCTAAGCTTACCTATCAAAGGCCCTTTTAATACGACCGTGGTAGGTTGACGTGACCTGATTTCCACCCATTGACCTGACGCGTTTGAAATGCTGGGTAATGTTTAAGGCTGCAGATCGAACATACTATAAGAGCGATTTCGTTAAGTTGAAAATTATTTTTGTGAGCGTGTGTGTGTGCATGCGTTCGTATGTGTGTCTTTGAGTGTTGAATATTCCGTCCACATGTAATAAATCTTCAGCGCTCCTACGTTTGACTAGTCAAACCTCAGGTCTGACATAAAGTCCCTCTTATCTCTTCCCCCCGGACTGCATCCAGTGCACACGTGTATTAAGACTGCTACGAGTACGAGTAATTATTAGAATTTTATAAATTTAGTACATTAAATAATCCACTGCATAAAATAGGAGCTCATAATCTACGAAGAGATTTTTAACAAGTTGACGCGCCTCGGCCCGAGGGACAAAGACAGTGAGTCTTTTTTCTATTTATATGAGACCCTATTTACACATACGAGTGCAAAATAAAGAACTCGTGTTTAAAGTAATTATCCCTTTCTACATTCCGCCAACGTAAGGATAGTGCGAATAGGAAGTGCGAATACACATAATATAGACATCCCACTCGCTAATTAGCACTCACTCTAATAGATTAATTAAGAAGCACGGAGCAACAAAGACGCACGAACCGCTCGCTCATAAGCGGACAATTACCTGCGTATGCGCATCACGTGCCATACTATATTGAAGCTACTGTCGCACAGAATAAAGTGCGCTCTCTTGTTGCCGACCTCTAGCAACTTTATTATATCCTGGTACAATGGAGCGTCCAAGCGCGGCCGATATGTCCGTTTGCGACGATAACGAAACGACTTCACCAACTTACGTATTTGCGCGCAGTCGGGCCGTCACTATGGAGGACTTCAATAGTTTTAAGGAGGAAATGAAAAGCATGATATCTTCTCTGTGGCTTGCACAACAAAAAGAAATAAAGTCTATACCGGACACCTTAAAGGAGATACAGAAAAGTAATACAAGTATTGAAAATTCAATTCAATCACTTTCGACTAAAAATGAGGAGTTGAGTAAAATGGTATCACAGTTAGAAAATAGGGTGATGGAATACAAAAATAATATTATACTCCTGGAGGATAAATTAGAAAACTTGCAAATGGCCTATCGAAAGGCTAATATTGAAATAAAAAATGTCCCCCGGGGCAAAAATGAAACTAAGGGCGACTTAGTTGAAATGGTTCTATGTCTATCTGCAAGTATTGGAGGTTCGCTGTGCAGAACGGATATCAAGGACATCTATAGAGTCCTGGGAAAGAAAAAAGACTCTATGAATACCCCAATTATTGTTGAATTCGGGTCTACACTCATTAAATCCGACATTTTAAAACGGTGTAAATCTTTTAATAACACTAACAAAAATAAATTATGCACTAAACACCTGGGATCCCGCACATCATGTGACACTCCTATTTTTGTGTCAGAACAACTAACGGCAAAGGGCTCGCGGCTTTACTTCCTTGCACGGGATCTTGTCAAGACTGGAAAATATAAATTCTGTTGGACCGGATATGGGAGGGTGTACGTCCGTAAATCGGAACATACTCCGATAATCACCATCAAATCGGAAGCCCAGGTGCAACAGCTTCTGAATGGAGACTGACTATCCTTGGTACTTCTTTTTTGTTCAATGTGTAATCTCGTTAATAATGTACTATTTTTGCTATTAGTTTTATTGATACTCTTGTTTTTTGCTTGCCTTGTAACTGTAAGCAAGATTTATTTATTTAACACATACCAATACACCTGTCTAATTCACACTCACAAAACTTCGCACACCCTCATACACACTCAATACACACTATTTGACAACACACACTCACACACTTATCCCCTCTACAACAGCAAACTACCACTCCAACACACAAAATTGCCTAATCACACCACTCAGAAAATATTTTTTGCGGATATACTAATGTTTTCTGTATTTTATTATGCAATAATCCCTTCAAACAACTGCTACCCCATAATAAACGATGTCACAACTTTTATGACGTTCAACACAATCGAATTCTATAGTGCAGAAAAAGTTATATACATGTCCCCTGAATTTGGTAACACGTGTTTCTATTTTTACTATATTCAATATGGATGATGCCCTTAATACCTTAAATGATCTAGACAACGTAGAAATTGCAGACTCTTCTTTGTCAGATATTGAAAATCTACATAAATTTATTAATGTATCAGAAAAAGACCTAACAATAATATGTCAGAATATAAGAAGTGTATACAAAAATTTTGACGATTTTCTTGTTTCCATTACTCAGTTAAAGTTTAATCCAGACCTAATAATTTTGACTGAATGTTGGACAAATAAAGATAAACCCATCCCACACTTATCAAACTATGTTTCGTATTACAGTACTCGCTATTTAAACCAGAATGATGGCGTCATCGTTTATATAAAAGATGACATATCAGCTAATATAAAAGAAATAGTTCTAGATGACTCTTCTTGCTTACAAATTGAGACTACCAACTACACTGTATTAACAATATATAGGTCACCATCGAATGTCAATGTTGATAGATTTGTTAGTTCCCTAAACACACAACTTGAATTAATCCAATCTCATAGATGCATTATAATAGCTGGCGACATAAATATAAACTTAATTCAAGATTTAAATGAACATAGCACTATGCGCAATAATAGACTTGCATATCTTGACATGCTAAGTAATCACAGTATCATAATGGGTCATTGTCTACCAACGCGGGATGGTAGTTGTCTAGACCACATAATGCTTAAACTGGATAGACGAATTCTGACTGCTAAAATTGCTATTCTAGACACTACCATAACTGATCATTCTATGGCTTTTTTACATATTTCTAACTAATACACTAAGCATAAAACTCAGAGAGTCAAATTGGTCACTGACTATGACATGGCAATCACGAGTATAGTAGACAAAAATATCCAAGATCTGCTGCTATATGATGATCCTGAGATCATTTCTAATCTTCTGATCTCTCACGTCACACAATCTCTTAGAGAAAACTCTCGGAAGACTCGTATCCCAAGGAGCCAAAGGGCTATTAAGGCTTGGATAACTCCAGGGGCTTTGCGCTGTATTAAAAATAGAAACGAAATGCAAAAAAAATTACGTTCCAACCCTCACGATGAAGTCCTTAAAATTACATATAAGCGTTATCGCAATTTTTGTACCAACTTGTTAAAGAAACTTAAGCGTTCTTATGAAAGACAACAATTAGAAAATTCATCAAAAGATTCAAGAGCTCTTTGGAAACACATAAGGAACATCACACATTTGAATCAGGATAAAACTGGAAGTCTTAAACTCTTGACAACCAAACAAACCCCGGAGGAGTCAGTTGACTATGTCAATGACTTTTTTGCAGGCGTGGGAGAGAACCTGGCAAGCAGTATCTCAGCTGTGAATAACTCTCATGATCTGTCAACTCATCTTGTGGATAAGACCCAACTCACAACTTTTTGCCTATTGGAAACAGATCACCAAGAGGTAAATGACATTATAATGAGTCTGAAATCAAACAGTGCTCCTGGTTGTGACCATGTTCCAGCTAGTTTTTTGAAACTAGCTCGGTATATACTGGTCCCAGTCATCTGTCACCTAGCCAACTGTTGCTTTAGGAAAGGTGTCTTCCCAAGCTTATTAAAACGAGCTATTGTTACCCCGGTGCACAAGGGTGGGAATGGGGAGGATGTTAATAATTACAGACCTATATCGGTGCTTCCTTCACTGTCCAAAATACTAGAGAAGCTTATTAATAAAAGACTGGTAACCTTCCTAAAAAAATACAACATATTGGCAGATTCACAATACGGCTTCCAATCAGGAAAATCTACCCAGGATGCTATTTTATCCCTAACATCACTCATAGCTAATCAGTTGGATAGTGGAGGCAAATGCTTGACGATATTCTTAGACCTGAAGAAGGCCTTTGACACCGTATCTGTTCCCATTCTCGTGCGCAAACTAGAAAAAGTTGGAGTTAGAGGTACTCCATTAAATTTAATTAAAAGTTATCTGAGTGGCAGGAAGCAGAAGGTTAGGGTGGGTAGTTTTGTGAGCAACGATGCTGACTTAACTTTTGGTGTACCACAGGGCTCAGTTCTTGGGCCAACATTATTCCTCATTTACATCAATGAGCTTTGCAGTATGTCCCTAAACAGTACCACGATCTTCTCTTACGCTGATGATACTGCCATGGTCATTACTGGCAACTCCTGGGAGTCTATCAAAAAGAACGCGGAATCCGCACTTTTTACTACTGCTTTATGGTTAAGGTTAAACCTACTTTCGTTAAATATATTAAAGACTAACTTTATGTGTTTCTCTATAAGCAACAGAACGCAACCAAACCCAGA
Source organism: Parnassius glacialis (assembly GCA_033319125.1). Taxonomy (NCBI): domain Eukaryota; kingdom Metazoa; phylum Arthropoda; class Insecta; order Lepidoptera; family Papilionidae; genus Parnassius; species Parnassius glacialis. The sequence continues at coordinate 16,967,181 of JAVANC010000008.1, forward strand.
TTACAAACTTACGATACATAATTGCTGTCTTCTAAATGCTTCAAACTGCAACTGTCCAACCATTGCCAAAGTGAACTCCACAAAATATCTGGGAGTAATGATTGATGACAGACTTTCATGGCACGCCCACACTGACCTTATTACAAGTCGCATCAGAAAATTAATCTGGATTTTTAAAATTTTACGACATTCTGCGAAAGAAGACCTATTAAAACGCATATATGTTTCTTTGGCGCAGTCTATCATGACTTACTGCATTCCTGTATGGGGTGGTGCATCAAAAATAAAATTTTTAGTAGCTGAACGTGCGCAGCGCACACTTTTGAAGGTCATGTTCTTTAAAAAACGTAGGTTCCGCACCCAAGCACTCTATGCCGTAGCAGATTTGTTGTCATTACGTAAATTATATATCCTGCATACTGTTGTTAAAAAACACAAATCTCTCCCACTTGACACTTCTATATTCACCAGAAGAAGAATTGACTCAGTAGCTAAAATGCAAACATGTAAAACATTTTTTGCTAGACAACAATACGCAAACCTGTCATGTCAACTATATAATAAGGCCAACAAAGCACTTAACATCTATACCAAAACAACTTTTGAATGCAAGGATCTAGTCCTAAATTGGCTTAAGCCACTAACTTATGAGGAAGTAGAGGGCATGATTAGGTTTTAAACATAGAATTACATCCGCACATAGTATAGAAACACCACACACACACACACACACACACACACACACACACACACACACACACACGCGCGCGCGCGCGCACACGAACACACACACACACGCACGCACGCACGCATACACACGCACACACACGCATGCACGCACGCACACACACACACACACACACACACACACACACACACACACACACACACACACACACACACACACACACACATACACACCCTATTCAATCACACAAGAGTAAAAATTGTATGCATGCCTTATTTAAATAATTAGTATGTAGTCTCTCAGTTCATTAACATAGTAGTCTAAATATATGTTGTAAAAGTGTTTTTGGAAGAGCGGAGTTTCCTAGAACAAGCAATTTATTTAGCTTAAAAGGAATCTCCAAACATAGAAAACTTGTATATTTAGACTTAAGTTAATGAAATAAAGATTTTTGATTTTTGATTTTTTTGAAAGTCTTAGTCAAAGTATAAATAAAATATTACCTTTGACTAACAAATTTTTGTCTAACCTAGGAGTGACTAATTTGGATAGTCAAACGCCGAAACTCAATTTCATGTAATCACACTTTGACCAGTCGGACTCAATTAGGTATTGGAATGTGTACGTTTTTCAGATTAGTTATAACAAAAGAACATTTTTTAATTTTAACGTTTATTGTTACAATATTATATGAATCTCACCACATTTTTTACACAGGAATAATGACCTAAAGTTACTTCTGCAACGGCTTCGGTGCTGCGGGAAGTGCAGTCCCTTTGCCCTTGCGTAGCAAATCGCAGTCACCCTAAGGCTAAGGGGCTACTCTCCCTTCGCACCTACGGCTTTACAAAAACACTCTAGGGGTAGGGCAGATAAGACTACGAGGAGTCGGGGCGTGATGATATGGTTTTAGAACAGATTTCCTATATACTCAGGTTGCCCTAAACTCTACTATGGTAGTGGTAAATGAAACAATGCTATGTGAATTCTTATAAATTTGTTTTCTTAAAAAAATTGACTGATCTCCACTGCGACTCAATTCGCTGTGTATGTTGTGTTTGCGTATATCATCGAATCGATGTTTGACCAAATTTGCCTTAGTCTAGTACAAAGCCCGAAACAGATTATTTTACCGACGAAGTTACCGACGTTTGACTAAAAAGTTGGGTACTTAGGTTTGACTAAAAATACTTCAGTCAAAGGCCAAAATGGGAATTTATTGTGGGGTTTGCCGAAAGGCCTTAGTCAAACCTAATGATAAACAAGTCATTCCGAGAAGAGACTGCATATCGATCTTTGACTACAACATATACATATAACTAATGAATATGTATGAATGTACGTGCATAATTGTACGTATACACCACAGTAACACAAAAAGAGTAAAAGAAAAACTTTTACAATAGAAAAACTTAAGAGATGTGATAAGATAGGTAAGATATCGCTAACGAGCAATCACTTTTAGACTTTAATTTTCCATAACAATGTTTAAATATTATGGCAATAAACGAGCACGCAGTGCACCTCTTGGTACATAACTAGTTACTGCGGACAATAGACTGTGCGATTTAGAAGAATTTTTCTTCCTCGCACAACTTCCCTGTGAAATCGAATACCACCAGCAATTTTTCCGGACCGATACGACTTAGGGACCTTCAAGAAAAGAGCCCACTCATTTTTAAAAGACCGGCAACGCATCTGCAATTCCCCTGGTCTTGAATTTGTGTAGCTGTAGTCTTTCCATCAGGTGAGCCGTATAATCATTTAATCCCTCTCATATAAAAAAATATATTTTTTCGATGAACTATGAATCAAAATGTTGATGTATTTTACCCCTGAGGACTAAGATGGAATACCTAGTTACCAGTAAAAAGAATCGATGATTCTCGTCACTCACCATACGAGAGAACAGCATTATGCTGCTCTACCTGCTGCTTACTGAGTAGTGGCGGTATAAGAATATGCAATACCCCATATTATCCCGTGGATGTCGTAAGAGGCGACTGAGGGAAACAAATCACGAGATGGGCAGCAGCGTCTTCCTAAAAACGATTAAAAATTAAAAGCTTCGGCTGCTAACCCGCTTACTAAGCGTAGCAACTATGCCATATCCCCCTATGTTCAGCAGTGGACTTTAATAGGCTGTAACAGATGCTAATATTTTACGACTGCATTCTATGCGAGCCAAGCGCAATTTGTGTCAGTAGCGTTGATCTACTGCTCCACTCTGGATTCTTTTTTCCGATTAATTTAGATTAATTTTATAGGAATTCTAGTTATTTCATATTTCGCTTGAATACGATTGCTTGGATTTCTATTTTCTCAAGAAAATACTTTACTAACAAAGACCCGCGTCAGCTTCGCCTTCGCCTGGATCGTTTATGGGGCGTTATGAGATTTAAGATAAATCAAATTTTTCATAATAAAATCTTCTAGTTTTAGTCGAGATCCCTGCTTGCATTGCTTTCTAACCGTTTGTAAAGTTTCATTCTAGTCTGTTCAGCCATTCCGTACATTAGCCCAGACAGAGAGACAGAGAGACAAACAAAAAATTTAAAAATGTCCAAATAGCATACAAATAACTCCCCTGAGTTTAAAAGAAACCAGTTTTTTTTTATAGGATAAGGGTGACAAACGAGCACACAGTCCACCTGATGGTAAGTGGTTGCTGCGGCCCATAGACATCGACATCTATCCTCGTTTACGAATCAAAATGTAGATGCGTTGTCACCCATGAGGACTAAGATGGAATGCCCCATTTCTAGTAAAAAGGGCCTCCGGCCACCTGCACTCACCAAGCGAAACGCAGAGGAAAACCTCTACTTCACGCTGGTTTTCTGTGAGGTCTTGGTACCACCCCGGTTTGAGCCGGCCCATCCGTGCGACAGCAAAAGCTGCCGCGTGGCTCTACCACTGTTAAAAGTTATTTCAATATTACAGAGATACACTTAAATTTTATTTATAATATTATGTGAACATACATTTTTACGTATACATCCTCCATTTTCATACATGAAATGTTTGTTAATCTTCCACGCAAAAACTACTAAATGTATTTAAATAAAATTTTACGATAATATAGCTCATACTTCAGAACAACATATAGGCTATATAATTAATAAAGATATTGTGTAAATTGGCCAAAATATAACGATAAGTATTAAGCAAGGCTGCGTTTCCACCGGAGATGTGCGAGGATGCGTAGCGTGGGATGTGTTTGTTAAGAACCAATAGAATCACTTTATCAACCTCGCTCAACGCAGCTCTAGTGGAAACGGCTCAGCAGAGCGAAGTTTTTGTATATACAAAACAAGGGAAGGATGTGTGCGAGGGATATGTGCAAAGGATGTGTTGCGAGGGATGTGTGCTCGGGAATGACGCAAGAATCAGCGGACAGTGTCGCGCGCACTCCCCTACCACTACAGCCCACCCCGCTCGCATCTGAAACGAGCCCGCTACACATCCTCACACCGCTTATTTACGCACCGTTTCACAGCGTCGCTACGCATCCTCCCACCGCTCAGCGGCATAGCACATCTCTGTTGGAAACGCTCAACCCGTTCCACGGTCTCGCTACGCATCCTCGCACCGCCCAGTTACCTCGAACATTTCTGGAGAAAACGCAGCCTTAATCGGAAAACATCTGTCATCTGCGAAAACCAGCCCGTGTAGTGGTGGTTCAAAATATCCACTGCCCCATATCTTGCCATCGGTATCGTAAGAGGCTCTGTTTGACGGCTCCGTGGCGCAGTGGCTTAGCAATGAGTTGCTACGCTGGGGGCCGCGGGTTCGAATCTCGCACGGAACAAGTATTTGTATGACTTACAAATAATTGTGTCAGGTCTGGATGTTTATCTTTGTGCAATTTGTGTCTCTAAACTGCCTCCACGATACAGGAGGAAATCCTAGAGTGGGGGTAACGTTTTTAAAAAAAAGAGGCGACAGTGGAAAACAGGCAGGAGATGGGCAGCAGCAACTTTCTAATAACAGAAACGAAAAAGTTGCGGTTGCCAACCCGCTCACCAAGCGTGGCTACTATGAAAAATATCCTCCCATGTTGAAAGTTACTAAGAGACGGCCCCCAGTCGGTAACGGTAGGGCAGGGTGTGCTATGAATCTGCTTTGGAGATTCGGTTGCCCCCTAAGATGACTTGACCTGGAAACATACAACGCACGCACCCTAGGGACTGACGAGTAGATCCTGGAGCTGGAAGAAGAGATAAACAATTTACGCTGGCATATTATAGGATTATCCGAGGTCCGAAGAGAAGGGAAGAACACGGTAATCTTCAAATCCGGCAACTTGTTCTATCACCGGGAGGGCGGCCATCTGTCCCAAAGAGGTGTCGGAGTTATTGTCCACAAATCTCTCGTTAACAACATTGTAAAGATTGTGAGTGGGTTGATTAGGGTTGCGTACTTTATAATCCTAATCACCAAACGGTATTCGTTGAAGGTCATACAGCTTTACACACCAACCTCAGCACATCCCGATGAGCAGGTATGAGAATATCCCTAAAGCCATGCATTCCTTCTAAACCCCCTATACAGTGTTAATGGGAAACTTCAATGCAAAGCTAGGCACAAGAGATAATGGCGAGATGAAGGTAGGAAATTAGGAATAGAGCAACGGAACCCAAAGGACCAGCAGCTGGCCGACGTCATGGAGAAAGAGGAACTCTCTATGATGAACTCTTTCTTCCAGAAGCGGCCCCACTAGATGTGGACTTGGTCGAGCTCCGACGGTTCGACAAAAAATGAGATTGACTTCATTAAGACGACCAGATGACAACTGTTCAGTTATATCTCAGGAATCGCGAGGATGAAAACTGCTAGCGATCACCGAGTGGTTAGAGGCACGCTGGAACTTAACGTTAAGTTGGAGAGGTGTCATCTAATGAAGTCAACACTCCGTGCCCCACGTGCTCTAATCCAAAGTCCCGAAACCTTTCAGCTCGAGTTACAAAACAGTTTTCAGTGCCTAGAGATTGCAATGCAGTGGGCGATATGAATGACAAGCTAGTAGAAACTGTCCATGCGGTCGGAGCTAAATTTTGTAAGAGCCGCCGCGGAAGAACACAAAAACTCTCCGATCACACTCTTAATTTCATGGCTGTTAGACGTAAAATGAAGCTGCTGTCTTCAGTAGATTTGATAGCATATAGGCAACTGGACAGAGAGATCTCCAAATGCATGCGGCGAGACTTACGCAACTTCAATACAGCTTGTATTGAAGAAGCGATCGAGCGGAACTTTGGAACGGTCTTTGCCAGAGATCTGTCAGCTAGAAAGAGCCAACTGTCAAAGCTGAAGATGTGAGTGTAGCAGCATCGTTTCCGGGACACTTGAGATTTTGACTGAGATTGAGAGGTTCTATGGAAAGCTAAACGGGTCATTGTTGGAGCAGTTCACTGTCCGGCTTTTAGACACAACAGTAAGAAAATAGCAATGACCTATATGTGGTACACGGGACAGCAAACGGGTTAAACTACTATTTTACGCTGGTATTCTGTGAGAGCGTGGTCCATCCCTGGTTAAACTGACCCATTCAATTTACTATACAACGTTTTTTTCTTTCATTATGCCTTTGTTTATTAACTAAAAATAAGATACCAGCGTAAAAAGATATCCGCTTGTAATCAATTCAGATATATTTACTAAATGCAATAAAACCAAAAATCGAACGTCAAAACAAAGCCAACTGCGATTCCAATCAAGCTATACAATAGCACTGAATGAATAAAGAAACAATCATGAACAAATAGGAGATAACTTAAGTATAATATTTACGTAAGTAATGTAGAATTGTATTCTTACATTTCTACATTAAAATATGTTTAAAAACAACTAGGTTGGTTATCAACTCACAGTATGTTTTATTTATTGTACATATATTACACGTTGTGTAGCTGTGGCATGAATCCACTTATGCCACGACTACATAAGTGAGTCCGTATCGTCGTGTGAGTGTCGTAAGGTGTCACAGTGGGAAAGTTAAACACGAAATGGTCAGCAGCCTCTTACTAATGTACGTGTGCTAAAAGTGTCATTTGGGATAAAATAGGTAGTAGTCATTTTTAATTTACTTGCATAATAATTCCATTTTAAAATATTTTTCCTTCTCATCTCACATTTATATGAAATTTCGAGACCACTACATTTCAGTTAAATTTAAAAGACTGGCTTGTTCGGCAAGCTGGAAGTCGTCGAATCTGCGTGCGAGACGGTTCGTAATGATTCTCGAAAACAGCACATAGCCGCGACTCAGAAGGGAAATCGGTATGTTGGTCTTTAAGAGAGTATTGTCAACTTTCTTGAAGAACAAGACCACCGCACTTTTGCTCCACACCTTACTCCAGAGGTGTCCCACCATGGAGGACGAAATTAAAGAGCTTCTGAAGAACTTTGAGTACCGGTTTTCCACCCGCTTTCAAATGCTCCACTGTAATTCCATTCTCGCCCGGGAATTGCCGTTTTTAAGGTGCTGGAGAGCCATTCTAATGTCGCTCAGACTTCCGTCCGGGATTGTAGTGTTATGCTACTTACATATCATTTTACATTATTTTTCCATTCTGTTTTTGATTTTCTGCATTCATGTTTTGCATCACTTTATACTATTTTTCTATTCTGTTTTTGATTTTCTGCATTTATATTTTGCATCACCTATATTTCCATAGGATCCTGTAACGTTTTTACACAATAACAAATCATTTTCACTTCGTATTTTCACACTATCTAGCACTTTTAAAATCGCTGTCAATGGAGTCTTACCTTTTTCGGTCTTTTATTGAATTCTCTGTAACTCTACAATTTCAAGCTTCGTGCGCGCTGCCGCGCATTGGTTTTTCCTATATGAATAATATCTCATTTCTTACTTAAATGTAATGGTTTTCCAATTATATACCTAAAACCAAAAATTTATATTTCTGACAACCATTATTTATATGGTTGTTATGGTAACTTTTATTTAAATTCGTCACTGGTGTGTTGTTCCTAATTTAATATTTTCACATAAATACTCTATGGCTATAGGTCATTTACAATAAATTTCCTTTTAATTTAAATAATTTCTCGTTCTCTCTAAAAAGGTATAAAAGCCGAACAATTGGAGAATACAAAAAAAAGTCTGGCTTCAGTTCTCTTCTTCAGGAAAATAATTTAAGACATAATTTAAATATACAAATGCATAATTTAATATGTAATAATAATTTAAATTTGACATATAATTGTAATGATAATAATGACAAATTTCATGTAATTGACATAAATAATTTAATAAAAAAGTTTTGGACAAAAGATAGGTATTACCCATCCAAATATAATTTAAGACTGATAGCAAATGTGCTATCTTATTATTTACTTTTTAACTCAGCCAAGCTTTTGGCTACCAAGACTGCTTTTATTGGGCAGGATAATTATTTGACAATTAATTTGGAATTAGTTCCAACTAATTTAAATTAGTAAATGCGACAATAGAGGCAATCTCTAGCAATAATGAGAGTTTAATTAACTTTGAATGTAGCCCACAAATAAGTAATAAAAATTGTTTACACCTGGTGCATCAAAATATACAAGGCATGATGGGCAAAGAATTAGAAGTTGAATTGTTTTTAAATAGTAACAACATACATATCCTCTGTATTACTGAACATTGGCTAAAAGATTATAATTTCATGTTTAATTTCAGAAATCACCAGGTGGTCAGTTCCTTCAATAGAGAAAAAAGTTTACGTGGTGGCTCCTTAATACTAGCAGATAAATCATTATTATATAAAGAACGTAAGGATATAGTGAGCCTCTCTGTTGAGCGAACTGTAGAAATGGCTTGTGTCGAGCTCGAGCACCTCATTGTTGTAAGTGTTTACAGACCCCCATGTGCTACTTATGACTATTTTGAAAGGATTGTGGAAGAAGTTTTGCTCAAACTTAGTAAACAGAACAAGTCTGTTGTAATATGTGGAGACTTTAACATCAATCTCCTTGAAACTTCCTCCATTAGTATTAAGTTTAGTTCATTGTTTAAATCGTATAATCTTGTTAATTTATTCTTAGAACCAACACGTATTGCTGGGCCTAGTGCGACCTGTATAGATAATATTTTTACAGATGTTAAGCCCTTGCATAAATCAATTATTCAAAATTTAAGTTCAGATCACTGTGGACAGTTGGTATCATTGCCTTACATACACAAGAAACAGAAAAATAAGAAAGTTGTGTTTGTTCCAAAAAATGAACATCGCTTGGAGTGGTTTAGAAGTCATATAATAAAAAGACTTCCATCACTTTCATTTAAAAACAGTGATAATTATTTGTATGCTACGTTATTTAAAATTATAACTTGTGAATTTAGTAGGATATTTACTTCTAAAACATCCTCTTTTAACAGTCGCAAATCATTTAATGAATGGGCGACAGTAGGAATTTATAAGAGTAGGCGAAGGTTATACGAACTTTATAATGAAAGATCATTTAATAGTAGTGTTATATTTAGAGATTATGTAAAAACATATTCTATAATATTTAAAAAAGTGTGCGCCACAGCTAAGGCTTTACATATAAGTAACAAAATTAAAACTGCATCAAACAAAATTAAAATGACCTGGAGAATAATAAATAGTGAAACGGGCAAGGTCAAACCGCGCAACTCGGATTTTCAATTGAATATTAACAATAATTTAACCCGATCTGATCAAGAAGTTGCTATGGCTTTTGAGAAACATTTTACTGATGTTCCTTTTTTGACAACTAAATCATTAAACTCTTCTCCTACTGTCGCCGAATCATTGCTCAAACAAAATGTAAAGGCTTGTTCAAATACTTTTAAATTCCATAGAGTACTGCCAAAAGATATCGTTAAATATTTTAAAACTATTGATGTTAAGAAAACGGCAGATTTATGGGGGATTTCCGTTAAAGTTATTTTATCTATAATAGATATAATAGCACCTTATCTAGCCACTATATTTAATACAAGCGTCGAATCTGGTGTGTTTCCTGATTTAATGAAACTTTGTAAAGTCATACCTTTATTTAAATCTGGTAGTACATTAGACCCCGCCAATTTTAGACCAATTTCTGTACTACCACAATTTGGTATAATTTTTGAAAAAATAATTTTAGATCAAATGTTAAGTTTGTTTAATATTAATAAATTGCTACATAGAAATCAATTCGGTTTTACAAGGGGTCGCTCAACAACTGACGCTGGAGTTGAGCTTATTAAACATATTTTTTGTGCATGATAGAATTCAGAGGATGCTTTGGGTATATTTTGTGACCTTTCCAAGGCCTTCGACTGTGTTCACCATGAGACATTAATCAGGAAGCTACAGTACTATGGTGTCAAGAACACAGCGCTTAAACTTATAATTTCATATTTAAGTAATAGAATGCAGAAAGTTATTATCAATGGTAAAAGTTCTTCCGGCTCACCTGTACTAATGGGTGTCCCTCAGGGCTCAATTCTCGGCCCATTCCTATTTCTAGTGTATATTAATGACTTACCTTCTATTGTAGAGGATAATCATGATATAGTATTATTTGCTGATGATACTTCTTTGATTTTTAAACTTAAACGTCAATCATTTAAATGTGACGAAGTGAATAATGCTATATCAAAATTAGTGCATTGGTTTAACGTTAATAATTTACATTTAAACGGAAATAAAACTAAATGCATTAAATTTACAACAACGAATGTTAGAAATCTGAGTACCAATGTGTTTTTAAATGGGGAAGAACTGAGCCCTGTTGAATTCACTGTTTTTTTTGGCATCACTCTCGACGCAAAGCTTCAGTGGGGCCCCCATATATCCAAACTAGCAAGCAGACTAAGTTCTGCAGCCTATGCTGTAAAAAAGGTTAGAGGTCTCACTAGTGTCGAGACAGCTAGATTAGTTTATTTCAGTTATTTCCATAGCATAATGTCTTATGGGATTTTGCTATGGAGAAATGCGGCTGATTCAGAAACTATTTCGTTTTACAGAAGAGGGCCATTAGATCTATTTACAACCTAAAACTGAGAGAGTCTCTTAGAGATAAATTTAAAGAAATAAATATATTAACTTTGGCCTCTCAGTATATTTACGAAAATTTAATGTATGTTCACAAAAACAAAGGTCGTTTTAGTAAAAAAAAGTGATGTGCATTCTGTAAACACTAGGAACAAACACAAGCTAGTGATACCAGTTTCTCGACTCCACAGAGTCAGTAATTCATTCTTGGGGCAATGTATACGCTATTACAACAGGGTCCCGGAAAGTGTACAGGCTCTCTCTATTAGCAAGTTTAAATGTTTTGTTAAGTTGAAACTGTATAAAAAGGGTTATTATAGTATAAATGAATACATGGTTGATAATAACCCCTGGGAATGAGGTGATCGCTTCCAAGCTGTTTCTAAAATAAATTTTGTACTTATATAGTTAGTACAACCATTATTGTAAATTTGCTTTAAAAAAAGTTCCGCTGGGTTTCTTGCTGGTTCTTCCCAGGACAGAGGTTTTTTTTTTCGAACCAGTGGTAAAGTAAAAAATGACTTTCAATAAGAATTACACATGTGATCTATATTGAATAAAAAATTATTCTATTCTATTCTATTCTATTCTATTCTCAAACGAGAAACATCTACTAAAGGCCTTATCCCGGGGCCGCATTGCCCCGGGATCCTGCAAGCCTCCATCTTCACGTGAAGTCGTCGGCGAAGTCTACTTCAAGCGCGGGGCCACACTACTCGAGGCGCTACGACTGCTTGCTCCAGGCGCCGAGTGCACCTACTGCCGCGCTACCTTCGGGCGCTACGACTGCTTGCTCCAGGCGCCGAGTGCACCTACTGCCTGCGCTACCTTTGGGCGCTGCGACTACTTGCTCCAAGTGCTGAGCGCACCTACCCCAGGCGCTACGTGCGCCGGCTCCGGACGCTGCGTGTACCAAGTCCAGGCGCTGCGTGCCGTCGCCGCTAAGAAACCTCAAGCTCCGCGTGTTCCTACTTCTACAAAAGCAGCGTGTCACTTCAACCTTTAGGCTCCACTATAATACTATATTCTCCTATTCTCCTACCTTTATTTTTTTTAAATCTAATTGTAATCTCACTTCATCCATCATCATCATATTTCATTTTTTTATAAAATTGTAAATACCTTTCTAAAACTTTAAATATATTATTTTATTGGTCTACTTTTGTTATTTTGTTGTTCTTAGGTTAGGTTCTATATATTTTTCTTATTAATTGTCGCTTCACGACAGGATATCATCGGAATAGTGTCGGATCAGACTTGCTCTTGGATCGTTACTCACACTTGCGTGTGACTCCATCCATAACTTGTACAGCTGGCCATAGAACCTCTCAATCTCACTCAAAATCTCAGGTGTCCCGGAAACAATGCTGCTACACTCGGTTTTCAGCTTTAACAGTTGCGTCTTTCTGGCAGAAAGATCTCTGGCAATGTCTTTGGAGCACTGGTTCCGTTCGATCGCTTCTTCAATATGAGCTGTATTCAGCATAAGGAAATCTGTCTGTACAGTTGCCTGTATGCTGTCAAATCCACTAAAGACTGCAGTTTGATTTCCCGTCTAATAGCCATGAGATTAAGAGTGTGGTCTGAGAGTTTTTGTGTACTTCTGCGGCGAGTTTTTCAGAACTTAGCGCCGACCACATGGACAGTTTCCACGAGATTGTCTTTCATATCGTTCACTGCATTGCAATCTTCTAGGCACTGAAAATGGTTTTATAGCTTTAGCTGAAAGGTTTCGGGACTTTGAATTAGAGCACGAGGGGCACGGAGCGTTGACTTCATTAGACGAGACCGTTCTAACTTAACGTTCACTGAGACATCACTAAATAGTTGCCGTCTAGTCGTCATAATGAAGCTAATCTCATTTTATGTCAAACCGTCGGGGCTCGACTAGGTCCACTTTCTGCGGGGCCGCTTCTGAAAGAAAGAGTTGATCATAAAGAGTCCCTCTTTCTCCATGAAATCGGCTAGCTGTTGGCCCTTTGGGTTCCGTTGCCCTATTCCGTATTTCCCTACCTTCAGCTCGCTGTTCTCTCTTGTGCCTAGTTTAGCGTTAAAGTCTACCATTAACACCGTATAGTGGGTATTGGAGGAATGCACGGCTTATATATATCTTTGTACATTTCCTCTACCTCCTCATCGGGATGTGCCAAGGTTGGTGCGTAAACCTGTATGACCTTCAACGAATACATTTCGTTGATTCTGAGTATAAGGTACGTAACCTTCGTCGACACACTCACAATCTTTTTAATGTTGTTGAGGAGAGACTTGTAGACGATAAATCCGACACCACTTGGGACACATAGTCGCCCTCGCGGTGTCAGATTCAAGGATTACCGTGTCCTCCCCCTCTCTTCGGACCTCAGATAATCCTCTGATATCCCAGTGCAACTTATCTATCTCTTCTTCCAGTTCCAGGATCTTCTCGTCAGTCCTCAGAGTGCGTACGTTATATGTTGCCCAGTCGAGTCATCTTAGGTGGCAACCGAATCTCCAAAGGAGATTCTTAGCAGCCCCTGCCCCGCCGTTACCATAGTCACCACCGTAGCCAGGAATAGCGGGGCTGCCGGGGACTGCGTGCCGTCGCTTCGTAACTTTCTTCATGGGGGGATATTTGCCATAGTTGCCACGTTTGGCTAGAGGGTTGTCAACCGCAGTTGTTTTATTATAATATTGCTGTCATCAGGAAGACGCTGCTGCCCATCTCCTGCCTGTTTTCCATTGTCGCCTCTTACGACACACACGGGAAGATATGAAGTAGTGGATATTCTTAACTGCCACTAGACGGAATAAATATATATATAAAGATGACGGAGCTTAGTAGTTTTGATAGCTGAGCATTTTTAGAAACTTATTTTCGATTTTCATATATATGGAATCAAATACAATATATTATCACAATCTAAAAACCTTTATTAACATAAATGTTAATCTTTGTAACATAACATTTTATCACGCCGGGTGACAACCCTGAGGGGTATGCATAAACTACGGACCTGAATTTAACATGAATCTAACACACCTTTCTCGCTTCCCTCATATCCACTCACATCCATAAATTCTTATCGGTTAAAGTTATTTTTAATTTTTCTATTTTCGATACTTCCACGAAGTGTGCTCTGATGAAATGTTCGGATTAATTCCAGCCGCCAAATTTAAGAGAGGGGACAAAGCAGCCAACCACATGCTCGTTTGTCCTCATCTCTTTTTAAAAAAAATCACCAATTTGATTGATAAATTTCTGTTCAGGTAGGCGTCTTTTGCTTACTACGCTTCTTACTTCTGTGGCATACATTTTCTTTGTCACTCTTTCCTTATTCATTATTACCTCTCAGATGTAACACAATTATTCAACCACATTCAATATTAAATAACGAGATTTACGTTGGTACGAAAAGAGATAATTTGAAATTCGATAATAGAAGGTGTTTCATCACTCAAGTGTTATAATAGTATTTGTAGACTTTTTCCTTTTCTTGTAGGAAATTTTATCAATGAATCGATAGTGCTAATGAAGCAATCCGCAGACGGGATATTGAACTACAGGCCTCTCGAACATCCTTCCCCTAGCAATAAAAACCGTAATCAAACATCCAATGTAAATAAAATGTAAATTAAGTATTGAAAGACTGTTAACAATTAGTGCTAAATGCTTTTTCCATTACGATTTCAATCGAATAAATTTACAAATCGTGTTTAAATATATTTGTTCAATATTGTTATAATTTTAAAGTTGTTTTTAATAAAATAATAAAAGTTATGATCGCAATTTCTGGGGTTTTCTTCATCCTCCTTTGCTTTATTTTTGTTATGTCAGCATGTAATAGACTGCTCAGATTGGCCTCTTCTATTGTAAAGTAATGATTTTATATAATCGCCGCGCTTAGACTCTTTTAATGTGTTTGCTATTGCCGGTCTGAATATTTTACATCTGTCTTGCCTACCTACCGTGGTCATGTTACTTTTACTACTTGTCCGTCCGTCGGCTACTGGTCCCTGGTTCTTTACACTCACCATACGAAACACAGCGGCATTAGGCTGCTATATAGATATATTGAGTTATTATAATATCAAGGAATACATGAATAAAAATAACCCCTGGGAATAAGGTGATCGCCACCATGCTGGTTCTATGAAAAATCCTTTAAAATTGTATAAACGAAATTATTGTTAAGTGATGTTTGAAAAAAAAATCCCGCTGGGTTTCTTGCCGGTTCTTCCCAGGACAGAGGTATTTTCCGAACCAGTGGTAAATAAAGAAATGACTTTCAATAAGAATTATGTAATAATAAATATTGAATAAAAATTATTCTATTCTATTCTTTTCTATTCTATTTCACGCTGGTATTGTGTGAGACCGTGGTCCTTGTCCACTCGAACCAACCTTTTCGTACTACAACTATAATAATATATAGTTGTTATACAACTCCCATAACAAACCCTGATTTATACGACGATTTCAAACAACCATAACAAACCGTTATCTTATCAAAAGATACAATGTATAGGAATTAGATATCTCAGTTAACAGTGGTAGAGCCACGCGGCAGCTTTTGCTGTCGCACGGATGGGCCGGCTCGAACCGGGGTGGTACCACGACCTCACAGAATACCAGCGTGAAGTAGATGTTTACCTCTGCGTTTCGCTTGGTGAGTGCAGGTGGCCGGAGGCCCTTTTTACTGGAAATGAGGCATTCCATCTTAGTTCTCACGGGTGGCAACGCATCTGCATTTTGATTCGCAAACGAGGATAGATGTAGATGTCTATGGGCCGCAGCAACCACTTACCATCAGGTGGACTGTGTGCTCGTTTGTCACCCTTATCCAAAAAAAAAACGTAACCTTAAAATATCTTGAAATAACAGGATATCAGATTTATCATACACCTTACGAAGTATAGTTGATACAAAGTAACTTAAGGCTGGTATTCTATCCATTGAATTTAATAATTTAATTGTAATTGCAGTAGACTTTTATAGACTGTTATGGATGAAGTTAAATTAAACGCGATAAAATCCGTGAAGTTAGTTTTATTCAGTCTATATCTCACTGCGGGGCCAAAGCCTCTTCCTACTTATGAGGCTTATTACAACAGTAAAAAGTTGCTATTAGCAAGACACTGCTACCCAACTCCAACTCATTTTCCTCTGTTGCTGCTTACGAAATACGATACTGAAGGGAAGATATGGACTCTACACGGCACTTTGCATATTGCTCATTATTTTTTTTTAAGTTTTTATAAGTGAGTAAGTGATCAAGTTAAGAGCCCAGTATTTCAGAGCAAAACAGAAAAATCGCGTTCTGGTGACACATCTACACCCTCCCTGCCCCGCCACTTCATGTGCCGTCACCGCAGTTATCTTTCTGGCCGTAGCGTGGAAAGTTGCTCTACTAAGATTTTACAGTATCAATTTATATATACAGGATTATTGATAATTATCTAACACATTTTCACATACAGATTTTCTACCTCATATCTATTTTTGTTCCATGCTTTTATTACAAAATTTGTTACACAAAAAAAATATTTTAAGTTTGTATAATTTTTATTGTTTTGTTGAAAAGGTTTTTAAAAGATAATCATCTAGAACCTGTATAACATGTACTCGTATTATTGATTATTCAAATGAATCTGGCAAGTGCTAGAATGAGTCGTGCACTGCGGGTTTCGTAATAAGTCGAAGACACTATCGAAAATTAGTCAAGTACGTCAAGTACATCAAGTAGTTTTAAATACTAAAATAGATTAAAAAAAACTCAAAATAATTTCTATATAAGTACAAACAGTCCACTATCACACATATTTATAGTCTTTCATTAAAGTATAATGTAACTTTGTATAGCATTTACCTATATGCATAAATTACTATTCTTGTACAGCAGCATCGACAGACGACTTAGCGCTTTTTTTAATTTATTCTCAATGGCTTGAATGATGTATGGAGGGTCTTTGATTGGCATCGAGCGTTCCATGCGAGAATCAATTAGCTCAGGAAGCACACAATTCAAATAAAATTTAGACAATGGGCCTACCATTTTGTCCTGCCAAAACGCAGGGTCTCTCTTAACATATTCTATTTTCATAGAATGCTCCTCTCCAGTCCATATGGCAAATAAGCACACATCCATCTCCGTAATGTTTAACTGCCCCTGAATTTGAAAATAATAATCGTGGTTTTTGTCAACCGAAAAAGTGTTATTTTTTGCATTGTACTTCCAAAATTTTATTTTCTTCGCTTTAACAGCTTCGTCAGATTGCATATTTTTTACGGAAAA
Source organism: Parnassius glacialis (assembly GCA_033319125.1). Classification (NCBI taxonomy): domain Eukaryota; kingdom Metazoa; phylum Arthropoda; class Insecta; order Lepidoptera; family Papilionidae; genus Parnassius; species Parnassius glacialis. The sequence continues at coordinate 16,984,154 of JAVANC010000008.1, forward strand.
TGGACATTTTATTTCTATTAGTCCCGTTTTTCCCTCTTTATTTTTATAAATACCATCGGGACTCGCCCCTAAAAATTGTAGTGTTTTATGTATATATAGACCGCAGCGAGTAATTGTAATACTTTCCTGCCGAGATAACTGAGCCAATGCTGTTTGTTCATTAGCTTTGCCATATTTTATCGATGGAACATTAGATATGATTTGAGGTTTCACAATAGATCTCACTAACGGAGCGCAGCTGATGTTTTCTTTCCGTTTACATATCTTACCAAATATAGACGCGGTTAATCGATTTTTTCTGTTTTCTAACCATTCTTGACTAGAACTTTGATCTATCGTATGTATCTATAGATCATCTCTTTGTTGGTCTGAAAGTTCCAATTGCTTAAGAAATTCACTTTTTGACATCTGAAAATCTTCTTCAGTCATATCTGGTCTTTGTGGTTTTTGTCCATAATCTGGATCATCCATGTTTCTACGAAATCTTTTTCGAAAAGATCTTTTGTACACTTTTCTTTTCAGTTTTTGTGTCTCATATGAAGTCGTATATTTACCAGTGGGTTTGCCAAATATGCGCTTATAGATTGTATATATTGGTCTTTGCGTGTTAAAAGAAATTGCTGCAGCCACACACCTTTCTTGGTATGAATTTCTCTGTGTGTAATTAATTCGTTTGCCTCCCACATATTTAGCAATCACCGAATTGAATGTTTCAGCGGGATTGCTATCTACGTCAAAAATGAGACCTTTAGCATTTGAAGCTAAAAATGAGACAATTTGACTCATTTTTCTCCACAAAACTGTGTTCGCTAAGTCAAGTGCCGTATTACGATCAGTTTTGTCAGTCGCGGGGCATATAGCATCATCGCAGTTAAAGTGAATACCAAAAGAATGGTATAATGCATTCAAAATATCTGATCGAAGTTTGATCATTTTCTGATTGTCAGATACTTCTTCGCGTTTCCGTAGCTTAATAGCCCGCACCGTATATCTGCGTAATTTCATAATTTTGAAGTCCGTTAAAAGTTTCCTTGATTGAATAGGTATATGTATATCCTTAGTAAGTGCTCTCAACTTGTTACACAGACTTCTTAGAAGATGGTTTCTACACTCGATCTTCTGAACCTTGCAGTTTTTATAGGGATTGTCTAATATTTTTTTATAAGTACTTGAATCGCCATCTGATATTAATCTAGCATAAATTAATCCATGAGTTTCAAGTGAGGATTTAAACCCTTCAACGAGTGTTGTTGACTCCATACTGGAAGAACTGCCAGAAAAGTTCTTGTAGCATATGTGGTTTGCTGGTTCAGTTTTTTTTGTTTTTAGCTTTTGCGTATACAATGCAGTATTTATTCTTCACGCCAAGGTACAGTATTTTACCAGTATATGCACCGATTATTGCTGCTGCTCCCGATGATGCTGAATAATTATTACGGAATGATCTTTTTACCAACATCCGTCAGCTATCACGTCAATCATTGGTGTGCCTTCACTGTCTACATGTCCAATTTTTTTTTGCATGTTCAGCCTCCTCGACGCCAGCCTTAGTCATTTCTTCCACTGCCGTTATATTAAACCATTCATAAACTTTTTTGCTTGTTTGGGTGTATAAATTTTTTGACATACCAGGTATATCGGTATTACCTGATAATTCATTCAAATTGCTTAACCCGCAGCCAATGCTAATAGTACCTGCAACAACACCGTGATTTACATCACAAGTGTTAGATGGATCTTTAGTACATATGTCGAACTCTGAATTACAGAGTTCACACTTCAAACGTAATTTTGATACAAAACCTTTTCGTCGCTCAGCGATACATTTCAGATTTGTATATCTGCATCCAAAAGATTTAGCATTATGATCAGCAATCTTCCCTTAAATTTCTAAAAAATATCTGATTGATACGATTCTTCGTCCATCTAGGCAAAAAAGTTCGGCATCCTTGGTAATTTTTGTATAATTTTCAATTTGTAGCTGGTGGTTTTGACTAACATTTATAAGCTCCTGACGTTTTCTTACTGAAATTCCGCGAAAGGGAAAAGCCTCCTCAAACTTTCGTTTCCGTCTTTCCTTTTTATTCGTCATATCTTCACTGTCAGGCTTTGTTACAGACTCTATATTTGTTAAAGTCCTTCGTAAAAGTCTACTTTCGTCATGTCCTGATAAACGGTGTTCGTCAATTTCAATGTTGCTAACATCTGACAATGGTTGGCGAGAACCAGCAGCGGACCTGGGTACAAATATGCAACTCATTTATAAACAATTCTTAAAAGTACCTACCTAATTATATACCTAATATTTAACCAAGTGCTCACACATGCATATGTTATTAACAGACGTTTTTAACTATTGTACTATGAAACACAAAAAAACTTACCTTTGAATTCTATTTCTGTTCATTGCTTCAACGTTTGATTTCAATTTTCGTTTTCTGGTACAAGCATATTTTTTACGTTTATGGTCCATATCGAAATTAAAATTTATAAAACAAATACAAAATGATTTATAAACCCTTAAAGAATTATATGCAAAAAATAATAAAGTAGAGCAACTTTCAATTCGTAACAATGCACAACCAAGGTTAGGGAAAGAGAGAGAAAGAGGAATGTTAGAGCGAGATGAAGCGCAAAAATTTGGCACAGACAAGACGTCTGAACGCTAAAGCCGCTCAGCGGCTACTAAGGAATTTTGCCCGCAATTATTGTTCATAAAGTCATTATTTTATAGGTCGATCGAAATAATTATTAATTTTGAAATAAAGTAGTTTAAATTATTATTTTTTAATATTTGTCTAATTAAACACCTGCCCTTGAGAAAAAAATAATTATAGCATAAATATTTTCAGCTATTGCTATGAAACAAATAGTTTTTTATGAGGTGAAAACAGCGAAATTTGACGAAATTGAGACCTCTTATTTAAGACAATGAAAGATATTTAGAAAAAAAAAGAAACATCGCATTTTGGAGATGAAGATGTTTAGCTATTAACGCGCTGAATAGATTTCGCCTTTTTATAATCGATTCCCTTATAATGGTACACGAACAAAGCTCGAAATTGCGTTGGGTGCGAGAGAGCTCTATTTACCGTTTGATTTATCTAACATAGACCTCATATATGAACGAAAAAAAATATGTAGCCATTACTTATAATCTGGCTATTTATGTGTTATCAAAATATTTTACTTTGAAACAATAATTTGCTGTAAAAAAAGAAATCAAAGTGGCGCTAATGATTCGATGTGAGTCAACTTTAAAAGACTGTAGCCTTAATAAAAGAAATCGTTATGATGTTCCGAAGTTACAACTTAATTTTATGACTTGCACATCGCACTTATTGTCGGTCACTGTGCTCATCATAATAAGTTGAGAACTCAAATGTCATCATCATCATCATTACAGATAACCACAAGTTCAACGCTGAACCCAGGTCTTTCGAAATCCATCGAACTCCCGTATAGCTTACCATGTCGTCACTCTCGTTTAGTAAGCCGTCCCACACTTCCCTTACCGATCTAGGTTACTAGAACTAGAACTTTTCATTCCCATCGCTCGTCAGTTTTTGAGCTAAATGTTCAGTCCATTGCAATTTAGCTAATTGATCCGTTGGGAATTGTTATTACACTGCGGTTATTGTCATTGCGAAATCTATCACGCATAGAGCTGAGCGTCCTTAAGCTTCTTCATACGGCCAACAGTGAAGGATCATATCACACATTAATATGTCAAACATGACGAGATGTGTTGTAATAAGAAAAACACCGTTGGGAGACACGATATGACGACAGCGCCGCCACAACTTTGACACCGTAAATAAGCCCATCCATTATTTCTTAAATATTAGTTATAAACTATTATTTGTACCAAAAAATGACATAGTATTCGCTGACTAAACAAATAATATTTATATTCATTATTCACGAAGCCGCAACATGTGCTGGCTCGCATGAGCAGCGTTGCCAACTCTACAGATTTTTCCGTAGATCTACGGTTTTTAGTAGTCTACGGAACTACAAAATTTGAATTGAAATTTACGGAATTTGATTACCATGTTAATTTATTTTATTTTTTACCTCACATTCCTTTCAGAATAATTATATTTTAAAAAACTTGACACAAAAAATAACATTTTTATCGTTAGTGTGAACTTAGCCGATAACCGACAATTAAAAATTTTGACAATAATTCCTCAAAAATTGTTTTTGTAGTTTTTAACTGTTACATAAATTATCCAAGTCAGAAATACTGTAATTTATCAAGTAAACTAACAGAAACCAGAAAAAACGTTAATTTTAGTGAAGATGGCCCGTTGTTTTCCATTCGTCTTGCTAAATCATTGCTTCAAAATTTTCCAGCATCAAGTTTGTAACGTGATTTTTTTTAGTATAACTATCCACAAATATGTAAGTATTCATTATTTTATTTGTTTTTTACTAAAATAATTTAATTAAAGGAAAACAATAAATTTTTAATCAATTGTTATGGTATTTTTTTCTTATTTGTGCTGCAGCTTAATTCGATGTTATAATACAATTGAACTTACAACATGAATTTTACAAGTCGGAAAGAATTTCTCCAAAAAATTTAACTATTCTATGATAAAAACAAAAATGTTTGATCCTCTTAAGAAGTCTGCATATTTTGAAATAGGATCTACGGAAATTTTCAAACCAATCTACGGATTTGGAAAAATTCGGATTGGTAGCACTGCACTCGAATCACAATGTGGTTCCCAAACCACAAGTCGTTGTCACATGTTGTTCCCACGATACTAAACGTCGCATAAAGTACCTATTCAAATAAAATATTCTAAGATTCTAAGCAGTGTTAAGCTTTGTATAAAATATTTCAATGCAAATTACAAATAACAAATAGTTTGACGTCAATCTACACAAAAACAAAATATTTTATTGTACTTTTTAATTTTCAAGCCTTTAAATGTATAGATAATTCTCTTACACTATTAAATGACTGTTATAATTAAACATTTTTCTTTTCTTTTTTTACCAGTTTTGTGTGTTTGTCAAATAAATACTTTCCTTTTTTTATAGGACAAGGGCGGCAAGCGAGCCCACAGTCCACCTGATGGTAAGAGGTTGCTGTGGCCCAAGACATCTTCATCTATCCTCGTTTGCGAATCGAAATGCAGATGCGTTGTCAGCCGTGAGGACTAAGATGGAATGCCTCTTTTCCAGTAAAAAGCGTCTCCGGTTCTCTACACTCACCATATGAAATACAGCAGCATTAAGCCGCTATTTTACGCTGGTATTCTGTGAGAGCGTGGTCCTTCCCCGGTCGAGCCGACCCATTCGTGCTACAACTATTATACTACAACAGTTAATATAGCTGCAGCATGGCTCTACCACGTATAAAATTATTTCTATTTTTATTATTATTTCTTCCCTCTTTGTAATAATTCCTACCCCTACTAAATATTATAAATGTATACGTATGTACGTATGTTCTTCGTACATGCAGCAACTAAGCAACGGTTCGACAAAGTTTTTGCATAGCCCAATTTTTACGAATTTAAACAATAGTTAGATGCTTTTATTTATAAGTATTTCATACATTTATTACAACCCATCACCAGTCAACTCGTTACTCCACCCAGTGGGAACCACATACGCTTCCCTAGCTGGTACGAAATTACATATTAATTTGATTTGGTATTTTTTTATTTGTATCAAATACGGTTCGATTCTTTTTCTGTAAGAGACAAACTTTTTAAAATAAAATGAAAAAAGAACACGCTATATATTTATTTAACTGCGAATAAATCAGGATTTGAAAATACCAGCAGCATAAAAAAACGATCGCTAATTGATAATTTTTATCAGATTACAAAAATATTTTATGTTAAATATGGGAAATTGAGACGAAAACTAAATGTCTACGATTTACCCAAGCGATGAAATTTAAAACGATTGGGTTTTCATTTAACAATAATATTCAGATTATAGTAAAATTACAGTCTTTATTACGTCCCACCCCTCTCACTACTGAGTTTTTTTAGGACAAGAAAATGTCCGACGAAATGCGAAATGCGTGTTGGCGGGCTTTACACATGTCTTCGAAATTATTTTTTTATTTCTCAGATACGAAGGTTTCCGAATGATCTTTTCCTTCTTATTAACCCCCGATGAATACATAGGAGTATTATATGTTCGTAGCGTGTATCTATGTATCTGTATGTCTGTCTGCGGCATCATAACTCCTGAACGGATGAACCGATTAAGATATTTTAATTTGAAAGGTGTCTTAATCGAAAGTGTTCTTAGTAATGTTTCAAGAAAATCTGTTCAGCCATTTGAAGATCATCAGCTCTTTTCGTTTCGGGGGTTTTAATTTTGTTTAATTTAAGTTATGTTAATGATTTCTTATATTTACGCGAAAACTACACATTTAAATAAAACTAATTTTACGGATTTTATCGCGTGTATTAACTTATTTTATATTCCCGACGTTTCGGGCACTTTTCAGCACCCATGGTCACGGGGGGACTGAGGTGTATGACGTCCCAATGTAATAGTTAACGACGGCTACCTTCAGATTAAAAATTATTAATTTTTGTTCCGATCTACGCAGTATGAACTTACAGTATCATGAAATCTTGCAGTTGTATGCTTGGGTTGATATTTAATTGTATTAATTCTGGGATCCCAAGCAGATGGTAGCACCCAGCCATGTTCTCTATTGAAATTAGGATATTTTTTGATTTCAATAGCCTCACGAATAATCCTTGGAAGGAATCGGTGTTCTTTAGCGAGGATTTGTGGTCTATCAAATCTAATGTTGTGACGCGGGCGATCCTGTACGTGTTCACAGACTGCAGACTTCCCGGAGCATCGATTCTTCACATTAGCTATGTGTTCTTTAACGCTGGTTTTATGGATCTTTTAGTTTGTCTAATATAAGATAGACCACATTCACAATCAAGCTTGTACACTCCTGCATCTTGTAGAGGAACATTACACTTGACTGATGGTAAAAACTGACTAATCTTCTTCGGCGGCTTGAAGTATGTTTTAATGGAAGCACGCTTCAAGATGTAGCCAATCTTATCAGTGACACCTCTGACATATGGCAGTACAGCAGGCACTCGCTCGACTGTGGTTGGCTTCACTCGTTCACTGTGACGTAGGCGCGGGACACGAAGCTTATTGTCGTGCAAAACTTGCTTAACGTGTTGGAGCTCGGCGGCCAGGTATTTACTGTCACAGATCCCTCGTGCTTTCTGTAACAAAGATTTACATACAGTAGCTAACTGTGAAGGATGGTGATGAGAATCACCATTTAAATGTAACCAATTTAATGCTTTAATAAATTTACGTCAAGTTGTGAAAATAGCATGAAAACACATCCTAAAACATTCTGGACTTTCGTCAAAGCCATTCGGGGTGGGTCAGGATACCCTAAGAAAATGTCTTTGAAAGATACAGAGTACACCGATGGTATAGACATATGCAATGCTTTCAACTCATTCTTCAAGAGTGTATTTGGTGTTCCTATTAATAACTACATATATCCACATACGGAATGGTTGTGTACTGACACCGTTTCTAATGTACAGACAAACGCTGCAATAATTGAAAAAATGTTGAAAACATTGGACACGAACAAAGGTGCCGGTAGTGATGGGTTACCTTCTTTTTTTTTGGTCACGATGCGCTAAATCACTTGCTCTCCCCTTGACTATTATATTTAATCGCTCTCTGCGTGAAGGGATATTTCCGCATCAATGGAAGTGTGCACACATAGTCCCTGTACACAAGAAGGGATCACGTACAGAAATAAATAATTATAGAGGCATTTCTATTTTAAACACCGCGGCTAAAATCCTTGAACGAGTAGTATATAACGTAATTTACTCCACGCTTTCACGTGCCTTCCCTGAGCAGCAACATGGTTTTTTACAAAGGCGATCCACCACTACGAACCTGGCAAGTTTTTCTTCTTTTGTCCTTGAAAATATGGATCAAGGTGGGCAGGTTGATGTGATCTACACTGATTTTGAAAAAGCTTTCGATCGTGTGGATCACATGATCCTGCTCAACAAATTACAAATATTAGGGATTCACGGTGACTTGCTCCGGTGGACTGAATCATATCTCACAAACCGCTCACAAGCAGTCGTGATAGGTGATTTCCGTTCGAGCTACATAAACATACCTACAGGTGTTCCTCAGGGCTCTCACTTAGGTCCACTTTTTTACAATGCCTACCTATATGACATTGGTTCGTGCATTGTACACACAAATTACCTCATGTATGCAGATGATAAGAAGATTTTTTGTAAAATTAACACCATACATGACTGCCTATTGATACAAAAGGACCTGGACCGTTTATTTGAATATTACAAAATAAATAATATAACTGTTAATGCAAGCAAGTGCGAATGTATTAGTTTTACACGGAAATCTAAGCCAATTCTAAATAAATATCACTTTGACGGATTAGAAATCAGCCGAAAAGTAAGTGTTAGGGATTTAGGCGTAAATTTTGATCATAAAATGATACTATCCGAACACATTGATTACGTTATCAGTAAAGCCTATAAAAATCTTGGTTTTGTTCTTCGCATCTGTAAACCATTCTCGAATATTAATGCAATTAAAATGGTTTATTTTGCGTATGTCAGAAGTGTTTTGGAATATGCTAATTCGATATGGTCTCCACAGTACAATGTCTACAAAAGCCGCCTTGAGCGTATTCAAAAAATATTTGTTAATCACCTTAACTTTCGCTGTCGGAATAAAATCGATACTTACACAGACAGTTGCACTGAGCACGGTCTCTTATCTTTGGAACACAGGCGCATTTTGCTTGACATGGCTTTGTTATATGATATAATAAACAGTAATATTGACTGTCCATATCTTGTCTCAAGAATCACCTTTCGTATTCCAAAATTCCGCACCCGCAATACTACATTGTTACAGACTCCCTGGCATCATTCAAACTACTGTCGAAACAATGTTCTTTCGCGGCTTGCTTGTACATATAATGAACAATTTGGACACATTGACCTCTTTGCGAAATCTAAACTTACGTTTAAATATTACATCAAGAAAACTTTTAAGAAATAGAGCAGTTGAAGTTAAAATCACATACAATCATATATTCTCTCATCTTTTTTTTCTATATGTATTTTTGAGGCTACTAATATAAATATAAGTACTTAAGTTATTTTATTTAATATATATTATAATTAATTATTTGTATTATGTTTATATATTTAAGCATTTAATATGTATATATACATAAGTAATATATATATATATATATATATATATATATATATATAAGGTAATGTAATATATCATTCTACCTGACTATCTCTCCTGATCTGTAAACTTATGACCACCTTCATTACATTGAATTGCTTATAATTTTGCTTATAATTTATCTATTAGATTGTTCTTCTTTCCTTTTCTTCTAACAACAATACACCTACCATCAAGCAATATAAGGTAAACCTGTTATTGGCCATACTTTTAGTTTATTACATTAATGTTAATATTTTCTATATACGCTGTTGGTTTTCTAAATAAATAAATAAATAAATATCTATCTGTATGGGTCTTTCTTCTATACACAGTGTGGCTCAAGGTGTTATCAGGATTCCGAATTATTAACACATCTAGAAAAGCTATTTGTTTGCCTCTAACTCCATTGTAAGTTGAATTTAGGAATTTACGGAGTTAAGATGGTCTAAAAAAGCAGTTACTTTATCTAAAGTTAGAATTGTGAAAGTGTCGCCTACGTACCGCTTGTAGAATCTTGGGTTTACGGGAGAAGTACGCAGGGCTTTCTCCTCAAAGTCTTCCATGAATATATCAGTGACAATATAAGATACAGGTGAGCCCATTGCCACTCCATCTATTTGATTGTAGTTCTCTTCCTTCCACAATAGGTAGCCAGATGTAAGACAGTGTCTGATTAATAATGCATATTCTACGGGCATGTCGTTTTCCTTTATCCTTCTAGTAACAATCGAGATGCAGTCTTCAAGAGGTAAGCATGTGAACAGAGACTGTACATCAAAACTGGCCATAGTTTCATTGTCTGGCAGATGTAGGTATTTAATCTCGCTGACAAAATGGTAGGAATCCTTTGTGTATGCTCTTGTGTGTCCCTTGAGCGGTGAGGGTATTTTCGCTAAGTGTTGAGCCAATCTGTAAGTTGGTGAATCGATTTGGCTCACTATGGGACGTAGTGGAGCATTGGGCTTGTGTATTTTTGGTGACCCATACAACTTCAATGGTTTGGCACACGTAGGTATTATCGATTTTACGTCTAGATTTAATTTTTCGGAGTGTTTCTTTATGAGGTCACTAGTTGTTTTAAGTGTGTTATTTGTTGGGTCGTTTTTAACGTTTTTATGATTACTTGTATTCGACAATAGTTCTTGTATTTTAGAATTATAATCCAACCTAAGCATACAACTGCAAGATTTCAAGATACTTCATACTATTACAGTTCATACTGCGTAGGTCGGAACAAAAATTAATAATTTTTAATCTGGAGGTAGCCGTGGTTAACTATGACATTGGGACGTCATACACCTCAGTCCCCCCGTAACCATGATTGCTGTAAAGTACTCGAAACGTCGGGAATATAAAATAAGTTAATATACGCGATAAAGTTCGTAAAATTAGTTTTATTTAAATTAAGTTATGTTATTCTCCATAAAATTGCTATTATAAATTTCATTGATACCGGTGCGGATTACGGGCCTTTGTTGATTCACAGCAGTATTTATCTGTGAATCAACCTTGTGCCTTTGTGGTGCTTATCCGCAAACCCCTGAATAACTCCGTCTACATCACTTTACAACGATTAATTATTCAAAGGAAGAAAAATCTTTATTTGCTGCCTCGCTGCTTCAAACACACGTAGAATTCTTAATTAAATTTACAGATTCAAAGATTGGCCGTTAATTCAGTGCTCTATCATAAAATAAAGACATTCACAAACGATGACGATATTGCTTTCCTAGTATTTACATTTTGGTGGCTGAAGCACGCCAAATATATTTATTTGAATTTTTCTCGTGTAGTGGTCGTTTAAGAGAATCTACTACCCCATAATTTCACCCCGTGAATGTAGTAAAAGGTGACAGGGAAAAACTAAAACAAGAAATGGGCAACAGCATCTTCCAGTCAAGAACTCAATAACTACAAAAAATCAGCGGTTGCTACCGTCTGCCAAGTGTGGTAACTATAGCAAACATCTCCCGCATGAAGCTTTCTGTAGAGTAGGCCAATGTACAGCAGGGAAGTACTATTTTTTTTTATATGATAAGGGTGACAAACGAGCACACAGTCCACCTGATGGTAAGTGGTTGCTGCGGCCCATAGACATCTACATCTATCCTAAATATCAAAATGTAGATGCGTTGTCACCTGTGAGGACTAAGATGGAATGCCTCATTTCCAGTTAAAAGGGCCTCCAGCCACCTGCACTCACCAAGCGAAACGCAGAGGTAAACCTCTACTTCACGCTGGTTTTCTGTGAGGTCGTGGTACCACCCCGGTTCGAGCCGGCTCATCCGTGTGACAGCAAAAGCTGCCGCGTGGCTCTACCGCTGTTAAAAACTACTACTATAATGTAATGTAATGAAAAATAAATTTTTCTTTTTTAAACACAAGATTCACAGTGGGTTTACAAGGTATTTGCAAGGGAACTGATAACCCGTATAATAACAAGAAGCATGCTATGATAGTACCTATCAAAATTATAATCTATCAAAATTTTTATATAATAATTATATTCTATTCAAAAAGAAACCATTCAAAAAGTATTTATACCTAAGAATTAAGAACCTTATGATCGAGGCTCTTAAGGTCACTCTTTATCATATCTTCTTACAGTGAATTTGTAGTATATCAAAATTATAAACCAGGTTAGCTCAGGGAATGAAGTGATTTAATAGTACGCGAGAAAATGTAAAGTTGAGTTGGTTAAAATTTCTCACTCGCTCTGGTTTCCTCATAATGTTCTTATTAGCCACTGCTTGACCACAACCACACCTGTTGGTAAGCGGTGATAAAGCACAAAGTATGTATTGGGACGGAAAGACAGACGCCGGCAAAGTATACCAACGCTTTGCTGTACGCATTACGAAAGACGGGGCAAACCGTTTGGTTTTAATGCGTGGAATAGCGATAACAAAAGGTTGAAGACTCGCCGACCGCTTGTTCGATGGGGAAGGAAGGAATTAAGGCATGTACTTCCTGCAGTGTGCGCAGGAATGTGAAGGAATGAATGAGAATATATTCTATAGCATGCTCCAAATCGCAGCATCCTATAGAATACCGAGAGGCTGGCTACTCTGTGTCTGTGCCCAAGGCTGACGTGATTGGTTTCAACCAAATCAAGGTTACCAATAAGCCTCTTAGCACGTATCTCCACCGATTTCAAAGCAGCTAGGTAGCATTTTGCAGCGCCAGCCCATATGTGACAGCAGTACTCCATGCACGACCGTTCTTGTGCTTTATATATGGCAAGAAGCTGCCCTGGCGTGAAGTATCGCCACACTCTTGCTTTTTTACACCGTCGAACATGGTCAGATAAATCAATACTGAAAATTACTATTGTCTAATACAGTAGTATCGCAGTGGATCGAGTTCGGGATGCTCAAGTTCTATGATATTTACCAAAACCAAAACATGATGAAATATGATGTAAAACGTTTTTAGAAAATGTACTAAAAATATCGTATCTCCATCATCTTGTTTTATAGCAGATGACAGTGCAGCGAGTTTATGTTCATTACTCGTCTACCCTTTTAAGCCCGCCAAATACTTAAGAAACTAAAAGTAATCGCTGATCACCTTAACGGTAAAAAAATGATGTCTTTAAAAATATAAAAATAAGAATGTGTAGTGATTATAATTAGTCAACTAAATAAGAAGAACCAAAAACCATTTACATTATGTACTTTTTCATAAATACGGGCGGCACTGAAAATTTCGGGAATCAAGGAAATGACACAACATTACTATTTAATAATGTATTTATTGCTTTTTTAAGTATTCTCCGCGAAATTGGAAACATTTTTCCATACGATGGAATCAATCATTGAAGCAACCATTCCATTCGGAAGTTGGGGTCTCCAAAATGGCCGTTTTGTAGGCGTCCACAGCTTCTTCAGGTGATGAAAATGTCACAAAATGATTTAAGTAAAAAATTAGATATTATTGATATAGAAAAAAAGGTAGCGCAACAGCGCGCATGAAACCCGAAATTGCAGAGTCACGGAGAACTAAATAAAAGATCGAAAAAGGTAGACTCCATCGACACCGATTTAAAAAGTGCTGATAGCGTAAAAATACGAAGTGAAAATGATTTGTTATTGTGTTCTTGTGGTCTAAAAACGTTACAGGATCCTATGGAAATAAAGGTGATGCAAAATATCCAGTGAATGCAGAAAATCAAAAACAGAATGGAAAAATAAATTTAAAATAGTGTAAAATGATATGTAAGTAGCATAACACTACATGGAAATTATTTCATTTAGCTATTACGTAAAAATATTTTATTCTTAGTCAGCTATTCCGAATTTTGAGGGACATTCCTGCAAAAGTTAATGTAAGCCTAGGGTAATAATCAATTAAAAAGTGTAGTTCGTCATGTTTTTCTGAAAATAGGGTATAAAGTTTTTATTGTAACTATTTGGATTATATTTTAATTGTTACCTGGAAGTTGTGTCTCAAGATGATCATAAAATAAACTTATAGTAAAATGGCTGATAGCCTACAAAAAACTAAAAATAGAAAATAATTTTGTGTTTAAAGCTCCTGAAGTCTGGGCTTTAATTCTTTGATACACTATATCTCACCTCTTCAAAAGCTATTATGTGGAAATTATTTCATTTAGCTATTATGTAAATATATTTTATTCTTAGTCAGCTATTCCGAATTCTGAGGGACATTCCTGCAAAAGTAAATGTAAGCCTAGGGTAATAATCAATTAAAAAGTGTAGTTCGTCATGTATTATCATGAATTCTCGACAGAATACTTTAAAATTTCCTGTTTCATTTCGTTACGTTATACGTGGTAGGGCCATGCTGCAGCTATATTAGTAGTATAGTTGTAGCACGAATGGGTCGGCTCGACCGTGGAAGGACTAGAATACCAGCGTAAAATAGCAGTTTAAAACTGCTTTGTTTCGTATGGTCATAGTATAAAGAGACTTTATACTATGGTATGGTGAGTGTAGAGAACCGGAGACCCTTTTTACTGGAATTTTTTTCTTTTATTTCAATTCCATTTTATTCCTCACGGGTGATAACGCATCTGCATTTTAATTCGCAAGCGAGGATAGATGTAGATATTCATGGGCCACAGCAACCACTTACCATCAGGTGAACTGTGTGCTCGTTTGTCACCCTATCCTATAAAAAAACGTATGTACATATTATGTATGATAATGTTATCGGCAAAATTTTTACGTAAATTTGATCTACGGCTGTTAAAAAATTTGGATATTGGATACTGTAAAATTTTATATGAACAGATTATTAAAACTTAAACTAAAACTTTTTATAAAAATATCACTCTTATGTGTATGAGAATCATTATACAACTTGTCATCTAAATTATTATGTAAATATTACTGAACATTAGAAAATTATATAGAGTGATTTTAATGAGTTCTATAAATCGGAATGTAAAAAGTTATTTTATTGCTATGCTGCTTGGCGCCCGACAAAATTTCAACTCTTTTATTGTCGAAGCCGAAAACCTCAAAGGACGTTTGTAATGAATTTGGGTTGGTCCCCTTTTCACGTTTATGTTTTTGGTGAGAATCATTAATTTTTGAAAAAAAGTCTTATTTTTTTATTTATCTAAATAAATATATGAACTTCAAAATTTTTTTTTTTGAGTTCACGTTAAATACACAAAGTTGATAGCAATAACACTTGTCGACAATTTTTAGTTTCAGATTTTTTCCGTCGTTCCTAATGAGACGTAGTCACTTAGAAGTGGCTTAGGTTTTTGATGAATATGCTAGTGAGTGATAGAAATGGTATTTTTCAGATCGGATTTTTAATTCGTTTGTAAAAAGTAAAAATGACTAAAAAGAAATCGTGACGGCACTGTTGTAAAACTTCGATAAAACTAAACCTACTAAAAGAAAACTCCATTATGATAACATCAGCGTTTCAAACTAATGCTCCTTAATGTCTCATAATATTCCAAAGTACGGTAATATTAAATTGCTTGTGTTCATTTAAGTATTTTATTAATTTAGTTACTTCAGCAGAAGCATATTATTATTAATTCATATTACTGAAAGTAGTTTCAATACACTTAAGTGAAGTAATAAATTTAGAGCAATTTAAAATATGCATAAGTGAACCTTAGTATTAGTTATTTACCTATGAATTGAATTTTTTTATGAAATTAAATAACGTAATTTTTTTCTATATTTTTATTTCTATTGATCAAAGTAATCACCCATTCAATCGATGCATCTTTGCGAACGCAGAGTGGCAGTTTATACATGCCCTTCTTGAAGAATTCGGCTGGAAAGGAGGCAACGAAATGACGTGCAGGACCAGCGGGAAAGAGCGATTAACCAAAGCTGGTTGTAGACGTGTGAGCAGCCATCATTGTGTTCAGTTTTTCACAGTACACATTTGCAGTAATGCTCATCCCATTTGGTAAGAATCTGTGATGAATCACACCGGCACTAGACCACCAAACAGTGATCATCGCTTTTCCAGGGGAAAATTTGGCTAAGCAATGTTTAGGTGCAGAACCAGGATCTAACAAACTTGCTGAGCGCTTGTGATTGCCAAACAGAACCCATTTTTCGTCGCAGGTAACAATGCGGTTCAAAATTCCTTCGCTCTCGTCTCGACATGTACTTCGCGCTGGTTATCATTGAGTTTGTGGGGCTGCTATCTGTCAAACTTTGTTTACCTTAACATCATTATCATCATCATTACAGCCCTTCACAAGTCCACTGCTGAACATAGGCCTCCCCCAAGGAATGCCACAAAGCACGGTCCCGAGCCACCTGCATCCATCGACTTCCTGCATGTCTTACCAGGTCGTCACTCCATCTTGTGGGGGGACGCCCTACACTTCGCCTACCGGTACGAGGCTGCCACTCGAGAACCTTTCTTCCCCATCGGTTGTTGGTTCTTCGAGCTATATGGCCGGCCCACTGCCACTTCAGCTTACTAATCCGTTGGGCTATGTCGGTTACTCTGGTTCTACTGCGGATATCCTCATTCCTAAGTTTATCATGCAGAGAAACTCAGAGCATAGCCCTCTCCATAGCTTGCTGAGCGACCTTGAGCTTCCTCATACGGCCAGCAGTGAGGGACCACGTCTCAGTTCCGTAAGTCATCACTGGCAACACGCACTGTTTGTACAATTTTGTTTTAAGGTTTTGAGGTATTTCTGACGAGAAGATGTGTCGTAGCTTCCCGAACGCTGCCCAGCCGAGTTTAATCCGTCGATTGACCTCTCGTTCGAAGTTGGACTTAACTAGTCGGACTATTTGTCCCAGGTAAACATACTCGTCAACAACTTCGAGCTTAGTGCTCCCAACAACTACCGGCATAGGTGTGACATGGACATTAAACATAATCTTTCTTTTGTCCATGTTCATCTTAAGACCTATCCGTTGGGAGACACTATTGAGGTCATTGAGCATAGTGCTTAGTTCCTCCAGCGATTCTGCCATGAGGACTATATCGTCGGCAAATCGAAGGTGAGTGATGTACTCGCCATTGATGTTACGGTTACATTGATGTTATTGAGGATACGGAATTAACATCAATGGCGAGTTTACCTTACCAATTTGACGCAAATGGACCAATATTGTTTTGATGCTAAAGAAAGCTGCTTCTAATTCAGTTGCAGATTCAGTATCATCAACTTCCACAATCGCCTTTTATTCGTCATTGTTGGCCACAATTTTCGGACAACCACGGAGTTCATTTTTCAGGTCGTAATTTCCAGAACGGAAACGGGCAAATCAATAACAGGTGGTGCGTTCGTTTGTAAATATATTCGCTCCGTAAACGTCGTTGATGTTGCATGCCGCTTGTGACGTGTTACTGCCACGACGGTACTCATATTAAAATAAAATGCGACAAAAACATAACACTAATCAGTAAACAAATGACTGATTTTGGAAAAAAAGGAATTATTTTTTTTTAAATAAAATTAATTTGAAATTAGAATTCTTAACCAAACAAAAATATTATGAATTGAAATGGCCAGTACTGCAGAACGGCAATTGCATAGGTATCTATTAACCTATTATAATATTAACCTATTATTATATTACCTTTATGTTATTTAAGGAACAGAGACACATTAGAGGTAATTTAACCAATATTTTTTTATAGGATAAGGGTGACAAACGAACACACAGTCCACTTGATGGTAAGTGGTTGCTGCGGCCTATAGACATCTAAATCTATCCTCTATTACAAATCAAAATGCAGACGCGTTGTCACCCATGTGGACTAAGATGGAATGCCTCATTTCCAGTAAAAAGGGCCTTCGGCCACCTGCACTCACCAAGCGAAACGCAGAGGTAAACCTCTACTTCATGCTGATATTCTGTGAGGTCGTGGTACCACCCCGGTTCGAGCCGGCCCATCCGTGCGACAGCAAAAGCTGCCGCGTGGCTCTACCACTGTTTAATTATGTTCCCGAAGTATTAAACTCGAAAGAATTTATAGATTTTTTGAGGATACCAAAAAAGTAGGTCTCGAACCAGACAAAAGTAAAGTTCGTGTACCTTAGAATTTCATGCAAGCTGAAATTCAGGACCGCGCCTTAAATGGGGCACTGGGATAATATGGAAAAATTTTGTACACAGTTTTTTACTTTAGGCTTCTTGTAAGAGTAAATAAACATGAAAAATAACAAAAGTAGAACAAAATACAAACTGTTTTATCATGTGCTCAGAAAAAATTCAAAAAAAATATTTATTAGTGTGGAAAGCATTAGAACAGTGTTGATGTAAACCAAATTTAATACACATAAACTTTGTATTTTGTAATATTGACGACATAAAATTTGAATTTAATTTCTGACAATGTAGTGTCTCTTTTCATCCAGTCTTATAGAAACAGGCACGGTTGACGTGGTAGCCCTGGCTGGATTCCCAACCCGTATAATCAGAGACGGAGCTTTGCCAAGAATTAAATAACTATGAACTACGCACTTTGTGAAAGATAGTCATAACAATCTATGAGTGAGTCTGTAAAACTGGAATGCATTATTAGCACACACATTTATAGGAAACATCATTTAATATTAATACTGTTGCGCGCTACTATTAATGTCTTGTTCATGGCAACACTAGTTGCACTAGCGCCCTCTAGTGTCGAGTAGCAGAACTAGGAGAGTCAAGATTCTTCTATAAATTTCGGGACCGATATGTACTCGAACATTCTAGATATCGCTACAGTAGAAGGTTCTGGAAACTATCTGAGGCCCTATATAAGGCCGGTATAGACTACGACCGAGTTGAATTGGCGGTACAAGAGAATACTTCGAAGCGAAATAACGGCGAACTGAAAGTGATCAGTAGTACAATTGTGTTTTATTATTAGTGTGGTTTTAAGTTGTAATTAGTGTTGTGTAATTAAAGTGTCAATTTTGGTAGTTCACTCGGCAGTTTTTAATTATGTCGAACCCCAAGCTCGTAACAATACTATCTCTATTTTTTCTATATTTACCTTTTATGTTATTCTATATTTACCAACATTCTTGTCAATAATGGTCAACTCCACACATGAGCTTATTATATAACTGGTACCAATGTGGTTACTCAATGTCCGCTCGTTGATTGTTGCACCACCTCTTCTCCTTCCCAACTGGCTGAACACCGATTTCTGATGAGGTAATAATCGCGATGCTGTTGTCGTCGTAGCGCACTAAAGTCGTTTTAGATGAAATATCCATGACGTGATGACAGGAATCTCTTGTGTTTTTTTCATCTCCTTTAAATCTTTTAGCGGTAAAACTTCAACTCTATTGGCTCGGAGCTATCCAGTGAAGTCATGATGCATCTGACTAACTTGATGAAGTAATCGTAAAGATGTTAAGAAGTTATCAATATAAAAGATCAACGATCATCTGGATGCTTGGAAATCTAATTTGTCACTACAGAACCAGCTACGCCGAGATTTGGGTTTGCGCTTCACATTTTAGCCCCCTGGTAAGTTTCACGCAATAAAAAATCTCTCCTCGAAAATACTTCTTCTTATAAATAATAATTGATATTCCGCCTACTTCAGCCACTTTTCATTCATCATATCTCACAGAGATCTTACTTTGCCAAATTTATCATCAGGTGGTGGTCCCTGCGATTGAATTTAATTGAATACTTTTAACAGTTTTCAGGACTCGTTCCGATGATGTTACCTGGCATTATAACTCGGCTTCAGCCAATAATTGTCGACATGCAGGGTTGCTTATATCACCTTCTTCTTCGTCACTACTGACTTCATCGCTAATATCTACATTTTCGGGTTATCGTCTTCTCGTGCCGATATAATAACATGAAAAAATATAATAACAGTCAGACGATTGGCATAAAACAAGAAAAATAATGATTAGTAAAATAACAAAAACGTCTAAATTCCCTGATTTTTTGTTGACTAAAATTTACGAAATTCGCAAAATTGTTGAATATACACAAGTGCATGTTGCCATCAGCAATTCTTTTTAAATGGCGGCTAATGTAGTCCATTTGATCATAAAAAATTATTTGTAACCTCACTTATTAAATAAACAGGTACTTTGTGTCAAAATATAAGTACACCTTAAATGGGGCGCTAGGAGAATATGGGTTAAAAGTGGTCCCAGTCACGGAGACGTGGTAGGCTAGCGTGATACGGGTATATTATTGGAAGAACAGTCACGTGTTATAGGTATATTATTGTAACTATATGTGAATGTATATAAGAGTAGAGGAAGGGCTAAGACAAGATTAGACAGTTTGTGTAAGGGGTAGGATTGTGTATATGCGTAAAAAGTAGGGAGTGAAGAGATGACAGCTTATAGAGGAGAAAAGAAGAGGAATGAGGGCAGGAAGAATAAGAAATCATGTCAGGAATATAATTCTAGAAAGAAAATATTTCATTAGAAAAAGATAAGTGGTCGAGTCAAGGTGCAGCATTTTATGTGGCATTGTCGAATCAGCACGATCGGGGAAGGATCGTCTGTCTATTTATATTCTGCTTGACTGGGAAAGCATCATGGATTCAGCAGAAAGCATAATACCAGCTGTCCAATGTTACATACGGTAAACTAAGAGGAACCAACATGGCTGGCCTGAGGTGAATCCTCTCCCCCGAGTCGCAGTGGAAAGGGAATGTTGGTATGGCGATGTGACTCTTCGCGACTCTGGCGGGGTTCTACCACTGATGTGATGGTGGAGGGTCCGTGGGGAAATAGGGAAATCGGTATTACGAAGCGCCACTCTCACTACCTTCCGCGGCCGAAGCTTGGTTGGCGGTGGAGCCATAGACTAGAACTACAGCTGGGGCCAGGAAAGCTCGTACTTCCAAGTCCTCGTTTTTCCTAGCCCCATGGCCTCTACTTATCGGATTCCAATTCCAAGGAGGACGGCGCGCCTTGTGTTTTCAGGTTTGAAGTTGTTGTGTTTTCCATCTCTTCTAGCATTCACACAAGTATATATATATATATATATATATATATATATATATATATATATATATATATATATATATATATTTTCAATATGACATTTATGGCTGTAGAAGAATTATTTTGAAATAGGACACATTCAGTTTATTATATTCATCTGCCAGCATAAAATAGCAAATAAAGAAATCAAACCGAATGTACAAACCAATTTGTTATGGACAAACGGTAGTTCATAAATAATGAAATTCCTTTTCAGAATTTGCTACTGTATTTTAAACCTCAATTTGTTGAAACAAGTTACCAAAAATGTAAACCTATTTGCGTGTTTTCCAGACATAAACACGGAGCCGCTTATTAAATATTGAGGTGTACAAATTGCGTGGACAATTGTAGAAAAAAAAATTAAACAAATAAGTAGAAAATAGAAAGTAAATATGTATGATGCTTACAACTTATTTCTCGTTTGGATAAATGATACCTAATCTAACTAATGGCTAAGGTGTGTTTATAAAATAAAACTGCATATGAATTGTGACGATAAAATCCACTATACATTTGTAACAAAAGATATTAATTTTTTTTTATAGAAACATTTATTTATAAACATATATCGTAATAACATGCCAGTTATAATTGTTTCCTTTTTTGACTGTCTTGTTGGATGCAGGTCTAGTGGTCGTTAACGCGACCGCTGATCGTGTTATGTGCATCATGGTACATCATGATCAAGTGAATTTTCGAATCCCTAGTCGTGTTAAAAATCTCTTGTTAGGATTTTCACTCCAAAAACAAAAAGAATATGAAGATTTCCAATTAACAGTCGGTTCGGCCGGGGAAGGACCACGCTTTCACAGAATACCAGCGTAAAATAGCAGCTTTATATAGCTGTGTTTCGTATGGTCAGTGTAGAGCACCGGAGACCCTTATGACTGAATGTGAGGCAATCCACCTCAGTCCTCAAGGGTAACAGCGCATCTTGCATTTGACCGCAAACATCCACTTACCATCAGGTGGACTATGTGCTCGTTTTTCATCCATTTTCTATAAAAAAAGCTTTAATTATTCAATACACTATGTTTTAGTGCAGACTTCAGAAAATTTAGAAACAAATTTAGAAGATTTAATCTTCGTAAATAGCAGCAGGTTTTGTATTAGCAGCAGGTTTCACTTTAGTTTTTACTTTTGCAGCGTAATTTGAAAATATTATATTATCTGTCAAAACAATTGACCAAAATTGCACTTAAATGTTTAACCTTTACAACGTTTCGCTATGTAGCGGTAACGTAAGAATAGCCGCTACCCCATATTATCATCCCGTAGGTAATGTAAGAGGCGACAGAGGGAAACTGAAAAAGGAGCTGGGCATCAGCGTGTTACTAATACTTCTGACCGATTCTGATCCTCGCTCCTGATAATAACAAATAAATTATTGCGGTTGTCAACCCACCTGCCTAGTGTGGTAAATATGGCAAAATTCATCCTATAAGGCAACCTGTGGGGGAGGCTTATGTTCAGCAGTGGACTTGTTATAGGCTGTAGCTGTAGCTGTATCTTATGTGGCGCTCATACTGCAGTAACGAAAATTCTGTAAAATTAAAAACTTGTCGGCAATGCTACGGCGGACATTAATATAGTTATTTGATGATAAGTCGAAAGTGAATTGAGATTACCTAAACTTAAACACATATATAGAAATATATTAAAGTGCCAGTTTTTTATAATTTATATTCCTATCATAATAAATTAATGTCATCTACCCCTGAAATATGCAATTTATTTTTGGTTGCGGCACTGAAAATTTCGGGAGTCAAGGAAGTGACACAACATTACTATTTAAAAATGTATTTATTGCTCTTCGAAGTATTCTCCGCGAAATTTGACACATTTTACCATACGATGGAACCAATCATTGCAGCAACCATTCCATTCGGAAGTTGGGGTCTCCAAAATGGCCGTTTTGTAGGCGTCCACAGCTTCTTCAGGTGATGAAAATCTCTGTCCACGCAATTTATTGTTTATTTTAGGGAAAGTATAGAAATCATTAGGGCTTAGATCGGGGCTGTACGGCGGGTGGTCTAATAATTCTATGTTTTCTTGCTCTAAAAACTCTTTTGTTCTGTGTGCGGTGTGAGAACTCGCATTGTCGTGATGGAGGATGATGCGGCGGTTTCTGTTCTCTTTACGGAGTTCAGAAACGACCTGTGGCAAACAAATGCTAACATACCATTCTGCATTAACCGTTCTTTATCTCTCGAGAGGAATAGTCGTAACATGGCCGGTTTTGGAGACAAACGTGACCACCATTTTTTTGCAACACTCCATGAACGAACAATTTTTGTTAGCTTTAACTCATTTTCGAACACCGAAACTCGTGACTGGTTTCTTGTTTCGGATTTGTACGCGTATATCCAGGATTCGCCACCTAATACGATGTTGTATACAGCATTTGAGGATCCTACGTTGAATCTTTCGAGAGTTCTGACGCACCAAGTAACGCGAGCCGCTTTTTGCTCTTCACAGAGCGAATGTGGTATCCATCGGGAAAACAACTTTCTTACACCTAATTGTTCATGCAAGATTATTTGTATTTGACTCATGCCAATGTCTAAAGTTGCCTGAATTTCGCGGTATGTCACATGTCGATCTTCCTCAATCAGCTTACGCAGAGCATCAACGTTTTCTTGGGTGACTGCAGTTTTTGGACGACCTTGACGGGGATCATCACTGAGCTTGACACGTCCACGTTGAAATTCAGCAAACCAGAGATAAATTGTAGTTTTGGATGGGGCTTCATCACCAAATGCAGAAATCATCCGGTCAACACACTATTTCTGTGTTAAACCACTTCGAAAGTCATAATAAATCATCGCTCTTGAATTTTCTCGAGTCAATTCCATTTTCTCAACGACTAAACAAGGTTAACAAAACCTTGTGACAAGACCGAGAATCTTTTTTTAAATAAATAAATGGTATTCGATTTTTAAAACCAAGGAGTTTTCAATTAAAAAGATTTTAATATGACAGGAACAGTGGAAATATTCTACTGTTCACTATACTAACGGAATATGCCATTGTTTTTGTCAATTATAATCCAGTAGAATATTATCGTAGGGATTATCGAACAGTTTTAAGTTTTTGATTAAAGTTTTGTGAGTATGTTAGAGATTTATGCTCTGATATCGTGTATGAAACCGCAGAAAGGCCAGCAATACAATGCTCTAATTTAAGAAATGTTCAATAAACTGATTGACTATTCCTTTACTGTGTTGTTGTATGTTTATATTCTTTCTAACTTTGTCCATTTTACTAATATATATAAAGCTTACTTCTATTTTAGTACCAAAATAAAATAATATTAAAAATAGTAATAATAAGAGAGCCTTTGATCAACTCATCGCTTTACACGTCTTTTGACGTGTGAATCGATTAAACGACCACATCCTTAGGACTCCGCTGGTAATTTAAATTTTTATTTAAATAAAAATTTTTAATTATACTTATTTAGACACAATAATTCATAATTATTATTAATGAATTAAAATTTTAAAATTATATTAATTTTAGTTACAATTAAGAGGTCCACTCTTTAAACGATCCTATTTCTAAATTATTTCTAAATCAGACTACAAATTTATGGCGAACGGGTTTCAACGTTCTTAGATACGAGGGTGGATTGAAAAGTACTCGGCCTAACCAAGAAAATAAACACATACTAAATCAGTTATATTTTTATTTTTCTACATAATCACCATCAAGTTCAATACACTTTTGCCACCTACCCTTCCAAGCATTTAGACCGTTGAAAAAAAAATGATTCTTCCTTAGAGTCAAAATATGCATCTACAGCTGCTTTGACCTCGTCGTTTGTCGAAAATCTTTGACCTCCCAAGTGCTTTTTTAGGTTAGGGAACAGAAAGAAGTCTGATGGTGCCAGATCAGGTAAATACGGCGGATGCGGTAACAGTTCAAAGCCACAGTTGTGAATTTCAGCCATTGACTGTACTGACGTGTGAACACGGGCGTTATCTTGATGAAACAGGACTTTTCTTCTGAGCATTCCTCGACGTTTTTCCTTTATTTCCTCTCGTAAACGACGTAGTAAGGTGCAGTAGTAATCAGAGTTTATAGTCTGACCCCTTTCAAGATAATCAATCATAATCACACCTTTCGAGTCCCAGAATACTGAAGCCATCACCTTATTTGCCGACAAAATCGACTTAGCCTTTTTAGAGAGTCGTGAACCAGGTCTTCTCCACTGTTTTGATTGTTGTTTTGTTTCCGGTGTTCAGTAATGAACCCATGTTTCGTCTATAGTAACAAAACGATTCAAAAAATCATCTGCATCGGCTTCAAATAACTCCAAACAATCGCGTGAAATAGTCAATCGCGTCCTTTTTTGTTCAACTGAAAGCAGTCGCGGAACCCACCTCGCAGACACCTTGTGGAAACCCAACTCGTTGACAATGATGTTTTGAGTTCATTCATAAGAGATGCCTATAATCTCGGCTATCTCTCTAATTTTTAATCTGCGGTCTCCCATTATTAAATCAAGTACTTTTTTAATATTTTCGTCAGTAGTTGACGTCGAAGGCCTTCCAGAGCGGGGTTCATCTTTCACACTCTCTCTACCACGCTTAAATTCTGCTATCCATTTTTTGACGGATGAATATGACAGAGCACAATCGCCTAATGTACTGACCATGTCATCATGGATGGCTTTTGATGATAGCCCCTTCTTATGGAGGTACTTAATAACGGCACGCTGCTCGATTTGCTCCATTCGCGGAAATTATGTCCGATTACTTTGTTAATAAATTTATAAAATCACAACTAATTATCGCACACGTTTCGTACTTCACACAATGAACTAGTCTGAACTAAACTAAATAATGTGGGTAGATTTGATTTTTAGAATTGAATGGATCTGTGTTAGGCCGAGTACTTTTCAATCCACCCTCGTAGTTTCAATTTTCCAGCTAATATATTGCGTACTTTCTGAAATGAGGCACTGTGGTCTATGGAGTGATTGAATTATTTACTGCAGTATTGTTGACATACGAGTACAACGTATTTTACAATCGGAAAAAAACTATATATGACGTATTTTGATTAAGCATTGTAAAGAAAATATTAAAAAAAGATTTTACCATAAATATGATTTACAAATAAATATTAATTGGATATTCATTTGTAAAACCATTATTTTTACTTATTATTGTATGAAATGATTATCCTGACTAGGTGACACATCTCTAATTGACTTTTTTTTTTCTTTTAGCAACATAAGCTTACTATGTGCAGTTATAACACACTAATAAAAGTATTTTTCGTTGAAAAATTCTTGGTTTGAAAAATTCCCAATGTATATATATATTAAATTGACAGTTATACTTGTTTTTTAAATAAACTCAAAATGCAATACATGAACAGTTAAATAAAAGTAAAAGCAAACTTCAACTTGTTACTTTTGTTGAGTATGCCAATTCCTAATTACCTAAATACCTTTTTAAGCATAAATTATGGTATTTTACCTTATGGTAATAAGCGATAAGTAGATCTTTTTTTCAAGTTTTATTAAAATTAAATTTAAGTATTAATTTTAACAGGCTTGACCGTATTAAACTATATTCCTTCCTATCTTTTGACAATATCTATTCAAATTCAGTAAACATTTAATGTAATAAATCCATTTGTTTACTTAACCTATAGTTTATAATAGAAACAACGTAAATAGTAGCGCGATGATTGTACGTGTTGACTAAAATAAATGATTTGAGTGTTACCGGTTGCATGTTTGTTTGATTAGGTTACATTTCATAGAATGTAATTAAATGTAATAAACTATGTGTAAGCAGTGTTGCCAAATTGTACATTATATTTCAATGGCAAAATTGTTATGAGGCAACCAAACCAACACTCCAATACGTTCAATGTGCTCTTCAAAAACAAACGTGTTGTTACGTCTGAGGACTAAATTGAAATGTCTAACAGCTTGTAATAATACTGTTCTTCTCACTCTTTAATTAAAAAATGGAAGATGCACTACTGTTTGAGAGCAGAAATACGTAAAATGTTGATAATTTACCCAAACGAACGCCAGGAATATAAAAAGACCACCTATTAGTAAAAAAGTATTTAAAAGTTTTACTGGTTGACAGAATTCTGATGCAGTCAATAAAATACTTATAGTGAATGTTTAAATATTTTTCAAGTAGTCGTATCAATCATGAGTTTTTTTTAAATACTCACTGGCAAAAGTGCAAAACTAAGATCACATTTTTGTGTACTTTGTAAACAAAATTTCTAAAAGCCTCTCCATTCGAAAAACCTCTTCTAGAGTTTTCCGAGTATTTATAGTTTAACTGACTTTTTAACTATAATGTTTCTTTCGAACCGCATAATTAAAAAAGAAATATTTAACAATACTATATACTATACTATAGTCTAAAATATATAGGTTTTACGTCAATATTTCATATACCTAAGTATAATTTACATGTTAACATTCATACTGATTTTTTAAATAATAATTGTATTCTATTCAAAAAAACCATTCAAAAAGTACTTATACCTAAGAATTAAGAACCTTATGATTGTTAGCATATTTTCTTACATAATATTTGAAAACTATAAGCCATGTTAGCTCAGAGAATAAAGTGATTTAATAGTACGCGAGAAAACATAACTGGATGCTGGTACCACCTCACTAAACGCAACTATTTACACCGTGCCCAGCGGTGGAGAAAAACATCACGAAGAAACATTTTTGTCTAAGAAATTACAAACTTACTCGACAGAATCTTCATTGTCCTAAAAGATACCCAGGCATGAACATTATTTTTTTAAATAAAATGATTATATAAGATAGTTAATAATTCTGTTCTCATATTTTTTATACTTTTAAAGTAAATAACACTACAGTTAATACTTAACCCTGTCGCTGTCCGTGCACTACATATAGGTCATTGTTATTGTCTTACTATTGTGTCTGCAAACCGGACAGTGAAAGTATTAAGTAACTAGTAGAGTACACATGACTGTATTCTTTAAAACAAATATAAATTATATAATTAAAAATAGCGTAAAAAATGTTTTATTAAGGATCTTAGCTATCTCCCTAGAGATAGCTAGAGATCATTTGGTTCAATGTTATAGTCGCGAAAAAATCATTCATGTTTGTATTATGATAATAGTTACAGCGTTCCTTCATTTTATAATTCGTAACAAGGAGATGAGATATACGATTATTTTATTCGTAATATGTCCGGCGAGAGATCTCCCCTTTTCCTACCACGGCCACATTATATGTATGCCTCTTGTATTTGTATATATTTATCTTGGAGTTGCGTTGTTTTTTATATTTTATTTGCGTTGTTGACGTATATTAGTCGTTTTAGTACCTGAACAACTAAACTCTAATTTTTCTTTTTTTATATGAAGGTAGAGGTAGGTAACCTATCTAGATAGATTTGGAAAGTGAAACAAAATCTACAAAATTTATACGTGGTAGAGAGTTGTAGCACGAATTGGTTGGCTTGACCGGGAAAGGATCAAGCTCTCACAAAATACCACCGTAAAATAGCAGCTCATTGCAGCTGTGTTTCGTATGGTGAGTGTAGAGAACTAGATACCCCTTTTTACTGGAAACGAGGCATTCCATCTTAGTCCTCAGAGATAGCACACACATCTGCTTTTTGACTCTTAATCGAGGATAAATTTAGATATCTTTGAGCCACAGCGTCCACTTACGATCTGGTGAACTGTATGTTCGTTTGTCACCCTTATTCTATCAAAAAATATCAAAGTTTTATCCAATTAGAGCCGTTTCCGAGAAACCAGTTACAGACATATATACATAAAAGAATTGCTCGCTTAAAGTATATCGGATATTCAAATAAATAATAAAAGAATGTCCTTTTAAGGATGCAAGTCATCTCTGCTAGGAGATCGTCGGGTTCAAAAGTATAGTCGTAAATAAGCAACAAATATACATTTGTTTTTTGTGTTTAAAATTATTAGTTGTATTAGAAATGTTTTCTTCATTGCGATGACTAAGTTAAAAAATGAAAAATATTACGCACACTATTTATAATATAAATGCTTATTGCGTTGAATTGCTTTTTTATGGGTCATTGTAATAAATTGTAATAAACTGATGTTTTATCGCGCAGAACTTCAAAGTTGTGCTTTGGCAGTTGTTCAAAAATAAATGGATCTCTCAAATGCAACATTGTAATGGATTCAAGAGAAATCCCTTCACCGATAGCTTGTTGTGAACTACAATTCAAGTAATCTATTTCATATTATGGAGAAAATGTTTGATTTTGGTTTTATAAGGATAAAAAGGTCTGCCTTCAACGTTCCTTTCCTAGGAAGGTATTTTGCGATCGTTTTTTGCCTTTTTGAATAATAACTATTCACAATTTTTTTTCTTTCCTAACATACATCATCAAATCGGGAATTTAATAATAAAAAGGTTAAACCTTTTATATTGAAAAGTAACGCAAATATTTGTAGAGCGTCAGTGTGTCACATCCGCGGCTAATTGTCGCCACTGGTGACAAAAGGGCTAGTTCTTTTCTGAAATAAAGGTAGTATCAGCATAACGTTCGGAGTAGAACTATGTGATAATTTTAGGTTTTGTTTTTTTGTTTTTCTATATATTGTAGAGACAGGCGTTAAATGTGGACAATGTCCAGTATTCTATCATCGAGCTTGCGTTGGAGTCTCCGAACGCTCTAAGATCAATGAACGCTGGCAATGTCCAGAGTGTGAAAAGACTATACCAAAAGGTAACAACTCTTCTACTCCTGTTAGGGGCATGGTTAGAGAGAGCGAAAATTTAAGTCTGCAATGGCCGGAACAAGCAGTTCCTCAAAAAATATGGCAACCAGCTCCCCTGAGTCTTTTCGTCAGGAATCGATTCCAGAAATTCGGATTTTCAGAGAGGAACTTTATAGGGTCAGGGTGGAGCTAAAAGATTTTCGTGGGGATATGGTTGAACTGCGGGAATGTTTAGTGATGAGTAATAAAAGAATGTAGGAAATGGAGGGTATGATTAGCATTCTAGAACAGAACACTCAATGCAGCAGGTCCGTCGCAATAAATGAGCTCGAACAAACCGTTTCCCGACTCACGCGTGAGCTTAATGTACGTAATGTACATTAGTATATACTGGAAAAAAAGCATATTTTAACAATCAAATTAATAATTAATTTCAAATTTAATTACCGCAGGGGAGTAGGACTATATGATATTTAAGTTTCTAGTTTTAGTTTTTTTTTTTAATTATTATTATAGTTTTTAGTATTGTAAATAAAAATAAGTATTATGTAAATAAATTTTATTGTTACTCAAATTTTCAAAAAAAAAATTAATAATAACTTAAACCATCCGAAATTATTATGGAGGAACTTGAACATTGAGCAATCGACAATGCTTTCTGTGTTTTTCGATGACCCAAATATAATGAATAGCCATTTTCTTAATATTTCCGGGAATAATAATTTAACCATTTCTGATTTAACTCAATATGAGTTTCATCGATGTAATGAATTTAAATTTCATAATGTAAATGAAGAAACATATTCTTCATTTACATTATTACAAAGATTATATTATCAATAAAATCAAATGCTCACGGTATTGATAAATTTATTAGGGATATGATAATCTTAACACTTCCGACTACGTTAAAAGGGAATAGAGCAATCATAAATAAGTCAATTGAAACATATACTTTTCCTTCTTCGTGGAAAATAGCTCTCGTACGTCCTTTACCTAAAAACAATGATCCTAAGGATCTGAAATTCTTAAGGTTGTAGTGAAATTGGTGATAAGAAATAATTCACTGTTCACTGTTATAATGTTTACTCTTTTTATAAATCAGCTCTACAATTCAGAATTTTCACAGATTACAATTTAACTATAGTTTATGACAACACAGTATACAAACAGAAGGCTAATGCAATTTTAATACTAATTTAGCAACTAGATTTAATATAAGAGAAAAACAACGATATCAATGCCACACAGGGCAGTTGACAGTTAAAAACTATATTTTTAATTTTTGACATAAATTATGTGGCTACACGCCACATCACTCCCCCCAGAAACCGTCTCATGACGGGCGATAGTAATCTGGGAATCTCACACTTCGTCCCGAACGTGTTTTTTTTAATTTTTGTGTCTTCTTTACTTTCAGGCGGCTACATTATGACAGGACCTTGGAGTTCAGTGTTTTCCTGAATTGTCTAGGCTGGTTTTAGCCGATTTATAGAAACTGTGACTTCATTGCCTCTAATTAGAAGTTTATAAACTTCATCATTTCTTTGTATGACTTTGTATGGCCCTGTATAAGATGGTTGAAATGCTCACGATTTTGTTTCATCTTTCAGGTACACGTGCGTAGCTGTTGGCAAGTCTTTGGAAACAAAGGTCTTGTATTTACTGTGCCATGACGCTGGCAATGAACGTAAATTTTCCATATTAGCACGTAGGCGTGCAGTGAAATCCGTCACATCAGTAGTTGTTTTCAAGGAAGGATAGAAGAATTCTCCCGGTAGTCTTAACGATTCACCATAAACTAAGTCAGCCGGCAATGCTAGTAGATCTTCCTTTAAAGTACTTCTCATACCTAATAGTACTAGTGGCAAACTTTCAGTCCAGTGTTGGTTACTATGACAAGTTATGGCCGATTTTAACTGCCTGTGCATTCATTCCACCATTCCTTTATATGCAGGGTGATAAGCAGTTGTTTTCTTGTGTTTGAAACCTATTGAATCTGAAAGATATTTGAACAGTGATGATTCAAACTGCCTTCCCCGATCAGTTATTATTACCACAGGACATCCAAATCGCGAAATCCAACCTAGTAGCAGGGCCTTTGCAACGGATTTCGCAGTTATATCTATTAATGGAATTGCTTTTGGCCAACGTGTGAATCTATCTACCGCTGTCAAACAGTAACGAAAACCTTCTGATGGTGGAAGAGGTCCAATTATGTCTATGTGAATGTATTGGAATCGGGAACGTGGCAATTCGAATGTATGTAGCGTCGATGACACGTGTCGGGTAATTTTTGAGGTCTGGCAGGCGAGCCATGCTTTAGCCCATACTCGGCAGTCTTTGTTCATACCGGGCCAAACGTAACGCTGTGCTACTAATTTTGCGGTAGCATTAGCGCCTGGGTGACTCGGTGAATGCAGTGTTGCATAAATTTGCCTTCGAAGTTGCTGGGGCACATAAGGACGTGTTACTTGCGTTTTATTGTCGCAGTATAATTCTTCTAGTGTACCCGGTATTTTAACTTTAATTAGTTGAAGCGATGTTTGACTTTTTATTAATTTTACAATACAATACAATACAATAACTTTATTTCAGGCATCAAGGACTTAAAAATTAAGAACATTGGCCCATAGCAATGTATACCTTAACCTAAAATATATATATAAAATATAGACATAACTTAACACTATTTAGGGAACTTTTTTCTTTGGAGCGTCCCTGTATCGGCGAAACACTACCCCAGAGGGCCAGAAATCGGGAGCGAGGAATGTCTCTTTATGTTTTGCAGGAACCTGGAGTACGTAGGATTTGAAGTTCGTTGACCTATTAGACTCCAGACGCTGCAAATGTAAAGAGATCGGATCCTCAATGCGGCATCGGCTTCGTTCTTCCACGAAAGTACTTTTGTCCAAATGGGAGATGTAGAGTTGTATGGTTGGCTCCACAGCACGCAGAGTTGTACTCGCGTTTATCTTGGCGGTCCCATGCTGGTTACAGACGGGTCGCGACCGACGTCTCTTCTCAACAAGAGTAAACCCGTCCTTATCAATCTTGTCTTGGGTCACCACTGGAACTGATTTTATTTCCATATTCTTCCGCTTTCGACCACAAGAGGGTGCCGGTTGTAAAGATTTTCGGGCAACATCCGCAAACGTCTTCCCTTGTTTTGAGGTTGGCTTCGGCGGAGGGTACCAATGGGTTCAGTCAAGGGTTGAGGTGGTGCTACAATGACGATCGAGGTCGCCCTAGTTTCTCGGTCATCAACCCGCTGACAGACGGTTGTAGTGTTATGCTACTTACATTTCATTGTACACTATTTTCCTTCTGTTTTTGATTTTCTGCATTCATGGTTTGCATCACTTTATACTATTTTTCTATTCTGTTTTTGATTTTCTGCATTTATATTTTGCATCACCTTTATTTCCATAGGATCCTGTAACGATTTTACACAATAACAAATCATTTTCACTTCGTATTTTCACACTATCTAGCACTTTTAAAATCGCTGTCAATGGAGTCTTACCTTTTTCGGTCTTTTATTGAATTCTCTGTAACTCTACAATTTCAGGCTTCGTGCGCGCTTCCGCGCATTAGTTTTTCCTATATGAGCAATATCTCATTTCTTACTTAAATGTAATGGTTTTCCAATTATATACCTAAAACCAAAAATTTGTATTTCTGACAACCATTATTTATATGGTTGTTATGGTAACTTTTATTTAAATTTGTCACTGGTGTGTTGTTCCTAATTTAATATTTTAACATAAATACTCTATGGCTATAGGTCATTTACAATAAATTTCCTTTTAATTTAAATAATTTCTCGTTCTCTCTAAAAAGGTATATAAGCCGAACAAATGGAGAATACGAAGAGTCTCGCTTCAGTTCTCAAACGAGAAACATCTACTAAAGGCCCGGGATCCTGCAAGCCTCCATCTACACGTGAAGTAGTCGGCGCATCCTGCAGACCAGGCGCTGAGATCCTGCAAGCCTCCATCTACACGTGAAGTCGTCGGCAGTCTGCTTCAAGCGCGGGGCCACACTACCTTCGGGCGCGCTACGACTGCTTGCTCCAGGCGGCGAGTGCAACTACTGCCCGCGCTACCTTCGGGCACGCTACGACTGCTTGCTCCAGGCACCGAGTGCACCTACTGCCCGCGCTACCTCTGGGCACGGCGACTACTTCTCCAAGTACTGAGCGCACCTACCCCAGGCGCTACGTGCGCCGGCTTCGGACGCTGCGTGTGCCCAGTCCAGGCGCTGCGTGCCGTCGCCGCTGAGAAACCTCAAGCTCTGCGTGTGCCTATTTCTACAAAAGCAGCGAGGCTCCAGGCTCCACTATAAAACTATATTGTCCTATTCTCCTACCTTTATTTTTTTTAAAACCTAATTGTAATCTCATTTCATCCATCATCTTCATATTTCATTTTTTTTATAAAATTGTAAATACTTTTCTGAAACTTTAAATATATTATTTTCTTGGTCTACTTTTGTTGTTTTGCTATTCTTAGGTTAGGTTCTTTCTCTTTTAATTGTCGCTTCACGACACGGTATCGCGTTACAGAGTCGCAATCATCGATGAAATATGACTACTATTCCGGTTACCGCGTGTCGTATTTACATTCTGCGACGTGAATATGCAGACGTTGCAATTATGTTGCGCAACATATTGACTTGGTTCCTCAGCTCTGTTGCGGCTCGTTCCGATTCCTCAAATTTGGAACGGATGTCGGTAACATCGGCTCTCAACGTGGTGATGTCTTTCAATAATCTGGTGACGTCTACGTGATCGAACGTCACGGGAGGCAGCTTGTTGAGATCACGCGCGACGAAAGTTGGGATGTCATCAGGGTCAGTCTCATTGAACAGCCTGAAGATGTCTTGCAGGTCTTTCTTACCGCGTCCATCCCTGTGACATGTGATAAGACGGATTTGGGTCACGGCTGATTCTGCTAACACCTTCTTCGCTTGGATGATCTCGTCCTCGGTGAAACTTGTTATCAGTACCTGTTCCAGAGACACCTGTTCCATGACGTCCAATTTTTGTTGAACTAAGGCCAGGTACTCGTGGATTACGACGGTTTCGGAGCGTTTAGTTTGACACGCCATTTCGAATTATTTTTGCGCAGTAGGTATTCTTACGCTACAAAATACTGTAGGTTCGGCATTAGAGCCGTCACGTCATTATGAAGCGACTGCACTAACCGGTAATAAAATTGCGACTTTATTGGATGTGAACCCTTTACCGCTCCGGTTAGGAGTGAATTTAATGGAGCTTGAGTTTCTGCTGCTCCTGGGACAAATCTGCGATAGAAATTTTACATTCCCAGGAATCTTCTCAATTCTTTCACGTTCTTTGACACTGGAAAATCTTTGATGACTTTAACTTATGAGGTCAAGGGTTTGACGCCTTCGGGTGAAACGGTGTAGCCTAAGAAGGATACAGTCGATGCTCCGAATACACATTTGGACGTGTTTATTACCATTCCATAGTCTTGCAATTTTGTGAAAACTTGATGGAGATGTTTAAGGTATGTTTGTTCGTCTTTTGAAAAAATTAAAAATCGTCCAAATAAGAGTAGCAAAAATCGAGTCCTCTCGTCACTTCGTCCATGAATCTTTGGAACGATTGGCTGGCATTTCTCAGGCCAAACGTCATATACGGGCACTCATACAATCCGAAGGGCGTCGTTATGGCCGTTTTTGAAATATCTTCTGGATTTACCGGTATTTGATTATATTATGCTTTAACTAAATCAACGGTTGAAAATATTTTGCATCCTGATATATTGTACGTAAAATCTTGAATATTACGTATAGGATACCTATCTGGTATCGTGCGTGCATTTAATAGCCGATAATCGCCACATGGTCTCCACCCGTTATCTTTTTTAGGTGCCAGATGTAGTGGAGATGACCATCGACTTTCTGAAGGTCTTGCTGTTCCATTTTTGAGCATAGCTTTAAATTCTGCTTTCGCTATTTTCAATTTGTCAGGTACTAATCGCCTTGGTGCACAAGAAACTGGAGGTCCTGGAGTTGGAGGTGAACTTTATGCGTGCCTGAAGGTCGATTATATCAAAGAAGTTGCGCAAAAGAGTATGATACTTAGATTCACCGGAAATCGTTTTTACCGATGATATGGCGTTTGATGAAAGAGGGAGGGAGATCTCCCGCCCGGCAAGGTGTTATGCCCGAGAAGCGGCCAACGCTCCGAGTGGTAGTTCGGAGCTATTCTATATTATACTGTTTTAATTTCGGAACTTTGTTAGCGCGATTTAGACTTCGATGTGTTTTCGCTTGTGGCGCGACGACAGCGCCGCCACAAACACGTACTCGATCTTGTACGCAACTGCTTTTGTAGGTTAAAGGTGTTATATAGAATCCGCGAATACATTCAGTTGGACTTAAGAATTAAACTGTGTGAATCTCTCGTTCTTTCAAAATTAAACGACTGCATTACAGTGTATGGACCCTGTATTTTGGAAAAGTCACAACGTCTAAATCAACGTATACAAAATGCTTGTGCACGATACTGCTTCTCAATACCAAAACTGTCCCATGTAACCCCTTTTTTCAAGGAAGCAGGTATTTTGAAAATGAAAGCGCGACCGAAACTACACCTCGCAAATATTTGATGTTGGCAAAACTAAGTCACCCCAATATTTATATGATAAGCTTATATGGAGAAATCGACAAAACATCATTAGTTTTTATACGAACCCACTTGCCAATCCCACTTACTGTTCTACAGCGTTCGGCCTAGAGCCTACAGCAGATGTTTCTGCCAGCATCGTTGAGCATTATATTATGTTTGTTTTTAGTGTGTATTTACAAAGCTTATCGTTACGTTTATTTTTATATATTTTTTGAAACCTTTTTATTTTTATATAGAATATAATATGATATGAATATATTTATGTATAATATGTCTTGCATGTATGTATGTGTGTGTATCCCTAATTGTATATATAGGTATATTTATGAGCAACGAAATAATTCAATTTATAAAATAGTTATTGAAATGTATGTCATAAACACTTCCAGGTGGATCGTACGTGTATCTGTTGTTATGACAGAATCATCAGCGCTGTAGGTTACCCTGCGGTATTACGCTGAGTCATAACCTTTTCACTGGCTCGATACACACCCCGTCTCTTGTAATTTTAATCTACCATACTTTTAACTATTTATTTTTTATATTTGTGTGTAGTATGTGTAATGTGTACATCATCATCATCATCATCATTACAGCCCTTCACAAGTCCACTGCTGAATATAGGCTTCCCCCATGGAGTGCCACAAAGCACGTTCCTGAGCCACCTGCATCCATCGTCTTCCTGCATGTCTTACCAGGTCGTCACTCCATCTAGTGGGGGAACGCCCTACACTTCATCCGCCGGTACGAGGCCGCCACTCGAGAACTTTTATTCCCCATTGGTTGTCCGTTCTTCGAGTTATATGGCCGGCCCATTGCCACTTCAGCTTACTAATCCGTTGGGCTATGTCGGTCATACTGTCTCTACTGCGGATATCCTCATTTCTAAGTTTATCACGCAGAGAAACTAGGAGCCCTCTCCATAGCTCGCTGAGTGACCTTGAGCTTCCTTATCCGGCCAGCAGTGAAAGACCTCGTCTCAGTTCCATAAGCCATCACTGGCAACACGCACTGGTTGTACAATCTCGTTTTTAAGTTTTGAGGCATACCTGATGAGAAGATGTGCCATAATTTCCCGAACACTACCCAAACGAGTTGAATCCGAAAGAGTTCATCATAGAAAGTCCCTCTTTCTCCATAAAGTCGGCCAGCTACTGGCCCCTCGGGTTCCGTTGCCCTATTCCGAACTTCCCTACTTTCAGCTCACCGTTCTCTCTCGTGCCTAGTTTTGCGTTGAAGTCTCCCATTAACACAGTTTTAACAGTGGTAGAGCCACGCGGCAGCATTTGCTGTCGCATGGATGGGCCGGCTCGAACCGGGGTGGTACCACGACCTCACAGAATACCAGCGTGAAGTAGAGGTTTACCTCTGCGTTTCGCTTGGTGAATGCAGGTGGCCGAAGGCCCTTTTTACTGGAAATGAGGCATTCCATCCTAGTCCTCACGGGTGTAAACGCATCTGCATTTTGATCTGTAACAGAGGATAGATGTAGATGTTTATGGGCCGCAGCAACCACTTACCATCAGGTGGACTGTGTGCTCGTTTTTCACCCTTATCCTATAAAAAAAAACCGTATAGTGAGTTTTGGAGGAATGCATGGCTCTAGAGATATCCTCATACATTTCCTCCACCTCCCCATCGAGGTGTGCCGAGGTTGGTGCGTAAACCTGTATAACCTTCAGCAAATACCGTTTGGTGATTCTGAGTATAAGGTACGCAACCCTCGTCGACACACTCCCAATCTTTACAACGTTGTTAACGAGACACTTGTGGACGATAAATCCGACACCTCCTTGGGACAGATGGTCGCCCTCCCAGTGATAGAACAAGTTGCCGGATTCGAGGATTACCGTGTCCCCCCCCCCCCTCTCTTCGTACCTCGGATAGTCCTATAATATTCCAGCGCAACTAGTTTATCTCTTCTTCCAGCTCCAGGATCTTCTCTTGGATATTGCTGCTATCAGGAAGATCCTGCTGCCCATCTCCTGACTGTTTCCCACTGTCGCCTTTACGACACCCACGGGAAGATATGGGGTAGTGGATATTCTTAACCGCTACTACACGGCAATGTGAACAGTTCCAGTGAAAAAATGTCTTTCTTTCTTTCTTTCTAATGATCGAGAGCAGGTGTTGCTTGCGGCTGACCTTGAGATCACAAATATTCCGGAAGAGAGAACTGAGAACATGACTCATACGATCGTGTTGGTGGCTGTCAAGATCGGAGTATCGCTGGACGAGAGGGACATCGTGTTTGCGGATCGTGTAGGTGCAAATAATGAGGGTGACAGTGCGGATGAAGGTAAGGAACGGGGACGACTCGTGATAGTGCGCCTGGCGCGCCGCCAGCTGCGCGTCGAGTTGTTACGAAGCGCACGCGTGCGACACAATGCTATTACCGCTGATCTTGGTCTGCCAGGTCCACCTTGTCGCTTTTATATTAATGAGCGTCTCTCAAAGGCTAATCTTCAGCTATTCTACTGGGTTCGGGAGGCAACAAGGCAACTCCGGTGGAGATATTCATGAACCAGACGTGGTAGAATCTATGCTCATCAAGGAGATGGGAAGACTGCTCATTGCATCCGATCTGAGGCAGATCTGATCCGTGTTTTTTGCAACGATGCAGTTAGGTTACCTTCAAATTAATTTTATGACATTGCTTGTTTTGAATATTAATATATTTGTACTCACATGCATATCTTTTATCATGGATATAACTCTTGTTGTAAGACTTATACTTTTTTTAGTATGATATGATTTTTCTGTACGCTACATTTACACTGTGTACCTTATGATTTATTATGTTACTTGTGTTGACTTCAGAATTTATACTTTGTATTATCATCGGCCAATTGCTATATTGCTTTTTATGTTTATTATTATGCTTATGCTACAAAAATGTTCGGTTGTAAATTTTGTGAAAGATAACAAATTTAATAGTGATAAAAATATTCATAGTCACCAAATACTACTGCTACCGTTGGTTTACTAACATTTTAATTTATACTCAATACCAATTATTATAAGTGAAAATCGCAGACCTAAAATTCTATTAAATTATATAATTATGTTAAACATATTATATTACATTAAATATTGTGATTGTCTATTTATATATTATGATTTTAATCTATGGGGAAAACACAGTAATATGAAATCAAAATCTATATTTACATTCCAACCAACTTAATAAAAGTGAAAAACAAATTACTTAAAATTGGTTTGATTAGTACTGGGTTGCCCAGGTTGACATTATGGCAATAAATAAAATATGGTTGAGGGAGGGTGAGGAAGGCCGCGCGCCCTTTATGCCCGGGTACCGGCTGCGGCACGCGCCTCGACGGTGGAATATTTGGTCTTTCTTTTATGAATCCCCGTATTTAAGCTGATGACAACACTACAACAGTTCCATGAACGATCTTCAGTAGGCTATTTCACCTACATGAAATGTATCATGATCACAACATGATCATTTTAATACCATAAATCACCTACATGTTCTTCAAAAATGCATTTCACCTACATGAAATGTATCATGATCACATACATGATACTTTACCTTTCATGTACACATAGAAGTTTATACGTGGTAGAGCCATGCTGCAGCTATATATCTGGTATAGTTGTAACACGAATGGGTTGGCTCGACCGGGGAGGGACCACGATCTCACAGAATACCAGCGTGAAATAGCAGCTTAATGCTGCAGTGTTTCGTATGGTGAATGTAGAGAACCGAAGACCCTTTTTACTGGAAACGAGGCATTCAATCTTAGTCCTCACGGGTGACAACGCATCTGCATTTTGATTCGTAATCGAGGATAGATGCAGATTGTCTGTGGGCCACAGAAACCACTTACCATCAGGTGGACTGTGTGCTCGTTTGTCACCCTTATCCTATAAAAACAAATATGATTATTTCAATACCATAGATCACCTGCATGATCTTCAATAATGCATTTCACCTACAATATAAAATGGATCATGATCACATACATGATCATTTTAATGCCATAGATCACCTGCATGATCTTCAATGAAGTATTTCACCTACAATATAAAATGTATCATGATCACATACATGATCATGTGGCGGGTGGAAGGAAAAGGGGAGATCTCCCGCCGGGCAAGGTGTTCTGCCCGGGGAGCGGCCACCGCTCCGATCGGTAGTGCGGAGCTATTCTATATATGCTGCTTTAACTTCGGAACTTTGTTAGTGCGATTTAGGTTTCGATGAATTTCGCTTGTGGCACGACAATAGCGCCGAACTACCAATCGTAGCGGTGGCCACTCCCCGGGCAGAACACCTTGCCCAGCGGGAGAACTCTCCTTTTCCTTCCACCCGCTACAGTGGTGACCCCGACGTGATATGAACACGTAACCAACAACCTTTGGAAACTACAACTTCATAACCTTCGTCATCGTCCTCGAGTACCCCATTCATTCGCTCTCGAGCAGATATTGTCTGCAGTCTTCACATTCTGCAAGCCATCTAGCTTTATAAAGGTTCATCGCAGCACAAAGTACCTACCACTTTACAACTTCTTCAACCGAATTTGCCATTTTCAGCAAATCTATTATTATTCAGTGCAAACAGAAGTTTTTAAAGGTAATATACAACTAATTTAAGAATAATGGCGTATGTGTATCAGTAATAAATGGAATAGCTGTACAACTCGCCCCCGAATATGCTTTAAAACGGGTTGAAACGTAAAATTACCATAACGTTAATGCATTATGGCATGCTAATGTTGTTAAAAGGTATTCTTGTAAATCTAATCCATTTTTATTTTCAAATTGGCCTTAGGTACATTATTTGATATGAAAGTAGAAATTATTGTACTACGATTTAATATTCCTGAATCGTTTTTTGGGTTTTAAATATAATACTACCCTAATAACCTAGTAAATTTTACATTTTTCAAGTTAAGTTTTCATTTAACATGAAATAGTTATTTTACCTATACATGTCCTGAATTACTAAGGCATATGCATTCACTACAGACAGAGTAAAAGTTGCCATATTTCCTCTTATACCCATATACTATTAATTAATTTGTGCCATATGTTCCTAACCATTTTCACTTTGTTGGAATTCCAGTCGAAGTCAACATTGTCTTGAGAACAATTACAACAATTTACTTGTTGTGTTATTATTGTCCGTGTGTCTCTGAGAATGCATTCTAGTTCTCCTTTGTTTTATTACACGACGTGAGTGGGCAGCCGGTACATAATTTTTGGCACTATAATATATTTGGTGGTTTTCTAAGTTATTTTCGTTATGAATTCGAATAATAAAGGATAAAAAAGGAAAATTTTATCCTAGGGTTTGAGATGGCAGTGGATAGCTCGATATTGCTGCAATATGAGTTGCAGACTTCACACGCCTTGCAAGACTTCTGTCTTACAAAAATGGTTTAACTAAAACCCACCATTTTATTGGAAATTATTGATATGAAAATATTATTGGAAAACTAAAACCCAACTTCAAAAAAAGAAAACTAAAAAGCTATAAACTGCTACTGATTTTAAGCATTTTTATATTTCATTTTTATATTTATTACTATTATGGTGCTTAAGTATTTTTGTAATGTCATTGCAATACCTTTAACATGATTAGATATACGAGTATATTATACACAATTCATAAGTTCATTACAATATAAAACGTTATTGGATTTAATATTATTATTATTAATTTTATTCTAATGCATGCCGTACCTTACCTTAAATATTTCATGGTATTTATTGGATAAAAAATAATTTTATTCTTACTAAATTAAAAAAAATGTAGAACTTTCCAGAATTAATTCTTAAACTCAAAAAGCAAGTAAAAAATTTAATTGTAATTACACCACAGAATAAATTATAGTACTGGTTACACACATACTAAAGTAAAATTATTTTTTTACTTTTATATTAATTTATACACGTATATCAATTCTCACAAACCATAAGGAATATTAAAAAAGTTTCGAGCAAATATTTTCTGGTTTGCAATTTTACATAAAAAAAGTTTGTGTTCAAAATATCTTATATTAGTTCCCATATGTGACAACGTATTAATAATTTTCAACAATAATAATTTAAAATTTAAAATTTTGTACAGCCTACTTCAATATAAGTTATTAAGAATAACTCAAATAACTCAAAAACTATTGGTCTGACCTTGATCAAATTCATATGGGACCACGAAGTATCAGCTTCCATAAAAAAAAGAACTATCGAAATCGGTCCACCCAATAAAAAGTTATGAGGTAAAACACGTTAAAAAAAACATACGCGTCGAATTGAGTACCGTCTCCTTTTTGGAAAACGGCAGAAAATTTGTTTTTGGTGTTAATTATTTTCCTTCTAGGTAATCAAGTTCTAGATAGTAGAGGAATCTTTTCCTAACTAGCACACTATTTCTACCGCCAATTAGCACAGCTTGCGCTGCTGTGTTTCGGTCTAAAGGGCCATTATAAAGACAGCCAGTTTAATTACAAGCTGTGAAGCATTCTATATTAGTCTTCAGTGTTACCAAGCATATGTGGCCTTTTTTGTTTGGAGTTGGCCGTATGTGTTCGTACACTGTAGTGGTCACATACAATCAGGTGGACTGTAAATTCTTTTGTCACTTTAGTTTTATAAACTAAAAAAAAGCTTCCAAATAAGACCCCAAAAATTAAAGAAACATGTGTATTGAAGTGGAAGTGGAAGAATGTTTGTTTTGCTGATCCTCAAAAAACAATAACATAGGAATCCGAAAAGCTGGACTTCTGTACCTGTTAAAACGCTAGTAGAGTAATAGTTAACAGTTTTTATTCAAAAGAAATAAAAAGGTAACTTGTTTCATTTAAACTAAAATATGCAACACTCTAAAATTAAATGGCAGGGCCAACAAAATCTCGTAATATGCCAAATCCAAATCTTATAAATAAAAGTTCAAACATTTGTTACTATAGCTATTCTATATCGAAATTTTTGCATATCTTTGATAAATGATGCGACTACGAGTATGTCTCTTTGCCTTTTTTCAAATTAACCCTTATCAATTTCGACATATTTGCGGATTATACTTAATACAATTTTGTAAGGTCTACTCGTACGCTTAGAGTCTATGATTATGTATGCTCTAAGCTTTGTTCTCTAAGTTTAGTTTGCGCTTAAAATATTCTCAAGATTGAAGAATATTTTTTGAACAGGTATTAGTGTAATAATTACAAATTCGAAACATAAATATAATAATAGAACCACACTGATGCTTACCGTTAATACTACCGTCAGAGGCTATCGAAAATCCACTGCTGAACGTAGGTCTCTCGAGCCTAGAAAGCGAATTGGCAACAGTTATTTTGATTTGTAATCCGCATATTAATACTGCTATTTCACGCTGGTATTCTGTAAGAACGTGGTCTTTCCCTAGTTAAGCTGACCCATTCGTCCTATACACGTAATACAACAGTTACGGTGCAGCTTTAAGT
Organism: Parnassius glacialis; assembly: GCA_033319125.1. Lineage (NCBI taxonomy): Eukaryota > Metazoa > Arthropoda > Insecta > Lepidoptera > Papilionidae > Parnassius > Parnassius glacialis. The sequence goes on from JAVANC010000008.1 coordinate 17,027,724, forward strand.
CGTAGAAACTGGTACATAACTTTTTTGTTTTAAATTTAATTAATTAAACACTTGATACAAAGTCAAATGAGAACAAATTAAAATGTCAGTACGCTTTTAAAATCGTTTTTATTTAAATTTAATTCGCTTTCGAAAGCAACATTTGTACTTAAAGTAAGGGGTCATAGTTAATACCAACTTAAATGTTTAGGTTAGACTCGCTGAAATGAGGGTTGAAAATAACGAAAAGAGAAGCGTTGAATAATTAGGTTCAAATTAAAAGTCTATTCATATAGTCTTAGATAATACACGTGTTAGGTGAATTAATATTTAAGTTCTCCTTGATTCAAAGGGTTAAGGAAACGTCCCTAAAATTGGAAAATTATAAAATCGTAACTTTATTATTTTACCAACCGTTTTCTAAAAAGGAGGAGGTCCCATATTCTACGCGTAAATTTTGTGAAAAATCGCTGAACCGGTTTGTATGATTCGTTTTTTACTAAGCAAAATATTTTTCTTTAGTTTTGAATTGGTTTTTACATAGTTTTTAATAATAACAAGAATGTTAAAAGATCATTCAAGCAGCCTACTGAAGGACGTACTGAGTACCAACCATAGAATTATCGCCCGGTAGAAACGCAGTCTAGTACAAAATACGAGCGTAAAAGTAACGCAAGGTTAGTATGTTAGGTTGCGCGAGTCGAATGTGCCTACGCTCGTCATACGCACACATACACGGCATTCATTGATACCAGTTTCTGGCGTTTGCAATCGAATTGTGCAATTCACTACTTTATTGATTAATTATAATTAATCGATTAAATAAAGATTACGTATTACGTACGAAGACGTATTTTATGAGAATATAAAATGGAATAATATAAACACGATAATGATGGTACCTACTATAATAACTTTTTTATACATATTTTAATGCTACAAAAATGCAGACGTAGTAAATTTTTTGGATATTATGTTACATACATACATACATAAACACTCACGCCTGTCACCCAGAGGGGTAGGCAGAGACTATGGACTTCCATTTGGCACGATCCTGACAGACCTCTCTCGCTTCCTCCACATCCATATACCTACGCATACACGCTCGTCGGTTAAAGGTACTCTTGATTTGGCCCATTTTCAATATATCACCAATTTGGTCGATAAACTTTCGCCTAGGGCGACCCTTCCCGACTCTGCCGTTCACCTCTATGTATATATGTATATATTATGTTATACACAATTATTCAATCCAATGCAATAAAGACATCGTGTAAAGTTTAATTTTAACTGACTTAAAAAGGAGTAGGTTCACAATTAGACACGCTGAAATTTTAACTTTAAAGTAGCCTGCTTTTCATCATCATCATTATCATTACAGCCCTTCAGAAGTCTAATGCTGAACATAGGCCTTTTTTTATAGGATAAGGGTGACAAACGAGCACACAGTCCACCTGATGGTAAGTGGTTGCTGCGGCCCATAGACATCTACATCTATCCTCGTTTGCGAATCAAAATGTAGATGCGTTGCCACCCTAGAGGACTAAGATGGAATGCCTCAGTTCCAGTAAAAAGGGCCTCCGGCCACCTGCACTCACCAAGCGAAACGCAGAGCTAAACCTCTACTTCACGCTGGTATTCTGTGAGGTCGTGGTACCACCCCGGTTCGAGCCGGCCCATCCGTGTGACAGCAAAAGCTGCCGCGTAGCTCTAACACTGTCAAGGCCTCCCCCAAGGAATGCCACAAAGCACGGTTCTGAGCCGCCTGCATCCATCGACTTATCTTACCTGCTTTTAATTGACAGTAAATAAAGAAATCTTTATTCTATAGTCTAAAACTTTTACTTAATCAGCGAAACAGTTAAGAAAATAAAATAGTTGTGTGAAAATGGCGTCAATGCACCGCTCTCAGCTGATCACTTCATATTAGTTTTAAGCAGGCACCCATGAGGCACCAATTTCTAATATTATGTTAATACTTAGATAAGTAGGTGTCTACATATAAACGTTTGAATTTTACACAGAGCGTTGCGATTTAACGTTTTAAATAGATAATAGAAAATAAAGACTTTTAAAAGAAAGTTGTATGATACAAATGTTGCTAGTTGTGAGGAAAAAATTTATATATTAGGTATATAGATAACTTAGGTAAGTATTTTTTTAGTTTTACGTAATAATAATCAATTGAATATATAAAATTATCTCTGAAATGTATTACCATCACTTTTTAATGTTTGTCATCACCGTTGTGACAATATTTTAAGTCATTTTTACAATTTGTCGCGAGCTCTTCTCCGTAAAATGAGAATTTGCGCACTGACGGCACGCTGAGTGAACTTACGCGGTGTCGCATTAGTTTTACATGCTTCACATTCGGTGCGCGTAGTACGATTTTGTACGTAATAATTCCATGGTACCAACATTTATTAATCAGATTAGTCGACTGGCTTCCCGTTATGGTGCAGTGGTGTTGTAATAATATCCAAAACCCTATATCATCGTAATAGGCAACAAAGGGAAACTGAAACAGGAGATGGGCATCACCTTCCTGATAACAACTCAAAATAATAAAACAAATGCTTTACTCAACCCTGCCAAGCGTGACAACTATTGCGAAGCAATCTATGGAGGAGGCCTACGTTTAGCTGGTAACTTTTTAGGCTGTAATAGATGGCTTAAAGATTATTTTAATTTACAATGGCGTTTTTATACAAAACAATAAAAGCTGAATTCAAAAAAAATTATATAGTCTTACTTGCATTATGGATATAATTATGTGTTTCAAGACTCTTATCACTACCTCTTCTCACTAGCGGTAACGACCAGTCACGGACGTACTAATTCCATTAGCAGCCCCTAAAAAGATATAGAGCGACTAATACTTCTGAATTTACTCATCTCATCCAGTTTCTGTTATGTTAGTACTATTAACCTGAGTATGTGACTTTTACAGATTTATTCTGAATTTACTAAGCACCTCAGATGCTATCCTGGGCTTAATCGAGGTACTCTCGAAATTGTCACTGTCATTGTCACAAGAGCTACACTACAGCTATATTATGACTACAAAACGAATGGGTGGGGTTGACTGAGGGAGCACTACGCTCCCTCAGATAATACAAAACGATAAAAGAGTCTCCTTCTGACTACAAACGAGGCATTCCATTTTAGTCCTTAGATGTGACAATCTGTGAAATTCTTTGTTTGGAAATTATTACAGATGTCCATGAACAGCAGTAACTACTTACCATCAGATCGATTGCTCTTTTGTTACTGAAATCCAGTTCTGTTAGATCCCTGATTTATATCAGGCCTTAAACTAGAGAACGGTAAAATGAATAAATAACTAAATATAATAATGAATTATATAGTTAAATCTTATTTTAGAATCATACGATTTATTAATAAAAGTTCAATCAAAATCCGTGCAATATTTTATCACATTTCATACGGGCGTCCATGTTGTCTGTCTTACTAACCAAAGTCGCTTTTCCTTGTAATTTTTCACCGTCAGGGCTGCATGAGTATATTATTTAGCCAACTTAAAAAAGAACGTAAAAAATAAAATAAAAGAAGATATGTCGTAAAGAAGTTTCACTTCGTACGTATATACAAAAAAATTACACACAATTTTTCGACCTTATATTACTCATGTCATTTAGATTTTTATTTATATCTAATGAACAGAAGTTACCTCGTTACAGTTTTATTTGATGTATAGATTATATCACATAAAGGTTATAATGAAAACTTTTAATTTGCCTTCATTTATATTTGACTCGTAAAATAGATAAAAGCTTCAAAATTAGATTTAATAAAAAGGAAGATAAAATTAAACTCTAAACGTGTCCAAGCGTTTGAATGGCATTTTGACAGGGGTAAAGTACGCGCATTATATTGAATATGATAAGCGTTTCAGATCCTTCATCAAAAACTTTTATCAAACCATTTTTGTCCCATAAAGTGTTAAAATATTAAATTACATATCTCAAAAATAACGAAACGAAAGAACGCATTATTCAAAAAATAACACCGACCGAGGCGCGTAGAATAAGTGATGCCAAAAGGAATATCAAATAGCAAAATAACACTGTTCAGCAATCGGTGTTTAGTAGGCCTGATGCTGAGCGAAGGTCTAATTGTAAAAAAATTAATTAACGCCGTATTTTATAACGTCTTATGCAATTTAAAATGCTTTTCGCAACATTATCTTATTTTATTCATCTATATATACAAATAAAATTGAAGTGTACGTCTGTAATATCGTAATAACTGCCTTCTATTGAGCGGAGAGGGTTGTTTGCATGCTATAACGACATAAAAAAACAATGTTTAAAATTTTTATCTGCTGTCCCGGGTAATCTTCAGAATAGCTGAATCATTTGTAATGAAACTTCACGAATAGATATGGTAGATAGAGGGCAATCCCAGGAATGATCTAAGCTATATTTTGTCCAAAAAAATGAAGAATTTTTAAATATTATTGAAAACTATCCTTTAAACATTAAGAGACATAAATAAAAGTTTTGAACAAAAATATTTTTGGTTTGCTATTTTACACAAAAAAGTCCTTAAAATTTTAGTGAAGAATCTATTTTTAACATTTTTTATTTCACCGCTATTATAAGGAATACGGGCATAAATAAGAATGTCGTGTTAAATATAGCGCCAAATTGCGTTTCTTTGATTTATAATGCTAGGTATCGGTTGTTACCGACTAAACAACAAATTGAACAAACAAATTACAATTTGCTTAATCAGCAATGAAAATCTAACTCAATTAGTCTGGGACAAGTAATTAAACGGAAAGTATGATACAATTTAAAATGTACTGCAAAATATTTAGAAGGATTACAAGACAAGCCACAGAATTCTTTTTTGTCTACGGAAACTAATCCTGATTTTATAACAAAGCATTGGGAACATGTGAAAGCTTCATAAAACTAAGTCGTCTTTTTAAAAATACGAACTGAATATGGTTAGGTTAGTTTAGGCTGTAGTGGGTCCGAAGTCAGAGTGGGGAGGTACATGAAGTACCTAGACCTCCACCTTGACAATCACTGAGGCTTCGAAGAACATTTCGAGCGCCAAGTCCCCCGGATCGAAAGCGTGGCGGGTACTATGCATAGACTGCTGCTCAATCTAGGAGCACCGACGGAGGAAGTACGTCTATGCAGGAGTTGTATGGTCCGTAGCTCTATATGGAGCGCCTGTATGGGTAAAAAGGCTGGCCATCCGACGCTGTAGAACTAAAATCTACAGTGTCCAGATGAGGATACTTCTTTGAGGCGGCGACAATCCTGGCTCGTTTTCCACCACTAGATATACTGGCAGAAATGGACGCCAGGGTGTACGTCCGAATCCGTACCCTCCGCCAGAGCGGTGGTAGTAAGCCAGAAGAGGCGCTTGAATTGATTAAACGGCAGGAACGACAAAACTCTCTGGCGACATGGCGCACTCGACTCTAGGAGCGCTAAACGTTCAATGCTTGCGTTCAAACGCGTCATTCTAGCAATCCTGCCGGTCTTCGAAGCATGGAAGCAGCGAGGAGCAGGAAAACTCACCTACAGACTTACACAGACAATTACCGGGCATGGATGCATCGGTGATTATCTGGGTAAGATCGGACGCAAGGCGACGGCGAACTGATTTCACTGTGGTGGTCGGGACCAGGGCTCCGCTTCCCATACACTCGCAGTATGCCCAGCGTGGGAACGGGAGCGGACGATCCTGGTGAACCGCATCGGACGGAAACTCTCCCTGCCAGCAGTAGTGTCAGTGATGCTTTTCTTTTTTTTATAGGATAAGGGTGGCAAACGAGCACACAGTCCACCTGATGGTAAGTGGTTGCTGAGGCCCATAGACATCTACATCTATCCTCTATTTCAAATCAAAATCTCTCTCCCGTTTTCCGGTCCGGTCTCCGGTTCTCAACACTCACTATAAGAAACATATCAGCATTAAGCTGCCGTGTTTCGTATAGTGCGTTTTGAGAGCATGGTCCTTCCCCTGTCGAGCCGACCCATTTGTGCTACAACCAGAATATAGCTGCAGCGTGGCTCTACCATAATATATACCATATTCCCCTTATTAGGCAATCTAAAGGGAGGCCTATGTTATGCAATGAATCTTGATTAGCTGTAATGGATGAATAAATTCATGAATTAATAAGTTAGAAGTAACGCTTATTAAAAGTAATTTATTTTTACCACTGGTTCTGACCTGGGAAGAACTAACAACTTACAATAAATGCAGCGGAATACTTTTACAATAATTGTATGGATAATTATTCAAGTTCTTTTAAAGCAAATAACTTCATTTAATTACTACTATTTTCAAAGGAATTCTTGACGATTTAAATAAGAATACATTTTATTACTTTTAATATTTGATTTAGGTAGGTACTTTTGATTTTATCAAAGCCTTTTTTAATCTAAACGGCCGACATTTAAGCTTAAAGTACCTACTCATAATTCCATCCATTAAAATTATTAACAAACGAAGAAAGAAAGTTCGTTCGTGACAGAAATGTCTATTAAATTATTTTAGCGTTTCTTTAAATTCTTATGCCCTTTCCTTTGATAATAAATAAACAGCAATGGAAGCTAAAATGGGTATAATATTGCCTGTTGTTTTCCGTTCTTTCTTTCTCTCTCTTAAATATAACAACGGAAACTAACCCATTTTAATCAAGTCAATATGATTTAATATATTTCTATGACTACGGCTTAGTTTAAAGTTTCCAGACAAAATAAGTAAAAGATAAGGTTAATTTTATTATCTTTTTGTAAAAGTTGTAGCCTAAATAAATCCTATTGCTGGGTATATGACACTTCTCATTTCTGAGACCCGCCGCGCTACTCTTGTCTGCATTGGCGGCCTTTACATGTCCTTGAAATATTTTATAACATGCATGTTACTCACGAGTCATCAGCTGTAGTATTACCTATGTATTCTTTAATATTTCAATAACTGTTTTTATACAATCTTCTGTATATTATAGTGTCACAAGTGTAGATAAATGTACACTCACTCGACTTTTACTTGTATTATTTAATACATTTTGAATATTTTAAGCAGTTTTTTATTAAATCCAAATACAATATTATACGTTTACTATATTATAATATTTAATATTCGAAATGAATGCTTATTAACGCATTTTAGTTGTTTAAAATATAATTTCTATGATATTTTTAAATATTGAATTTAATTATTATTTATTAATAATAATTATGAGCCGTCACAATATGATCACAGACTGTAGACTCCACGGAACCTTGGCATTTCACATCAGATGAATGAAAAATCGATTGTTTAACTGTATACAGGATAATTAATAGAATCAGGATACTTTGCCGAAATCCATCATATTAACAAAGGAGATAATTTTAAATAAATGTGAATTTTTACTTAAATAGAAATATTAGGACCTTTAATAAAACTTATCTGAAGATACACTTATTTTATATAACATTTTATTATAACATTCGTTCAATCTGAAACAATTTAGCCATACGCCACAGTTCTACGATAATTAACTTAGGTCACCTTTTCATTTCATAGCGGGTCTTGGTTTTATGTAAATTTTATTCAGTAACTTTATCGATCATTTTTATTCACTGCAGGATATAATGCTTCTCACTGTGTACTGCATGCTCGTTTCCCTCCTCTTTTATAAAAAAAATCTTCAAGAGTGTGTTAAATTGCATGCATCAATTTATAGATTAATGTGGGCACCTCATGGACGTATAAATAAGGCGGACAGAGTCTCGCTATACAACTCAGCGAGGCACCCATAATAAGTCAGCTCGCGTGTGCGTACAAAGGGTCACGCACACATTCACACTAATAATAAGTCTAGCGCCCGCCATTACGCAACAAACGTCGGTCGTGAGAAGTAGTTGGCGTAAGTAAAAACAAAAATCATTATGCCGTCTTGCGTCGTTAAATTTTGTAAAAATCATAGTGGTTTTATCAAAAAACATCAAGGAATCACCTTTCATAGGTGAGTCAGTAATTATAATAACTTATTTGAGAATTTTATGTCTTAAATTAAAATGCTATTTTTGGAACATAAAACATGAGTCACGTGATCAGTGTTGTTAATTATATTTATAGGGAAAATTACCCGAAATTTGGGAAATTGCTATTTTTAACAACGGTGGCATAGATACGATATATATGTTTGCCCAACAACCTCTTAAGGTTGTTTTATGTGCCTTTTTTGTTATAATTTTCCTGAAAAATTACCCGATCGATTATAATGCGATTTTATGCATTTTTAGTAAGTTAATAAAAAATATCTGGCGAGTAGCATTGCTCATTATGCAACAAAAAAAAATGCCAAAAATGCACCGCGCATTTGTATACTGAAAAAAGGCATTTCTTTCATAAATTAATAAATTTGAAAACTTTAGGAAGTTAACGTTTTCCATCTAACGATTTATTTAATATTTGTTTGTACTTGCGAAATGGTTGTAAGAAAGATTATTAAGGAAAACATTACAATGTACAATGGAAGGAAACAAAAGTATATACTTACAAAAATAATAGAAAAGTTTTTTGCCAATGACAGGGTTTTTGTAAGCTTGGAATTTGAGCACACATTTGCAGGGATAGAGCACAAGATAAGAGTTATTAAATATATAGCAGAAAAATATTTGGCGATTCGATTTCACCATTTTACTAAATTAGAGGGGATTTCAAGAATCTTCTAGAGTCACCCTCCCCCCCCCCACTTTCATATCCTGTCGGACGTGCTTAGTTTTTTTTATAAATTTTTAAAATCTCATTTTGAGGTTACGTTTTCGTAATGTTTTTGACAATATAAACCTGATTTGTGAGGGCAGAGAGTTGGAGGAGGGTAGCCTCACGCCACTCAATGTAACGCAGTCGAGGGAAGCTCAGTCGACGGAGCCCGCTTTGCGGGGCTCCTATATCTGTATGGTTTATAAAAAAAATAACCACGAAGGGGATGGAGGGGTCTGTCCGCTCGCTTTGCTCGCTCAATCGACCCCGCCATTCCCTTCTAATCTAACCTGTCCGAGTCGGGGTGCCCCAAGTCCCGAGCTCGCTTCGCTCGCTCTTGCACCAAATAAAACACCAGAAATATTAATTTTTATAATTAGTAAACATATTTTATAACTTCCACCATTTCCAAAAACGTCGTAAAATAGTCAGCAATCGGTCTCCAGAGGGGTAGCGAAGTAGTCCAATAACAGGAGGCAGATAATAACAGTAAGGAGCACATTCATGTAAACTCGGAAGCAACGGAATGACGCTTATAACGCGAGTCACGAAGTCGAGTATAAACGTAGTGATTATATTCTCTTTGTTAGAATATATCTGTTACTGATTACTGTCAATGTCAAAAGTTCCGTTTCAGGTATTAATTAGTGAAAAAATTATATTAAATATTTCGACGCTGCTCCGGCAGCTAAAATTGCATGGGAGCGCTTGTGATAAGCCCCCTGGACCTCCCTCCCCACAGTAACCGACTCCTCAAATTCAGGCGACTTGATTCTAAACCCAACCCGATGTAGACTCTGCGGTGGCTGACCGCTTCGAAGTGATGTGTTTTTCCTAGTGTGGTGGTGGGTGTTGGGAGTAGTGGTGGGGATAGTGCATGCAATTGAGGGAGGGCGGGAGGTGCTCTTTAAACGAGGTAGGACACATCATTTTATTTTATCGAGCGGATGTACGCGAGGTAAATTTTTACCAAATTTAATATGATGGATTTCCGCAAAGTAACGTCTGATTCTATTAATTATCATAAATAATAACTATTATTTACACTTGCAGAAAATTTAAATAAAAAAACGACGGGTTGCACTCCGGGAGTGCCGGCAGAAGTGAAAACTTGAATATTAACGTTGTGAATTTTTGATATTTTGGAATGGTTAGGGAATAATTTAGCACGAATTGCTTTAATTATCAGTATAAGAGTACTATCATTTATGTAGTAGAATAAAATATTTATTTATTACGCTATCGTACACAAACATGACAATTTATAATACATTAAAAAGTTTATCTCTCAGAAAAATCACACACACGAACGTTCGCGCAAGCGCCGGCTGTCTACTCTCCGTCCGTCTTACGAATTTTCGATCAGGTCATGTGTCCTGACACGAGTTTAACATTTTTTACCCATTACAAAAAAGTGCACAACGCCGTTAAAGAAGTTTTCACTTCAATAAATATATTAACTTTGGCCTCTCAGTATATGTAGGGAAATTTAATGTATGTATTTTTAATTTAGTGATGTATATTCTGTAAATACTAGGAACAAGCAGACGTTCGTTATACCAGTTAATCGACTCAAAAGAATCAGTAATTCCTTCATGTATACGCTTTCACAACAAAGTCCCAGAAAATATGCAGGCCTTATCTATCAAAGTTTAAAATTTATAGCAAGCAAAAAATTGTTTAGTAAGGATTATTAGGGTATACTACTAAAGAGTACATGATTGATAATAACCCATGAGAATGAGGTGATCGCTACCATGCTGTTTCTAAATCTTTTCATACTAATTCTAAAATAATATATTTTAATTTAATTTTATATTAAATTTTTTATTTGTAATATATTTCGTTCCAATAATATTTTTGTATGATATAATGTTTGCAATAAAATTAATTTAAATGGAAATTGATTTAAATAGAATAATTCGATTTCAATCAAAATATAAATCTTAAATCCTTAGATTTTTTTAATAGTCAAATGTCTTTTTTTTATTAGTTACGTAATAATAAATTAGTATTTCGTCAAAGTTGTGTTATATTTTGACAGATTGTTTTATAAAAAAATGGGGAAATTTTGTTTCACATGACAACCCTTAATAACACGCAAACATACTAGCACCGCCGCCATTACAGTGCATCAGTCCATTCTTAACAAAATTCTGTCCGCCTTATTTATACGTCCATGGGGCACCTATTATATTTATCGCGCTACGCTGCCATACATGGGACTTATATAAAGCTGGTGATTGCTTCTGCCTTCTATCATTTATGGAAATAAAATTAGGTGTTATCAGAAGAATTTATAACTCACCGGAGTCTTATTCTTTAATTAGCAGCAAGTAGTAGCAAGTAACAGCAAGCAACAATCACAAGTTAATAATAATTTACTTATTGCATTTTTGAACTGCATTATAAATAACCGAACTTAAAAAGAAGTTAAATAGATTTAAAAAACAATAGAAACTCAAAGTAATTTCCACATATAATCTCTATATGTACCTATATAAAAGTCAATTGCTGTCCGTTAGTCTCGCAAAAACTCGACAATAGCTAGACCGATTTTGATAAAAAAGACTGTGTGTGTTTGAGTGGGTCCCTGGATGATCTAAACGATTCACACTTGGACCCGGTAGGTGGCGCTGTTGTCGAGATCAAAAAATCACCCATGCGAATCCGGGGCGGATCGCTAGAAGCTTATATATTCTGTGCCAAGACATAGTGTACCGAAGAATTATAGCCTCTACTTCAGAAACTAATAAAATGGGGATTAAAGTCAATTTTAACTTTTATCAAAAAGGTAAATTTCTTACCCTTTTAAGTGGTCTAACCAATTACACATATATTGACACGACGTCTAAATAGTTAGATAGAATTCTTCATCCCTATTTTTGCCACCCATGGGAATTTAATTTTTTTAACTTAACCACAGTTGACGAAGAGATCACGTAATAAACGACCTCTTCCTTTTCTACCGACTTGAGATTCGACTGTATGTTCTTTTTTTTCTTTTTTTATGTGTGTTACCTCATAACTTTTCTCTGGGTGAACCGATTTCGAGGATTTCTTTTATTTGAAAGCTAGTGTTTCTCGTGAGGTCACATATAAATTTGACCAATAGATTTAAAGTTATTCTTTATAATTTATATTGAAGTCGCTTGTACAAAATTTTTAATTTTAAGTTATTTTGAAGTCAGCTGAAATGTCAAGAATTTAAAGAGAATTAACATGCACGCTATTTTTTACATTCTTCGTATATAAAATTCAATATTTAATAAAAAAATATATTTATCACAGCAATACAATCATTATCTGTGTTCTAGAAATTTATTTATTTATTTATTTATGGTATGCATGGTATCCATGGTAACGGCGGGGCAGAGGGTGCTAAGAATCTCCGGTGGAGGTTCGGTTGCCACCTAAGACGACTCGACCTGGCAACATACAACGCAAACATCCTGAGGACTGACGAGAAGATCGTGGAGCTGGAAGAAGAGATAGACAAGTTACGCTGGCATATTATAGGATAATTCGACGTCTGAAGAGAGGAGGAGGACACGGTAATCCTCGAATCCGGCAATTTGCTCTATCACCGGGAGGGCGACCATCTGTCCCAAGGAAGTGACAGATTTATCGTCCACAAGTCTCTCGTTAACAACATTGTAAAGATTGAAAGTGTGTCGACGAGGGTTACCTTATACTCAGAATCACCAAACGGTATTCGCTGAAGGTCATAAAGGTTTACGCACCAACCTCGGCACACCCCGATAAGGAGGTGGAGGAAATGTATGAGGATATCTCTAGAGTCATGCATTCCTCTAAAACCCAATATATGGTGTTAATGGGAGACTTCAATGCAAAACTAGGCACAAGAGAGAACTGTGAGCTGAAAGTAGGGAAATTTGGAATAAGGCAACGGAACCCAAGGGGCCAGCAGCTGGCCGACTTCATGGAGAAAGAGGTACTCTTTATGATGAACTCTTTCTTCCTGTAGCGGCCCCACAGGAAAAGGACCTGGTCGAGGCCCGACGGTTCCACAAAAAATGAGATTGACTTCATTATGACGACCAGACGACAACTGTTCAGTGATGTCTCCGTGATCGCGAGGGTGAAAACTGGTAGCGATCACCGAATGGTAAGAGGCACACTGAACCTAAACGTTAAGTTGGAGAGGTCTCGTCTAATGAAGTCAACGCTCCATCCCCCTCGTGCTCTGTTCCAAAGTCCCGAAACCTTTCAGCTCGAGTTACTGTTATGATTGCAATAATACACGTTCGTTAGCGAGACAACAACTGATTTATTATATGGCATAACTACCTACGTTTACAATAACACAAATACCTACAACATCTCCCCTTATTAATAAAGATACAATATCATCCATCCCCCTGTGCGAAAAAAATAACTAAAAATAAACAAAATTTCTTATAGTACTAACGTAATAATAAAATATTTAAAACAATTTAATCAATTTTTATGTTGAGTCGTCGTGCCCGACTACGTGTGAGAGGGTGTGGCCATGATGTGGATGCCTCATTATTATGATCTTTAAACCCATTTTTAGCAATTTTATTTTCGTTTAAACTAGAATTCTCGTTACGCTGAATCACCTTCTCAGGGATTTGTTCTAATTTATTGCATTTTTCTCCCACAAAATTGCCACTCCCTCCGTTTACAGTGATGTCCATATCTTTTTTAATATTTTTAGAATGTGGACTTATGTAAGACTTAATTAAATGACGCCTATTGCGTCGGATTCGTCTTCCTAACTCATTATGTATTACATATGAACGAGGTGTATCACCTTGATCAATTACAGTAGCGCGGGTCCTTTTCTTACCATCTATACATATTACTTCGTCACCGATATTTAGTTTAGGCAACATTCTACAATGTTTATTATAACTGCAAGTTGTACTTACAAGTTATGATAATTATGTGTTGACTCCAATAAGAAACTCACTGAGTATTAAAGTTATTGTTTATTGCATACACGGTTATATCACATACAGCAGTCTTATACAATACACGAATTTTATAATAGTTTTTTATTTATACACACAACACTAGACAATTTAAACAAAATACGCGAATATTTTTATATACTATACAGTATTTTACAATATTTCGCGGAGTAATTTTTGGGCAAGCGTGGCACGGGCTCTCGCTGCGAATGCATCTCATTACTAATTACATATCTAATGCACTTGACCGGTGAAGCGGACACAAGTACTTCAATAGAAAAAATATTGTTAACAATTTAACGAACGATTCATACGGAGAAGTTGGTAAGTAGAATTTCTTAAGATTTTAATTTTACATTGTTTTAGCTACTGAATTTATACAAAAATATTTATTATAATTTATATGATTTAGTTAATTTAGAATTTTGACTATGTGATTTTATAGATAAAATTTATTTATTTTTATTATACAAAAGTAACATTCAAATTTATTTAAAGGTGGTATGCCACATCACTCCCCTGCCGAGACCGTTTCACGGGCGATAGTAATCTGGGAAGCGCACTACTCTTCCGCTGTTTGTTTTCTTCAGAGTATTTTCACTTTGACCCATTGTAGTGGCTTGGGCTTCCTTTTCTGTAGGTGTTATTTCCTCTGGATAAACAGGTGATCCACTGCTGTGAAGGTAAGCAGGTTTGAGTCGGTCTATAGTAACCGTACTTTCTGTACCTTTGACCATTAATTTGAAGGTCTTAGGACCCCTTTCCAGGACTTTATATGGGCCTGAATAAGGAGGTACCAATGATGGTGTAGCTGGTCCCTGGCGCAAGAAAACGTATTCTGCCGTCTGAAGATCTTTAGGGATGTAGAAAGTTTTAGTTCCGTGCCATGTAGCTGGGCGAGGTGTTAAATTAGCCATGTGACGTCGAAGGCGAGATGCAAAATCCTTGATGTCAGCAGTGAAATCTGGTGAGGGAACGAAGAACTCCCCTGGTAATCGTAGAGGTTCTCCGTATACCAATTCTGCGGTTGATGTTTTGAGGTCCTCTTTCCAGGCGCTTCTTATACCTAGAAGCACTAGTGGAAGGATTTCTGTCCACTGCGGGTTATTGTGGCACCTAATTGCAGTTTTTATCTGCCGATGTAGCCTTTCTACCATACCGTTGCTTTGTGGGTGGTATGAAGTAGTTGTAGTCACCTTGGCACCGATGAGAGATGCAACGGCCTGGAATAATTTTGACTCAAACTGCCGTCCCCGGTCTGTGGTGATCTTTTGTGGGCATCCGAAACGGGCTACCCAGCCGCTGATGAACGTTTTGGCGCATGTTTCCGCCGTAATTTCTTCTAATGGATAGGCCTCAGGCCATCGAGTATATCTGTCGATGACGGTGAGACAGTACCTGTAACAAGAAGAAAACGGTAACGGCCCTACTATATCCATGTGGATATGGGAGAAACGTTGTGATGGAGTAGGGAAAGTAGAGTAAGGTGAAGAGGTATGGCGGTTGATTTTGCTGCGTTGGCAATCTGTGCATTGTTTCGTCCATTCCTTGCAGTCTCGACGAACACCGGGCCACACGAATCTTTCGGAGACGAGTTTTGCTGTGGCTGAAGCTCCGGGATGACTAAGGTTGTGCATTTGGGAGAATACTTGTCTTCTGAATCGTGGAGTAATATATGGCCTCGGAGTATGTGTAGATACATCACAATATATCGTAGCTTCGGGTGACTTGATCTTCTCCAATCGAAGCGCTGTTCCCTTGTTGATTAGATCCTGCAGTTCAGGGTCTGAGCTCTGATCTTTTGCAAGATCTTCATAATTAAGGGTTTCAGAGATTGTCTCAATTCGTGACAACGCATCAGCAACAGTGTTATCACAGCCTGACACGTGCTTGATATCTGTGGTGAATTGAGATATGAAGCTTAAGTATCGGTGTTGGCGTGGAGAACAGTTGTCTCTTTTGGTGACAAACGCAAAGGTGATAGGTTTGTGGTCGGTGTACACCGTAAAATGCTTAGCTTCGACCATGAAACGGAAGTATTTGATAGCTTCGTATATTGCCAGTAGTTCTCTGTCATATGGACTGTATTTCTTCTGTGCTGACGTAAGTTTTCTGGAGAAAAACGCTAGCGGTTTCCAGCAGTTTTTTACTTTTTGCTGTAAGGCGGCTCCTATGGCTTTATCAGATGCGTCAGTGTAGAGTGATAATTCTGCGTGAGGATTTGGATGTGCTAGCATGGTGGCATCAGACAGTGAGGATTTACAATCTTCGAATGCCTTCAGCATCTCGGGGGTTATGACTATAGGTTTGGAGCCTTTAATATTTTTGCCACATAGTGCATCAAGAAGTGGAGCTTGAGTACTTGCTGCATCCTTCAAACACCTACGGTAATAGTTTAGCATACCGAGGAATCTTCGGAGTTCTCTAGTTGTTTTAGGTATTGGGTAGTCTTTGATTGCAGCTACCTTCGTCTCCATTGGACGAGTTCCCTGCACTGAAATGTGGTAACCCAAAAAGTCTACTTCTTTGACACCTAGTATACTTTTAGAAGTATTTATAAGTACTCCGTACTTTTCAAGTCGGCAGAAAAGTGTTTTAAGGTGTTCCATGTGCTCTTCTTCAGTGTGTGAGAATATTAATATGTCGTCAAGATATCCAAATGTGAAATCCAGTCCTTGAAGCACTTCATCTATGAATCTTTGGAACGTCTGGGCTGCGTTCCGGAGGCCAAACATCATAAATGGGAACTCGAACAACCCAAACGGAGTCGTGATCGCTGTTTTTTCAATATCACTCTCAACTACGGGAATCTGGTTGTAAGCCTTCACCAGATCTAATTTGCTGTATATATTACAACCAGCTAGCTGATGAGCAAAGTCTTGGATGTTTCTGAGTGGGTAGCGATCCGGGATGGTTCGTGCGTTTAATGATCGGTAATCACCACAAGGCCTCCAGCCGTCATCTTTTTTGCGCACTAAGTGTAGTGCTGAAGACCAAGAGCTTTCTGAGCGTCGTGCTGTGCCGTTCTTCAACATTTCCTCGAATTCCTTTTTAGCTATTAGGAGTCTATCAGGAGCTAAACGACGAGGCCGTGCTGCTACTGGAGGTCCTGGACTAACGCGAATGTGATGTTTGGTGTTGTGTTTGGGTTCTGACGTCGTTCCAGCTGGTTTCGTTATGGTAGGGTATTGGCGAAGTAATTCGTGATACTTTGAACTACCATTAACAGTTTTGATGGCTTCTATTTGATCGTTTTTGTGGTGAGGCACTGTTATTGAAAGACTTGTGAGACCGTCGATTAGTCTATGATGCCGACAGTCGACTAATAAATCGTAATGACTTAGAAAGTCAACTCCGATGATGGCTTTGGATACATCTGCCACGATAAATTTCCAAGTGAAGTCTCGACGAAGTCCAAAGTCCAAATGAAGTTGTAGGTAGCCGTAAGTGGAAATGACGCTACCATTAGCTGCGAAAAGTTCGTATTTGCACTTTTTTAATGGACCCTTCATCATGGTCCGTGGAAAAACACATAAATCAGAACCTGGTTCGATGAGGTAATTAATTTTACTTTTTCTATCTGTGATGAAAAGACGGCCGTTACAAGTCTGGCAGTCATTCGCCGCCACTAATGGCTGCCCTGGTCTTTTCCCGACACAAAATTACAGGGTGTTGTGCATTTTGTTGATTTAGCACCGAATTTCATGTGGTACCAATATATACTGCTGTCTGAGCGCGACCGAGATCGTGAACGGAACCTAAATCGCCTGTTGCGTGACGAGGATCTGCTTTGCCTGTTCATCTGTGTTGTTAATGCAGAAACTTGTTTCGTTAGCTCCGCGATCTGAATGGCCATTGCTTCCATAGCAGCGTACGGTGTAGGAATTTGTTGTGGTGGGCAGGAAGATGTCGATGGAGAAACTTCGTTTAAGTGTCCTCGAGGCAAGATGTCATTTATTTTGTCAGCTAGTTCAGACAATTTATCTAAGGGCATCTCAGCATTTGATGCAACAATGGCCTGCATATTTTGAGGCAGTCTACTCAACCAAATTGTGCGTATAAAATTTTCGGGAACACTAGGACCTGCTAGATGTATAAGATGACGCAAAAATTGTGATGGTTTGCGACTTCCGAGTTCTTCGTGCATTAAAAGCTGTTTTACCTTCTGTTCCTGGGATGCGGAAAGTCGACGAATCAATTCAGATTTTAGAGTTTCATATTTATTTTCTCTAGGCGGGTTGATAATAACATCCTCGACTTCGGCTGCGTATTCGTGATCGAGCTGGGATACAATGTAATAAAATTTTGTGGTGTCACTCGTTATATTAGACAAAATAAATTGTCCCTCTATTTGAGCAAACCATAGTGCTGGTCTGTCAGGCCAAAACGGAGGTGGTCGAACACCTACTCTAAACGAATTAGATTTGATTTCTCCACTAGTGGCGTCATCGAAATTTTCACTTTCGACGTTCTGCGTCAGAGGCGTCGTTAAATTTTTATTTGCCATGGTTCCGGTAGGGTTAATTTGTCAAATGTCGGAAGGTCACCAGTATAACTGCAAGTTGTACTTACAAGTTATGATAATTATGTGTTGACTCCAATAAGAAACTCACTGAGTATTAAAGTTATTGTTTATTGCATACACGGTTATATCACATACAGCAGTCTTATACAATACACGAATTTTATAATAGTTTTTTATTTATACACACAACACTAGACAATTTAAACAAAATACGCGAATATTTTTATATACTATACAGTATTTTACAATATTTCGCGGAGTAATTTTTGGGCAAGCGTGGCACGGGCTCTCGCTGCGAATGCATCTCATTACTAATTACATATCTAATGCACTTGACCGGTGAAGCGGACACAAGTACTTCAATAGAAAAAATATTGTTAACAATTTAACGAACGATTCATACGGAGAAGTTGGTAAGTAGAATTTCTTAAGATTTTAATTTTACATTGTTTTAGCTACTGAATTTATACAAAAATATTTATTATAATTTATATGATTTAGTTAATTTAGAATTTTGACTATGTGATTTTATAGATAAAATTTATTTATTTTTATTATACAAAAGTAACATTCAAATTTATTTAAAGGTGGTATGCCACATTTATCATAGTACATTTTTGACTGCTGCTGTTTTTGCAGCATTGTTTTAAACTGAGATGGGTCGGCAACTTGTGGTTTTAGTAATTCTGCACACACTGGTAATTTACAACGTAATCTGCGACCCATTAGTAATTGCGCGGGAGAGTCCAAACCATGTCTCGGAGTATTTCTGTAATTCAATAAAGCAAGTTCAAAGTCACTATTCCCCTTATGAGCTTTAATTTATAAAGACTTAATTGTTTGCACCGCACGTTCACTTTTTCCATTAGCCTGTGGATAGTTTGGTGAGGATGTAATGTGAGTGAAGCCCCAATCTGTACTAAACTGTTTGAACTCGTGACTACTATATTGAGTCCCATTATCACTTATAAGTATTTCAGGTATACCGTGTCGTGAAAATATTTCCTTCATACTGCGTATAACCACTTGTGATGTAATATTTTCTAATTTTTTTACTTCAACAAAACTAGAGTAATAATCAACTAAAATAAGATAATATTTCTTCCTATATTCAAATAAATCAGACCCAACCTTAAACCAGGACAAATCAGGAATTTCTACTGGAATCATGGGTTCTTTAGTAGGTGCGTTTGAGCTCTCCCTGCACACTGAACAACGTTTCACATACATTTCTATGTCACGTGACATGCCTGGCCAAAATACGAGTATTACTTGTCTTGCTTGCACCGATCTATACCTAAGTGCCCTTCGTGTACAATTTTCAACATATCTGTTCGCAGGGAACGAGGGACTAAAACAACATTATCTCTAAATATGACGTCATCTACCACATATAACTCATTTTTTAAAGACCAATATTTTTTGAGATTTTCTGTTACGTTACACTTATCATGAGGCCATCCTAATTTAATATAATTTAGTAAAGTACACAAATCAATATCTTTTTTCGTTTCATTTTTTATCAGCGTTAACTTTTTATTTGAAATTGGAATACTGTTTACAATTAATTTTACCTGACATAGAATTTTTTTATCTAATTTATCATCTAATGCTAAGTCGGGAAGCGGCGCGCGAGACTATGCATCTGAAATATACATATATTTTCCTGGTTTATACTTAACTATTAAGTCATAGCCTTGTATTCTAAGCATCATACGTTGTAAGCGGGCTGGGACGGACATTAATGGCATTTTAAAAATAATTTCCAAAGGTTTATGATCTGTTTCTATGACAACATCATTTTTTGCAAAAATGTATTGGTGAAATCGTTCACAGGCGAACACAATTGCCAACAACTCCTTTTCCACCTGGGCATACCGGCGTTGCGTATCTGTAAGAGTTCGCGAGGCGTATTCAACCGGCCGACCACCCTGCAGTAGCACCGCACCGAGTGCATCGCGAGATGCGTCTACCGATAACAAGACAGGCTGTGAAACGTCGTACAACGCCAACACTGGCGCTGTGCAAACAGATTCTTTTAATTTGTCGAATGCCGTCTGTTCACTAAGTTCCCAACGCCAAATACTATCTTTTTTTAACAAATTCGTTAAGGGAAGAGCGCGATCAGAATAACACGGAATAAATTTCGATAAATAATTAACGGCTCCCAAAAATCTTTCCAAACTTTTTCTGTCCGAGGGTTGAGGCATCTCAGAGATGGCTTTTACTTTATTAGGGTCAGGCCTCATACCGTTTTTATTAAAAATATGACCCAAGTAGGTAACTTCTTCAACTGCTATTTTGCATTTCTTTTTATTAAATTTTAAATTAATTTCCCTAGCTCTTTTTAACAATGCAATTAGTCTCCTATCGTGTTCATGCTTGTTTCGTCCCCAGACAATTATATCATCTATAAAACTGTCTGTACCCTCTAAATCCTCTAAAAGCTGCCTCATTTTCGCGTGAAATACTTCGGAAGAGCAGTTAATACCGAACGGTAAGCGAAGAAATTGATATCGACCGAACGGTGTGGCAAATGTACACAAGTCTGCACTCTGCTCATCCAGTTGTATAGCCCAAAAACCTGAGTTGGCGTCTAAGACCGAAAAGAAGCGCGCTCCGTGTAGCCGCGCTGCGAGCTCTGACACAGTGGGCAATTGGAAATGCGCGCGCTGCACTGCACGATTAAGTTCTCGTGGGTCTAAGCACACGCGAATTCCATTGTCCTTTTTTGCGACTAGAACTTGTGGATGCACCCATTGAGTTGGATGAGAAACTTTCCTTATTATACCTTGGTTTTCCATATTTTTAAGCTCATCTGCTAGACGTTCACGTAAACTTAACGGAATCTTTCGAAGAGTAGAAATCACCGGAGGTACGGATTCATCTAAAACAATATGATACTTTCCTGGAAGGCACCCAATACCGCTAAATAAGTCATCGTAGTCTGATATATTAATTTCATGAATTCGCTTGACTAACCCTAACTTCTCCCACGACTGTCGCCCCAGGACGCTTTGACAACGCAAATCGGCTATCGCAAACTTTAAATCATAGCGAAAATTTTTATAAAAACATTGTAGATAACAAACGCCTCTTACTGGTATTATATTACCGCTATACGACTCTAATTTAATACGATCACTTTTTATCGTATTGGAATAAAAACCGAGTTGCAAAAATCTTTCAAAAGATATAACATTTATATCCGCCCCCGTGTCTAATTTAAAGTTTTCGATACCCTTCTCAAAAATTAATGTTTCAAACCAACCATCTGAACAATCCTTTTGACCATTAATGGTTGATATAAAAAACGATTCACAATCAAAAGAACGCGTGACATCTTGATTTTGTTCAATGTCATATACATGTTTTACACCGGCCTTATTATTTAAATTTTGCCTACATACCCGCGCAAAGTGACCTTGTTTACCACAAGTGAAACATGTGGCGTAAACGGCCGGACATCGAGGCGTTGCACAGCGCTCGACTCCACAGCGCGGGCAGCGCAGCGCTTGCAGCGCTTGCAGCGCGGTACCCCGCGAGGCGCGCCCGGCGCCTGTGCGCTGCGCGTCGCGTCGTACTCGCCCTTGTTTGACACTATCTACCTGCACTACACTAGCACACACACCAGCACCACTAGCAATTAGTTGACGGCTACTCTCTTGCGAAATTTCTTCGGCCTGGCACAACTTCACTGCTTTGTCCAGGTCTAGGTCCTCACATCTGAGCAAACGATCCCGGACTATTGTGCTGTTCACATCACAAACAATTCGATCCTTGATAAGCTCTTCTTCTAAAGTTGCAAACTTACAATTTTTACTCAATAACCGCAATGACGTAACATACTGCTGTATGTTTTCACCTTCTTCTTGATTACGCGTGAAAAACTTGTATCTCAGCAATGTAATATTAATTTTAGTTCCAAAATATTCATCAAATTTACTCAAAACTATTTGCACATCATCACGATCATCTTCTTTAGTAAACGTAAAAGTTTGATAAATATCGAATCCTTCTGAACCAATTAAATTGATAAGTAAACTTGCCTTTACTGCCGATGCCTCCGAGTGCACACCCGAAGCTTTCATAAATAACACGAATTGTTGTCTCCACCTCTTCCAAGCATCAGCCCTGCTGACGGGTCCGCCTTCTAACTGTAATTCGCTAGGTGGCCGCGCGTGCTCCATTGTTAATTGAAGCACTCGTTATAATAATCGCTGAATAGAATTATCCGCGGTTCACAACTTCCCAAAATATTATACTATACATATGTATGTTGCAAAATATTCTATTGATGTACTCGATTTTAAACATTTACTATGCTTATAATCCCACTTCTGACACCATGTTATGATTGCAATAATACACGTTCGTTAGCGAGACAACAACTGATTTATTATATGGCATAACTACCTACGTTTACAATAACACAAATACCCACAACAGTTACAAAACCGTTTTCAGTGCCTAGAAGACTGCAATGAAGTGGACGATATGAATGATAAGCTCGTGGAAACTGTCCATGCGGTCGGAGCTAAGTTCTGCAAGACCCGCCGCAGAAGAACACAAAAACTCTCAAACCAGACTCTTAATCTCATGGCTGTTAACGGGAGATGAAGCTACATTCTTTAACAGATTTGACAGCATACAGGCAACTGAACAGACAGATCTCCAAATAGATACGGCGGGACTTACGCAACTTTAATACAGCTTGTATTGAAGAAGCGATCGAGCGGAATCAAGGCTCCAAATTCTTTGCTAGAGATCTGTCTGCCAGAAAGAGCCAACTGTCAAGGCTGAAGACCGAGTGTGGCAGCATCGTTTCCGGGGCACCTGAGATTTTGGGTGAGATTGCGAGGTTCTATAGGCAGCTGTACACGTAATCGTTAGAGCCATACGCAAGTGTAAGTAACGATCCGAAACGAGCGAGTCTTATTCGACACTATTCCGAAGATATCCCGGACGTCAGTCTGAGCGAGATTAGAATGGCTCTCAAGCACCTTAAAAACGGCAAGGCCCCAGGCGAGGACGGAATTACAGCGGAGCTTCTGAAAGCGCATGGAAGACCGGTACTTGAAGCCCTTCAGAAGCTTTTTAATTCCGTCCCCCATGGCGGCATTACACCGGAGGCGTGGAGCAGAAGTGCGGTAGTCTTGTTCTTCAAGAAAGGTGAGAATGCTCTCTTGAAGAACTACAGACCGATTTCCCTTCTGAGCTGCGCCTACGTGCTGTTTTGGAGAGTCATTACTAATCGTCTCGCGTGCAGGCTTGACGACTTCCAGCCTCCCGAACAAGCCGGTTTCCGAAAAGGCTTTAGCACCCTAGACCACATACATACCCTTCGGCAAGTTGTACAGAAGTCCGAGGAGTACAATTTGCCACTATGTCTGGCGTATGTGGACTATGAGAAAGCCTTTGATTCCATCGAAATTTGGGCAGGGCTGCAGTCACTTCAGCAGTGCCAAGTTGACTGTCGGTATATTGAAGTGCTGAAGTGTTTGTACAGTAGAGCTACGATGGCTATCCGAGTACAGAACCAGAGTACGAAACCTATCTAATTGCAGAGAGGTGTAAGACAGGGTGATGTTATATTCCCGAAACTCTTCACCGCTGCATTAGAAGACGTTTTCAAGCTTCTGGACTGGAAATGATACGGTGTTAACATCAATGGCGAGTACATCACTCACCTTCGATTTGCCGACGAAATAGTCCTTATGGCAGAATCACCGGAGGACCTAAGCACCATGCTCAATGACCTCAATAGTGTCTCCCAACGAATAGGTGTTAGGCAGAACATGGACAAAACAAAGATCATGTTTAATGTCCATGTCACACCTATGCTGGTAGTTGTTGGGAGCACTAAGCTCTAAGTTGTTGACGAGTATGTTTACCTGGGACAAATATTCCGACTAGGTAAGTCCAACTTCGACCGAGAGGTCAATCGACGGATTCACCTCGGCTGGGCAGCGTTCGGGAAACGACGACACATCTTCTCGTCAGACATACTTCAAAACCTTAAAAAGAAATTGTACCACCAGTGCGTGTTGCCAGTGATGACTTACGGATCTGAGACGTGGTCCTTCACTGCTGGCCATATGAGGAAGCTCAAGGTCGCTCAGCGAGCTATGGAGAGGGCTATGCTCGGGGTTTCTCTGCGTGACAAACTTAGAAATGAGTATATCCGCAGTAGAACCAGAGTAACCGACATAGCCTAACAGATTAGTAAGCTGGAGTGGCAGTGGGCCGGTCATATAGCTCGAAGAACGGACAACCGATCAGGAAGTCGATGGATGCAGGTGGCTCAGGACCGTGCTTTGTGGCATTCCTTGGGGGAGGTCTATGTTCAGCAGTGGACTTATGAAAGGCTGTAATGATGATGATGATGATTTATTTATTCTTTATTATTTATTGATAACAATTAATACGAAGGGTGGACGTAATGCCGTGAAACATTATTTACAGGTCAACCCATGTAGTGGTGAGAATTCGACGTAGATGTAGCATTATACAGAAGAAAAAATAAACAAAAATAATATTTGAAAACAATTACACAAAATGTTGTTGATATTTATGTACTTACATTTTTTTTATTTTACAAATAAATAAACTATATAAATATTACTTTAAGTTTAAATTCATATACAAAGTTTCTCAAAGAACAATTTGCAATCATTAATTTGAAAATTGACTCTCTTTATCAAAACAAATCAGCAAGAACCAAGATCAAAGCGTAAAGCTGTAGACCTGAAAACTCTCCAACAAATTTGAAATCAATTTTACAAATAAGACAGAAGTAAAAATAATTATTACAACCTGTTTGCGACTAAATAATGAAAAAAAAAGACAACGACGTCCTTTTAGAATATAAAACACGAACAAAATATATTTAAATTAGATTTGTTCTCATACAACAATTCAGTCTTAAAAGGCCTTCTAAGCTAATCCAGTCGAAGTTTGAACCTCATTACCGTACGAAACTGAATACAGTTATTTAAAAAATATTATTATCTGAGGTTTTTCTTAATTAGACCGACCGAAACTAACATTGATTTGTGTCCGTAGAAATATTCAAGTAAAAATTATAATAATAAATGTAGTTTAATTCATAATTCGTAATCATATTTAGCTTTCTACTACTTTTACTTTATCAGCCCTTAAATATGTTTCTGGACATGAACCTCTCCCATTGTACGGGGAATATACCTTAATCGTCACGTTTGAAAAGCGGATCGACGATCGCACTACCAGACTGTCGCTTTCTTATTTTAACGTAAACGAGATCGTATAGTGTTGTCTATCGGAAGCTATAACATTTTTATTCATTACTTATAGCCGCCTTTTACGTGCGACACTTATAAAACCAAATAGAATGATGGATTTTCTTATGCCGCTATTACACGATATGTCTTAGCTTTGAGAATTGAACGAGACTTAGCTTTACAAATGTCCAAATTTGAAACTTACATAGATGGCGTTATAGCTCAAAGTATATTCTTATAGGTCTTCATTACTCTCTAAAGGTCAGTCTATGACCTAAATAGGGAGAATTTGTTATAATAACAAATATTACTTGGCAGGTAGATTGACACTCGCTCCTTTCAAGCTGCTCATCGTCACCTGTATTGATAGTTTAGGTTTGACATTATTTGTAAAGGTTACTCTGTCATTTTCCCAATATAACCTAATATATTAATATCAAGATTCATGAGTATTTCAATTTTGTGTGTGTTCTGTGTGTTCGTTTGTCACTATATTCAATGAAACACCTCCTATTTAAACTTGTATGAACATACTTATGACAAAAGTTGACGACTGAGTGGTCTAGAAGACGAAATAAACTTATATGCTTCTGATTCTGGGTTTGAATCTCAGGTAAAGCCAAAATTTATGAGAAATACAAATTGTTGATTATCGGCTCTGTTGTTATGATTTTGACCCTTTCCATGTTTTGATAGTGGGTACTAGCCTATTTTCAATTTTATCACAAGAGTTTTATGGTTCACAGTATCGATTGATTGTTCTTGTGTTTACGTGCTCACTCATGGCACTATTACATCCTGGCAGTGGACAACTTACGAACATTTTAGGACGTTGTCACTGTAGACAAAATCGATCAGAAGGACATCATAGTTACAAACTGATATAACCATCTATTAGAACTCAATGTAACACAATGCTTGTGATATTTCTTTAAATCAAAGCTGCATGTATTAGTTTCTGGAAGAACTAAGTGTCCTTTAGAATCCTTTAAACAAAATATAAAATAATCTGAGCCCTTTATTACGTAAAGATTCATATAAGAAACGAATCTTTGTAACCTTTAACAAAACGTGGTAACAAACATATCTCACGTAATTTTATAATTTAGGTTTAAGATTTTGTGATTTAATATTTTATTGATAAAAGCAACAGAAATAAAATTAACGCTTTGAATTGATATAAATTATAATAATAATATAATATAATAATTGTTTTATTGTTTCTCAATACATTATCAATTTATCATGCATTACATAAATTGAAATTAAAATTTTGAATTATATTATTATAAATTGTTGTTACTTTTTCAACTGTTTATCCTCATTTTACATGTGAATACGTAAGGCAATAAAATAAATTAAAAGATTCAATTTAGAATGCTAAAGAATAGTTTATTCATTAAACTAAACTTTATTTAAGCCGGCCAATCGTAAGGTTATTTTTATACTAAGGTTTGTTTTTTTTTTTTATTATACATTCGCTTTCAATTTCATAAATTATGTTAACGTAAATAAGATTTTTGTGAGGCTAAATTTCGTTGCTTAAATTTATTAAACTTTCGTGGCGAAATACACAGATTCCTATTTGCTTTATGTCTACAGTAAATCTTCTCTTATTTAACTGAAATTCGTAATAAAGCCCCTTTTTGTAATACTTACTCGTACTATATCATATATCTTGATATTAAACAAAAAATATCAAATTGTGTTAATAGTAATACTCTCCTATAAACTGCTATAGTTGCCATGCTTGTCCGGCGTGTTAGCAAACTCATTTTTTTTATTATTTGTGTTCTTGACAAGAAAGTTCTGCTGCTCATCTTCTGATTTATTACTTTCTGTCTGAGTCTGAGATAGTGGATCATTCGCCGCCGCTACAAGACAGTATTGTAGCGTCTGTTTACTATTGTAAGGCAATGATTATGGTACATAAGTGTGTACTCAACCACAGGTGTAATATCCCTCTCCATACTTTGATAGTTCTATGGGAAGGCGACACACAAGGCACACCTTAACGGAGCTAACCCTATTTGTTTGGACTGTAAAGCAACGTCTTGTTGATACTGGTTTGAATCTGTAACCATACGGAAATGCCCCTTAACTGGAGAAGGAGCATCTAAAAGGAGTGACTAAATACATACACGACAGTACTTAAACTAGACGTTAAATGATTGGTTAAGAGAAATGTTCTCGGGAGTTATTGTTTGCATTATATGTATAAAACATGAATAGGGAACTCCATGCAACACAGAGAATATGCAGAACAAGTATGGCGTAAAAGTACTTAGTATGATGCAGACTCTGTAGATATATGGTCAGGATGTCTTTTAAACGCTGCACTGAAGTGATGTTTAAAAATGTCCGTCCTCGTACAGCTAAGACAGTAACAGACTTCTATTAAGAGAGTTTTAATAGACATGGATTGATCAGTACGCAGTCCCGAAAATCAAACATTACGATAAGCACTATGCGCTGATATGATAATAGCAGAAATAAAGTTGTAAATAAATAGTTGAAGCCTAAATTTTAAAAGCATTATTCGCTTTTTATAACTTAATGATTATCATTCATGTTAATAAATTGATAATAACCCCTGGAAATGAGGTGGTCACTTCCAAGCAGTTTCTAAAATAAATTTTGTAAATAGTTTATAATCATTTTGTATTGTAAAATTTATTTAAAAAAAGTCCCGCTGGGTTTCTTCCTGGTTCTTCCAAGGACAGAGGTTTTTTTTCGATTCAGTGGTAAAGTAAAAAATGATCTTAAATAAGAATTACTCATGTAATGTATATTGAATAAAAAAATATTCTATTCTATTCTATTCTATGTGTAAATTTATAGTTTTAAGTTATATACAGTTTTAAATTCAAGGTAAACTGGCAGAAAATGCCTAATGGAATTTTGTGTTACAAGTAATGCCTTTTGTACATTTTCTATCTGTGTAAATAAAAAATAAATAGAACAGTGAACACTCGTAATACTTTATATCGTAATACTAAAGTCGCTGGTCATCAAAATGCATATTGTACGAGTATAATTTGAAAAAAAAAACTTCGTTACTTTGTCTTTGTCTTAAAGATGGCACATCGCAGAAATATTTAAAATGGATTATCAACCATAATCCATTTTAAATATTGTAATATAACACAAACAAGAATGTAATTTTTCGACAAAATTTTGGTTCGCAAGGTAAACTAATAAGATATATAAATTATATTTATTGAAACTTAAATTAATATTTAAATAAAATTTAAGGTTATAGGTACAGATTATTAATATTTATAATAATAATAAATATATAAAAAAAATTATAACTTATCAAATAATAATTAATTATATCATCATCGTCATCAAGGAATGCTACAAAGCACAGTCCTGAACCACCTGTATTCATTGACTTTCGGCATGTCTTACCCTGGTCGTCACTCGATCTAATACGGGTTGCCTTTCGTTTCGCTTACGTGTTTGAGACTGACTCAAAAACATTTCTTCCCAATCGGTTGTCGGTTCCTCGTTGTATATACCTATATACGCCCTACTCTTAAGGACAAGCATTTTCTCAGTTCCGAGAGGGTTTTAGGGCAAGAAAATGTCCGCCGTGCTGCATCCTTGCGTGTTGACGGAATTTACATATCTTTGATTTTTTTTTAAACCGCTCAGCCACTAAGTTTTTCTCTCGATGTTTCCTTCAACGCCGAGCACGTGATAAATCAGCACTTAAAACTGCAATAAAGAATTTCATTGCTGATAGCGGGGATGCAACCCGGGTCACTCGCATATATAAAAGGCGAGCGATAAGGCCCTAAGCTATAATGGCTTTCAGATAGAGATAATATAAGAGAATAATTTAAAATTTATTTAGTGCTGAATCATTTATTAGAAACAAGGTTTAATTCTTTGTTAAACTGATCCGTGGCTTGACGGATAATAATTGATTCTGATAAGGGTGAAGTGAAAATGTCAAAAACATTTAGTGTAATTTCTAATAGTTCTCTTGCAATTCATAAGTTTGATGGAAAGCTTAACAATTAAATTCTAGAAATAAATTTGATACATATTTGATAATGTTAGTAGAAAATAAATGATCATCTCACAAAATAATTATGACAATAATGAATAATGACAAGTATTATTTCATTTACACTGTATACTGTAAGCGCGTTGGTCTTTAAATGAAATTACTTCAATTACTTTATGTAAATTGAATTAGTTATTTATCACCAAATATTTTATATCAATAGGTTTGTTATAACGTTTCTTAAGTAAATTACTTAATGTAATATAAAATCGAATAAAACTGTTTTTTACGGATTTTATCGCGTTTATTTTATTATTTTTATTCCCGACGTTTCGAGTGCTTTTCAGCAACCCATGGTCACGGGGGGGACTGAGATGTTTGACGTCCCAATGTCACAGTTAGCCCGGCTACCTTCAGTTTTTTAATATTAATTTTTGGTTCGATTTACGCAGAATGAACTTACAGTATCCGGAAGTCTTGCAGTGTTATGCTTGGGTTTGGATTTAATTTTGTTAATTATAGGATCCCAAGCAGATGGCAGCACCCATCCATCTGCTCTATTGAAATTAGGATGTTTTTTAATTTCAATAGCCTCGCGTATCATCCTTGGTAGGAATCGGTGTTCTTTTGCAAGGATTTGTGGTCTATCAAATCTGATGTAATGGCGGGGATGATCTTGAACATGTTCACAGACTGCAGACTTCCCAGAGCGTCGGTGCTTCACGTCAGCTATATGTTCTTTCACGCGGGTTTTAATGGATCTTTTTGTTTGTCCTATGTAAGAGAGACCACATTCGCAATCAAGCTTGTACACTCCTGCATCTTGTAGAGGGATATTACACTTGACGGATGGTAAAAATTGACTAATCTTCTTCGGCGGCTTGAAGTATGTTTTAATAGAAGCTCGCTTCAAGATGTAGCCATCCTTGTCTGTGACTCCTCTGACATAGGGTAGTACAGCAGGCACACGCTCGACTGTGGTCGGCTTCACTCGGTCACTGTGACGTAGGCGCGGGACCCGAAGCTTGTTGTCTTGCAATACTTGCTCGACGTACTGAAGCTCGGCGGCCAGATGTTTTCTGTCACAGATCCCTCGTGCTCTCTGAAACAAAGATTTTCCCACGGTAGCTAACTGTGATGGATGATGGTGCGATTCACCATTTAAATATCGGTTAGTATGGGTCTTTTTTCTATACACAATATGACCAATAGTATTATCAGGATTTCGGATAACTAAAACATCTAGGAATGCTAAAGAATTGTTGGCCTCTAACTCCATTGTGAATTGTATTTTAGAGTTTATGGAATTAAGGTGGTCTAAAAATGCAGTTACTTTGTCAGATGGTAAAATTTTGAAAGTGTCGTCTTCATACCGCTTGTAGAATCTTGGATTTACAGGAGCAGTAAGAAGGGCTTTCTCCTCAAAGTCCTCCATGAATATGTCGGCGACTATGGGAGATACAGGTGAGCCCATCGCCACTCCATCTACTTGCTTGTAAAACTCCTCCTTCCACAATAGAAAGCCAGATGTAAGGCAGTGTTTGAGTAATACTGCATATTCTGTAGGCATGTTGTATTCTTCTAGCTTCCTGGTTACAATTGAGATGCAGTCTTCAATAGGTAAGCATGTAAATAGTGACTGAACATCAAAACTGACCATAGTTTCATTGTCAGCAAGATGTAGGTCTTTTATCTCACTAACAAAATGGTACGAATCCTTTGTGTGTGCTCTAGTTTGTCCGCTCAGTGGTGACAGAATTTTTGCCAGGTGTTGAGCCAACTTATAAGTTGGTGAATCGATTTGGCTCACTATGGGACGTAGTGGAGCGTTTGGTTTGTGTATTTTCGGTAACCCATATAACCTCGGTGCTTTAGTACACGGTGGTATTATCGAGTTTACGTCGAGATTTAATTTTTTTTTTCTCGCTGTAACCAGGAAGCTAGAAAAATACAACATGCCTACAGAATATGCAGTATTACTCAAACACTGCCTTACATCTGGCTATCTATTGTGGAAGGAGGAGTTTTACAAGCAAGTAGATGGAGCGGCGATGGGCTCACCTGTATCTCCCATAATCGCCGACATATTCATGGAGGACTTTGAGGAGAAAGCCCTTCTTACTGCTCCTGTAAATCCAAGATTCTACAAGCGGCATGTAGACGACACTTTCACAATTTTACCATCTGACAAAGTAACTGCATTTTTAGACCACCTTAATTCCATAAACTCTAAAATACAATTCACAATGGAGTTAGAGGCCAACAATTCTTTAGCTTTCCTAGATGTTTTAGTCATCCGAAATCCTGATAACAATATTGGTCATACTGTGTATAGAAAAAAGACCCATACTAACCGATATTTAAATGGTGAATCGCACCATCATCCATCACAGTTAGCTACCGTGGGAAAATCTTTTTTTTTTTTTTTTTTTTTTTTTATTTATTTATGTACACACAACAAGATACAGAAACAGACATATAGTGAGTTTGTACAAAGGTTCTACTTATTCCATAGTTTGCTGAAATATCTTCCAGTAGACCCACAAAGGAAAATATATTTAAAAAGGCAAACTTAGCGCGTACTATACTAATACTACTTTAAATAATATACAAAAAAAAACATTCGTAAATTATATTAAATGATACTATAAATAAAATAAAATAATACCAAATATAAAAATAATACATACAATAGCTATATAATATATATATATAACCTAATAATAATAAAATAATATATATTAATTAACAGGAAGCAAAGAAATTATCTCTAACACGTTTTTTAAATACTAATAATGTTTCGGAATTTCTTATATTAGGCGATAGTGAGTTCCACAGCCTTACCGCGTGGACAGAAAAGGAGTGAGAGTAAAAACCTGAATTATGGGCGGGAAAGTTAAGAAGAGTTTTAACAAGGGATCTACATGGTTTATCCGGGGAATGGGTGAAGGAAAATCGGCTTCTGAGATATGAGGGAGAAGATGGATTATGAAGGATGTTATAAAGGAGACATAACAATCGAGTGTTCCTACGAAGTCGAATTGGGAGCCACTTGAGTTGCTTGCGGAACTGAGATATTCGGTCAAATTTTTTGAGCCCAAATATAAAACGAATACACTGGTTTTGCAAGCGCTCCAGTTTGTTAAGGAGCTCCTCTGTAACATCCAAATAACAGGCGTCAGCATAATCAAGCAGTGGTAGGATAAGAGTGAGCACGAGTGATATTTTAGCTCTTAAGGGTAAGACATTTTGAAGACATTTAAATGAATGCAAGGTAAAGTAGATCTTACGACTAACATCAGCAATGTGCGCGGACCATGATAAATGGTGATCAAATATGACGCCTAAGTTTTTCACAGTATCGGCAAAGGCTATAGGAACGCCGTTAAAGCAAACGTGAGGTAATGAAGTAAAATCTAATTTATTGCGCAAATGCTTGCTGGCTATAATGATGGCCTGCGATTTCGTGGGATTAACTAATAGTCCAAAGGATGCAGACCATTTACAGACACGGTTCAGATCGGCATTCATGGCTTCAATTGCATTATTTGTATCACACACCGGAAAATGACGATACAGCTGTAAGTCATCCGCGTAAAGATGGAAATTAGATGTAATAACTGTCGTAATAGAGTTAATAAATATAGAAAATAAAAGAGGAGAAAGAACGCCACCCTGTGGAACGCCCATAGGGATACCAGACCAATCGGAAAGAGTGTCATTAAAACGGACACAGTGCGAGCGACCACGAAGATACGAATCAAACCACGTTATAGCAGATGGAGAAATGTTTATAGATTCCAAGATCCCAAGAAGAATATCGAAGTCTACTGAGGTAAAAGCACTGCTAAAGTCAAGCAAAACTAGAAGTGTAAGAGATTTGTTATCCATGGCCCAACGGATATCATCGGTTACTTTCAATAAAGCAGTGACTGTGCTGTGACCAGGACGAAAGCCCGACTGATATGTAGAAAGCAAAGAGTTAGACGATAAGAAGAAAGAAAGTTGCTTATGGATAATGTGTTCCAGAACTTTAGAAAGAAAGGGTAAAATAGATATGGGACGAAAGTGAGAAAGAGAAGAAGGATTAGAAACCTTAGGTAAAGGAAATATATATGCTAGTTTCCAGACTGAAGGAAAAGATGAGGATGATAAGGAGAAATTAAATATGTGGGTAAGAATTGGAAGAAGTAGAGGTAGAACTGGCATAATCATCTTCGAGCATAGGCCGTCGTTACCAACAGCAGTTGAAGAGATGGCTAGTATGGATTTTTTGGCATCTTCCTCCGTCACAAGGGAAAGTTGAAAAGGGAAAACGTGTGGTTTAAGGTTACGCGACAATGTGAGTAATGTGTTTGATTTTATGTAGGGATCTAAAGTCATAGGAGGAGTAGCAAAATGTTTATTTAGATCATTTACTTTAACGTCCTTGCATTCTAATATCGAAGACCTGCCGACACCAACAGAACGAAGGAATTTCCACATCTCAGTAGAATTTCTATTATTGAGAGAGTCATAAAAGTAGCGCCTTTTAGCATCCCGACACAGACGACTGCAGCGGTTTCGTAAAACTTTAAAACGATTTAAGTTATTTTCAGATGGGAGACGTTTATACCTTCGCTTAGCTTTGTCCCTCTGACCCATTAGCTCCCTTATACCACGTGTAATCCATGGTGCAGGGTTACGCTTTATCTTTACGCGTTTGAGTGGGGCATGTTTATTGTATATGTTCAAAATTAAGTCATTAAAATTACAAACTTTATCATTTATATTAGTATTGTCAACAATAGGGGTCCAATCAATATTACTTACATCACGCTGCAATACCTCTAGATCTATACCTTTATAATTACGGAGGAACACGTATTGCGATTTCTGTTTGGGTGGACGCAGACGATAAGAGAGGTAAATTAAATCATGATATGAAAAAGATGCCGTTATTTGCCCATGAGACATTACTCTATCCAGAGAAGAAACGATCATAATATCAAGCAAAGAAGGGTTACAGTTAGGGAAGTGATGAGTTGCATGAAGGGGAAGAGTGTGAAGGTTAAAGGAAGTTACCAAAGTCTGAAGTTTTTTGGAGCGGGAATCATTTTTAATAAGGCAGGTATTGAAATCTCCCATAAGAATAATATGATCGTAAACAGGACTAATATCAGAAAGGATTTTATCAAGCGTTTCGAAATAATCTATATGCATGTTAGGACTATAAAAGACCGCCAGTAGCATTTTTGCATGATTGAGAGTTATTTCGATAAATAGGTATTCAGCAGTTTGAGAGTAAATAGAGGGAGAGGCACAAATAATTTTATAAAATATATCAGAGCGGAGGTATATTGCTATCCCACCGCAACCTTTACCTATCCTATCATTACGGATTAGTACAAAACCAGGTAAGGCAAACTGTGTAGAAGGGAGTGATGGTTTGAGAAATGACTCAGAAATTAGTAAAGCATCAAGATGTGTACTTTTTATAGATGCTAGAAGATCGGGATAATGGTGAGGAATACTCTGGATGTTAATGTGTGCAACATTAAAATTGTTAGGAAATTCAGAGCGCAGAGTTGAAAACTGGTCATAGATGGTTAAAGGTAACTCACTATCCGCACTTGTAAAACTACTTGAGGGTGAAGAACATGAGAAGAAACTATCTTCAAAAACATCGAGATCATCCATGTAGCGAATAAATTAATATAATATAATAATGTATAATAGTATAACAATAATACAATACTAAATGTATGTATATATACTCGTATATATATTTAAAAACTTATTTCTAAAACAGGAACCTAAGTATAATTTAATACAAACAAAACAAAAGAAACTGAAAAAAAATCTAAAATCACCAATCACCGAACTGTTATGGGAAATACTAAAATAGTTTATATCTTGAGGGTAGTATTTATACACAAGATTCAACAAAAAGGAAGCAGAATATTAATACATATAATTATTAATGACTACGATGGTAAGTTTAAAATGTTATAATAGGTACATTAACTATCATTATGAATTCAAACTTCCATAAGCGATCAGTAGAAATATTGAGAAACACTATAAGGTAACATTGCATATAAGTGCATAGTAGAATGTTCCCAAGTTTTTAACTCGGCAGTGGCACAGATTAAGTAAAACAGTGATCAAACGGCCGTGTGTCAAAACCAAGTGAGAAATGAAATGCATTATAGCCCTATCAAAACCATAGACTCAGAATACACTTATGCCAGTATCCAGGGCAGTTACTATACTCTTTGGCCAGTATATCCTAAGTCTATGTTCCAAACACACGAGCGTCAATGTCAGTGTTAAAATCGACAACTATCAACTATCACTAAATGCTTATCTTATTATCAAAATACCAGCTGGAAAATATTAGTCATTATATATAATTATACTACCATAATATAAAGTAATTATAGAACAGTATTACAATGTAGTTACAATGCGGCTAATAAAAATAAAAAAATAAAATTATTATGATATACCTATTGGCTGAAAGTAAACAAAGAAGGTAATGATCAGTTGCGACGACGAGCCTTCCGTGGAGCATTAGCAGTTGATATTGAAGCAACTTCCTTAGGAGAAATGGGGTCTTTGGACTGCCCAGGGTCACTGACCGTACTAGACTTGTCAGGGTATTGGAGAATAAGGGGTTTTAGCTCTGCCATAGATTCAATCTTCTGACGTGATTTATTTGGTAAAATAATAACTATTTTGCCTTCGACCGACCAGCAGTTCTTAATCCCGAAATGTTTACGAGCTGTCATAAAAACTATGTGCCTTGTCTTTGTCAGAAACTCAGATATTGTGATACCTGAACCTTTTAGTGAAGTTTTGTTATCCCAGACAAGACGACGACTCTCCAGATTTACGAACTTGACAAGCACGGGACGTGTTGAAGCTTGAGAAGATCCTAGACTCGATTTCTCAATCTCGATTTTCAAATCAGTCACCTTCATTTGGTCGGAAAACAGCTTATATACCGACTCATGCAAGTTTTCATTTTGTCTTTCGGAAAAGCCATGGATCAGCAGAATTTTTATTCTCATTGCAGTTTCATGTTTATCAATACTGTGGGTAACTAAGTCCAATTGTTTCCTGATCAATGATAGCGATTGACAAACAAAGGATTTGAAATCGGTGAAATCTTTAGACAGTGAGGAAATGTCTGGATGCACTGGTGTTGTTACGGCTGTAGCTCTTAAAAGCTTATCTTCATACTCACGCATGCGAGAGCTGTATAATTTTTCCAATTAATCAAGGTTATTTACAAGCTGTGGGTCCATATTGGATTGTAGTGCAAAACTGTAGTTTAGCAATAGAAAGAGAAAAAGTGTTAAGAACAGCACGTGTTGGTGGATTTTAGCAATGTTTTAACACATTTATATGGAAAGTAAGAATACTTTAAATAATATAACTAAATAAAACAATTAGCACACTAAGTTTGCGTGTTTACTTTGCGCCTACCCGCGCAAAAAGTCTCATCTTTGTTTCAGAGAGCACGAGGGATCTGTGACAGAAAACATCTGGCCGCCGAGCTTCAGTACGTCGAGCAAGTATTGCAAGACAACAAGCTTCGGGTCCCGCGCCTACGTCACAGTGACCGAGTGAAGCCGACCACAGTCGAGCGTGTGCCTGCTGTACTACCCTATGTCAGAGGAGTCACAGACAAGTTTGGCTACATCTTGAAGCGAGCTTCTATTAAAACATACTTCAAGCCGCCGAAGAAGATTAGTCAATTTTTACCATCCGTCAAGTGTAATATCCCTCTACAAGATGCAGGAGTGTACAAGCTTGATTGCGAATGTGGTCTCTCTTACATAGGACAAACAAAAAGATCCATTAAAACCCGCGTGAAAGAACATATAGCTGACGTGAAGCACCGACGCTCTGGGAAGTCTGCAGTCTGTGAACATGTTCAAGATCATCCCCGCCATTACATCAGATTTGATAGACCATAAATCCTTGCAAAAGAACACCGATTCCTACCAAGGATGATACGCGAGGCTATTGAAATTAAAAAACATCCTAATTTCAATAGAGAAGATGGATGGGTGCTGCCATCTGCTTGGGATCCTATAATTAACAAAATTAAATCCAAACCCAAGCATAACACTGCAAGACTTCCGGATACTGTAAGTTCATTCTGCGTAAATCGAACCAAAAATTAATATTAAAAAACTGAAGGTAGCCGGGCTAACTGTGACATTGGGACGTCAAACATCTCAGTCGCCCCCGTGACCATGGGTTGCTGAAAAGTACTCGAAACGTCGGGAATAAAAATAATAAAATAAACGCGATAAAATCCGCAAAAAACAGTTTTATTCAATGTGTAGTGTTCGCGTAAATATAAGAAATCATTATGTAAACCAGTACGGACTGGTAATTGCAAATAAAATTCGCCGATTAGAAGATCTTAAAACAAAGCGCGCAAGATATATAACAGCTTTGAACTTCTTGAAGAGATGTAGAGATCACAGTCTCATTCCTACGTGTGTCAAAATATCAACTAAAAAGGACATTCGAGCAAGCGCTAAGATCTTAAATCAGGCAAGTAAAAAGTTGTTACGAACGGTGATTCAGCAAAAACGGTTCGATTTACAATTCATAAATAATACCATAGACAATTTGTCCAATGAGTTAAAGACAGTTTTAACGACATTTGATTTTAATAATTGCATAGAAACT
The DNA here is from genome assembly GCA_033319125.1 of Parnassius glacialis. Classification (NCBI taxonomy): domain Eukaryota; kingdom Metazoa; phylum Arthropoda; class Insecta; order Lepidoptera; family Papilionidae; genus Parnassius; species Parnassius glacialis. The sequence continues at coordinate 17,065,914 of JAVANC010000008.1, forward strand.
TTGAACAAACGTGAAAAAGCTAAATATAATGAATGCAAAAATAAACAAATAGAGAAATACCTGGGTTATGGGTTACCGAAAATACACAAACCAAACGCTCCACTACGTCCCATAGTGAGCCAAATCGATTCACCAACTTATAAGTTGGCTCAACACCTGGCAAAAATTCTGTCACCACTGAGAGGACAAACTAGAGCACACACAAAGGATTCGTACCATTTTGTTAGTGAGATAAAAGACCTACATCTTGCTGACAATGAAACTATGGTCAGTTTTGATGTTCAGTCACTATTTACATGCTTACCTATTGAAGACTGCATCTCAATTGTAACCAGGAAGCTAGAAGAATACAACATGCCTACAGAATATGCAGTATTACTCAAACACTGCCTTACATCTGGCTATCTATTGTGGAAGGAGGAGTTTTACAAGCAAGTAGATGGAGTGGCGATGGGCTCACCTGTATCTCCCATAGTCGCCGACATATTCATGGAGGACTTTGAGGAGAAAGCCCTTCTTACTGTTCCTGTAAATCCAAGATTCTACAAGCGGTATGTAGACGACACTTTCACAATTTTACCATCTGACAAAGTAACTGCATTTTTAGACCACCTTAATTCCATAAACTCTAAAATACAATTCACAATGGAGTTAGAGGCCAACAATTCTTTAGCTTTCCTAGATGTTTTAGTCATCCGAAATACTGATAACACTATTGGTCATACTGTGTATAGAATAAAGACCCATACTAACCGATATTTAAATGGTGAATCGCACCATCATCCATCACAGTTAGCTACCGTGGTAAAATCTTTGTTTCAGAGAGCACGAGGGATCTGTGACAGAAAACATCTGGCCGCCGAGCTTCAGTACGTCGAGCAAGTATTGCAAGACAACAAGCTTCGGGTCCCGCGCCTACGTCACAGTGACCGAGTGAAGCCGACCACAGTCGAGCGTGTGCCTGCTGTACTACCCTATGTCAGAGGAGTCATAGACAAGGTTGGCTACATCTTGAAGCGAGCTTCTATTAAAACATACTTCAAGCCGCCGAAGAAGATTAGTCAATTTTTACCATCCGTCAAGTGTAATATCCCTCTACAAGATGCAGGAGTGTACAAGCTTGATTGCGAATGTGGTCTCTCTTACATAGGACAAACAAAAAGATCCATTAAAACCCGCGTGAAAGAACATATAGCTGACGTGAAGCACCGACGCTCTGGGAAGTCTGCAGTCTGTGAACATGTTCAAGATCATCCCCGCCATTACATCAGATTTGATAGACCACAAATCCTTGCAAAAGAACACCGATTCCTACCAAGGATGATACGCGAGGCTATTGAAATTAAAAAACATCCTAATTTCAATAGAGAAGATGGATGGGTGCTGCCATCTGCTTGGGATCCTATAATTAACAAAATTAAATCCAAACCCAAGCATAACACTGCAAGACTTCCGGATACTGTAAGTTCATTCTGCGTAAATCGAACCAAAAATTAATATTAAAAAACTGAAGGTAGCCGGGCTAACTGTGACATTGGGACGTCAAACATCTCAGTCCCCCCCGTGACCATGGGTTGCTGAAAAGCACTCGAAACGTCGGGAATAAAAATAATAAAATAAACGCGATAAAATCCGTAAAAAACAGTTTTATTCAATGTGTAGTGTTCGCGTAAATATAAGAAATCATAATATAAAATCGTTAATTTTCTTTATATTGTGACGCCTCATAATTATTATTAATAAATAATAATTAAATGCCTTAAAAAAGACATCTAAAAATGTCATAGAAATTATATTTTAAACAATTAATAAATTTCCCACCTTTGAATGATTGAAGGCAACTTCTTGGTGGGTGAGACAAACATGATCGAAAAATGGATATACTCAACGTCAGTGACACAAACCCTGTCTGATGGCGAATTATTACTATTATCTTATAACTACCTATTGGCTATATCTGCCAATGTATTGGTTGGTGGAGCATATATGTCGACCTCATGCGGGTGGTAGCTAGAGGGAGAATCTGAGGAAGCTCTCAAGTCTGCGGCCGAAAGTCGCCCAACGTGGGACTCCATTCCCTTGAGGTGAGAGGTAGACTCATGGCACGCTCTGCGGCCAATTGGCTGTGCTGATCATGCAATTGGTGGTGATGCCTTACACTTACATAACGTCTGCTGGGACGGCGGTCTGGCAGGTGGTGGCGCTCACGGAGGGCTTTTTATGGCCAGTGTGCCTATTGTTGCCTAACCCGTGTGACGTACATTCACTGTGGCTGGATTTGATCGTATTCTGTATGGCGTTCACACGCATTGACATGCGCGAATTCGGTTGATGTTTGTGGTTACGCACTAACAAGGGACTAAGTCCTCTTTTACTGGTACGGCAGTTATTTTGCTGTGGACTACGGTCCAAATCCCAACTTAACGTTAGCTACGGGAGGAGTGCGTTAAATGGTTGGCGCTAACCGCGCACTGCGTGTGTGGAGCCGTGTGCCTCTCCCACATTTTTTTTAAATGTGTGAGAGCGAAGCCCTTGTATCTGGTATTTCATATAAATATTGTGAGCCTTTTCAAAGTGGCAAGGGATTAATTAATAAGGAATTGACTGTTGTGAACCTGATACAAGTAGAATAGGGACAATTTATTGTTATTATTTTTTTTTGAGCTCTGTCTTCGTAAACGTGTGTCTTTAGCTTATAAGACGCTACCAACAGCTATCATTTGCTCTCGTTAATATTCATTCTTCCAAGAAACACCTAAAAGAACTAAGTTACTATATAAACACAAAGTAAATAAGGGTTTAAACCTTTAGAAAGATCAATATATGGTTAATATACTGGTCACGGAAATTTTATTTATTTTTATATCTTATAGATATAAATTCTAAAGAAGACAAAAATAAGTAGGGGTAGGGTGGGAGTCGTTAAAATATGAATTGTATTAAGTTGAAAAATTTACACAATAGCTGTCTCTTGTACTCACAGTTGTCTTTAGCTTAAGAGCAAGTGCACTAATATTTTTATACATAAAAGAAAACTTATGTTAACCACATATTATTATTTTTTTACATTTACATACAAAATGAGAATTTCAAACATATTCTACTAAATACTACTGATAAGAAGTAAGTCTTCTTCCAACTATAATCTGTATTTAAAACTCTCTCCCACACTCATGGTGCACCTCAATTACCTACACAGGGTAACTTGATAGTAAAAAATATAGTAAGCTTATATCCATGCCAAAAGATAACGCACATATTCAACTAAAGAGCTTCTTCCTTAACCACAAGTATCTAGGCGACTGAACTGGCTCGGCTCACCAAACGGTATTGGCTGAAGGTTTTTTTTATAGGATAAGGGTGACAAACGAGCGCACAGTCCACCTGATGGTAAGTGGTTGCTGCGGCCATAGACATCTATCCTATATTACAATTCAAAATGCAAATGCGTTGTCACCCGTGAGGACTAAGATGGAATGCCTCATTTCCAGTAAAAAGGGCCTCCGGCCACCTGCACTCACCAAGCGAAACGCAGAGGTAAACCTCTACTTCACGCTGGTATTCTGTGAGGTCGTGGTACCACCCCAGTTCGAGCCGGCCCTTCCTCTAAAACCCAATATACGGTGTTAATGGGAGACTTCAATGCAAAACTAGGCACAAGAGAGTACGGTGAGCTGAAAGTAGGGAAATTTGGAATAGGGCAACGGATCCAAGGGGCCAGCAGCTGGCCGACTTCATGGAGAAAGTGGGACTCTTCATAATGAACTCTTTCTTCCAGTGGCGGCCCTACAGGAAGTGGACCTGGTCGAGCCCCGACGGATCCACAAAAAATGAGATTGACTTCATTATGACGACCAGACGACAACTGTTCAGTGATGGCTTTGTGATCGCGAGGGTAAAAAATGATAGCGATCACCGAATGGTTAGAAGCACACTGAACCTAAACGTTAAGTTGGAGAGGTCTCGTCTAATGAAATCAACGCTCCATCCCCCTCGTGCTCTGTTCCAAAGTCACGAAACCTTTCAGCTCGAGTTATATATAAACCGTTTTCAGTGCCTAGAAGACTGCAATGAAGTGGACGATATGAATGACAAGCTCGTGGAAACTGTCCATGCGGTCGGAGCTAAGTTCTGCAAAACCCGCCGCAGATGAACACAAAAACTCTCCGATCACACACTTAATCTGATGGCTGTTAACGAGAGATGAAGCTAAATTCTTCAACAGATTTGACAGCATACAGGCAACTGAACATACAGATCTCCAAATGCATGCGGCGGGACTTGCGCTTACAGCTTGTATTGAAGAAGCGATCGAGCGGAACCAAGGCTCCAAAGTCTTTGCCAAAGATCTGTCTGCCAGAAAGAGCCAACTGTCAAAGCTGAAGACCAAGTGTGGCAGCATCGTTTTCATGGCACCTGAGATTTTGATTGAGATTGAGAGGTTCTATGGGCAGCTGTACACGTAATCGTTAGAGCCACACGCAAGTGTGAGTAACGAACCAAGAGCGAGTCTTATCCGACACTATTCCGAAGATATCTCGGAAGTCAGTCTGAGCGAGATTAGAATGGCTCTCAAGCACCTTAAAAACGGCAAGGCCCTAGCCGAGGACGGAATTACAGCGGAGCTTTTGAAAGCGGGTGGAAAACCGGTACTTGAAGTCCTTCAGAAGCTTTTTAATTTCGTCCTCCATGGCGGCATTACACCGGAGGCCTGCAGCAGAAGTGCGGTGATCTTGTTCTTCAAGAAAGGCGACAACGCTTTCTTAAAGAAGTACAGACCGATTTTCCTTCTGAGCCGCGTCTACGTGCTGTTTTCGAGAGTCATTACGAATCGTCTCGCGCGCAGACTTGACGACTTCCCGCCTCCCGAACAAGCCGGTTTCCGAAAGGGTTATAGCACCATAGACCACAAACATACCCTTCGGCAAGTTGTACAGAAGTCCGAGGAGTACAATTTGCCACTATGTCTGGCGTATGTGGACTATGAGAAAGCCTTTGATTCCATCGAAATTTGGGCAGTGCTGCGGTCCCTTCAGCGGTGCCAAGTTGACTGTCGGTATATCGAAGTGCTGAAATGTTTGTACAGTAGAGCTATGATGGCTATCCGAGTACAGAACCAGAGAACAAAACCTATCCAATTGCAGAGAGGTGTAAGACAGGTTGATGTTATATCCCCGAAACTCTTCATCACTGCATTAGAAGACGTTTTCAAGCTTCTGGACTGGAAATGATACGGTATTAACATCAATGGCGAGTACATCACTCACCTTCGATTTGCCGACGATATAGTCCTTATGGCCGGAGGACCTAAGCACCATGCTCAATGACCTCAATAGTGTCTCCCAACGAATAGGTCTTAGGATGAACATGGACAAAACAAAGATCATGTTTAATATCCATGTCACACCTATGCCGGTAGTTGTTGGGAGCACTAAGCTCGAAGTTGTTGACGAGTGTGTTTACCTGGGACAAATAGTCTGACTAGGTAAGTCCAACTTCGACCGAGAGGTCAGTCGACGGATTCAACTCGGCTGGGCAGCGTTCGGGAAGCTACGACACATCTTCTCGTCAGACATACCTCAACACCTTAAAACGAAATTGTACAACCAGTGCGTGTTGCCAGTGATGACTTACGGATCTGAGACGTGGTCCTTCACTGCTGGCCATATGAGGAAGATCAAGGTCGCTCAGCGAGCTATGGGGAGGGCTGTGCTCGGGGTTTCTCTGCGTGATAAACTTAGAAATGAGTATGTATATCCGCAGTAGAACCAGGGTAACCGACATAACCCAACGGATTAGTAAGCTGAAGTGGCAGTGGGCCGGCCATATAGCTCGAAGAACCGACAACAGTGGTAGAGCCACGCGGCAGCTTTTGCTGTCGCACGGATGGGCCGGCTCGCACCGGGGTGGTACTACGACCTCACAGAAAACCAGCGTGAAGTAGAGGTTTACCTCTGCGTTTCGCTTGGTGAATGCAGGTGGCCGGAGGCTCTTTTTACTGGAAATGAGGCATTCCATCTTAGTCCTCACGGGTGACAACGCATCTACATTTTGATTTGTAATAGAGGAGAATACTAGCGTAAAATGGCAGCTTGATACTGCTGTGTTTCGTATGGTGAGTGTAGAGAACCTGAGACCCATTTTACTGTAAAAAAGGCATTCCATCTTAGTCCTCACGGATGACTACGCATTCGCAAACGAAGATAGATGTAGATGTCTATGGGCCGCAACAACCACTTACCATCAGGTGGACTGTGTGCTCGTTTGTCACCCGATCCTTTAAAAAAACCGATGGGGAAGAAAGGTTCTTGAGTGGCAGCCTCGTACCGGTAGGCGAAGAGTAGGGTGACCACCCACGAGATGGAGTGACGACCTGGTAAGACATGCAGGAAGTCGATGTATGCAGGTGGCTCAGGACCGTGCTTTGTGGCATTCCTTGGGGGAGGCCTATGTTCAGCAGTGGACTTATGAAAGGCTGTAATGATGATGATGATGATTTATTTATTCTTTATTATTTATTGATAACAATTAATACGAAGGGTGGACGTAATGCCGTGAGACATTATTTACAGGTCAACCCATGTAGTGGTGAGAATTCGACGTAGATGTAGCATTATACAGAAGAAAAAATAAACAAAAATAATATTTGAAAACAATTACACAAAATGTTGTTGATATTTATGTACTCACATTTTTTTATTTTACAAATAAATAAACTATATAAATATAACTTATAATTACCCGTTTAAATTCATATACAAAGTTTCTCAAAGAAAATTTGCAATCATTAATTTGTAAATTGACTCTCTTTATCAAAACAAATCAGCAAGAACGAAGATCAAAGCATAAAGTTGTAGACCCGAAAACGCTCCAACTTGAAATCAATTTTACAAATAAGACTGAAGTAAAAATAATTATTACGACCTGTGTGCGACTAAATAATGAAAAAAAAAAGACAAGGACGTCCTTTTAGAATATAAAACACGAACAAAATATATTTAAATTAGATTTATTCTCATACAACAATTCAGTCTTAAAAGACCTTCTAAGCTAATCCAGTCGAAGTTTGATCCTCATTACCATACGAAACTGATTACAGTTATTTAAAAAAATATTATTATCTGAGATTATTCTTAGATAGACCAACCGAAGATAAAATAATAAAAGTTGTATTTTAATTCATAATTCGTAGTCAGATTTAGCTTTCTCCTACTTTTACTTTATCAGCCCTTAAAAATATGTTTCTGGACATGAACCTCTCCCATTGTAAGGGGAATATACCTTAATCGTCACGTTTGACAAGCGGATCGACGATCGCACTACCAGACTGTCGCTGTCTTATTTTAACGTAAACGAGATCGTGTAGTGTTGTCTATCGGAAGCTATAACATGTTTGTTCATTACTTATAGCCGCCTTTAACGTGTGACACTTATAAAACCAAATAGAATGATGGATTCTTTTATGCCGCTATTACACGATATGTCTTAGCTTTAAGAATTGAACGAGACTTAGCTTCACAAATGTCCAAATTTGAAACTTCCATAGATGTCATTATAGCTTTAAATGTATATAATACAAGGTCTTCATTACTCTGTAAAGGTCGGTCTATGATCTATGTAGGTAGAATTTGTTATAATAAGAAATATTACTTGGCAGGTACATTGACACTCGCTCCTTTCAAGCTGCTCATCGTCACCTGTATTGATAGCTTAGGTTTGACATTATTTGAAAAGGTTACTTTATTTTTTCCCAATATAGCATAATATATTTATATCAAGATTTATGACTATTTCAATTTTGTGTGTGTTCTGTGTGTTCGTTTGTCACTATATTCAAAGAAACACCTCTTATTTAAACTTGTATGAACATACTTATGACAAAAGGTGACGACTGAGTGGTCTAGAAGACGAAATAAACTTATATGCTTCTGGTCCTGGGTTTGAATCTCAGGTAAAGCCAAAATTTCTGCGAAATACAAATTGTTGATTATCGGCTGTTTTGTTATGATTTTGACCCTTCCGTATTTTTTAAACGGGGTACTAGCGTATTTTCTATTTTATCACAAGAGTTTTATGGTTCACAGTATCGAGTGATTATTCTTGTGTTTAAGTGCTCACTCATGAAACTATTACATTTGGCAGAGGGCTACTTCCGAACATTTTAGAAAGTTGTCACTGTAGACATAATCGATCAGAAGGACTACGTAGTTACAAACTGATATAGCCATATATTAAAATTCAATGTAACACAATGCTTGTGATATTTCTTTAAATCAAAGCTGCATGTATTAGTTTCTGGAAGAACTAAGTGTCCTTTAGAATCCTTTAAACAAAATATAAAGTAATCTGAGCCCTTTATTACGTAAAGATTCATATCTTTGTAACCTTTGATAACAAAAAGTGGTAACAAACTAATTTCACGTAATTTTATAATTTACGTTTAAGATTTTGGATTTAATATTTTATATATAAAAGCAACAAAAATAAAATTAACGCTTTAAATAGGTAAAAATTGTTCTTACTTTGTAAGTTGTCTATCCTTATTTTACATGTGAATACGTAAGGCAATAAAATGAATTAAAAATTCAATTTAAACTGCCAAAGAGTAGTTTATTGATTAATCTAAACTTTATTTAAGCCGGCCAATCGTAAGGTTATTTTTAGACTAAGATTAACCGTAACATAATAAATACATTCGCCTTCAATTTCATAAACTATGTTAAGGTAAATAAGATTTTTGTGACGCTAAATTGCGTTCCTTAAATACATTAAACTTTCGTGGCGAAACACCAATTCCTATTTGCTTAATAATGTCTACAGTAAATCTTCTCTTATTTAACTGAAATTCGTAATAAAGCCCCTTTTTGTAATACTTGCTCGTACTATATCGTATTTCTTGATATGAAAAAAAATATCAAATTGTGTTAATAGTAATACTCCCCCATGGATTGCTATAGTTGCCCTGCTTAGCCTGCATGTTAGCAAACACATTTTTTAATTATTTGATTTTTTATAGGATAGGTTGACAAACGAGCACACTTTCCACGAGATGGAAAGTGGTTGCTGTGACCCATAGACATCTACATTTAACCTCAATAAAGAATCAAAATGCAGATGCGTTGTCACCTGTGAGGACTAAGATGGAGCACGTGATAAATCAGCACTTAAAACTGCAATAAAAATTTTCTTTGGTGAAAGCGGAGATGGAACCCGAGTAACTCATGTATATTTATGGCGAACGATAAGGCCCTGAGCTATAATGGCTTTCAGATAGAGATAATAGATTTTCAGATAGAAATAGATAAGAGAATAATTTAAAAATTATTTAGTGCTGAATTATTTATTAGAAACAAGGTTTAATTCTTTCTTAAATTGATCCGGGGATTGATAGAGTATAATTAATTCTGATAAAGGTGAAGTGAAAATGTCAAAAACATTTAGTGTAATTTCTAATAGTTGAAAACCACAATATAGTACATAATATATATATATATTTAAGAAATGGGGGTGCTAAGAATCTCCGATGGAGTTTCGGTTGCCACCTAAGACGACTCAACCTGGCAACATACAACGCATGCACCCTGAGGACTGACGAGAAGATCATGGAGCTGGAAGAAGAGACAGACAATTTACGCTGGCATTTTATAGGTTTATCCGAAGTCCGAAGAGAGGGGGAGGACACGGTAATCCTCGAATCCAGCAACTTGCTCTATCACCGGGAGGGCGACCATCTGTCCCAAGGAGGTGTCGGATTTATCGTCCACAAGTCTCTCGTTAACAACGTTGTAAAGATTGAGAGTGTGTCAACGAGGGTTGCGTACCTTATACTCCGAATCACCAAACGGTATCCGCTGAAGGTTAAACAGGTTTACGTCCAACCTCGGCACATCCCGATGAGGAGGTGGAGGAAATGTATGAGGATATCTCTAGAGCCATGCATTCCTCCAAAACCAACTATACGGTGTTAATGGGAGAGTTCAATGCAAAACTAGGCACAAGAGAGAATGGTGAGCTGAAAGTAGGAAAATTTGGAATAGGGCAACGGAACCCAAGGGGCCAGCAGCTGGCGGACTTCATAGAGAAAGAGGGACTCTTTATGATGAACTCTTTCTTCTAGAAGCGGCCCCACAGGATGTGGACCTGGTAGCCCCGACGGTTCGACAAAAAATGAGATTGACTTCATTATGACAACCAGAGGACAACTGTTCAGTGATGTCTCCGTGATCGCGAAGGTGAAAACTGGTAGCGATCACCGAATGGTTGGAGGCAAACTGAATCTAAACGTTAAGTTGGAGAGGTCTCATCTAATGAAGTCAACGCTCCATCCCCCTCGAGCTCTGTTCCAAAGTCCCGAAACCTTACAGCTCGAGTTACAAAACCGTTTCCAGTGCCTAGGGGACTGCAATGAAGTGGACAATATGAATGACAAGCTTGTGGAAACTGTCCATGCGGTCGGAGCTAACAACTGAACAGACGGATTTCTAAATGCATGCGGCGGGACTTACGCAACTTCAATACAGCTTGTATTGAAGAAACAATCGAGCGAAACCATGGCTCCAAATTCTTTGCCAGAGATCTGCCTGCCAGAAAAAGCCAACTGTAAAAGCTGAAGACCGAGTGTGGCAGCTTCGATTCCGTGTCACCTGAGATTTTGAGTGAGATTGAGAGGTTCTATAGGCAGCTGTACATGTCATCGTTGGAGCCACACGCAAGTGTGAGTAACAATCCAGGAGCGAGTCTTATCCGACACTATTCCGAAGATATCCCGGACGTCAGTCTGAGCGAGATTAGAATGGCTTTTAGCATAGCATATAACACCTTAAAACGGCAAGACCCCAGGTGAGGATGGAATTACAGCGGAGATTCTAAAAGCGGTTGGAAAACCGGTACTTGAAGTCCTTCAGAAGATCTTTAATTCCTTCCTCCATGGTGGCACTACTCCGGAGGCGTGGAGCAGAAGTGTGGTGGTCTTGTTCTTCAAGAAAGGCAACAACGCTCTCTTGAAGAACTACAGACCCATTTCCCTTCTGAGCCACGTCTACATGCTGTTTTCGAGAGTCATTACGAATCGTCTCGCACGCAGACTTGACGACTTTCAACCTGCCGAACAAGCCAAGCAAGTTTCCGAAAAGCATTTATCACCATAGACCACATACATACAGAAGTCCGAAGAGTACAATTTGCCACTATGTCTGGCTTATGTGGACTATGAGAAAACTTTTGATCCCGTCGAAATTTGGGTGGAGCTGCAGTCCATTCAGCGGTGTCAAGTTGACTGTCGGTATATCGATGTGCTGAAGTATTTGTACAGTAGGGCTACGATGGCTATCCGAGTACAGAATCAGAGTACGAAACCTATCCAACTGCAGAGAGGTGTAAGACAGGGTGACGTTATATCCCCGAAACTCTTCACCGCTGCATTGGAAGACGTTTTCAAGCTTCTGGACTGGAAAGGATGCGGTATTAATATAAATGGCGAGTACAACACTCACCTTCGATTTACCAACGATAAAGTCCTTATGGCAGAATCACTGGAGGACCTAAGCGTTATGTTCAATGACCTCAATAGTATCTCCAAACGGATAGGTCTTAGGATGAACATGGACAAAACAAAATCATGTTTAACGTCCATGTCACACCTATACCGGTAATTGTTGGGAGCACTAAGCTCGAAGTTGTTGACGAGTATGTTTACCTGGAACAAATACTCCGACTAGGTAAGTCCAACTTCGACCGAGAGGTCAATCGACGGATTCAACTCGGCTGGGCAGCGTTCGGGAAACTACGACACATCTTCTCGTTACACACATACCTCAAAACCTGAAAACGAAGTTGTACAACCAGTGCGTGTTTCCAGTGATGACTTACGGATCTGAGACGTGGTCCTTCACTGCTGGCCGTATGAGGAAACTCAAGATCGCTCATCGAGCTATGGAGAGGGCTATGCTCGGGGTTTCTCTGCGTGGTAAACTTAGAAATGAGTATATCCGCAGTGGAACCAGAATAACCGACATAGCCCAACGGATTAGTAAGCTGAAGTGGCAGTGGGCCGCCCATTTAGCTCGATTTTTTTTATTTTACAAATAAATAAACTATATAAATGTTACTTATAATTACCCGTTTAAATTCATACACAAAGTTTCTCAAAGAACAATTTGCAATCATTAATTTGTAAATTGACTCTCTTTATCAAAACAAATCAGCAAGAACGAAGATCAAAGCGTAAAGTTGTAGACCTGAAAACGCTCCAACAAATTAGAAATCAATTTTACAAATAAGACTGAAGTAAAAATAATTATTGCGAACTGTTTACGACTAAATAATGAAAAAAAAAGACAAAGACGTCCTTTTAGAATATAAAACACGAACAAAATATATTTAAATTAGATTTGTTCTCATACAACAATTCATTCTAAAAAGGCCTTCTAAGCTAATCCAGTCGAAGTTTGAACCTCATTACCGTACGAAACTGAATACAGTTATTTAAAAAAATATTATTATCTGAGATTATTCTTAGATAGACCAACCGAAGATAACATTGATTTGTATCCGTAGAAATTTTCTAGTAAAAACTATAATACTAAAAGTAGTTTAATTCATAATTCGTAGTCAGATTTAGCTTTCTCTTACTTTTACTTTATCAGCCCTTAAAAATATGTTTCTGGAAATGAACCTCTCCCATTGTCACGGGAATATACCTTAATCGTCACGTTTGACAAGCGGATCGACGATCGCACTACCAGACTGTCGCTGTCTTATTTTAACGTAAACGAGATCGTGTAGTGTTGTCTATCGGAAGCTATAACATGTTTATTCATTACTTATAGCCGCCTTTTACGTGTGACACTTATAAAACCAAATAGAATGATGGATTCTCTTATGCGCTATTACACGATATGTCTTAGCTTTAAGAATTGAACGAGACTTAGCTTCACAAATGTCCAAATTTGAAACTTCCATAGATGTCATTATAGCTTTAAATGAATAATATACAAGGTCTTGATTACTCTCTATAAAGGTCGATCTATGACCCAAATAGGGAGAATTTGTTATAATAACAAATATTACTTGGCAGGTAGATTGACACTCTGGGCACGCCACTATAGCGGCGATAAGACCCCTCTTTGAGGAGTGGCTTGAGAGACGCCACGGCGTCCTCACCTTCCACCTGACGCAGGTCCTCACCGGACACGGTGTGTTCGGGAGGTTCCTGCACCGAATCGGGTGGGAGGAAACGCCTGGGTGCTCCCACTGCGAGGATCGACCGGAGGACACGGTGGAGCACACCGTGGAGGTGTGCCCTGCTTGGGCGGAGCACCGCCGTGTCCTCGTAGCGGCGATAGGCGGCGGCGACCTCTCGCGTCCGGCCCTGGTCGAAGCCATGGTCCGGAGCGAGACGGAATGGGATGCCGTCACCACCTTCTGCGAAGCAGTGATGCTAGCGAAGGAGGTGGCGGAGCGGGAGAAGGAGAGAGCAGCAGCTTTCCTTCCCGGCCGCCGCGGGAGACGCCCCGGGCGTCGGGGGCTACGTCGTGGCCCCCGGCCACCGTAGGCGCGGGCCTGTGGATGGCGAGCAATGGGTAGCTCGCCGTCCGTCCGTCTAACGACGACAGGCCGTGTCGACGGCGCGTTTTGTTCCACGCGCGCCTCAAAGAGCTGTCAGCATCGTGAAGGGGCCCGCAAGGGCCGACGCCTGCCGGGGCTGCGGGCTGTTCGAAAGAGATACCGCGGCTCCGGAACGTAAGGGCACTGAAGGAACACGGATGGTTTTTAGTCAGTAAAAGTCTGACACTCCCTTCCGCTCCACCCAGAGCGAAAGGCGTCATTTGATGATTTTCCATCCGCAAAAAAAAAAAAAGGTAGATTGACACACGCTCCTTCCAAGCTGCTTATCGTCACCTGTATTGATAGTTTAGGTTTGACATTATTTGAAAAGGTTACTCTGTCATTTTCCCAATATAACCTAATATATTTATATCAAGATTCATGAGTATTTTAATTTTGTGTGTGTTCTGTGTGTTCGTTTGTCACTATATTCAAAGAAACACCTCTTATTTAAACTTGTATGAACATACTTATGACAAAAGTTGACGACTGAGTGGTCTAGAAGACGAAATAAACTTATATGTTTCTGGTCCTGGGTTTGAATCTCAGGTAAAGCCAACTTGTAAGAAATACAAATCGTTGATTATCGGCTCTGTTGTTATGATTTTGACCATTTCCGTGTTTTTGATACTGGGTACTAGCCTTATTTATTTTCAAATTTATCACAAGAATTTTATGGTTCACAGTTTCGAGTGATTGTTCTTGTGTTTACGTGCCCACTCATGGCACAATTACATCCTGGCAGTGGGCAACTTCCAAACATTTTAGGAAGTTGTCACTGTAGACAAAATCGATCAGAAGGACATCATAGTTACAAACTGATATAGCCATCTATTAGAACTCAATGTAACACAATGCTTGTGATATTTCTTTTAATCAAAGCTGCATGTATTAGTTTCTGGAAGAACTAAGTGTCCTTTAGAACCCCTTAAACAAAATATAAAATAATCTGAGCCCTTTATTACGTAAAGATTCATAAAAGAAACGAATCTTTGTAACCTTTAACAAAACGTGGTAACAAACTTATCTCACGTAATTTTATAATTTAGGTTAAATATTTTGTGATTTAATATTTTATTGATAAAAGCAACAGAAATAAAATTAACGCTTTGAATTGATATAAATTATAATAATAATATAATATAATAATTGTTTTATTGTTTCTCAATACATTATCAATTTATCATGCATTACATAAATTGAAATTAAAATTTTGAATTATATTATTATAAATTGTTGTTACTTTTTCAACTGTTTATCCTCATTTTACATGTGAATACGTAAGGCAATAAAATAAATTAAAAGATTCAATTTAGAATGCTAAAGAATAGTTTATTCATTAAACTAAACTTTATTTAAGCCGACCAATCGTAAGTTTATTTTTATACTAAGGTTTGTTTTTTTTTTTTATTATACATTCGCTTTCAATTTCAGAAATTATGTTAAGGTAAATAAGATTTTTGTGACGCTAAATTTCGTTGCTTAAATTTATTAAACTTTCGTGGCGAAATACACAGATTCCTATTTGCTTAATGTCTACAGTAAATCTTCTCTTATTTAACTGAAATTCGTAATAAAGCCACTTTTTGTAATACTTACTCGTACTATATCATATTTCTTGATATTAAACAAAAAATATCAAATTGTGTTAATAGTAATACTCTCCTATAAACTGCTATAGTTGCCATGCTTGTCCGGCGTGTTAGCAAACTATTTTTTTTATTATTTAAGCTCTTAACAAGAAAGTTCTGCTGCTCATCTTCTGATTTATTACTTTCTGACTGAGTCTGAGATAGTGGATCAATCGCCGCCGCTACAAGACATTATTTTAGCGTCTGTTTACTATAGTAAGGCAATGATTATGGTACATAAGTGTGTACTCAACCACAGGTGTAATATCTCTCTCCCTACTTTGATAGTTCTATGGGAAGGCGACACACAAGGCACATCTTAAACGGAGCTAACCCTATTTGCTTGGACTGTAAAGCAACGTCTTGTAGATACTGGTTTGAAGCCGTAACCATACGGAAATGTCCCTTAACTGGAGAAGGAGCATTATAGTGACTAAATGCATACACGACAGTACTTAAACTAGACGTTAAAGGAATGGGTAAGAAAAATGGTCTCGGGTGAGTTTTTGTTTGCATAATATGTATAGAACATTAATAAGGGACTGCAGAACAAGTATGGCGTAAAAATACTTAGTATGATGCAGACTCTGTAGATATATGGTCAGGATATCTTTTAAAAGCTGCACTGAAGTGATGTTTAAAAATGTCCGTCCTCGTACAGCTAAGACAGTGACAGACTTCTATTAAGAGAGTTTTAATAGACATGGATTGATCAGTACGCAGTCCCGAAAATCAAACTTTACGATAAGAACTATGCGCTGATATGATAATAGCAGAAATAAAGTTGTAAATAAATAGTTGAAGCCTAAATTTTAAAAGCATTATTCGCTTTTTATAACTTAATGATTATCATTCATGTTAATAAATTGATAATAACCCCTGGAAATGAGGTGGTCGCTTTCAAGCAGTTTCTAAAATTAATTTTGTAAATAGTTTGTATTCATTTTTCTGCCGACTTCCAAAAAGGAGACGGTACTCAATTCGAGTGTATGTTTTTTTTATGTGTGTTACCTCATAACTTTGTACTGGTGGAACCGAATTCGATGATTCTTTTTTTTATATGAAAGCTGATAGTTCTCGTGTTGTCCCATATGAATTTGATCTAGATCAGACCAATGATTATTGAGTTATTCTTAAATAACTTATATTGAAGTCGCTTAAATTGAAGTCGGCTGTACAAAATTTTTTATTTTAAATGATGTATTGTAAAATTTATTTAAAAAAGTCCCGCGGGGTTTCTTGCTGGTTCTTTCAAGGCCAGAGGTTTTTTTTTTCGAACAAGTGATAAAGTAAAAAATGACCTTCAATAATAATTACACATGTAATGTATATTGAACAAAAAATATTCTATTCTATTCGTTTCTATGAGTAAATTTATAGTTTTAAATTATATACAGTTTTAAATTCAAGGTAAACTGGCAGAAAATGCCCAATGGAATTTTGTGTTATATTATAAGTAATGCCTTTTGTACATATTCTGTCTGTGTAAAAAAAAATAATACGTAATACTAAAGTCGCTGGTCATCAAAATGCATATTGTACGAGCATAATTTGAAAAAAAAACTTCGTTACTTTACCTTTGTCTTAAAAATGGCTCATCGCAGAAATATTTAAATGAAAAGTAAAGTAAAGTTGCAGCCTATTTACGTCCCACTGCTGGGCACAGGCCTCCTCTCATTTCTGAGAGGGTTTTAGGGCAAGGAAATGTCCGCCGCGCTGCCCCAATGCGTGTTGGCGAACTTCACATGTTTTTTTCTTATTTCTCAGACATGCAGGTTTCCTCACGATGTTTTCCTTCACCGCCGAGCACGTGGTAAATCAGCACTTAAAATTGTAATTAACAATTTCATTGGTGTCGGCGGGGATCGAACCCGGGTTGCTCGAGTACTGCGAAGCTTACAGCAAGCGCTAACCATCTAAGCTACTACTATATCAACCATAATCCATTTTAAATATTGTAATATAACACAAACAAGAATGTAATTTTTCGACAAAATTTTGGTTCGCAAGGTAAACTAATAAGATATATAAATTATATTTATTGAAACTTAAATCAATATTAAAATAAAATTTAAGCTTATAGGTACAGATTATTAATATTTATAATAATAATAAATATATACAATTTGTTATAACTTATCAAATAATAATAAATCATATCATCATCATCATCATCAAGGAATGCTACAAAGCACAGTCCTGAACCACCTGTACTCATTGACTTTCGGCATGTCTTACCCTGGTCGTCACTCGATCTAATACGGGTTGCCTTTCGTTTCGCTTACGTGTTTGAGACTGACTCAAAAACATTTCTTCCCAATCGGTTGTCGGTTCCTCGTTGTATATACCTATATACGTCCCACTCCTAAGGACAAGCCTCCTCTCAGTTCCGAGATGGTTTTAGGGCAAGAAAATGTCCGCCGTGCTGCATCATTGCGTGTTGACGGAATTCACATGTCTTTGACTTTTTTTAAACCGCTCAGACACGAAGTTTTTCTCTCGATGTTTTCCTTCAACGCCGAGCACGTGATAAATCAGCACTTAAAACTGCAATAGAGATTTTCATTGCTGATAGCGGGGATGGAACCCGGGTCACTCGCATATATAAAAGACGAGCGATAAGGCCCTAAGCTATAATGGCTTTCAGATAGAGATAATATAAGAGAATAATTTAAAATTTATTTAGTGCTGAATCATTTATTAGAAACAAGGTTTAATTCTTTGTTAAACTGATCCGTGGCTTGACGGATAATAATTGATTCTGATAAGGGTGAAGTGAAAATGTCAAAAACATTTAGTGTAATTTCTAATAGTTCTCTTGCAATTCATAAGTTTGATGGAAAGCTTAACAATTAAATTCTAGAAATAAATTTGATACATATTTGATAATGTTAGTAGAAAATAAATGATCATCTTACAAAATAATTATGACAGTAATGAATAATGACAAGTATTATTTCATTTACACTGTACACTGTAAGCGCGTTGGTCTTTAAATGAAATTACTTCAATTACTTTATGTAAATTGAATTAGTTATTCATCACCAAATATTTTATATCAATAGGTTTGTTATAACGTTTTTTAAGTAAATTACATTAAAAATTCGTTAATTTTCTTCATATTGTGACGCCTTATAATTATTATTAATAAATAATAATTAAATGCCTTATAAAGACATCTAAAAATGTCATAGAAATTATATTTTAAATTTCCCACCTTTGAATGATTGAAGGCAACTTCTTGGTGGGTGAGACAAACATGATCGAAAAATGGATATACTCAACGTCAGTGACACAAACCCTGTCTGATGGCGAATTATTACTATTATCTTATAACTACCTATTGGCTATATCTGCCAATGTATTGGTTGGTGGAGCATATATGTCGACCTCATGCGGGTGGTAGCTAGAGGGAGAATCTGAGGAAGCTCTCAAGTCTGCGGCCGAAAGTCGCCCAACGTGGGACTCCATTCCCTTGAGGTGAGAGGTAGACTCATGGCACGCTCTGCGGCCAATTGGCCGTGCTGATCATGCAATTGGTGGTGATGCCTTACACTTACATAACGTCTGCTGGGACGGCGGTCTGGCAGGTGGTGGCGCTCACGGAGGGCTTTTTATGGCCAGTGTGCCTATTGTTGCCTAACCCGTGTGACGTACATTCACTGTGGCTGGATTTGATCGTATTCTGTATGGCGTTCACACGCATTGACATGCGCGAATTCGGTTGATGTTTGTGGTTACGCACTAACAAGGGACTAAGTCCTCTTTTACTGGTACGGCAGTTATTTTGCTGTGGACTACGGTCCAAATCCCAACTTAACGTTAGCTACGGGAGGAGTGCGTTAAATGGTTGGCGCTAACCGCGCACTGCGTGTGTGGAGCCGTGTGCCTCTCCCACATTTTTTTTAAATGTGTGAGAGCGAAGCCCTTGTATCTGGTATTTCATATAAATATTGTGAGCCTTTTCAAAGTGGCAAGGGATTAATTAATAAGGAATTGACTGTTGTGAACCTGATACAAGTAGAATAGGGACAATTTATTGTTATTATTTTTTTTTGAGCTCTGTCTTCGTAAACGTGTGTCTTTAGCTTATAAGACGCTACCAACAGCTATCATTTGCTCTCGTTAATATTCATTCTTCCAAGAAACACCTAAAAGAACTAAGTTACTATATATACACAACGTAAATAAGGGTCCTAACTAAGACAAGCACGCTATAAATTTATTAAACGGCCTATATTTAAACCTTTAGAAAGATCAATATATGGTTAATATACTGGTCACATAAATTTGATATATTTTTATATCTTATAGATATAAATTCTAAAGAAGACAAAAATAAGTAGGGATAGGGTGGGAGTCGTTACAATATGAATTGTATTAAGTTGAAGAATTTACACAATAGCTGTCTCTTGTACTCATAGTTGTCTTTAGCTTAAGAGCAAGTGCACTAATATTTTTATACATAAAAGAAAACTTATGTTAACCACATATTATTATTTTTTTACATTTACATACAAAATGAGAATTTCAAACATATTCTACTAAATACTACTGATAAGAAGTAAGTCTTCTTCCAACTATAATCTGTATTTAAAACTCTCTCCCACACTCATGGTGCACCTCAATTACCTACACAGGGTAACTTGATAGTAAAAAATATATTAAGCTTATATCCATGCCAAAAGATAACGCACATATTCAACTAAAGAGCTTCTCCCTTAACCACAAGTATCTAGGCGACTGAACTGGCTCGGCGTTGAAAAAATATTATTTCCTCAGCGATGACACCCTAGCGATGGTATCTAGATAGACAAACTTGGAACGTAAAACATTATATCTAATCTTTATATATAAAAATTAAGTGTCACGTTGTTTGTCCGCGATGAACTCTTAAACTATTGAACTGATTTCAATGAAATTTTGTACACTGAGTGCAGTTTGGTCCAACTTGAGAGATAGGATACTTTTTATCCCGATAAGTGACCGTCAATATTTTTTTATTGCGAATTTTAAGGATTTTTATCATAGGAAGGGTCGTCGGAAAGTCAGAACAACGTCTGCCTGGCCACCTAGTTATATAATATATTATGTCACAATTTTTGTCCGCGATGGACTCCTAAACTACTGAACTGATGTCAATGAAATTTTCATCAACTTGAGAGATAGGATAGATTTTATCACGATAAATGACTCTCAAAATTTTTTATTGCGAATTTAAGGATTTTTATAGAAAGGATCGTCGGAAAGGGTAGAACAACATCTGCCTGGCGAGAGTATATATATATATACATATATATATATTTGTATCCAAATCATTGGAGGCGTTTTTGGGAAATCAATTACGTACATACACAAATTGCACAATTAAGGTATATGATATTGCCTACAGCAAACACGGTATCCATATTGTGTTGTTATTTATTTATTCATACAGTCATTACAGCCCATAAAATTTCATTTCTTAACATAGGCCTCCCATAAATTGCTTCATAGTTGCCACAAATGGCTCACGAGTTACCGCAGTTATTTTATTTAAAAAAATCAGCACAATGATTTACTATATTTACACGAATAATACACATTAAATGAAACTAATTTTACTGATTTAATTGCATTTAATTTTAATTTTTTAATTTCCTACATTTCGGGTGCTTTCCGGCACCCATGATAACGGCTGACTGGGGTGTTTGACGTTCCGATAATCCCATAGTTAGCCCTGCTACCTTCAGTCTTTAATATTAATTTTTGGTCCGATCTACGCAGATCATTTAAAGAAAGATCAAGTTATAAACATAATTAATAACTAATTTAAGTAAGTGTAACCGATAGTCTACGATTATATGTAAGCCCGTGCATAATCTATACAAAATATAATAAAATTGAAGTGTCTGTTGAAAATAACGAAATAAATACTCTTTATTGAACTGAGTGCAATGTTGGCAAGCATTTTAAAAATGTTGGTCTATCTTTCTATATGTCCGTTAGTGCTAATCTTCGAAATGGCGAAACCGATTATAATAAAACATCGCGAACAGATTGAGTGCAATGCCTCATCAATATCACGGAAATCTGTCTAGTATTTATATAAAATAGTATTTATAGAAAAAAATCTAAAATAAACTGATTTCAGTTAAGATTCAAATTACACCGAACGTGAATAAAAGGACAATAAACCTAGCAAGCTAACAGCATAGCAAAGTGGCGAAGCAATCAGCTTTGTAGCGGTTTCTAACGGTTGCCGTTGAGCAATAAGTTTCAAAATAGGAGGTTCAGATGCCTGGGTGATCAGTAATCGATTGCTGAAAACAGAATTTGAAAATTCGAAACCGTTCTCGAGATAATCGTGGGACAGACGGACAGACGGACGGACAGACGGACAGACGGATAGACGTCGTGAAATCAATAAGTGACTTCGCAAGCTTCGCCACTTAATAACTTGACCTTAAGTGTGCTTACGCACTGCTTCTATTCCCAATCTGATTTCACCCCGAGTAAATACAAATCTAGAAAACTCAGACCAAATTAAGAAGTTTATGCACTGCATCCGGTCTGAATCTGAGAATATAGAATTGTCGCTTATATACTTGACATTCGAAAGTTTATCCGTTCTGGTGCCGTTTCGCATACAGCGCTTACGTCCTTCATTATGTGTCTTCTTAATTGCTGTCAACTTTTGGCATTGTTATTTTACGTACGAAGACGCTGGAGAAATAAAGCGTTCTGGATACACCACCACCAACATTACCATGATGGCTCGGTTCGATTCAGTAGAAGTGCATAGGCGTTAATACAAATAATTATGTTTCTTCGGTCCGGTGAATATTATGGTATAAACTATTTACACTATTTTTTCGACTTCATAAAACAGAATTCGGATGTAGTTCACATACAATAAGTACTGATACAAATAATACTACGGCTATGTCAAATCAAAATTTATTGAATTTGGATTGGATGCAGTGCGCATACGCTGTAACGGTAGTATGTTCTGCTTTGAAATGTGTAGCTAGTAGCGATTATACTATTTAGTTATTATAATTCGAACCCCAATCAGAACCAATGCTTGTATGTTGTACCTACGACCTAATCGCATAAGCATAACATTGTGTTTGTGCGTCTATTTGTTTCAATATTATATTTGTGTTTTTTTTTAGATAATAACTTCTAACAGTTTGAAAGTTGGGTAGAAATAAAACTGGAAAAATATAAGGCAAAAAATGTTGATCATAAAATGGCTTTGGCTAACCGTAACACCTGATCGAGTCATAAATATTGCGCCAAACTTTACCTAAATATGAGTATTTACTGTTATCCTACCTGAGTCGACCTTCACATTTTGTTGATTTATTGCGGCGTTTAAGGATATTAATGCTGAATCATTAATTTAGAAACAGTTGTTCAGCTCTAGTGATTAATAAAATGATTAACTTTTAAGACCTTAATATTTCATTCCTGTGATTTTAATTATCAGGCAATAGCAGTCCACGGCTGGAGGAGATAGCCCTTTCTAGTATTATAAACTATTATTTCGTATTATTCAAGTTATTGTTATAAATTAATTACTTTGTAAATAAAAGTAATTGTTTAGGAATTTATTTCCTTCATTTTCACTTATTTTAAATTGTGACCTTTCGAAAGCTTTTTTGCACTAAAGGTTATGGGGTTGGTTTTTAAGGTCCTACTGTCATATTTAACTTGTAAACCTACCAGTTTTCATAAATATAACATATTATCTATGATGTCAAATGTCAATAACTATAATAATAATTAAAAAAAAACTAAAACTAGAAACTTAAGTATCATATAGTCCTACTCCCCGCGGTATCGTGCCAAGAACGCTGGCTGCGTTTCCCCGCTGAATGGCTATACTTAGCCTTTGAGCAAGGAAAGAACCAGCCCTCTTATCACCAGCAGCAACAACCAGCCGCGGATGGAGTTCCTTTAGGAACCTCACCGCACGTGGACCCCACGGACCGATAGTCTCTACAGCAAATGGCACAAATATGTAGTCATCTCTCAGAGACTCATACTTGCGCCACTTACTCAGTTCAGCTGCCTCTGATGCCGCCCCGGCTCTAAACGAGGTACCCCTGAGATGAGAGACCGCCAGAGTGTCTACGCAAGTAGCATCCCACACTAGGGCTTTACCTCTCTCCCAAGGGACCAATGTCATACCGTCGGGTCTCCTGCCATCGTCTCTAAATATTCCACAAGGCTCTAAAACCGAGGGAACATTTATAGAGACAAGAGCCCTTCGGATGACATCGTTTAAAGAACTGTGTCGTGAAAATCTACCAGCACTTTTCTTACATGAAAGTCCGTGGAGCCCAAACTTGTCGACGCTGCTACCACAGGGACACTGATAGGGTTGACAAAACGCCGCTCCTAGTCGGATTCCTACGGCAATGCGTAAGCTTTCCGCATCAAGTAATGTGCCGAGATTACTTGATGGTAAAGCGTGTAACCAGTGACTAGATTCCTTAGTCGAAACAGCTAGAAGGCGTGCCTTATCAAGGTCACTATGGAGATTATGAAACAAATCCTTCTGCACGCCCTGTACCAATGGAATATCCCACTGTTTTTGTTGGTTAACTTCCAGTGGAACATTTTCACCAGGACAGAGCGTTTGCCATGTCTGCCCTGCCTATGTAGCAAAGTATAGGTCTGCTTTATTATTAAAAATTATATTATATAAGTCACTGATACTATGTACGGAAGCAAGGAAAGCAGGCAATGCAACGCTAGAAAGATTTCTCACACCAATGCCACCAAATTTTATAGGTAAAGTTGCTTGAGTCCAGGCTGTTGTATTTAAAGTTAAATTTAGAATTTTTTCTATAGCTATTTTATGATTATTATCAATATCTTGTAAAATATCCGAACATTTCCAGACTGGACTCGAGCGGAGTAAGTATGTAAATCTAGGTACAAGAAGACAATATTTTAAAATAGTAAGAGCTATGTGGGGGTTTAATTTATACAATTTATCAACGTGGTTTAAAAACTGATCAAATTTTTTTTTTAAACAGGTTTTATACTATCGAAAAAGAACGGGGCACCTAGCAGGTATAGTGATTCCGTACTGACAGTTTTTATTCCTGGACAAATATGATTAAAATTTTGAATTAAAGTGTCTCTATGAGAAGTAGATAAATTATTGGAAAAAAAAATATTTCACATTTATTGCTATTTGGTTCAAGACCAATATTTTTAAAATTTTGAAAAATATGAGTAAGATCACTGAGGACGTCATCTGCTCTACCTCCCAGTGTACCGTCGTCTAGGTACCAGACATTCAGCTTGGATTTCAAATTTGAAATAATTGGTTGAATTCCCAAACTGAAAAGTGCTGGACCCAGTGGGTCACCCTGTTGAACACCGACAGCGGAATCGATAACATGGTTTTCGTAAAACAAGTTAGTATTTTGACTATAACATTGCCAAACGTAATGATAAATTTCGGGGGTATTATTAGCCACTTCTTTCAGCAAGGTTACCCTATCGATAGAGTTAAAAGCATTCCTTAGGTCAACCTTCACAAGAACATCTGCATCAGAGTTTGTTAAAAATGTACGCACTGAATGTACCGCCGCCTCACAGCCATCTCTAGTGCCAAAACCTAGTTGAGTAGGCTGAAATTTGGTCTTAAGTTTAGAGATTATGTGCCTGCAAGCTAATTTTGAAGTTAAACGTTGAAATGTGGAACCAACGGCAATAGGACGGATACCGTTATCCTTTTTTTTGAAGGCACATAATCTTTTAATAAATAATTTTGATATGAACTACGCAGAATGAGCTCATTGCGTCTTGATACGAGTATCTTACAGTGGCATTATTTGGGTTTTGATTCAATCTCATTATTTATAGAATTATTAGCAGATTCTATTATTAAATTAAGACGAAATTAAGACAGAGAGAAAATTAAAATGAAATTAAGACATTCTTTAATTTTTTAGCCTCGCGAGTCCTGCTGAACTCCGGAGAGTCCTCTATGCATGCTTGTGGCCATATTCAGGATCACCTCACCATTATATCTGTTTTGATAGACCACAAATTCGTGCAACTGCTTCACTCAACGTGTTCAACAGTTATCACTTGTGAAAATTATCATCATCATGATCATTACTTCCCGCATCTCTAAGCAGGTCGTCTAGTGGGGGTCACCCTACTCTTCGCTTACCGGTACGTGGCTATCAATCGCAAACCTTTTTGAAGTTGGCTGTAAGTTCATTTGTTACTTTTGTTTTATAAAAAAACATCTTTCTACATGTATCAACCTCACATTATCTAGTGAGTGTATTTGCATTAACGTCACTCTAACAAATACTACTTCTGGTGGATGCACTGTCAATTATAAAGGCCTGCTCAAATGAGCACATCGGATGTCGACCAACCCACGACATTAATTTTTTTATAAGAAGTAAGGTTGATATAACCTGATGGGTGGCACATAAATATCAAAATCTATCTACAATTAACAATCAAAATGCAGATGAATTGTCACCCCTGGGTACTATGATAAAATACTTCGTTACGAGTAAAAAGGTCTCCAGTTTTTGAGAGTCAACATAAGATATCTGCATTATGCTACTCGTTTCTTGGTGTATTTTGTCTCTCGATTTTTTTAAAGAAGTAAGAGTATAAAACGACCAAACAGACCCTCAACAACGTCATTAATTTAACAACTGTAAAAATAATTGCATTTCTAATGCATTTTTGTAATGAATACGTTTCAGTAGTAAAAGGCCTAAGCATTCACACATCTCACAGAATACCAGCGTGAAGTAGAGGTTTACCTCTGCTTTTCACTTGGTGAGTGCAGGTGGCCGGAGGCCCTTTTTACTGGAAATGAGGCATTCCATCCTAGTCCTCACGGGTGAAAACGTATCTGCATTTTGATCTGTAACAGAGGATAGATGTAGATGTCTATGGGCCGCAGCAACCACTTACCATCAGGTGGACTGTGTGCTCGCTTTTCACCCTTATCCTATAAAAAAAAATTCTTTTGAGAACTGGTTTGTAATGTTCTACACTAATACGTGATTAAGAGTCAAAATGCTAATACGTTTTCAACGTTGTGAGCTAAGATAGGACGCCTCGATAGCAGTAAATAGAGTTCTCTTTACTCTCCTTAGGAAACACAGCTGCATTCACTATCATTCAGTGAGAGCGTGGCCCTTCCCCGGTTGAACCAACCTATTCGTGCTGGAATCATGCGGCACCGTGGCATTACCGCGTAAAAAATTCTTTGAACACTGTATTCCATCGGGTTAATGCGTTACTCTCGACTCCATTCTTTAATTACAGCCTATCAGAGTCTGCTGCTGAACATCATGCCTCCCAGCACATTTTCAACACCTTAGTAATAATTTATTTATAAATTCTATTACATATAATAAAACTGTAAATAGCAGATGTCTGTACATTTTATATTTTTGTAATAAAAGTGATTGAGGGGTACTAAAAATAAGTAATTAAATACATTTCTACCATTTTTAGAATTTTCTGTCTGTCTGTCTGTTTGTTTGTTAACGTATCACGTTTAAAGTACTAATTTATATCATACGAATTTTTAAGGAAATTATAAAGTGTATCTTCGGGTTACATTTAGTCTTTATTTCATTAAAATCGGTTCATTCCATCAAAAGTTATGATAAATATTCTGAAGTATGTGTAGGGAAGTATAGGTACGAATTTGCTCAACGGTGGCTTTGTTTGAGTCATCAAGTTGATGATAGCAGCGCCATCTCTCTTTAAATATATAAATATAATAAAAATGATGATATCAAGTTGTGTTTCTTTCTGTACATCGTATATATATTTTGGTGACTAAAATCATTATGAGGAACTGAAAATAATTAAATAAGTACATTTTTATAATTTTTAGAATTGTCTGTCTGTCAGTTTGTCTGTTTTTATATGAACGCATCACGTCTAAAGTAAACATCTTTTTTTTTTCAAAGAAATCGTTAAGAAAATCATAAAGCGTATCTTCAAGTTACATTTAATTTTTGTTTTATAAAATTTGGTTAATTCTATCGAAAGTTATGATTATTAGTTTAAAATGTAGGTTCGAATTTGTTCAATGGCGCCATAAAATCTCAGAAAAATTAATAAAAAGATTTGTGTGTAAAAAAACGTTCTATAATAATAATATATTTATACTTAAAACACAGTAAACAATAAAAAAGATGTTTTCCTTAAATTAAAAAAGTTTTCTCACAAAGAACGTAATAGATGGCGTTGTACAAATTACATTATTTTCTGAATTGCGGCGTTAGTCACAAATAACCATAGTACATTACCCAGAAGCCCAAAACCAATGTAGATATTATATATTTTCAATTTCAACTTAATAAATTAAATTCATTTTAATATTATGAGTTTATTATGAGTTATAAATATATATGTATATGTAAGTAAAATAGTAAATTTATTTTGTGTCAGATTATAATGAACATACTAATATCCGAAATCACAACTTCCCACAACTCAAAAGCGAACTCATATCCCAACTTCAAAGGATGCTACATGAAATAAATCCATACGTTCATAGTTTTAGGGTTGCATTGCAATCGATCCGTCAAGATTTAATAAACAATTATAAAATAGTTATTAACGCTGACAGGCGTCCTGTTACTGAACACCGCGGTAACAACGTTCCTGTCACTGATGAAGTGGCAGTGGTATTAGTTGACCAGGAGTGCGATAGACGTGACATCGTGTTGCACACATATGACGATCGACTGCCAGGGATTTATGAAAAGCATCGATATTATGTTTTTTTTTATAGAATAGGAGGCAAACGAGCATGCGGCTCACCTGATGGTAAGTGACTACCGCCGCCCATGAACAACCGCAACACCAAGGGAATTGCAGATGCGTTGCCGACCTTTTAGAAAGGTGTAAGCTCTTTTCTTGAAGGTTCCTAAGTCGTATCGGTCTGGAAAATTCGCTGGTGGTAATTGATTCCACAAGGACGTCGTGCGAGGGAGAAAACTTCTTCTAAATCGCACAGTGGTGGACCGCCAATCATCCAGATGGTATGGATGGTAACGCGAGTTTTGTCGCGATGTGCGATGGTGAAATTGAGCGGCTGGAATTAGTCCGAACAATTCCTCATAGCACTCCCCGTGATAGATGCGATAAAATACGCAAAGAGATGCAACATCTCTACGCAGTGCCAGTGTATCGAGCCGATCAGAAAGAGCTCGGTCGTCGATGATTCGAACCGCTCTGCGCTGGATGCGGTCAAGTGGAAGGAGCTGGCACTGGGGTGCCCTGGCCCAGAGATGAGAACAGTATTCCATGTGGGGCCGAACTTGCGCTTTGTAAAGTTGCAAGCGATGTGCCGGCATGAAATACTGTCTCGCTCTGCTGAGCACGCCAAGATTTTTAGAGGCGAATTTGGCCTTCTCTTCCAAGTGGCCACGAAACTGCACACTATTCGATATGTTGACGCCAAGGATCTCGATAATGATGCTCTACAATATCCATTAATATATTGTCACGGTGAAAATGGGTACAATTTCGGAATTTATCAAGTTAATCTTAACACCAGAGAGACCAATTTTAATAAAAAAAAATATTTGCTCTGCAATTTTATTCGCACCTGTTACATGTAAGGCATAATCGTCTTGCGTATCTGCAAAGATTTCGGGGGTTGTTTAACAAATTTATAGTGGACATGTATGCGAAAATAGAGACGGAACGCTTAGTGTATATACGCACTAACCAGAGACGTTTGTCACACTGACGTTATCACTTATTGATACAGTAATGATATGAATCGTTTAATATTCTCTTACCTGAATGTCAAATTCTATAAGTAAAACCTATATACGCGAGCTACGCCGCGGGCACAGCTAGTATCATAATATAATGCCTTAGTATTATTTGATGTAAAAGAAGCACAGTATAGCAGAAAAGGGGAAAACGTTAACCTCACTGATGTATTATTTATGTATTGGAGAGATGAAGAAAATTTTCTTAAATTTCACCAATATAAGGTCGGTTAGTAACTTATGAATAATTTCTATTGAGCCAGGCTAAAATATTTTACTACCAAAATAGTTTTACTGAGGATATTAGTTCCAATAATGATTTTTAATACTGGCATCATTGGTAAGTATATTATTTCTTCAAATGTTGAGTTATGGCTTCATGTTTTAACATAGTCAAAGACCATTTATATTATCAATGTTTCGTTTTTTATAATAAAAAAAATGTCGAAGTTTTTCGGATATAGCTTGAGTTTCATTACAATCGGTTCGAAAATTTTGAAAAATACTTACATGGATGTCATTTTTTGTTTCATTTTTAGAGGGACTTTTTTTATAGAATAAGGGTAACAAATGAGCACACCGTCCACCTGACGGTAAGTGGTTGCTGTGGCCTATAGACATGTGCATCTATCTTCGTTTGCGAATTAAAATGCAGACGCGTTGTCAGCCGTGAGGGCTAAGATAGAATGCCTCTTTTTCCGGAGGTCTCCGGTTCTCTACACTTACCACACGAAACACAGCAGCATCAAGCTGCTATTTTACGCTGGTATTCTGTGAGAACGTGGTCCTTCCTCGGTCGCGCCGACCCATTCTTGCTACAACTATACTATTAATATAGCTGCAGCATGGCTCTACGACGTAAAAAAATCTATTTATTATTTATTGCAAGGTGTCCGACGCGCTACCTTTATGCGTGTTGGCGGACTCAATATTCTAAGAAATATTTTATATTGTATTATTATGGGACCAAAAATAATAATATTGGGTAAGATTTCTAATCTTTCATTATAAAATTTATTACTTAACATGTAGTTTATCTCACGATATTGTACTTTTTTCTTAAACGTAGTATAATAGAATTTTATTGTTATTAACAATTTCTTTGGTATCGACAAGGTTCGAACTAGGGTTGCTCAAGTACTGTAAAATTTATAACGAGCTCTGAACCCCTGAGATAGCACGTCTCGAACGGCGATTAAATGACTAGGCTTTCCACTAAAGTAAATCTAATTATACACAAAATGGTCACATTGATAATCCCTAAAACAGGATTACTCTCAAAGCTAATTTTCTGGCAGTAATTAGGTTATCATGACATTAACCTTAATGTAGCCGTGGTTTTAGTTACGGCACAAAATATGTATTAGCATTTATTAACGATGAATTTACAGATTTTTTTATAATGTTTTTCTTATGGTTCTAAATTTGATCACCTCTACAACTCTGGTGGGACCATACTGCTGATGCGGTGCTGATGGATCCACGGGGGTAATTAAACGACGGTATTGCGATGCGCTGCTGTTCCTACACTTCGCGGTCGAAACGTGGTCGGTGGAGGAGCCTCAAATCAGATACGCTGGTGGGGCGGGGAAAGCTGATGTTTCCAAGTACTTGTTTTTGTCGGCTCTATAGCCTCCACTTAACAGACTCGGGAGGTAATTGTTGCGCAGATGAAGATGGAAGCCGTGGAGAAAAGTATGTTATGAGTTTCCGCGCGCTCTACTTCTTGAGAAATAAGGTCGAGATATGTCCTTCTCCGAGGAGAGACCACTATGAGGCGGCTAGTGTTGGTTGGGCGGCGGTTGTATGTGAAATCCTTACCGTGGCCTTGCGTATATGCGGTAAAGGTGGAACGCCATGGGGTTTTAGGTTGTCAGTGTATGCTCGCCATGACACATTCATGACCCACGAGGTGGACTAACCCATTAAAAAAAACAGTTTGATTAATTTTAGTTCCAAATATTTTGGATCTTACGTAGATCCAACACAATTTGTGTTTCATGAATGTCATCATGAGTGAATTTCATTCATTCCAAGGGAATATAATGACATCAATGAAGGAGTTCTACCACAAACAGAATAATAAAATAACCAAGTTCATTGAAGATTTCGAAGACTTGAAGACTTCAATCCAATTTATTAATGACAAATATGACGTCCTAAAACCCAAACTGTAGTCGATTATTTGAATTAGAAGAAACATTCATCCCAAAACAAAGACGATCTGATCATGGAGGTAGGAGCTTGATATTTTAGAGCTTAACTCACGCCAGTGCAATATTGAAATTTTTAATCTTCCAGAAAAAGCAATGAAAATTTAATTTCCATTATAGAAAACATAGCTGCTGTCATCAAACAACCAATTAATAAATACGACGTCGTCGCAATTCATCGTGTACCACAGCTTAATTTCATAAGTGGGCGCCCTAAGAATATCATTGTTAAGTTTGCGAATCAGATGTCAAGCGATAGCTTTCTTTCAGCAGCTCGCAAAGAGAAAGGTTTAACAAAAGAAAAACTGCAAATGCCCGGAACTATACACAAGGTATACTTTAATGAGCACCTAACTTTAAAAAAAATATTTCCTAAGGTTCGGGAAGCTGCTAAGAAGAATGGTTACAGATACACTTGGATTAAGCACGGCAGCATCTTGGTGCGGGCAAACGATACCTCTCCTGTTCTTAGCATACGTTCTAGCGGAGATCTATCAAAAATAAAATCGAAGAATTGTCCGGTTAACTAATTTTTACTGCTAGTCGTACATAGTTGAAATTAGTACTTTACTTCCATCCATCTTTTGCAGATGCATTGACTTGTTATCTCGAAGAGGATATTTAAAGGTATTTATCAAAAAGCATTAAATTAATTAGTGTCATCTCTAAACATTTCATATATGGAAGAACGCTATTATAACACCAGTTTACAAGAGTGGGTGCAAAAACGACGTTTCTAACTACTGCCCTATATCATTGTTATAACTATATATCAAAGGTTCTTGAGAGGCTAATACATAAGCAAATTTATCCTATATTGCATAACATAATTATACCTGAACAACGTGGATTTGTAAAACATCGGTCGACATCAACTAACCTTGTTCTTTACACAAATTATGTTTTTCTTTTGCATGGTAACCGTCTGCAAGTAGTAACAGTTTACACTGATTACTCTAAGACCTTTGATATGGTTGATCACAACTTACTTTTAAAGAAATTAGTATTCAATGCAGTACGAGGAAACTTATTTAGATGGTTTTCATCATATGATTTAGACAGATGTCAACGGGTTATTATTAATGGTTTCTCATCTAATATCATAAATGTCATATCAAGCGTACCGCAAGGATCTATTCTTGGGCCTTTGCTTTTTATATTATTTGTTAACGATGTCTCCTTTGCGCAGATGACCTTAAAAATTACCACAGTGTCAATAGTGTCGAAAACTGTGACAAAATACACACAAATGCTTTAAATTCTAATGAATGTTATGAACTTTTATTAAGAAAATTTTGTGTTCTTTCTTTAGAATCATGAAGAATATTCTTGGTTCAAATTTTGCCTTACAATATCTGTCATAACGAATTTGATTGTAATGAACTCCCTAATCAAATATACATTCGTATACCCAGTCGCTCGAAGCGTATACGTGAGCTTCATTCACATCAAATTTTCTTTCCTAAACCAAGTAGAACAATTGCCGGTGTGCGTATACCTTTAAATCATCATCATCATCATCATCATTACAGCCCTTCACAAGTCCACTGCTGAACATAGGTCTCCCCCAAGGAATGCCACAAAGCACGGTCCCGAGCCACCTGCATCCATCGACTTCCTGCATGTCTTACCAGGTCGTCACTCCATCTTATGGGGGGACGCCCTACACTTCGCCTACCGGTACGAGGCTGCCACTCGAGAACCTTTCTTCCCCATCGGTTTTCGGTTCTTCGAGCTATATGGCCGGCCCACTGCTACTTCAGCTTACTAATCCGTTGGGCTATGTCGGTTACTCTGGTTCTACTGCGGATATCCTCATCATCCTCATTCCTAAGTTTATCACGCAGAGAAACTCCGAACATAGCCCTCTCCATAGCTCGCTGAGCGACCTTGAGCTTCCTCATACGTACCTTTAAATCGTATGAATGAAATTATACAAAAACAAATTTAATGATAGAGATATTTTTGGACAAACTTCTTCCCAATTTAAAAAAGCTGTGTATGGTGTTCTATCTGGATCAGATGCAACTTAATGTAATTGTTTATTTATGTTTAATTTAGTTATTTACATCTATGTATTAACTATGTATGTGTATATGCATGCGTATATATATATATATATATATATATATATATATATATATATATATATATATATATATATATCTGTTTGTATTTCTCTATATTTACTAGTAAACGGGTCGTTTTAATAGAACATTAAAATTAGTTTAGTTAGTATTGAATAAAACTGTTTTTTACGGATTTTATTTTTAGTTAGTAGTTTTAGTTGTTTAGTACACTGATCCAATAGTAATATGTGGATAACGGTATTGCTTGTATGATTGTTGAGCTTAAATATAGTATTGTGTTTAATAATATCATTATATTTTACAATTGTTTGTTATTCCAAATAAAGAGGAAAAAGAAATGCTTAGTCTCTTACGCTACGTCATTATGCTTATATTTTTTTTATAGGATAAGGATGACAAACGAGCACACAGTCCACCTGATGGTAAGTGGTTGCTGCGGCACATAGACATCTACATCTATCTTCGTTTGCGAATCAAAATGCAGATGCGTTGTCACCGTAAGGACTAAGATGGAATGCCTCATTTCCAGTAAAAAGGGCCTCCGGCCGCCTGCACTCACCAAGCGAAACGCAGAGGTAAACCTCTACTTCACGCTGGTATTCTGTGAGGTCGTGGTACCACCCCGGTTCGAGTCGGCCCATCCGTGTGACAGCAAAAGCTGCCGCGTGGCTCTACCATTTTCATTTTCTCTTTTTAACATTTTCTCTTTCTAATGGAAAACATGGTAAATGAAATTATGAAAAAAATAGTAAAAAATACCTTACCTAAAAGACGACACCTATTAAATATTTATAAAACAGAAAAACCGAGGTCTTTTGACAATAATCTACCAAAAGCTTTTGAAAGCACGTTCGCTTATTATATTACGAAAATATGTTTTATAATAGCAAAATGCGAGGAAAACAATAGAATACTTTGTAGTTTCAAGCAAGGTTTTATAATCAATAGCAGCTTGCAGCAGTTAGCTAAGAATTAATCCCGTCTAAGACTTTATGAAATTCCTTTTTGCGGTGTAAAATAATTCATCACCCCATTTCGCCCCATCAACTCAGAGAGTATTTTTCATAATTTCCCTTAGAGAGAACCAGTTCCGTGCTGGACATGGTCTAGTTATAAACTGTTACGGGCTGATTAAGAAAGATATACCTACCTTATAAATGGTATGGTATAACCGATATTTTCAAAATCTCAACTTAAGGCCTTAACAGTGGTTGAAATGCCTAAATCTTGGATATTTAAGTAAAAAATCTCAATAACTGTTCATTTAATCCGCAAAGAAAAAATACAGGGTAACAGAAGAGGATTTGGTTAATGTTTTTAATTGAACAAAATTGTATTTTTGTCAACCCCTTATTAGAAAAAAAATCCCCAAAGAGTACCTATCTTTGTCATATTTTGCAAAATTTCTCCAAAACGGCACAAGTTTTTTAAATAGTTCTTACACTAAAAAAAAAGGTCTTAAAAATATTAATATTTTTAATTGAGAGTTTTATTTTTATTCCCCGTTTTATAAGAGAATATATCATTTTTCCCTGAAATTGAATATATTTACGCGAGCGCGCATGCTCCGTCGCCCTGTCAACCTGTCACAGTCCGTTTACGGACATCGTTGAGGGTGGACCGCGCGTCCGTGTTGGGGCGACTTAGTTCAGTTATATATTAGTTTTTTAAAAGTTTATACTCAATTATAAATATTTTTATGACTAGAAATACTTAATTTAGTTAATATCTATACACTGGTAACTGTAAATATTATTTTCTAAATAAATTAATATTTAAAGTGCCCAAAGAAGAAGAAATTTTCGCGGCGACGTTGATTAGTGAAATTGAAAAATGCATTTTTATATAATTTAGATGTGGAACGACCAACATGCACTCTTTACTTAGATTTCGATAGTTTTTAATACCTATGTAATTTTATTGTTGCATATTTTTATTAATTAGTTGATACTGAATTTTATAATTATGTATTACAATAAAACGCTATTTTCATGAGTATGGCTTTATAAAATATTATTGGGGAGGGAAATATAGATACAGATACTTACATTTAGGTACACTGTTATCAAATTAAATCAAACAATTTAAATAAATAAAAAATGGTGCTTCCCTAAGTATAAATAACTATATAAAGACATTCTTGAGTTTGTTTTTTTTATGTTAGACGAACTATCATCTAAAAAATGTAAAAATTTTAAATTGGAGAGGCGTTTCTCTACGTGATTAAGTTAGAAATGAAGATATTCGCAGTAGAACCAGAGCAACTCACATAGCCCAACGGAATATTACAGTGAAATGGTAATGGACTGGCTATATAACTTGGAAAACAGATAAAAAATAGGAAGAAAGGTTCTCGAGTGGCAACCTCGTACAGGTAAGCGAAGTAGTGCTCAACCTTTATTCCTCTTCACGTATTCTCATACGCTTTTCTTCACGCACACACACACACACACACACACACACACACACACACACACACACACACACACACACACACACACACACACACACACACACACACACACACACACACAAATAGGTCGCAAATAATACTTACCTAGTACTATTAGGCAAGAGTAAATAGGTTTTTGTTAAGTCAGTGCAATTCACCATCTTAGGCTACATAACCACTTACTGATGGGATGGTAGTTGCTTTACTACTTGCTGGGTAAAAATAGTAAAAAAAAATTACCCTGTGAAAGTTTGCATTTAGATATAATTTTTCTAACCAACCATAAAAATATGATGATAATATGTATATAAGTATAAAGGTTACCTCACACGGGACAGTAATAATATAATATTATATCTTCCATTATCTACGCATGAAAACTTTTAAAATCTCTGAATACCGATGTATGTTCATATTAAGAGGCTGAATAGAGCCACATTGATATGCATGGGGATCGTTTTGTAATTTCACATCGTTATGGAAAAAACATTGTACGTATTTCAGGTGGCGGTTTGCAAAACACGATTCCATAAAAATTCACTCAATAGAAGATAATTGGAAAGTTGCTTCTGAAAATACTTAAATTTTCAACATCAATTTTTTCTTACGTGGTATAGCCATGCTGCAGCTATCTTAGAAGTAGGTATAGTTGTAGCACGAATGGGTCGGCTCGACCGGGGAAGGGCCACGCTCTCACGGAATACCATGTAAAATAGCAGTTTAACCCTGCTGTGTTTGGTATGGTGAGTGTAGAGAACCGGAGAATATTTTTAATGGAAATAAGGCATTACATCTTAGTCCTCACGGGTGACAACGCATCTATATTTTGATACGTAATCGAGAATAGATGTAGATGTCTATGGGCCGTAGCAACCACTTACCATCAGATGGACTGTGTGCTCGTTTGTCACCCTTATTCTATTAAAAAAAAACTTTCTGAGATTTCAGTAAAATAATGTTAAGTATTGTAAGCACTCGTGCAATTATATATCTCATGTTAATAAAGCTATTGGGCTATTTTGATTTTTAATAAAGCGATTTTACTTTATAGGTTACATAATTTATTTACCCTTCTATATCAAGAACCGTTTTTCTGCCACTCCTATTGAATTTGACAGTGCTTGCTGAAATTTAGCATCTTTATCCGATCCGGCTGTTAGATATTGCAAAAATAATCTAAAATATTTATTTTTACTTTCATGCCGAAGACTACCTTGTTTTATTTTATTACGGTCAAATAATATTTATTAGGTTAGGGCAGGGGGTGCTAAGAATCTCCGGTGGAGGTTCGGTTGCCACCTACGACGAGTCGACCTGGCAACGTACAACGCACGCACCCTGAGGACTGACGAGAAGTTCGTGGAGCTGGAAGAAGAGATAGACAAGTTGCGCTGGCATATTATAGGATTATCCGAAGTCCGAAGAGAGGGGGAGGACACGGTAATCCTCGAATCCGGCAACTTGCTCTATCACCGGGAGGGCGACCATCTGTCCCAAGGAGGTGTCGGATTTATCGTCCACAAGTCTCTCGTTAACAACGTTGTAAAGATCGGGAGTGTGTCGACGAGGGTTGCGTACCTTATACTCATAATCACCAAACGGTATTCGCTGAAGGTCATACAGGTTTACGCACCAACCTCGGCACACCCCGATGAGGAGGTGGAGGAAATGTATGAGGATATCTCTAGAGCCATGCATTCCTCCAAAACCCAATATACGGTGTTAATGGGAGACTTCAATGCAAAACTAGGCACAAGAGAGAACGGTGAGCTGAAAGTAGGGAAATTTGGAATAGGGCAACGGAACCCAAGGGGCCAGCAGCTGGCCGACTTCATGGAGAAAGAGGGACTCTTTATGATGAACTCTTTCTTCAAGAAGCGGCCCCACAGGAAGTGGACCTGGTCGAGCCCCGACGGCTCGACAAAAAATGAGATTGACTTCATTATGACGACCAGACGACAACTGTTCAGTGATGTCTCAGTGATCGCGAGGGTGAAAACCGGCAGCGATCACCGAATGGTTAGAGGCACACTGAACCTAAATGTTAAGTTGGAGAGGTCTCGTCTGATGAAGTCAACGCTCCGTCCCCCTCGTGCTCTAATCCAAAGTCCCGAAACCTTTCAGCTCGAGTTACAAAACCGTTTTCAGTGCCTAGTAGACTGCAATGAAGTGGACGATATGAATGACAAGCTCGTGGAAACTGTCCATGCGGTCGGAGCTAAGTTCTGCAAGACCCGCCGCAGAAGAACACAAAAACTCTCCGATCACACTCTTAATCTCATGGCTGTTAGACGGGAGATGAGGCTACATTCTTCAACAGATTTGACAGCATACAGGCAACTGAACAGACAGATCTCTAAATGCATGCGGCGAGACTTACGCAACTTCAATACAGCTCGTATTGAAGAAGCGATCGAGCGGAACCAAGGCTCCAAAGTCTTTGCCAGAGATCTATCTGCCAGAAAGAGCCAACTGTCAAAGCTGAAGACCGAATGTGGCAGCATCGTTTCCGGGGTACCTGAGATTTTGAGTGAGATTGAGAGGTTCTATGGGCAGCTGTACACGTCATCGTTGGAGCCACACGCAAGTGTGAGTAACGATCCAAGAGCGAGTCTTATTCGACACTATTCCGAAGATATCCCGGACGTCAGTCTGAGCGAGATTAGAATGGCTCTCCAGGACCTTAAAAACGGCAAGGCCCCAGGCGAGGATGGAATTACAGCGGAGCTTCTGAAAGCGGGTGGAAGACCGGTACTTGAAGTCCTTCAGAGGCTCTTTAATTCCGTCCTCCATGGTGGCATTACACCGGAGGCGTGGAGCAGAAGTGCGGTGGTCTTGTTCTTCAAGAAAGGTGACAACGCTCTCTTGAAGAACTACAGACCGATTTCCCTTCTGAGCCGCGTCTACGTGCTGTTTTCGAGAGTCATTACGAATCGTCTCGCGCGCAGACTTGACGACTTTCAGCCTCCCGAACAAGCCGGTTTCCGAAAGGGCTTTAGCACCATAGACCACATACATACCCTACGGCAAATTGTACAGAAGTCCGAAGAGTACAATTTGCCACTATGTCTGGCGTATGTGGACTATGAGAAAGCCTTTGATTCCGTCGAAATTTGGGCGGTGCTGCAGTCCCTTCAGCGGTGCCAAGTTGACTGTCGGTATATCGAAGTGCTGAAGTGTTTGTACAGTAGAGCTACGATGGCTATCCGAGTACAGAACCAGAGTACGAAACCTATGCAATTGCAGAGAGGTGTAAGACAGGGTGACGTTATATCCCCGAAACTCTTCACCGCTGCATTGGAAGACGTTTTCAAGCTTCTGGACTGGAAAGGATACGGAATTAACATCAATGGCGAGTACATCACTCACCTTCGATTTGCCGACGATATAGTCCTCATGGCAGAATCGCTGGAGGAACTAAGCACTATGCTCAATGACCTCAATAGTGTCTCCCAACGGATAGGTCTTAAGATGAACATGGACAAAACAAAGATTATGTTTAATGTCCATGTCACACCTATGCCGGTAGTTGTTGGGAGCACTAAGCTCGAAGTTGTTGACGAGTATGTTTACCTGGGACAAATAGTCCGACTAGGTAAGTCCAACTTCGACCGAGAGGTCAATCGACGGATTCAACTCGGCTGGGCAGCGTTCGGGAAGCTACGACACATCTTCTCGTCAGAAATACCTCAAAACCTTAAAACAAAATTGCACAACCAGTGCGTGTTGCCAGTGATGACTTACGGAACTGAGACGTGGTCCTTCACTGCTGGCCGTATGAGGAAGCTCAAGGTCGCTCAGCGAGCTATGGAGAGGGCTATGCTCGGAGTTTCACTGCGTGATAAACTTAGGAATGAGGATATCCGCAGTAGAACCAGAGTAACTGACATAGCCCAACGGATTAGTAAGCTGAAGTGGCAGTGGGCCGGCCATATAGCTCGAAGAACCGACAACCGATGGGGAAGAAAGGTTCTCGAGTGGCAGCCTCGTACCGGTAGGCGAAGTGTAGGGCGTCCCCCCACAAGATGTAGTGACGACCTGGT
The DNA here is from genome assembly GCA_033319125.1 of Parnassius glacialis. Taxonomy (NCBI): domain Eukaryota; kingdom Metazoa; phylum Arthropoda; class Insecta; order Lepidoptera; family Papilionidae; genus Parnassius; species Parnassius glacialis. The sequence goes on from JAVANC010000008.1 coordinate 17,105,735, forward strand.
AAGACATGCAGGAAGTCGATGGATGCAGGTGGCTCAGGACCGTGCTTTGTGGCATTCTTTGGGGGAGGCCTATGTTCAACAGTGGACTTGTGAAGGGCTGTAATGATGATAATGATGAGGTTATAAAGCAAGTATTTACAAATATTTTCATTGTTTTGTTATTCTATTGTTTACAGTTATTATCACGTCTTATCTTTACATCAAGAATTACATTATAAATTCTTGATGGGATGCTATGTAACGCGCATACTTTATTTTCATCAAGAACTATAATATATATATATTTGGTTTTTTTTACCAGTAGAGTTTCAACACAATCTTAAAAAAGTTCAATGAATTAAAAAAATGCCGATAATTATATAATTTCAAGTCAGTGTTTTACATTTAAAGATCAGTTATAAAAGGCGAAAATTCTTATTTTCATTTTGATTAATTTAATTCGAAAATACAATAAACGAGAAAGGGCTTTTACCTACAATAATAATTTTCATCAAAAATAACATAGACTTATGAAAGTCATATACACGGTCAATCATACTGAAGATTATCAATTGTACTACAAAATATTTAAAAGACTATTTCCAGTATAATGACCCGAATATCATCATTAATGTTTGACTGGCACACATGGCACATGGCTAAATGATTGACTATTATATTATGATAAGGTCATGCTTTTCTATAAAAAGTTGCAAGAAATTTTAAATCACGGACCTATTGGTTTGTTTTACTTTTCACTTAATTAGTGAAAAACAAGATGGAATGATCTAAAAGTTTACTTTCTTATGTAAAAAGTGCTATTTAGAATTTTATGCAAATGATAATTAAAGTTTCTATGTAAAGAAGTGTAACATAGCGGGTATTATATTCAATGGTAGCGGCCCTCCATATTTGCAAAACCAGCATCATTTTCTGTACAGAAACCGGCAAAGTATTGCTCAAGTCACTATAAACAAAGCGGCTGATAAAATGTTACACTCATAACTGTTAACCAAAACTGTTTCTGCAAATGGTCTTATAGATAATAATAACTATTCCGCCGTGTTAGGTGCAGGAGCTTATATTAGAAGGAGAAGAGGTAAAATTTTGCATTAGAAATGCGCAATCAATATTGTTTTGTCTGGAATTGAGCAAAAAATAAAAAATAACTTTAGCCAAAGAGCATAACTGGCATTATACTCAGGCCCATCAATTGGTATGGAAAGAAATAATTTTACCAGGTTTCAAAAACTCAATCAAAATTAAAAACAAACCTAAATATTAAAATCCAAAAAATTAATATATGTATGTCTATACATACATATAATGATTTATGGCTGCTTAGTGACTGACGGTGACTCAGTATAACATCCTACAGTCACGCCGAAACTAAGAGGAGAGAATCACTGTAGAAAAGGTAATAATTTATTGCGGAAATTTTGTGATAAAATTAAAAAAATTACAAACTTATCCAAGTTAATCTAATTTAGTCTTACCTATCCTTATGCCTTACAAAAAAAATAATAATAAAATAGTCAGACGGCGTCAGTTTTTAAGAAGATATAACAAAAATAAACAAAAAAATAAATTTCAAAAGTTCAGTATTTAATTGATTATATACCGCTGACACTTAATCACGCTTTTCGAAACCACGCCAGTTGTAAATAATACTTGTGTGAAAAGACAAAATCTTTTTTTCAAATTTCCGCCGAGTTGTAAGTAGAAAGCCAAATAGGTCATGTGTCAATTTTAATTAAATATATTTTATGTGAAGTGATCTTGACTACGTTTCATCAATTAACCATTGGTAAAAATTAAAACAGGAATTTTACAATTGTGTTTACAAGAAACATTATTAGTTGAACCTTGCAGCTTGTTCATTATTTTAATTATAAATACCTATAAATGTATATATTATTAATAAATAGTTCCCATAATATTTTTAGTTTATTTTTTATTTTGCCCTATCTGCAATGTTCTACGCTCTATATAAAATATGGTGTATGACATGACTGTCAATCTTTCGAACGTTTTATCTAGGTACAAAGATGTTTTACGTTTTCGTCGCCTCCACATGATATTTTTGTCAGCATAAGGTACCCTTCTGTATCTGAAACGAATATAAATATTGCTACAAAGTAAAGTAAAAGGCTATACAAGTCCCTCTACTGGGCACAGAACTCTTCTTTTTATTTCTGAGAGGGTTTTAGGGCAAGGAAATGCCCGCCGAACTGTCCCAATGCGTGTTGACGAAAATTGCATTTACAAATTGCATTCGTGCTGTCGGGGATCAAACCCGGGAATAATTTACAGCGAACGCTTTGACTCAGATCTACTAATACGATACAAATAAATACGATTTAACATATATAATAAAAAACTCTTACGTACTTGAAACTTGAACACTTGATAGCTCGTGACGCCTACCGGACAAAGCTACAGCACAATGTAATTGAAGATGCGTAACCACGACATAATTCTCGGTGATGCGCAAGCATAACAGGCAGTACGTCACTTTTATAATTGTCATCTCTGCAGTCTATTAATCTTTGCACTTTTATAAGTAATACAGAACGTAGTTGCTAGACGGTGTAGATGTTGGCTAAAATCTCTGCGATAGCCTTTTCGTCAAGGTCATTCAGGCTAGTTAAAGCCTTAAGCTTTTTTTTGTGGCTGCTAATTGAGGACGCGAGCAACCGACCGAAAATCACCTTTTAATTTCTGATAAATCTTTTTATATATTTAGTTACTTTACTTTTTATATCTTTTTATATATACTTATTACAAATTACATAATAAATATTTATAAAAGAATATTTATGCCTCGTTAGATATTAATAAAATTGATTTATATTAAGTTTACTTTGTTAACAGATGTTAACAGAAGTGTTACTTTATAAATTATTTTTTAGTGTACATCCCTTAATATGTACGGAATAATAGATACTTAATATACACATAACGGAACATACGGATATAATGATAATCGGGCTCGGATGCATCGCATCGCTTTTTTGCAGAGCTGGAGCCAACTCTAACCGTCACTGAGCAAAACCTGGCAGACCGGGTTTGGTATATCCTGCGCTCCAACATACTTCATGACACCGAACTCGAACGACTACAAAGTGAGACTGTTCCCTCTTCGGATGAAAATGCTACGACTGGAAATGCGGTGCCACTAATTGCTGAGCAACCTACACATGTGGATAGCGCCATGGATATTCCTAATTGTGGTTGATTCAAACGATGAAGAAATAGTGTCCCACGAACTGGAACAAATGAAGAGCATATTGGAAAAGGCGATTTCGGAACCGCGCAGTACGACTCTCGAAAATCGACTGCGACTTTCCCGCATACCCCTAAGTAAGCGGAATCGGGCTGTTGTGCGGGCTCTTAACCCAATGCTGATAACCTATTTGGAAGCCAGCCGGGACCTTTGCGAGACGGACTCAATTTCTTTGGCGCCGGTCGGGCAGTTTGCCGTATTATTGGCGCCAAACTTATCACGGCTGGACGCGCTACTAGACAAAGTAACCCCATTCCAGTTTGGAGAAAAAGAGTTGAGAACTGTATCGCAAAGGCAAGGGCCCTCATCGGCAAACTGACAAGCTTCAGGTCGGGTAATAATAGGCCGAGAGTTGTGCACACCATTAGAATCCCGATATTTTCAGGAGTCTTTCGATAAGAAGTCGCTCCCGAGCCTCTTCACTACTGGGATCACTTACGTGCCTACTCACCATATATAAGACACTGACATCCATTTTGAGCGCGAGAATCACTCGTCACCTGGAGCTAAATCAGGTGATGTCGGTGGTCGTGAAACCAAGGAACTACTCCTCATTGACGCGGTTATTGGCAAAGTGGTTCAGCGCAACCGTCGGAACTTATCCGCAGCCTGGATAGACTACAGAAAAACATTCGAATCGGTGTCCCATACATGGTTAAAGAGGGTCCTCGAGCTGTACAAGGTTGACTGTACAGTTAGAGACTTCCTCGGGCAGTGTAAGGGGCAGTGGCATACGATCCTTCGTCATCTGGACGAGCGGATGATGGCTGCGGAGAACCGCATAAGGATAAGAAGGGGTATCTTCCAGTCTGAGTCCAATCTGATTCTGCCTCTCTCTGAACCCTCTTAGTACCTTACTGAAGTGCTCCAGGAGAGAATTTCAGCTTAGGATAGGTGCGAAAAAATTGCTCCCCATAGCTCACTGCGACCTTGATCTTCCTAGTACGGCCAGTAGTGAAGGAACACATCTCAGATCCATAGGTCATCACTGGCAACACGCACTGGTTGAATAGTCTTGTTTTAAGGTTTTGATGTATGCTTGACGAGAAGATGTGTCGTAATCTCAGCCGAGTTGAATCCATCAATTGAGCTCTTGACTTGTGGGACTATTTGTCCAAGGTAATCTCGTCAACAACTTCGAGCTTAGTGTTCCCAACAACTAACGGCATAGGTGTGACATGGACGTTACACACGACTTTAGTTTTGTCCATGTTCGTCTTAAGACCTATCCGTTAGGAGACACCATTGAGGTCACAATCGTAGGTCCTTTCCCGTCTAGTAGCTTGAAAACTTCTTCCAATGCAGCGGTTAAGACTTTCGGGAATATTACGACACTGCCCAAATTTCGACGGATTCAAAGGTTTTCTCATAGTCCACATACGTAAGACAAAGTGGCAGATTATACTCTTCGGTCTTCTGTACAATTTGCCGAAAGGTATGTATATGGTATATGGTGCTAAAACCTTTTCATAATTCGGATTGTTCTGGAGGCTGGAAAAATGTTGTTTTTGTACCACAAAAATGCATAGATTATGGAATAGTGCATAATATAATGATGAATATGAATAATCTACGCGTGTGCATCTGTTTCTTCAAAATTAATTAAGTATAATAAAGTTTAATAGTACGTCTTACCGTTGTCGTAAGAAACAACTATGGACAATACCACAGAATAAATAATAGAATTACGTAGCAATACCAAGAAGATTAACGGATTAGTAAGCTGAAGTGGCAGTGGGCCGGCCATTTAGCTCGTAGAACCGGCAACCGATGGGGAAGAAAGGTTCTCGAGTGGCAGCCTCGTACCGGTAGGCGAAGTGTAGGGCGACCCCCGCGAGATGCAGTGACGACTTGGTGAGACATGCAGGAAGTCGATGGATTTAGGTGACTCAGGACCGTGCTTTATGGCATTCTTTGGGGGAGGCCTATGTTCAGCAGTGGACTTATGAAAGGCTGTAATGATGATGATGATGAAATTTAAGCTAATTTTATGCTAAGGCTCAGAAAGTCAAAAAATAATGGATGCTTTATTCCACGCATTACATATATTCATGATTTTATTGTATAAAATTAAAAATATTAAAAAAAAAATTTAATCGAAAACAGTCCAAATTTTATTTCATAAATAAGACTATATCGTCGGCAAATCGAAGGTGAGTGATGTACTCGCCATTGATGTTAATACCGCATCCTTTCCAGTCCAGAAGCTTGAAAATGTCTTCCAATGCAGCGGTGAAGAGTTTCCGGGATATAACGTCACCCTGTCTTACACCTCTCTGCAATTGGATAGGTTTCGCACTCTGATTCTGTACTCAGATAGCCATCGTAGCTCTACTATACAAGCACTTCAACACTTCGATATACCGACAGTCAACTTGGCACCGCTGAAGAGACTGCAGCACCGCCCAAATTTTGACGGAATCAAAGGCTTTCTCATAGTCCACATACGCAAGGCAAAGTGGCAGATTATACTCCTCTGTCTTCTGTACAATCTGCCGCGGGGTACATACCCCACATACATATGTGGTCTATGGTATCAAAGCCTTTTCGGAAACCGGCTTGTTCGGGAGGCTGGAAGTCGTCAAGTCTGCGTGCGAGTGCGATTCGTAATGACTCTCGAAAACAGCACGTAGACGCGACTCAGAAGGAAAATCGGTCTGTCGTTCTTCAAGAGAGCATTGTTGCCTTTCTTGAAGAACAAGACCACCGCAATTCTGCTCCACGCCTCTGGAGTAGAGCTACCATGGAAGACGGAATTAAATAGCTTCTGAAGGACTTCAAGTACCGGTTTTCCACCCGCTTTCAAAAGCTCCGCTGTAATTCCATCCTCGCCCGGGGACTTGCCGTTTTAAGATGCTGGGGAGCCATTCTCATCTCGCTCAGAGTGACGTCCAGGATATCATCGGAATAGTGTCGGATAAGACTCGCTTTTAGATCAAATGTCGTGTACAGCTGCCCATAGAACCTCTCAATCTCACTCAAAATCTCAGTTATCTCGGAAAAGATGCTGCCACACTTGGTCTTCAGCTTTGACAGTTGGCTCTTTCTGGCAGACAGATCTCTGGCAAAGACTTTGAAGCCTTGGTTTCCCTCAATCGTTTCTTCTATACAAAATGTATTGAAGTTACGTAAGTCCCGCCGCATGCATTTGGAGATCTGTCTGTTCAGATGCCTGTATGCTGTCAAATCTGTTGAAAAATGTAGCTTCATCTCCCGTTAACAGCCATGAGATTAAGAGTGTGATCGGAAAGTTTTTGTGTTCTTCTGCGGCGGGTCTTGCAGAACTTAGCTCCGACCGCATGGACAGTTTCCACGAGCTTGTCATTCATATCGTCCACTTCATTGCAGTCTTCTAGGCGCTGAAAACGGTTTTTTAACTCGAGCTGAAAGGTTACGGGACTTGGATTAGAGCATGAGGGGGACGGAGCGTTGACTTCATTAGACGAGACCTCTCCAACTTAACGTTTAGGTTCAGTGTGCCTCTAACCGTTCGGTGATCGCTACCAGTTTTCACCCTCGCGATCACGGAGACATCACTGAACAGTTGTCGTCTGGTCGTCATAATGAAGTCAATCTCATTTTTTGTCGAACCGTCGGGGCTCGACCAGGTCCACTTCCTGTGGGGCCGCTTCTGGAGAGAGTTCATCATAATGAGTCCCTCTTTCTCCATTAAGTTGGCCAGCTCCTGGCTCCTTTGGTTCCGTTGTACTTTTCCAAATTTCCCTACTTTCAGCTCACCGTTCTCTCTAGTGCCAAGTTTTGCATTGAAGTCTCCCATTAACACCGTATAGTGGGTTTTGGAGGAATTCATGCCTCTAGAGTTATCCTCATACATTTTCTCCACCTCCTCATCGGGATGTGCCGAGGTTGGAGCGTAAACCTGTATTACCTTCAGCGAATACCGTTTGGTGACTCTGAGTATAAGGTACGCAATCCTCGTCGACACAATCTTAATCTTTACAACGTTGTTAACGAGAGACTTGTAAACAATAAATCCGACACCTCCTTGGGAAAGATCGTCGCCCTCCCGGTGATAGAGCAAGTTGCCGGATTCGAGGATTACCGTGTCCTCTCCCTCTTTTCGGACCTCGGATAATCCTATAATATGCCAGCGTAACTTGTCTATCTCTTCTTCCAGCTCCACGATCTTCTCGTCAGTCCTCAGGGTGCGTGCGTTGTATGTTGCCAGGTAGAGTCGAGTAGGACCACTCACCAGCGTAAAATAGCAGCTTAATGTTGCTATGTTTCGTATGGTGAGTGTAGGGAACCGGAGACCTTTTTTACTGGAAACTAGGCATTCTATCTTAGCCCTCAGGGTGACAACGCGTCTGCATTTTTATTCGAAGATAAATGTAGATGTCTATAGGCCGAAGCATCCACTTACCATCAAATGGAGTGTGCGCTCGTTTGTCAACCTTATTGTTTAAAAAAAATATATAATATAGCCCATATTTATTGCTTGCCAAAGGCCGTATTTGTTCAGGAAACAATTATCGGATTTTTGATCACAGATGGAAGAAATCAACAAACAAATCATCCGGAATAACCATTAATGTATAAATCTGATAACTTTTTCAGCTCCACTTTGTTACATTGTATAGCTCTTATCATAAGACGAGGAAAAGCAATTTCACGAAGTACACCTTGCTTACGATATGATGAATAATAAAAATATCTTGAAATGAGAAAATTCTCAATTTGCATACGCAACATGCTTGAATGAAAGCTTCAATACCGTCTGCAAGATGAATTCATATTAAAATTATAGTATTGACATTTTTCATTCACTTACGGATGAAGGCTTTTCTAGAACTTTTGAACATAAAAGCAACGAAGTGCAATAAACTTACATAATTATATATTTTCCTTAAAAATATATACAGTTTAATAAACAATTAAAGTTTGCATTTCGATCATATTTTCCAAACACTGACTGAATTACGAGACTAATCCATGCAAAATATCTTATTCACCAACATTATACTAATACGAGAATTTCAAATCTGTGCTCTTCCTACCGAGGCTGGTATCTAGGAACTTTTTTAATAAAGAAACAACATTAAAGATCAGAACTTTCCATTCCGCAAAATTCGATCTCTGCAGGGATATTACTAACTACAACTAAGTCGACTCAAGTGATCACACATTTAAACTGATAGTAAGTGGTGCTGCTGGCATAGGCATGTACAATTATCCTCGATAAAGAATCAAAATTCCGATGTGTTGTGATCCCTTACAACAAAAATGGTATTAAACCTCATTAGCAGTAAAAAAGGGTCTCCAGGTTCACACATCATTCACTTTCACAAGTAACACAGTAGTGTTATGTTGCTATTTCATGGTGGTATTCTGTGGAAGTGTAGTCGATTTCGGGTCGAGCTGGCCCATATTTCCTGAGCCACAATACCTTGCAATGTTTATAATTAATTTATAAACTAAAAAAAAATATTTTTTTTAGTTTATATATTAAAAACCTTTATAATTAATGCTTTACTGTTATATTATATACAGCCAGCGCATTAGATCGTTGATTCAAACCCAAAACTTCGAAAATTTATATTTGCAGTGGAACCCGTCACATGGTATTGATTTTGTAATGGATGGTGCAAGTGTCAATTATTGAATACATTTATTACTACGTCACGCTTTGCAAATTAGAATATTAAATTCGATGCCAGCTGATATTGCGGCGAACAGGCAAATTCTATAAATTAAATTAGGATTAATTAATGTTTACATCCTAATAGTTAATAGTGACGAATAAGCACACAATCTTCCTTATGATAAGTGGATGCTGTTTCTCATAGACACATCCATCTTGATTACGAATAAAAATGCAGATATGTTGTCACCCCTGAGGATTAAGGCAGAATGCTTCGTCACCAATGAAAACAATGAAAAAAAATCTCCGGTTCTTGTCACTAATCATACGAAATACAGCAGCATTCTACTATCAAAACACAAATTAACGCATTGTGATTGAAATTAAAGCAGATTAAATTTGAACCAAAATTGTCTTCAACTAAACAAATTTTAATTTTATTGCGTACGGATTTTATTGTATTAATTGAATTATCCTTTCATTAAAAAGCAAATAAAAAAAAAGTAATGGCGCTGCGGTTTAGATCATTAATAAATCCAATTGACGAAGCTCGGTCGGTTGTCAAACGCTTCGTTTGTTATATAAAAGTTACTTTTATTTAAATACGGAGACTTTACCAAGTATGTGTATCATCATCATCATCATCATTACAGCCCTTCACAAGTCCACTGCTGAACATTGGCCTCCCCCAACGAATGCCACAAAGCACGGTCCTGAGCCACCTGCATCCATCGGCTTCCTGCATATCTTACCAGGTCGTCACTCCATCTAGTGGGGGGACGCCCTACACTTCGCCTGCCGGTACGAGGCTGCCACTCGAGAACCTTTCTTCACCATCGGTAGTCGGTTCTTCGAGTTATATGGCCGGTCCACTGTCACTTCAGCTTACTAATCCGTTGGGCTATGTCGGTCACTCTGGTTCTACTGCGGATATCCTCATTTCTAAGTTTATTACGCAGATAAACTCCGACCATAGCCCTCTCCATAGCTCGCTGAGCGACCTTGAGCTTCCTCATCCGGCCAGCAGTGAGGGACCACGTCTCAGTTCCATAGGTCTACACTGGCAACATGCCTTGGTTGTACAGTCTCGTTTTCAAGTTTTGAGGTATACCTGACGAGAAGATGTGCCGTAATTTCCTGAACGCTGCCCACCGAGTTGAATCCGTTGATTAACCTCTCGGTCGAAGTTGGACTTAGCTAGTCGGACTATTTGTCCCAGGTAAACATACTCGTTAACAACTTCGAGCTTAGTGCTCCCAACAACTACCGGCATAGGTGTGACATGGACATTAATCATGATCTTTGTTTTGTCGATGTTCATCTTAAGACCTATCCGTTGGGAAACACCACTGAAGTCATTGAGCATAGTGCTTAGGTCCTCCAGCGATTCTGCGATAAAGACTACATCGTCGGCAAATCGAAGGTGAGTGATGTACTCGCCATTGATGTTGATACCGTATCCTTTCCAGTCCAGAAGCTTGAAAACGTCTTCCAATGCAGCGGTGAAGAGTTTCGAGGATATTACGTCACCCTGTCTTACACCTCTCTGCAATTGGATAGGTTTCGTACTCTGGTTTTGTACTCGGATAGCCATCGTAGCCCTACTGTACAAGCACTTCAACACTTTCATATACCGACAGTCAACTTGGCATCGCTGAAGGGACTGTAGCACAACAGGGGTAGAGCCACGCGGCAGCTTTTGCTGTCGCACGGATGGGCCGGATCAAACCGGGGTGGTACCACGACCTCACAGAAAACCAGCGTGAAGTAGTGGTTTACCTCTGCGTTTCGCTTGGTGAGTGCAGGTGGCCGGAGGCCCTTTTTAATGGAAATGAGGCATTCCATCTTAGTCCTCACGGGTGACAACGCATCTACATTTTGATTTGTAGTAGAGGATAGATGTAGATGTCTATGGGCCGCAGCAACCACTTACCATCAGGTGGACTGTGTGCTCGTTTGTCACCCTTATCCTATAAAAAAAAATAAGCACCGCCCACATTTCGACGGAATCAAAGGCTTTCTCATAGTCCACATACGCCAGACATAGTGGCAAATTTTACTCCTCGGACTTCTGTACATTTTGCCGAAGGGTTTGTATGTGGTCTATGATGCTAAAGCCTTTTCGGAAACCGGCTTGTTCGGGAGGCTGGAAGTCGTCAAGTCTGCGCACGAGACGATTCGTAATCATAAAGACTCTCGAAAATAGCACGTAGACGCAGCTCAGAAAGGAAATCGGTCTGTAGTTCTTCAAGAGAGCGTTGTCGCCTTTCTTGAAGAGCAAGACCACCGCACTTCTGCTCCACGCCTCCGGTGTAATGCCATCATGGAGGACGGAATTAAAGAGCTTCTGAAGGACTTCAAGTACCGGTTTTCCACCCGCTTTCAGAAGCTCCGCTTTGATTCCATCCTCGCCTGCGGCCTTGCCGTTTTTAAGGTGCTGGAGAGCCATTCTAATCTCGCTCAGACTGACGTCCTAGTTATTATCGGAATAATGTCGGATAATAATAATAATAATAATTAATAATTTTATGTATTTGTAGAAAGGGTAATTGAGTATAGTACAGAGACTAGTTTTGTAGTTAGGAATAATAATTAATTCGTTTACACGAATTAAGTATCCAACGAGTCGAGGATAAACTAGTAACAGAATACGACAAGCGTACCGTTCCACGTCAGAGCCAAGACTGTCCTAACGGCGGCCGCGCCGTCCGTTTTATACAAGCAAAACGAGCGCCACTGCAGGTGCAATGGTGCAGGTGTGCGGAACACGTGTTATTTACAAGAATTCTGTCTAACTGCACCGAAGGCTACCGCGCCGCACGTGCAATGGTGCTGGTCCCGTCACGGCCATACTGACATGCGTGCGTCCTCGCACGCGCTCCATCACAATTTTAGTTATCTGTAGACAAAAAAAAACATCGCTCGACTATTCTGACATAACAGCGTCTGGCCCGGTCTATATTGACCCTTCAGACTTGGGTGACAATCAGTTTTGTTCCGGCAGTAAGCCCCACAAAACTTTAATCAACTTTATGCGAGATCGGAAAGATTAGTCTGTAGCTTTTCTATTTTCTCGTTTTTTTTTCAAGTACTGTTTTCGCTAGTCCGGAATCACTATTCCCTATAGCCATATCATTGGACCGGCACAAAGCCCTGCAATGATAGTAAGAACTATTTTTTTTCTTACTCTCTTTTTTTTCCAAGTACTATTTGCTAGTCCGGAATCACTATTCCCTGTAGCTATATCATTGGACCGGCAAACGCCCTGCAATGATAGTGAGAACCACTTTTTTTTCTTACTCTCTTTTTTTTCAATTCAATATAGAACAGGTACAGACCAACCATACCGCAAACATGTACCTGTCACAATCACACAAAAGTGTATCGTGAGGGACGTAGTGACATGATAACACCTAAGTATGTAAACCAACAGCAACACGACACATCCCAGTGCAGCACAGACCAGCCTTCCTGCAACTCCATGTTCCTTTCCTGCACAAGAATAATTACTTCGCTAGAGTGTTGCAATGTCTCTAGTATTTTCTAGATGCACAGACACGGCTACCTCTGACTGTCGCACGTCCTCGTGCGGTTGACAGTGAACAGCATAAGGTCTATCAATTATCACCACCTGCAAACAGATATTAACTCTTGTTAAATATTACAACGGTCGACCATCCCAGACTTCATTTAAGTCATGAACGCGCCGATATGGCTACTTTCAGGCAAACGCAATCCAGCTTTTCGTTCTGCTGCGTTCGTGCCACAATCGCGCCAGCAAGCCGTCGCGCCATAGCCGTACTAGCTCTAGCGAATCGTTGCACTGCTTTGTAAAATTAAAAGAAATCGAGATAAATGTATTGCGAACCATGGTATTCCGAGCTTCCAAAATTCATCACATATTCTCTTAAGAAACGGCAACAGTATGACATTTGAAAACATTGCAAAAAATAACAGAAACTATGTGTAGAGGCAAATACCACAACATTTCAAAGGGAAGGAGGCAACTGCGCAAAATCTACGAAAGCCGACCTCAGACGTCCATTTACAGCGCCAAAGCACCATTTGTTCGGCGGCCGCTTAAATTGCCCTGCCGTAAGATCAGCCGATAAGTTAACGTCTGTAGCGGTGTAGGCTCAATCTTACCAGCCGCTCGGCCGTACCTGACCATGTTTGATTAGCCGTCACAACATCTTCCTCATTGATCATTGTTGTAGAGACTTCTACGAATTCCTCGACATCAAACCCCAATCTTGTCGACGACACAATATTCGAAGCAAAGTGCAACACTGATCAACACATTAAAACACAAAAATGTCACTTATTATTTTCAATTCATAGCGTGTTAAAGTTAATCCTTTATTTTGGTACATCCCTTAAACGTTTTGAACTTCAAAATATAGCAAATCATAATCATGTTTCGCGTGAACTATCAAATTACAATATAACTTGAATAAGTTATTTAGAAAGCCTCCCACTTCTTTCGACATTTGTTAACATATTTAGGTACATCAAGAAATAATGAAAATACTTGCGGGGTACTTTTAATACAAATCAAACAAATTAAAAAAAATTGGCTTAAATAATTTCACTTTATCTTTTCTCTACCCTTTAATGATACGAAAATATCGTAAGTAGCATAGCAAATTTCATTACGGTATTTAACATAAAAACAGATTCATCAATGCGGAATGCATTACAGTTTTCCACAAATGTAATAATCCTCATACTATTCGAAGATTATATGTGGGCAAAAATGGGGACTTTATCCCACTTCTGATGTAGAAAGGGTAATTGAGTATAGTACAGAGACTAGTTTTGTAGTTAGGAATAATAATTAATTCGTTTACACGAATTAAGTATCCAACGAGTCGAGGATAAACTAGTAACAGAATACGACAAGCGTACCGTTCCACGTCAGAGCCAAGACTGTCCTAACGGCGGCCGCGCCGTCCGTTTTATACAAGCAAAACGAGCGCCACTGCAGGTGCAATGGTGCAGGTGTGCGGAACACGTGTTATTTACAAGAATTCTGTCTAACTGCACCGAAGGCTACCGCGCCGCACGTGCAATGGTGCTGGTCCCGTCATATTTATTTTATTTTGTTGATATTTATGTATGTTTATCATTTTCATTTACAATTATATATTTATACAGCCCAACCAGATGAGAAAACTATATAGATACCCCAGAATAATAATAATTAATTTATTTCCGACCAATTATCTATATTTGTTAAAAAATTATAATCTAAATACCTATAACATTAAAGAAAATTAAAATTAATAAATATAAACATTAAATAAAATTAAAACTAAAATTTAAAATTACAATGAAAATACTACAATATGTCGTGGGGTGTCTAATTTACAGTATGCAGATTTATCCAACGCCCTAACATTGGTGAATCCCATCTGTCCGCTAGTACACTGAGAATGATGTTGGTGCTCGTCCGCATACGATTCAGCATGGAGGCACATCTTTTGCGCATTATGGCTTCAATCCCACCACCATGAGCCTCTGCAAACATGCCAGAGGCGCTACAACACCAAGGCAACCCCATTATAATTCTCAACGCATTGTTGTATTGGACGCGCAGATCATTGTATGCCCTCCGTCTATAGTTAACCCACAGGCTGCATGTATAGAAGGACTGACTGCGTAATCTTAACCTATTTTGTGCAGCGTGCAAACCTGCGTGCCAACATATTACATCGAATAGCCAACGACCTGCGCTCCCGCTCTATATCAGTATTATCAGTTAGGTTTTCAGTGACCCAGTGGCCCAAGTACTTAAATTTCTCAACTCTATTCAGATTACTCCCACAGAGTGTGACATTTGGTAATGAGTAGCACTTGCTGCCTGATTTGAAAATCATTATTTCACTTTTCTGTGTGTTGTACTTGAGCCCGTGGGCCGCGGCGTAAGACTCACATATCTCTATCAGTCTCTTCAATGCACCGATTGATGGGCTTAGCAAGACCATGTCGTCTGCAGAGCTTATATTATTGATGCATACACCGTCAATGTGACATCCGACTTTGGTGCTACTAAGCTCTTCGAACAATTGATTCATATATAGGTTGAAGAGACGACGAGAGGTCAACCCACCCTGTCTTACCCCACACTCAAAAAAGTACTCTTTGGAAAGTGTTTTAGCCCATCTCACACAATTTTTCTGATTATTGTATCAATATTTCAATAGAGATATAATCTTTTGTGGTAAACTAGGGTCATGTTGTAGCTTTTTCCACAGTTCATTATACGATATCATATCAAACGCTTTTGATAGGTCCAAATAACAGGCATATACCGGTGTTTTTCTTGCTGTATAATATTGTACAGTCTGTTTGAAGCACAATATAGCACTTTCTGTTGGAAGTTTAGGCCTAAAGCCAAATTGTGCATTGTTAAGCTTCAAGTGCTTACTCAATTGTTCGTCAAGTAGACTGTCCAGAACTTTTGCAATAACAGTGGCTAGTGAAATTGGCCTGTGGATATATCTGAGGAGTCTCCAGTTTTGTTTTTATGATAGGTACAACATTTGTTCGTAATAATTTTTTAGGGAGATAGCCATGGGAAACACACAAGTTAAAAAACATAGAAAGTACTCTTGGTAGGTGTACTCCGGCATACTGCAAGTGCTCAATGCTGAGGTTATCGTGGCCCGGAGATTTTCCTGGCACCATGTTTTTAAGGACGGAAGCGACGTCCTTCGAAGTAAACCTAATATTCAACTCCGAGACATGGCCCTTCACAGCTTGCACCTGTGATGGCGCTTGTCCTAAGGGCGACCCTACTCTGAAATGTTGCTGAAACAAATTTGCTATATCGCTGGGTTCATGCACACCCGCAACACTCACTTGAAGGCTCGGTTTATGGTTCAATTTATTTGTTGTGCTCCAGAACTTTCTAAAATTATTCTTTGAATGATATTCCGCAATGATATCCATTTTTATCTGTGATTCGTTATCATGACACCATTTTAATTTAGACTTAAAAATGCGCCTCGATTCACACATATAATTGTACATATCACCTGAAGTAGGTTTACCACTTTGCACCCAATCTTGAAAGCACAATCGAGCCTATGAAAATGTTTATTCCAACCTGTTACGCAATGCCCTTTCTTTATCTTCCTAACATTGTAACTTCGTTTGGCGGCTATACAAAGTGTACTTCCAATGTCATCATTCATTTTCTTTAATAAAATTCTATGACTTATATTACAACACATATTATCAGAGATTAATAATTAATTAATCAAAGACTCGCTCTTGGATCGTTACTCACACTTGCGTGTGGCTCCTACGATGACGTGTGCAGCTGCCCATAGAACCTCTCAATCTCACTCAAAATCTCAGGTGTCCCGGAAATGACGCTGCCATACTCGGTCTTCAGCTTTGACAGTTGGCTCTTTCTTGCAGACAGTTCTCTAGCAAAGACTTTGGAGCCCTGCAAGCTCGATCGCTTCTTCAATACGAGCAGTAATATACAATAGTTGCGTAAGTCCTGCCGCATGCATTTGGAGATCTGTCTGTTCAGTTGCCTGTATGCTGTCAAACCTACTGAAGACTGCAGCTTCATATCCCATCTAACAGCCATGAGATTAAGAGTGTGATCGGAGAGTTTTTGTGTTCTTCTGCGGCGGGTCTTACAAAACTTAGCTCCGACCGCATGGACAGTTTCCACGAGCTTGTCATTCATATCGTCCACTGCATTGCAATCTTCTAGGCACTGAAAACGGTTGCGTAGCTCAAGCTGAAAGGTTTTGGGACTTTGGATTAGAGCACGAGGGGGACGGAGTGTTGACTTCATTAGCCGTAACCTCTCCAACGTAACGTTTAGGTTCAGTGTGCCTCTCACCATTCGGTGATCGCTGCCGGTTTTTACCCTCGCGATCACTGAGACATCACTGAACAGTTGTCGTCTGGTCGTCATAATGAAGTCAATCTCATTTTTTTTCGAATCGTCGCGGCTCGACCAGGTCCACTTCCTGTGGGGCCGCTTCTGGAGGAAAGACTTCATCATAAAGAGTCCCGCTTTCTCTATGAAGTCGGCCAGCTGCTGGCCCCTTGGGTTCCGTTGCCCTATTCCGAATTTCCCTACTTTCAGCTCACCGTTCTCTCTTGTGCCTAGTTTTGCGTTGAAGTCTCCCATTAACACCGTATAGTGGGTTTTGGAGGAATGCATGGCTCTAAAGATATCCTCATACATTTCCTTCAGCTCCTCATCGGGGTGTGCCGAGGTTGGTGCGTAAACCTGTATGACCTTCAGCGAATACCGTTTGGTGATTCTGAGTATAAGGTACTCTCCCAAACTTCACAACGTTATTAACGAGAGCCTTGTGGACGATAAATCCGACACCTCCTTGGGACAGATGGTCGCCCTCCCGGTGATAGAACAAGTTGCCGGATTCGAGGATTACCGTGTCCTCTCCTCTCTTCGGACCTCGGATAATCCTATGATATTCCAGCGCAACTTGTCTATCTCTTCTTCCAGCTCCAGGATCTTCTCGTCAGTCCTCAGGGTGCGTGCGTTATAAGTTGCCAGGGCGAGTCGTCGTAGGTGGCAACCGAACTTCCACCGGAGATTCTTAGCACCCCCTACCATTACCATGGTCGCCACCGTAGCCAGGAACAACGGGAGCACCGGGGACTGGGGGCCGTCTCTTTGTTACTTTCATGGGGGTATATTGCCATAGTTGCCACGCTTGGCGAGCGGGATGGCAACCGGAGTATTTTTTATTGCAGTTTTGCTATTATCAGAAAGATGCTGCTGCCCATCCTCTGCCTCAATTTCCCTCTGTCGCCTCTTACGACACCCACGGGAAGACATGGGGTAGTGAGTGTTCTTTCCCGCCACTACACGGGGAGTGTGTCTATGTTATAAAATAATCCAGTAGTGTGGCGAGATCAAGTGTTTGGTTCATTGTTATAGCAGTAGAAAGAACCGTTTAAAGTGAAAATCAACTTACTGCGTATCAGCTTCCTTATATAAAAGGACTTGCGTTTCATTATATTAATTAAATTATTAGCAAGAGCTTTATCTTATAAATAAGCGCTGAAAATAAACTAGCTACAGTGACATCTTTGTATAGAACTGTTTACACTACCCGATAACTAGTAATAAAATGGCGAAAATGTGTTGGTGCCAGCGGTAGATTTACCTCCATGGACGGGGTAAAGTGCTCTAATTGTATGAATATGTTCCATCGCCAATGCGTTAATCTTAAAAACGATGCCCGTATATCATATAAATGTTAATGTCGTGGATGCAAGTCGAAAAATTCAAGTTAAGGTGGTATGAGCTATGCCTGGCTCGAGTAGCTCCGGTGGCACAGATATTGAACTCGGCGACGCATTACATATACGAGCTGAAGAAGAGGGTAAACGATATTGATAAAAAGGTAACACATCTAGACCAGCGCGCGGCGGACACGCAAGCTCAGTCGGCAGACTCCAAAATGGAAGACACATTAACTGAGCTTGAGTGTCGTCTTAATGAATGGGATCAAAAATTATTACTCATCTGGCATTGAAATATCTGGCGTAGCAGAACTTAGGGCGAATATTCCCTGCACGTCGTTATATTGCTAACCAAAAAGATCGGCGTTGATCTGAGCGTAAGACGTGTAGAAGGCATGCGTCGCGATGACAAAAGCGGCGTCGATAAGCCCAGACCACGTCCTTTAGTTGTGCGACTTACTCGGCGAGCGTTGCGAGATCAACTGATTCGTGCGGCGCGCATTCGGCGCGCGTCAAACGCGGTGCTGGTACCGCCGGACTAAACATAGGTATTGAGACAGGCCGGTTTGATGTAAATCATCGCCTTATTACTACTAATAAGCAGTAATCTACATATAAGGCACAGGAGGAAGGGCGGTGCAAAGGCTAACGGCATATGTGGACGTGGGATAAATGCATTTATGTTCAGCAGTGGACTTTTATACGCCTGTAATATATGGATGAAAAGAATAAAGTATGCTGAGCGAAAATATGAAAATATAATCTCTGAAAATTTAGTGCAAGTAAAGATGTTCAAGTGTAAGTAATTACGTTCAAGAAGACCTACTATGAAATAGATCAATATATTGAGAACAATGATGTGTGGAAATGACACTGAATTTGCTAATTCAATAGCAGTTCGATCGTAACCATACAATTCTGAACTCAGTGACACACAACAGTGACAGGCAAGACCCATAATGTACATGATTGACCATTATAATAATAAAGCCCTTTTATTCCGAACAACATGCAGTTTAACATATTTGATTTTATGAATTTTATTTCTTATATTATATTTCGCAATTCGGCGTACCTCTTGGTATAGGCCTCCTCTAGCTCTCTCCATTGTCTTGCACCCATTTAATTATTTCACATCCTTTTAAAAAATATATCTTTCAAATACGTCTTTATAATTCTGTGAAACTCTCTATAATCAACAAATTCCTCACTCCATCGATACCCTCTGTACTTTTCAATCCAGCCAATTTGTTTTTTCTCTTCAGGAGATAGTGAACTGACTGGGTAAGGAGGTTTAATTAGGAATATATTAGTGTACTCTAGAGTGGCTATAGCAAACTTCTTTACTATAAATTTATTTAGCTATTTTTGAAGCCTTGAAGATCGACGATTAATGTATTGCTATTCATGATATTTTCTTAACGATATTACTCAGTGGTTTGTATTCGAATATACAGTCGTTTAATATCAAGCAATAAGCGATTGTCTGATCTGGTATTTCTTGGTCTGTTTCGATTTCAACTCTCACATCGATCGAACCTTTTAAAGTTTCGTGTTGTCTTGAACAATCAATTACAAATAATGGAGCCACGTCTCTGAACTCCTTTAAACCCATCAACGGCTCTGACTGGCGTCCGTGATACGACTGTTAAAATCTCGCATACTGATCGTATTATAAAGCAAACTTATCTTCTGAAAAACTGACATTCAGCCCCTCATAAGGATAATATGATGAATTTAAAAAAACTCTTACATGTCGTACGTGACAATGATCAAACTCTGCCATTGATAATTTCACGTTATGTTTGCGGTTGGTTTGAAAGGCGATGACCACAAATCGTAGTTCCTCTATTTGCGATTAAGTTTTTATAGACCAAGTATGTTTACGTGTTTTGGGTAGCAATGGATATTCATATAAGTCCCAGGAACGGAATGCCAATGGAATAGCTCTACCTTTCTCTAAATGTTTTAATAGGCTGATTCTTTCACGATCTGATACTTTGATGTGTGGAACTCGCCAAACAATTTTATTTATTATAATATCTTCTACAACTTCACCTGTATTTAACTTGATCGCATTAAGATTTGTATTGCTTCGTAATAATACTAATTCATGTTTACAATTAATTATAATTTATTCATAACCTTCTGCAAATCCTAATATCTTGTTCAATGGTGTAGACGCGGAAAACGCTCCACAACTAGTATCGCCAGTTGACCAGCCCCAAACTCGAGCACATTTGGATTCATTTTCATTTAAGGATAGATAACATTTTATTGTAGTAGTGACACCAGCATTCTTAATTTTATCTATTTCTACTCCATTAAGTACATATCGTATGTCTTGAAAAAGAAATAGCACGGGATTATTGACAAAATGTACGTTTGATACTATTTCTTTTGTGGTGCTGTTATAAACCTTCACCTTTCCCTCGATATATAAAGTACTGAGTGAAGGTAGTACGTACAGGTCTTGTTGATTAATAGGAATACATATTTCGTCATCCTTGTTAAAACTAGTTACATATGGTTTGTATGAATGATACTTAAATCTTTCAATGCTGATAGCGTATGATGTTTGTTGAGGTACGTTTAAAATATTCATTTTATCAAGCCAACTAGCTTAAGAAATTGTTTGTTAGACTTGGTAAACTTCTTTTTTAGGTGAAGAGGTGTGCCTTTATGAGATGTTCTTTTAAGACTGGCTTGGATACCCGAAGTAGACAGGCTTTTATTGAAATGTATCATATTTTTTTTTCGGAAATGTAAATAAAGTTGTACTTCTTCACCTTGTAAATTTATCTCTTTATTCTCAGCGTTCAATAACTTTATATTGATAGCACTTATGTAACTTTGGTTATCAGGAAAATAAATCAAGTTTCTAGGTATTTCAATTATTCGATAACCAGGTGGTACATTAGGTGCAAATTCATAAATTATATGGTTTGCTTTCCCGTTGACAAATGAACGACTAATTACATCGTATTCGATCCGCACGATAGTTGTCGATAGAATACTGACAGGATACTTTGATTTAGTACTTATATTTGCTTTTATTGTTTCCATACCAAAGCCTAAAATTTTACCTAGTGGTTCTATTAAAGTGCACATCGTCAGAGCAAAGAATATTTGTTTTCAATGTATTATTGTTACAAGTTAGTTTAAGTACAGCGTTCTTAATATTAATTTTTAGATAATCAACCCTTCAGGAATTTCGACCATTTCTTTTTCACCATAATAAAATTTATTGTTTCTTTCATCTATATTGAGAATAGAAATTGTACACGCCCTTAGTTGCCCCGACAAAAGTTGACCATACCGGGGCCCATGAGCAGCACACTAGACGAGCAACCAAGGGGGCTGGATAAATAAATACGAACATACCGAGTTCCGTGCGTAGGATCGACCACGAGGTACGGTTAGGTGATAAGGATGTGCGTGTAAGTGGTGTGGTAAAGTGTGTATATGTAACCTGACGTCACCGCTGTAATCGGGCAGCAGATCTGGTACGCTGTTCTGCCCCACAATGCGCTGTTACTCCAGTGGGCGTTCTCCTTTATGACCACCTTTATCACCTTTATGTCTAACGTCACTTAGCACAAATTACAATCAAAGATGAACGCGATCTCATTTCGGATCACAAATTTTAGCGTTCTAATCGACAAAGAAAAATTGTCTCCGTTCGATATTAACATGCCACATAAGCAAAACAAATATTGTCAAATGCACTTCCGCATGCAATCACTATACAAATTGACTTAAATTACTTGCAAACGAACTTAAGTTAATCACTCAAAATAAAACAGCCTCGTTATTGCGTAAACGCACTAAACGGACAACTCAAATTAGAGGCTGTCAGCACGCGACCACGCGGTTCTATTAGCTTAACTGCAATGCTTCTCCGGACGCGGCCCCGCTGGCAACAAAACTCCCGTTAATCTCCCTCACGTCTAACCGGTTATGAACGCGCCGCGTCGAGCGCTTCGGAATACAGTTTTTAAAATTAACATTTAGCGCAAACAAACCCCCGTCCCGGGCATAAGGACTTATGTCCGCGAGTAAATTATTAAACGTGATAGGGTCGCGACGGCACGTTGCAAGACCGAATCTACAACCAAAACCTCGGCCACCCTAGGCACCCCATCCGATCCATACGACAACTTAACAATGCGCCCACGGCGCCAATACAAAGGCAAAGCGTTGGGCTCTTTAACTAACACGAGGTCTCCAACCCTAGGGGGATCCGTCTTGTCAGACCACTTAACGCGCTGCTGCAAAAGATGTAGGTACTCCAGAGACCATCGGTGCTAAAAACTCTGAGTCATTTATTGCAGCAGGTCAAATTTGCTCAACCACGAAGAGTTTATTTCTCTGAAGGGGTACTCGGGCAGGGCGTTAAGCGGCTGGCCAATCAGGAAGTGGCCCGGGGTTAGAACCTCCAAATCAATCAGATCGGACGAGAGGGGACAGAGGTGCCGAGAGTTGAGTACCGCCTCAATTTTACAGAATACAGTGGCAAGCTTCTCAAATGTCAAAATAGTTTCGCCAATAACGCGACGGAGATGCATTTTTGCAAACTTAACCAAAGCCTCAAAAATACTGCCCCGGTGTGGGCAATCTGGAGGGTCGAATTCAGTACCTAAATAAGTCCTGTTGCTGGACAGGAATTCGACGACCTCTTTCAAATATCTATCCGTGCCCTTATAATTCGTTCCGCAATCAGACCGGATCAGGTGCGGCAAACCGCGACGCGATACGAAGCGGCCCAGCGTAGCCACAAAGGCTTCCGTGCTCAGGGCACTTACAAGTTCTAAGTGAACGGTCTTAGTGGAGAGGCACACCAAAACGCACAGATAGGCCTTATGTGAACGCGCGTTACGAAGGTTGGAGGACTTGACGAGGAAGGGGCCAGCAAAGTCTGTTCCGACTCCAGCGAATGGTCGGATGGCCCTGACGCGGTCGGGTGGTAAGTCACCCATCATAGGCTGCGAGATGGTGACCTTCAGTTTATAACAAGGTATGCACTTAAAAAGGACGCTCCGAATGGTACGTCGGCCAGCCTAAATCCAAAACTCCCGCTGCAAAATAGCCGAAAGAACGTTACACCCAGCGTGGGCATTCTTAACATAATGGTGAGTTACCAGCAACAGAACAAAGGCGCCGTCCTTAGGGAGCAGTAACGGGTGTCGAGACCCGTACGGCAGTTGAGAATTTTTCAAAAGTCCGCCAACGCGCAGCATCCCAGCGTCGTCCAGGAAGAGGTTCAAACGGGCCAGAGTGCCCTTGACAACGGAGCCCCGCTACAAGGTTTCAATCACGGGCTCAAAATGCTCCGCTTGGGTCCAATGCATCAAAGCTTCGCAACGGTCGGTAGGGGACAAAACGGAATCAGAGATTCGGTTGGACGGGTCTCTCGAATTGCGGACAAATCGACGCAACCAAGCAGTCACTCCTAAGAGCTTATCAAGAGAGCTGTACCGTTCTAGCAGGGAGAAATCTCGAGTGGGCTTATCCTTGCCCACTCCTACTCGGGCTCGTAGGCCAGGCAATTCAATCAGTTCGGAGTATTTATTCTGGGGCCAGAATGACTGAGACTCAGTCAACCAACTGGGACCCCACCACAGCGGGTGGTCAACCAAAGAGGGGGCTTCACAGCCGCGAGAAGCGCAGTCTGCGGGATTCAACTCCCTGGGACATGTCTCCAGTTTAGAGACGTCCCAGAATTCTGGATTTGAGACACGCGGTTCGCCTCAAAGACCTCATGATTGTGAGGTCTTTGACTCTGAGCCACCAAAGTACTATCTCACTGTCCGACCAAGCGTAGATATCCGTAATCTCGATTACAGACTTCGAAGACGAGTGAACGTGGTTGAGGAGTCGCGTGAGAAGAGCGGCTCCGGACAGTTCCAATTTAGGGATAGTTAAGTGGGACCTAATGGGAGCAACCTTGCTCTTAGCAAGTACGAGATGGACGGAAGTATGGCCAGAAGAGCTCACAGTCCGCAAATATACGACAGCAGTATAGCCTTTCTCAGAGGCGTCACAAAATCCATGTAGGGTAGCCCTGCATTTCCCTGGAGGGAGAAAGCACCTTGGCATGGAGACCCGGTTGATGTCTGGAAGGAAGGATACAATGGAGAGCCACTCTCGCAAGAGAGCACCACTAATAGGCTCGTCCCAACCCAACCCGGATATCCAGAGCTTTTCAAGAAAGCACTTAGCCAAAAAAATGACCGAAGTGATCCATCCATTAGGATCGAAAGTGCGGGCTACTGTAGATAGCACGGAGTGCTTGGTCCATGCTTTAGGAGGGGGATCGAGTTTGACTCGATACGTGAAAGTATCCTGATCAGGCTGATATTGAATGCCCAGCACAGTCAACAAATTAGGATTTTAGGAGGAGGAGGAATAGATGAGGGTCTTGTTGATCCTCTCCTGGGAGGTCCTTCAAAATATGAGGGGAGTTCGACAACCATTTGCGCAACTCATAACCTCCGGACTTCGGGATGGCAATCAATTCGTCTCGCAATACAAGAGCCTCCTCGACGGTGGAGGCGCCCGTGCAAATGTCGTCCATGTAGACCCAAGTCTCCAAAATAGAAGCCCCCCGAGCGTACTTTAGACGCTCTCTCTCTCAGCGAGTTCAAGGAGAGTTCGCATGGCCATATACGGGCTGGACCGGAGTCCATAGGTGGTGGTGTTCAACTCAAACACCTGTATTGGATCACTGGGCTTCTCGCGCCACAATATCAGCTGATATCGACGGTCATCACGATGGACCACTGATTGTCGAAACATCAGCCGAATGTTGGCCACAAAAACCACTTGGTGCCGACGGAAGTGGGTCAAAATGTCGGATATGTCCTTGATCAATTTAGGACCAGAGTGGAGACACTGGTTCAGGGACACACCATTTGACGAGGAGGCGGAGCCGTCAAAAACTACCCGAATCTTCGGGCCGCGACCTGCTCGAGCCGCTTCTCTAAACTATGGACCTAATCGGGTCGCACTATCAAATGATAAGCGTTAGTGGCCCAGCGCAGCTCCGCCCGCAGGCGAAGCGCCGGTGTCCTGTGCGATGACATCACTACTAAATACAAATTACTATTAAATTAAATTAAATACAATTACACTACACGGCAAGTACACACTACAGTCGGTCCGCAGGATGCCTCGCTCAGGTGACCGACCCTTCGGCAATTTAATCTACCTACCCAAAATACCTCACGCGTAGGTACCTAGCCCTAACAAAACAAAAAAAAAGAAGAAAAAAGAATATATTTTTTTTTATAATACGGCCGGGGATAATTGGGGAAACAATTAACCACGCTCTGCTACCAGAAATTGTACACGCCCTTAGTTGCCCCGACAAAAGTCGACCATACTGGGGCCCATGAGCGGCACACTCGACGAGCAACCAAGGGGGAGGGGGCCCAAAATGTCTATGGATAATTAGTATGTAATGGCTGGATAAATAAATACTATCTTACCGAGTTCCGGGCGTAGGATCGACCACGAGGTACGGTCAGGTGATAAGTATGTGCGTGCAAGTGGTGTGGGAAAGTGTGTATATGTAACCTTACGTCACCGCTGTAATCGGGCAGTAGACTTGGTACGCTGCTCTGCCCCACAATGCGCTGTTACTCCAGTGGGCGTTCTCCTTTATGACCACCTTAATCACCTTTATGTCTAACGTCACTTAGCACAAATTACAATCAAAGATGAACGTGATCTCATTTCGGATCACAAATTTTAGTGTTCTAATTGACAAAGCAAAATTGTTTGCAAAGATTTTTAGGAGGGTAGGCGATTTGAATAGTACACATTTTTCACATCTTAGTCTTAGATTTAAATATATTTTAAAAATAGTTACAGTTTGAATTTCATGTTAATTATTTACATGTAATAAATAACTACCTACCAGCACTTATTTCCAAGTATTTTCTCTAACTTCACTGCACTGCACAATTATTTTCACCATGGAAGCACTGAAAGGTTCACTTATTGAGATGTCAAAGTCATTCCAAAGTCAAATGGATGACTTTCAACGGGAACTGCAACAATCTAGTTCTGCTGCCTCAACTGCATCTTCCCTACCTGGTGATTTTACCGCATTTAGAAAATTCATCTTGGCTGCTTTAACATCTCTGCATAACCAAGTAGATCTTCTGGGATGAGAGCTAGATCGTAGTGAAATGCGTCGCCGCAGGAAGATGATCCTACTCCATGGAGTTCCTGAAGAAAAATCTGAAGAAACTGCCACCGTCATAAGTACACTGATCAGCACGAAACTACAAGTGTCAGGTTTCAGTAAAACATCCATAAGCCGCTGTCATCGTCTGGGACGCCCTTTCGATAAATCTTCCAGGCCTGTGGTTGTCAAATTCAGCAGTACTGTGATGCGAGACAAGGTTTGGTTCTCCAAAATCAAACTTAAGGGCACAGGTATAACTCAGTCGGAGTTTCTTACAAGAAGACGCCACAGTGTTTTTCTTGAAGCTAGGCGTAGGTTTGGCGTAACCAAATGTTGGACCAGGGATGGAGTTATTAATATTTTAACTCCTGATGGCACAATGCATCAGCTTGAGACCTTGTCTGAGCTTGACACAATATGCAACGGGTCAACTTCTGTCACACCCGCTTATCCAATGGTGGTTGAGGCAAATAAGGCTCCCGAAGATAAAAGTGCACCACAGCGTTCTAAGAGGGTCGGTAAAAATGAACTTTCTTATTTAACATCATCATTTTATTAATTTTGTAATCCTTATTGCTATAACTTTTCTTTTATTTTTCTTGTTTGTTTTCTATCATCATTATTTGTCATTGTTAATCGTTAATTAGATAGTAAAATGTAATGATTAATAATCTCTCTTTAGAATGTTTAATTTTTTTTTTCTGTAAGGTATGTTATTCTTAGTATAATGTTTCATTGGAATGTTTATTATTATAATTTTTGCAAGGTATGTTGTTAATTGGTAAGTTAACGTACTAACCATGAAGTTACTTCATGGTACTAACGTATTGTCACTTTTTGACATTTTTACTCATCTGACATTGACTCCTCTCACTTTTTGTGCCTATGGTACGTTAACGTTCCGTTTCTTCATTTATTGTTAAGTTAATTATAGATTTCTTTCAATACTGCTGGCAGGTAGTTTACTGATGACTTATTTATTTTTGAATTTATTTATTTTATTTATACATATACATATTTCATATATATATATATATATATATATATATACATATATACATACATTTAGTAATCAGGTATAATTTAATATGATTTTTTCAGATGATAGTGTTCGGAGTTCCAATTCCTTCGCCTTTGATTCTGCTTCTGATGGATTAAGCAGCATTGATAGCTTTGAAAGCATTGCACCCTTAAATATTACGTTAGTTGCAATTTTTACTGAATGTAGCAAAAACTTTAATGCTATTCACATAAATGCTAAAAGTATTCCTGCTCATTACCCCGACATGTTGTCAAGTTTTAATAGCAAAAATATACACGCTATTCTTGTTTCGGAGTCATGGTTAAAACCATGTCTTCCATCAACATCCTACTCGCTTCCAGGTTTTCATTTGATTCGTAATGACCGTACCGATCGGGGCGGTGGCGGTGTTGCTATTTATCTACGCTCTCATATACCGTATTCAGTAATTCAGGTTTCAACTGGTTCCCAGACTGGAGGCGAAGCTGAATTTCTCTTTATCGAAGTTGTTCTCGGTCATAATAAATTACTTCTCGGAGTCTTTTACAGCCCCTCTCTCACTGTTGACTACTTCACCACTTTAGAAAACATTCTTGAAAATCTTACACCTATCTATTGTCATAGTATAATTATGGGTGATTTTAATACTTGTCTTTTAAAAACCAACACCAGATCAATAAAACTAAAATCTGTTATCGAAGCAGCAAATTTAAAACTTCTTCCTACTTCTGCCACACACTTTTTCCCGAACTGTGCCCCTTCTCTTCTCGACATAATGTTTGTGTCTTCACTTGACCTTGTTCATAAATTTGGGCAATATGCTGCTGATACTTTTTCCTATCATGACCTTTTATACTTGTCTTACAAAATCCGTCCCCCTAAAGCTAAGTCAAGGATCCTACTTTAGCGTAACTTTAGTGACTTGGACTTGAAGCAGCTTTTAAATGACGCTCGAAAAATTGATTGGAGTGTAGTCGTCAATGCTTCTACTGTTGATGAACAGGTAGCTTTGATCAACTCTTTGTTAATTCAGCTTTATGACGTTCATGCTCCTGTTCGTCCAGTGCGTGTAAAGCATCCTCCCTCTCCTTGGCTGACTGATGATATTAAACAAATCATCCACATTAAAAATTGTGCCAAAGCGAAATACAAGTCAGTTCCTAGCGACCTGAATCGAGAAAAGTATAGATTAGTACGGAATCGCTGCAACAATCTGTGTAGAAAAGCACAACGACGCCATATCCATGAATCAGTACAAGATCCTGACCCTGCTAGGGTCTGGAAATATGATATCTTGTCGGGCATCCTGCGCTTTCTCAACATATCTCCAACTGTAGTTGACTGGTTTCGAAGTTACTTGTTTGGTCGCCGACAGCGCATTCAGGTGCAAGATGTTTTTTCCACCTGGAGTACTACAGCGGCTGGCGTACCACAAGGTGGCGTGTTGTCTCTTCTCCTGTTTGCAATTTTCATTCACTCTATAAATCATAATCTGTCCTCTTCCTACCACTTGTATGCTGATGATCTCCAAATCTATACTCAATCGTCTCTTGAAGATTTGTCTAAATCAGTTGACACTATGAACGCTGATCTGACTTGTATTTCGAATTGGAGTAAACGTTATGGTTTAACGATTAATCCTAAGAAAACTCAGGCGATTATCATCGGTAGTTCCGGATTAATTGAAAAAATTGACTGGTCTTCCCTACCTCCTATTTTTCTAAACTGCACTCTAATCCCTTACAGCAACAAGGTTAAAAATCTGAGGTTGTATCTCGACTCTTGTATGTCTTGGACCTCACAGATTAATGAGGTTAGTAGAAAAATGTTTGCTGCTTTAAGCTCTTTACGTAGATTACGTAATTTTCTTCCCATAGTAACTAAAGTAACGCTGGCCCAGTCTCTACTTCTACCTATCCTTGACTATGCTGACATATGCTATCTTGACATTACCGAGGAGCAGCTTAATAAGCTTAAGCGCATTAAAAATTTATGTATTAGATTCATATTTGGGCTTCGCAAATATGATCATATCTCTGAATTTCGCAAACAGCTCAAATGGCTCCCGATCCGCCTTCGCAGGAATACTCACATTCTCTCCACTTTGTATAGCGTGCTGTTTAATCCTTCCACTCCTCATTATTTAAAAGATCGTTTCCAGTATCTTTCCCTTACCCATAATCGGTTCCTTCGATCCTCTGTCAATCTTTCTCTCTCTACTCCTTCGCACTCTTCCTCCTTTTTTAAGAAATCCTTTACTGTAACTGCTATACGGTTGTAGAACTCTTTACCTCTCCACATTCGTCGTGCTCAATCTCTTCATTCTTTCAAAAGTCTTGTTAAATCTTATTACTTAGAACGCTATTAGATAAATCACTTTTCCTTTTTTTTGTACTTTTTTCATTTAATCTATTATATTATATCATACATAATCTTCACTTGCCTTTATTTGTATGTATTTTCATATTTTTTATTTTTATTTTGTACGCCCCCCTCTATTTTTAACTATTGTTTACATCAGTTCTACTAAGGTTGTCTGGAAGAAATCACTTTCAGAGTGATAAGACCGCCTGTTGTACATTTTCTAATTTAGATTTAATTGTATTCGTTTTTGTTTTGTTTTCTGGTGTACAATAAAGAGTAAATAAATAAATAAAAGCAAAATTGTCTTCGTACGATATTAACATGCCACACAAGCAAAACAAATATTGTCAAATGCACTTCTGCATGCATTCACTATACAAATTGACGTAAATTACTTGCAAACGAAGTAAAGTTAATCACTCAAAATCAAACCAGCCTCGTTATCGCGTAAACGCACTAAACAGACAACTCAAATTAGAGGCTGTCGGCACGCGACCACGCGGTTCTATTAGCTTAACTGCAATGCTTCTCCGGACGCGGCCCCGCTGGCAGCAAAACTCCCGTTAATCGCCCACAAGTCTAACCGGTTATGAACGCGCCGCGTCGAGCGCCTCGGAAAACAGTTTTAAAAATTAACATTTGGCGCAAACAGAATTGAAAGTTGAAAAATACAAAAGACCACATTCGTAGTCTCCTCGTAGTTCTATTGTCGGTGAATAGTTCGTTGATAAAGAGGCTCCAGTCCCAGCTATAGACACAGTGAAAGACATTTTTATACTGATACGTTTATTTATTTCATACACTATATAAATGCTTTTTCCAGTAATTCCTTAAAAATTTTAGACAAAGATGTCCACAGTTTGTAGCACCAAACGCTCTTAAACGGCTTTAAATTACCAAAACTATCATAATATTCTACGTATTTTTTGTGCTTTACAAAGGCTACCCAATGCGTTCCAGGATTTCTGTAGCTATCCAAATTCAGCATTACACATTCTATATTTCTCGGTTTCGTTCTCATGAAAACGCCGCGAAAGTATGGAATATCACTTACATGTTCTAATATGTCGAGATTAGTGAGCGCCCGTCTGGGTAGCCGTTTAATTAGTTTTTTGAGGGGTTAAGATATAAACCTGCTCCTTGTTTATGAGATTTAATATATAATCTTTTTCCCAGAGCAACGGCTTCCGTCATTCTGTTGTGTCTTTCAGATTCCTGAAGACTCTTTTGTGCTGCTTTTGAATCATTAACATCTTTTGCTGTACCCGCTGCTCCACCGACTAATAATCCTAAAGCTGACAATCCTGCAAATATGGGAATAAGTGGTAAAAGTCCTCCACACTTTGGAAGAGGAATACAACGGGGTAAACCTATTCCTTTTTTATTACTAAATATTTCCTTTGCAGCTGCACAGGCATATTTTATAGCCGAGTGACTGTCTTTGGATTTTAGTTTTTTCAACTGAGACTGTGTTTTTTTATCCCGTTCTTAAATGCTTTTATACCGCTCCCCGCCCGGATTTTCGCTTTCATCGCATTTTTGACTATCCATGAGGCAATTTTTTCTCCTTTCCTAGCATCTTCTGATTTCAACCTCCTCTTAGCCATTTTCAAAAGTTCTAAATCCGCTTTTTGTCGAGCGCCCGAATCTTTGTTATTGTAAGCAATAAAATGGAGCATGCACGTTTCATCCAATTTGTTTATCCCGCGATCGCTTTTGAGTAACCGTTTATGAAGTTTCGTTCCGGGACCGAAAAATTGATAGCCGGGTAAATGTAACTCAAACGGTAAATTGTCTATTACTTTATTAATTATACCACTGCCTTCCTTCATCGATAAGTATAAAATGAGATTTTTAAGTAATAATACGTTATTTATATACCTAAATCACAAATTCATTTTTACCCACCCAACTATTTTCTTCATCACTCAAACCTAACCATTTTACTAAAAGCTTATTTCCTCTTCTTTTAATGACTTTTTAAATAAGATAAAAGTCGGGAAATTTGGTTTTTTGTAATTCGTAACCGTAAAAAGAGCCTAGAATTTTTTGATTGTGTTTGTCTTCTATTTGATAGGTTTGAGGATTGGTTTGGTTGACTTTAACGATACGAAATATTTCTGTAGACCAATTAGCCACTCAAACGTCCGGGCGACCATAGTCGCCTCAAACTTTTTCCGGTTGAACGTTAGGGCGACTAGAGCGGCCTCGCTGACTTCTACACTTTAAACGACTTTTTATCTATGGAAAGTTACAAAAATCTTCATGAATGTTACATTAAACGGCTCTATATTAAAAAACGCGTTTATGGGTTGGTAAAAATTCTATGCCAAGTAACATATACCATTGAAAAAAACAAAAAAAACCTTTGTAAAAATCTCCTTTGTATTTGCTTATACGAACATAATCGCCAACGTGAAACGCCGGTCCTTGACGTATCTTAGGCTTTTGAGACTTCTTAATGTTTGACATAACTAAAATCGTATTTGAATCATTAACGTTGATAGGCTTGAATTTTGTAATGCGATGTAAAGTATTATTATACCGCTTAACAACAAAATCTAAATTTCTTTTGAACCATTGATATCGTCCGCATAGACTGAATATTTTGTAAAGGTGAGTTTTTAAAGTTCTTATTACTCGTTCTACATTGGAGGCCTTTTTAACGGAGTACGCGGAATAATGATTTATATTATAATTTTTCATTAAATTCTTAAAAGAATCATTATAAAACTCTGTACCAAGATCTGTTTGTAAATTTTTAGGCTTTCGTCTTGATTCAGATAATAAACTTTGCATCGCATTTTTGACACAATTTTTATGTTTCGTTTTCAATGGTCTAACCCATACGTATTTTGATAGAGCATCGATTACTACTAGAACATCCTTTATAAAACGTGGAATATTTTTGAA
Organism: Parnassius glacialis; assembly: GCA_033319125.1. Lineage (NCBI taxonomy): Eukaryota > Metazoa > Arthropoda > Insecta > Lepidoptera > Papilionidae > Parnassius > Parnassius glacialis. The sequence continues at coordinate 17,138,343 of JAVANC010000008.1, forward strand.
AATCAATCAGGTCAGCTTGCCATAAATCATCTATTCCTTTAATAATCGAATGTTGACGAGAAAAATTTCTTCTTGCTGCTTTGTGAAGCTCATTGACTATATCTTGCTTCCTCATTTTGGGCAGGTTTTGATGCAATCATGAGGTCGATTTCCTTTTTAGTGTAATACATTGTCCTGAAATTGATAGTAGTCAACTTTTCTAAACTGTTAAGGTACTTTTTGACATTATCGTGAATTGTATATTCATTTCATTTTTAAGTTCTTGAACACATTTATCCACATATTTTGTAAGTCTTGCTCTGTCACAATATCTAAATTTGGTAGCTTTTTTACAATAACAAAAATTTTTTAAAATAATTGTTTACAATAACTCTTTTAAGCGTTGAGTTTTTTTCAAACTATGATTTCCAACTTTTAAAATGTGATCATCATCATAGACACGAAATGTGCCGAGCATTAGTTTCCCACGTTAATTTCTGACACCATAGGGCACATCTTTTAGTAATTGAGATGACATAGTCCATGATAAGGAATCATTTGCAATACTTCGTGTTGATTGACGTGATTTAAACGAAATTTTATTCGCGTCATTATCATCTGCAGGCAAAGGGTGAGTGGGGGTTTTGTGGGACGTTGTATAAACATTGTTATCTGAGTTTTCTTCATAATTAACAGGATCTTCAAACACATCACTTGAAGAAATCGATGACCCACTTGTGCTGTACTTGGGTTTTGTAATAAGGTGAGCTTGGTCTGTATCTTTATTTAAATGCTGCTTTTCTGCAGTTTTTCTGGTAAGCATATTAAGTGGATCAACGATAGGCTTAAATATTGTTTCCAAAGCCAGACTGTTTGTATTTTTTGCATCTTTTATGATTTCTACCTTTCTCTTTACAATTGATTTTTTCAATTTGATTTTACAATTTGTTTCTTGAGGTCTCGCTCCATTGTAAAGGAATTGTAGTATGTTTGACTACTCAGCAGAAACTGGTTGCTTTGTGACATAGCATCTATTTAAACATTAGTCTAGTAATTATGTTGTGAATGTTAATTAGGTAATTATGAATGTATCAAACTTCATTCTGTAACAGCCTTTATTTCGTTCACAGTCTTTATTTATAACAATAGAATTAAAAGGTTTACTCCACACAGTTGAACACATTTCCCGGAACTGAGACCATGTCTGAGGCCCTTTTTACTGGAAATGAGGCATTCCATCTTAGTCCTCACGGGTGACAACGCATCTGCATTTTGATTCGCAAACCAGGATAGATGTAGATGTCTATGGGCCGCAGCAACCACTTACCATCAGGTGGACTGTGTGCTCGTTTGTCACCTTTATCCTATAAAAAAAATATCATGTCAGACCCTACATGCTCGTCATAAATGTGTCTCAGATTTACATCATCTTGTTTAAACAATATGATCAGGTTAGCGTTATCTCTAACTAGTTGCTTAGGTATCTTAGTATACGTTTGATTAATATAAAAACAATCAATGTTCTTATGTCGACCCGTGGCGAAATAATCGCGTATGTTGTTCTAATTTTCACAAGCTACATCGTCAAATATTATAATTGAGTTATGTGAAGCTACGTGTGGACTCAAAATTTCACTATTATGATTATACTTATAATAAGATGTACCTTCCACATTCTGCAGTACTTTTTCTAAAAATAAGTATTTAGGTTGATATAAAGACTTTAAATATACATAAAGGTTGCGAAAACGCGGTCCATTCGGATGTAACATTAAGCTGATAACAAAGTTAGTTTTTCCGCAATTCGATGGACCGCATACAATACAACGTATCGTATTTGGCAATAAGCTCCTATGACGTTACACCTAATTTTTTGGTGCAGGACAGATACATTCTAATTTAAGTGATTCTTTTCGTTAGAGAAAATTCATAACAGGTGTGTTAACTTGTCCGTATTGGCTGATAGGTTTTAATGAACTAACGTTATTTAAATCGTGTTAATAATTTAAAAACTTGAAAAAGTTGCTGAAGTTTAACTTAATCTTCAGCTTTAGTTCAAAAGCATTCACTCACTCTTGCTTCGCTCAAGCTATGTACCCACTAAAGATAGAGTTACCATATCTCAGAATTCGTCCTGAGATTTCAGGATATTTAGAGCCTTCTCAGGATTGCGGCTGGAATTTGCAAACCTCATGAAATCTCAGGATTTTTAGAACGTTCAATATAATACAGCTTACATTTTAAAGATCTCTTTAATAAAAAGTTAAACAAACTAAAAATAATTTTCCTTTGGTAATAATTCCACAATTAAAATCCAAACTTATTTATCCAAGTAGATACTTAAACAGTTTTGTCATACTTAATGTGAAGATACCTTTTTAAGTAAGGTTTTCTTCTCAAACTGTAAAAAATCTCAGGAGTTTTAAATGGAAATCTGGCCCCTTCTCCGGACTTTTAATTTTTTCATTTGGTAACCCTAACTGAAGACCATAATTCTCTCAAGTATAGGTCCAATTTTTTTTAGTCTAACCAAATTAGTATATACATGCTTGCAAGTTTCTATATTTAATCAATTTATTTAACCAATGGTAGTGATCGCAAATGATCTAATGGTTTGTACTACGAGTGAGCAACAAAGCCTGATGGCTGCGGTTCAATTCCCATACAGTATAAAAATTAGGGTGCATGAACACATGAAAACATTTGTATATACTGTTGGAGACCTTTTTTTCTTCTTTTTTCTATGTGTAACTAGCGAGCGTTATCGGTTCAGGCATTCTATTATGATTGAGTAACAAACATAAAAAAAACATCTAACATACATTTTATGTTTATGTTATTAATTAATAAGATAAGCATGTAGTTACTTTCATAGCGTAATGTCTTATGGAATCTTACTATGGGATAATGCAACTGACATTGAAGTCATATTTGTTTGCAAAAGATAGGCATACGGATGATTTATCATGTTACGAGCTTGGGGTTCGAGACAATTAAAAACTACCGATTGAATTACCAAAATTGACACTTTATTACACAACACTAATTGCAACTTAAAATCACACTAATAATAAAACACAGTTGCACTACTGATCACTTTAGTTCGCCGGTATTTCTCTTCGCAGTATTCTCTTGAATCGCCAATTCAATACTGACTCGGTCGTGGTCTATACCGGCCTTATATAGGGCCTCAGATAGTTTCCAGAACCTTCTACTGTAGCGACATCTAGAATGTTCGAGTACATATCGGTTCCGACATTTCTAGAAGGATCTTGACTCCCTAGTTCTGCTACTCGACACTAGAGGGCGCTAGTGGTGACTAGTGTTGCCATGTACAAGACATTTGAAAAGGAACACGGGGGCTTCTTGATTCAATCCGGCTTGAAGGACCACTTGAAAAGGAACACGGCGCGTCCAACAGCGGATTCCTTGATCCTAAATCTCCTATGACACCTACGTTGGGTTCGGGAGGCAACGAGGCGTATGTGAACCCCGTGAAGGAGTATCACGCGATAGTGTCCGCCGCTTCCTTTTCTTAGCCGCTCGCTTGCCCAAGGGGAGTCCGCGCGCAACGCGACTTTGCTCCGGGCCCTCAGCGCGTGCCTACCTCAAATGTCCCACGAAAAAAACTTGACGACCCTACTTTGCCCCGCCATTTATAGCGCCGTCAGCGCGCGGGTCAGGTTTCACAAAATCGTTTCTTATGACTCATGTTATCTTATGTTTAAAAAAGCGTCAAGTGTTTTATATATATATATATATATATATATATATATATATATATTTATGTTTATTATGAAACTAGCTAAACAATGTCATCTTTTGTTTATCAAATTACGACTTTGGTGCAGAGTTATGCTGTGCTGAACTTAGAAGTAGGGCGTTTTGAAGCTCGTCTTGTATTCAAAAGCTCATACCTCAAAAATAAAAACGATGACATGTGGTTTTCATTCTTTGATTATGTTGTATATATAATAAATAAAAGAATAAGAAAAAAAAATGATCACTTGTTCATTAAAATCATAAAAGTCAAAGCTAAACAAAAAACACGTGAAGTACCTGTTACCACAGTCAGTAATAAATTTTTTTTTCTTGACTTTTGTCTATGGCTTGGAAGCTTGGCTGGGGTTGTGTGGAGGGAAATTTCACGAAGAAACGGGACAAATAATACAAATTAGGCCCTGGAGTGATAGAGACGGGTAGAATCAGCTTTTTCGACGGCGGGAGCGATGTTAACCACAGGTTGACATGGTCATAGCTGAGTGATATGCAATGTCAACTACCAGTTAACACGGGCAAAGCTGACTTCAAGGTTATGTTAACTACTACTTGACATGGTCAATTCTAAATTCTCGATTTGTTAACTACTAGTTGACACGGGCAAGCAAGCGGCTAAAATAGGTTCAGGCGGGGATAACGGGTCTTCCGAGTTCATCCCAGTCCCGGCGCCTTAATTCTTCAATATGTGCCACGATAGCGGCACAAGGTGGACTGTAGTAATGTTTGAAGGTGAAGAATCCCTTGGGAATAAAACAGCAATTATCTTCAAACCGCTCCGTGAAAGAGTAATTACTTTCCCTACCACTTCCCTAAATGTTTTTCTTTCTTGATTATATATATATTTATATATTTGATATATATACTGGTAGCTGGTCCCGAACGATTTGTATGTATGGTGGTTCTTCTCCTATGGAGGTTTACATGTGTCGAGGAGACCCTCTTTACATGGGCGGCATCTCAGGGGGACACGACCCTCCGGTCCTGGGTGCTGCGTTGGCAGCTTATGGGTTGGTGTGTTGCGCACTTAGCGCCATCAGATCGGATGTCGGGATGCTCACTCTTCCCCGGCGTCCCCGTCGCCGGGCGGTGAGCGTAGGAGTTCACGTGGGAGCGGCCGCCCGTCAGGTGGGCGGGCGTGGAGCGGTGCAAGATTTTGCAAATGAGGATGTGGTCCGTTGTCTGCGCGGTCGAACAGCCGTCTTGCAGTACGGAGCACGAAGTCGTGGATGGATTCGACCTTGAGGTCGCGTGCGATGATGTTATTCCTGACGTAGCGACCGGCTCCCACGATCACCCGAAGCGCAAGATTTTGCTGGGCCTGCAACCTCCTGCGTTGAGTGACCGAGGTCAACGAGTACCAGACTGGTGCTGCGTACGTCAGCCGCGAGCAGACGTAGGTCTTGTAGATACCAATTTTCGTTTTAGTTGGAAGTTTGGATGCCAGTATAAGATAGAGTTTCGCTCGCGCGACTCTGGCCTGTCTCACAACGTGATTGACCATCGGGGTCATGCGCAGCGAGCGATCTATCTCGCATCCTAGGTATGTGATGTTACTACTCCAACCCACATCCTGCCCGCGGAGATGCAGAGTTGGTGGTGTTCTGGTCAGCCTGGTCATGACGGTCTTCCCGACGTTAACCGCCAGCCTCCATTTGTCCAACCACTCAGGCAAGAGGTCGAGTACCCACTGCAACTTCTTGGCAGCTATGTCAACCCGACGTGATGACGCGAAGTACGCACTGTCGTCGGCGTATAGTACTAAAACAACATCATCTTCCCACTTCTCCAGATGGCCTTGGAGAGTGGGCATGTCGTTGGTGTAAACCGCGTACAGGTGCGGTGATAGGCAGCTGCCCTGTGGCACTCCGGCTAAAATCGGTTGTGCCGCCGAGACAGCACCTTCCAGCGTGACATGGAAGCTCCGCCCCTCCAGGAACGACGCTATTAGCCCCACAAGCATGGGCGGCAAGGTGGTATTTTGGATAAGCTTATAGACTAGCCCTGCGTGCCACACCCTGTCGAAGGCCTTCTCCATGTCGAGAAGAACCCCCACACAAATGCGGCCTAAGTTATTTTCGGCCGCAAGATAGTGCAGTACGCGGGCCAGCTGTGAAGTAGTAGAATGCCCCCTGCGGAAGCCGAATTGCTCCTCTCGCAGGGTAACATGTGGGAGGACCCTAGTCAGGGTAAGTTTTTCAAAAAGTTTTGCTATGTGCGGCAATAGCGTTATGGGGCGCTAGCTGGCCGGGAACCTCCTATCTTTTCCCGGCTTCGGTAGCACGATGATTTTGCCCTGCTTTCAGATGGTCAGGAAGTGGCCAGTCCTCAGGATGCCGTTATACAACCTGGTGAGTGCCACTATTACCCTTCTGGGCAGCTGCTTAATGGCTGTGGTGGTGATGCCGTCATATCCCGACGCTTTACGGGTGGGTAGGCGCATGATGGTGCGGCTTACCTCCGCTGGTGATATGAAGTCGTCGCTCCGCAAGGGCGGCGCCGGGTTTGAAAGGTATTGTACTACTGTACGCGGTCCACTTTACTTTATACGTGGTCTGCTTACCCCTCTGCTACGTTATTAGGTATGAACTGCTGTTCAAGGTGCTGGGCCATAAATTCCGCCCTCTTATGGGGTCGTATATTCTGCTCCCCGTGCTGTCCACCAGTGGGCAGGCAGGTGTTGTGCCTTGGTGAGCTGCCGGTTGAGGAGGTGCAGGGAGGCGGGTGTCTCCGAGGCTTCGTCGACTCGCCCCTCCCATGCCTCTCCCCTGTACGCTCTCATTGCTTCCGACAGCTCTTCCGTCATGGAGTTGAGTTTGGTTTTTAGCCGTGAGCATCGTGTCCGTGCCCAGAGCCTCCTCATCTTCCGCTTCCCGGACAATAGTGTTTGTAGTTTACGCGGGAGTTCCTCCTTCCCCCGCCCCATGGAGACAGGGTGGGAGTGAAGCTTAAGTTGATCTCTTATATTGTTTTGTAGATGTAGGGCCGCTGTCTCCACATCTTCACGGGTGGTGATAGAGGCGCAAAGTTGGAGGCCCTCCAGCGCACTAACGATTTGTATGAAAACCAGTCTAATGGGGTATCAAAAATGCTTTACTGGAAAGAGAGCCGCGCCCTCTGTACGATTTCGCAACTAAATTACATCAAATTTGTACTATCACTCTCCCACGGTTTGCCCAATAACTTTATTTGTATAAGACATACATTTATACATTTTATTTATAAAGATAGCACAAAAAAATATCAATAGATATACATTACATTTTCATATCACAAAAAGCCTTTTATTTATTCACTAAGTTAGAATTCTTAAATATCTAACATATAAGGTTGGAACAATGTTCTTTATTTGAAAATACAAATATCTTAACTAATACAATAGTTTAATTTACATTGTTTCTACACATTTTACTATTTAAAACACTTTTAAATTTCTTATACAAAACTATCTTTTTCAGTTCTTCTTTTTGAGTTCGTAAGTGCACGTTATTGTGTACAGACGTGTCACATAGTAATTAAAATAATTAAATAAGTATGTGCTTAGCCGTGACCTCGTTATAACAATACCGGTAGTAACTGTGACATACTTTAGTAATATTTGTGTTTGTGATATTGTTGAAATGTTTAGCTTAATCTAGAATAGGTACCAAAATGGAGAACAGTCCCTTCAACCGGAGTGCCAGGACCACTCGCACTCCGCCTCCATCAACCCCACCCACTGTCATGCAGACACCCACTTCAAGCGAACCAATCAAAACAATTCCAACTACTGAGTTGCAGCATTGGATGACAAACATTGACCTGTGCCTTAGCGAGGTATGCTCCATCGCTACAGAAGGTAAACTTAACTCGGATCAAAAAATGCGCATCAGCTCGCTTTGTCGTAAAGCCACGGTACATCACAATTGGTAGTCCAGTACATGTCCCTCAAAATGGATGCCACTAAAGCCCAGACCTCCATCGTATCTCTGCAGAACCAACATGACCTGTCCCAAAAGCTGCAGGAACTCAAGAATAGTATCGAAGAGTCATCAAAACCGGACTCTGGAACTACTTTTGCGGACATGGTCAAAAAAGGTGGCCAAACCCTCATTCGCCCAAACAATCTAAGTACCCTAGCAATTTATCCGAGGGACAAGTCCAAATCCAGTGATGACATGAAGTGCCTCTTACAAAAAATAATATCCCCAGAAAAACTCAAACTTCATGTCCGGGGCATGAGGAAGGTCAAAAATGGGGGAGTTATAATTAGCGCTAAGACAAAAGAAGATATCGACAAATTAAAGAACTCTGAGAAGCTCGTATCTTCTGGCCTTACCATGGAAGAGCCGACTAAACGACGTCCGGGGATTGTAAATGTTGGTGTCCCTGTAGCCCTACACGGATAAAGAAGTGCATCTTTGAACAAAATATTGCCGATAAATTTCCCAATACCACGCGTGAGTCCTTCCTGGCAACAGTCAAACTGAGCCATAAATCAGGTAAGAAAAACCTTCCTACCTGTAATTACATTGTCGGAGTGCCACCTAGCATCAGAAAGGCCCTTATCAATCAGGGACGAATATATATTAATTGGACCTCATGCCCAGTCAGAGACTTTACAATAGTAACAAGATGCTTCAACTGCCAGCAGTTTGGTCATTCAGCCAAATTTTGTCGGTAAACTAGCCCTACATGTAACTACTGTGGAGAGCTCGAGCATTCCTTTAAGGAATGTAATAACAAAACGCATGCCCCCGTTTGCGCGACGTGTAAACGTTTTAAAAGAAAATGCGACCACAAAACTGGTGATGAAAGCTGTCCAGCACGTAAATTCGCAGAGGACAAATATATCAACTCCATAGAATATGAGGGCGCCTAAGAGCGCCGCGTATTATATTATTTACTTAGCTCTTAAACACTAGTTTTAGTTTATTTTTAAGCTTAAGTATGGCGAATCAATTACTCAATGACCTAGACAACTTTTCTGTATCTGACGCTAAAACCTGTAATGTTGATGACTGTAAACACTTCCTTCCACGTCCTGAAAATAAGTTAATCTTACTTACACAAAATATTAGAAGCATAAATCGGAATATAACTGGGTTTGAAGTCTTGTTGCATAGACTGGATATAAAATGTGATATTATTGTTCTTACAGAATGTTGGCTGTCAAACCGAACACCCCAGCTACCGATTCTAAATGGCTATTCTTTACACAAAACCGTGAAAAACATTAATCAAAATGACGGTTTAGTAATCTATGTTAGTAATAATTTAAAAGTAACTGTCACAGAACCTACATTCCAGGATAGTAATTGCTTGGGGTGCGAAGTCAGAAGTCCTCCACGTGTGCCTGGTAGTTGCGGGTCCCTCTCGATACGTCTGGAGGGAAGAGCAGCTACTGGGCCGGTGCACCCTGGGCGCGGCAGTAATCTTCCTCGAGAAATGAGAAGAAATTCTTATTCCTTGGGGAATGTTGCTGCCGCGGCTAATTATTCTGACACGGGTGGGGTCCGTCCCGCAGCAACCTGCGTGACCCTCTGATCAGCAGAGGGCATAGCAGAGGAGTGAGGGCGGGCTCGGTGTGCACTTACCCTGCCTCCGGGCAGACAGTGAAGGATTCATCCTTTGCTGTCACCGCCGGTCTCGTAATCCCAGTATTGAAGTCTATGGATCATGTCTCGCGGCTTTGATAGGGACCGAGGGTCTTGGCTTAACCACCCGGACCACGAGGGAGAAAACCTCTATAAAAAGTTACCCCGAATCTCAAGCGGCGACGCACCGCGAGGGGATGGATGGCTGACGGGGTTCTATGAACAAATCAGTCGCTAGTGCGCTCCTCGCCAGGGTACCTGCAGACCCCCTGGCGAGTAATAAATCCTCTAAATCTGCTTACCTTGGTAAAGGGGTCTCTGCCAAGGTGGACCTTTAATTCCCCCATACTCGTGGGTACAAAAACTGAAAAAACAAAAACAAGTAAAAACCAAAACCGCCGGCAACGGCAACGTAGAGGAGAGGAGTAACGATGTGGGGACAGAGTCCGACGCCGCATCGAGCAGCGTGGGAGGCTCAGAGAGCTCCCGACGCGTGGGGCCTGGGACCGCGGAGACCAGTAAGTTCTTCCGCAAGCGGTCCAGGTGAGATGGTGACCAGGGGTCGTCAGCCGGTGAAGAGGAGGTTTCGGCCCGGAAAATCCCCACCAACAGGCGGGACGGGCTGAGAGGCAAGGGGAGGGGGCCCTCTGACAATCAGAGGGCCGAACGAGCGGCAAAGCTTGCCGAGGAGGGGCGCCACCCGGGCGATACGGCTCGGGTATCAGGCGAAGAGACGGATGCGACTGGCGGCTCCGAGGTGGAGCGTAAGGCCAGATTCGTAAAGGAGGTGGAGGCCGCGATCAAGGTCGTGGCCTACAAGCAAAAGCCCTCCTCGAAGTTCAAGGCCATTCCCGCGGCCTCCGCCTCCATCATGGCGGCTGCGGAGGCCAACTTTGTTGGGACCGAGCCTAATGCGGACAAGGTGGCGAAGCTGCGGGCGGACGTGGCCCGCCTGACGTCCACCATGGAGACTCTCCAGAAGGAGAACGAGAAGCTCCGCGCAGACCTGGCCAGTCTACGTGAGCCAGCCTCTCGCGCGGCGATCCAGACGCAGCGCCCAAGCCAGCCCGTGCCGGTGGAGAACCAGGTTCTGAACCTGGTCCGGCAGGAGCTGACTGCCTTCCAGCACCGGTTCTCCGTGCTGGAGGGCATCGTCCTGCGCCCCCCCTAGGGGCAAACAAGACGGCGGCGAGGCCGGCAATGGTCTCGTACGCGGCGGCCACGGCTGCCGCATCCAGGTCGGGGCCGTCCAGCCAGCCCTCGGGCGGGGCTGCAGTTGCCCCTGTCACTGTCGCCGCCGCCGCCGCCGCGACACCGACGCCCGCAGAGGGGCGCCCCGTGGAGGAAGCTGAAATGGAATGCCTATAACGGCCCCATTAAGCTTCCTCCAGGCGAATATCAACCACTGCGCCTGCGCTCAGGATCTGTTGCTCCAGAGCATGGCGCAGTGGTCGATTAACATCGCTGTGGTCGCTGAGCCGTATTTTGTCTGGCCTAGGGAGGACTGGGTGGCGGACCTTAACGGCTCAGTGGCCATCATTTCTTCGGCCGCCGCCGGTACCCCGACCCTTGAAGGTGTCAGGAGGGGTCAGGGGTGCGTAGCAGCACGGTTCGGGGAGTTCGTCGTTGTGGGGGTGTACTTCTCCCCGAACCGATCTCTCGTCGAGTTCCACAACTCTCTTGCAGAGCTGAGAGCAGTCGTCGTCGGAAGTTATCCCCTCCCAGTACTTGTCCTCGGGGACTTCAATGCCAAGAACTTGGCTTGGGGTTCTCGTCGTATAGATGTGCGGGGTAGGATGGTGGAAGACTGGATTCTGGAGACAGGCCTGGTCGTCCTAAATCGGGGTTCTGTCCCCACGTGTGTAGCGGATGCGGGGCGAGTCGGTGGTGGACATTTCGTTCGCTAGCCCCGCTCTGTCGCCGCGTGCCATTGACTGGCGTGTCATGGAGGGGGTGGAGACCTACTCCAACCACCGGTACATCCGGTTTGACGTCTCCACCCAGCTCTCGAGCGCGCCAGTCCAACAGGCCCCGAGTGGTCCGCGTTGGGCGCTGAAGCAGCTGGACCGGGAGCTCCTCCTGGAAGCCTCGATCGTGCAGGCCTGGGTGTCATCACCGGATAGGCCTGCCGACGTCAATGATGAGGCAGGGTGGTTCCAGGGGGCCATGTCCGAGATATGTGACGTGGCAATGCCCCGCGTCCGGCCAGGAAGCCCCAGCGTCAGGTCGCTCGTCGGTTGGTCGCGTGAGCTGACGTCTCTGCGCGAGGCGTGTGTCGCCGCGCGGCACCTGTACGCCAGGCATCACAGGCTCCGCATTCGTCCACCGAATGCGGCAGCCATTGAGGCGGAGCTGTACGAGGGATACAGAGCGGCGAAGACCGCTCTCCGGGAGGCTGTCCTGCGGGCCCGCGATCGGGCCCGTGAGGAGATGCTGGAGACTCTCGACAGAGATCCGTGGGGGCGCCCTTACAAGATGGTGCGGGATAAACTCCGCACCTGGGCCCCCCCGCTGACGCAGTCTCCGGCCTCAGCTCGTGGAGAACGTGGTGAGCGCTCTGTTCCCTACGCGAGGGGAATATCCGCCCCCGCCTATGGCTCCGCCACCTGCGGTGCCGGAAGCGGACCACCAGGACGACGACGACGACATCCCGGAAGGGACCGGGGTAGACTTGAGAGTGGCGGTACGTAGGCTCAAGGCCAGGAATATCGCCCCAGGACCCGATGGCTTGCCTGGCAAAGCCTGGGTCCTGGCCTCGGAGGCTCTCGGGCCCCGACTGGAGGGGCTCCTAAGCGCATGCTTGGAGAGAGGCCAATTCCCGCTTCGTTGGAAGACGGGGAAGCTGGTCCTCATTCGGAAGCCGGGGAGCCCTGCGGTTTCTCCGTCCGCATACCGGCCCGTGGTGCTGCTCGACGAGGTGGGCAAGCTCTTTGAAAGAGTAATTGCAAACCGCCTCGCCGAGCACCTTGCGGGGACGGGGCCGGATCTTGCGGAACACCAGTTTGGTTTCCGCAAGAGGCGCTCTACGGTGGACGCCATCATGCGCGTGAGAGCCTTCACGACGGGGGATGCAGTGGCCAGGGGGGGGGGGGTTAAACGCCTTTAACTCCATGCCCTGGAGCTGCATTAGGGAGGCACTCCGGTATCACCGGGTGCCGACCTATCTCCGTCGTATAGTCGGGGACTATCTGACGGACAGGGCCGTCATCTACCCCGGTCGCAACGGTGAGTGGAACCGGCGAGAGATGTCGTGCGGTGTCCCACAGGGTTCGGTTCTGGGGCCGCCCCTGTGGAACATCGGTTACGACTGGGTGCTGCGCGCCGACCTCCCTACCGGCGTCAGCGTAGTTTGCTACGCTGACGACACGGTGGTACTGGCACAAGGGGGGTCGTACGAGGCGGCGGCGGAAACTATGACACGTGGGCTTGCGATAGTCGTTGAGAGGATCCGGCAACTGGGTCTCGAGGTGGCTCTGCACAAGTCCGAGGCCATGCACTTCCATGGTCCTCGGAACAGGCCACCACCGGGATCCTCAGTGATGGTAGGAGGGGTATCCATCCGCGTCGAGTCGACGTTGAAGTACCTAGGACTCGTCCTCGACGGCCAATGGAACTTCGTTGAGCACTTCCGACGTATGGCTCCCAAACTGGAACGGACCGGGGCTGCCTTCAGGCGGCTCCTGCCGAAACTGGGGGGGCCAAACGCCTCCTGCCGGAGGCTCTACGCGGGGATCGTGCGGTCCATGGCCCTTTACGGGGCCCCGGTGTGGACGCGTGGTTTGGCGCGGCTTACCGACCACCACCTGAACGCGCCCCAAAGGGTGGTCGCCGTGAAAATGGTTCGCGGCTACCGCACGATCTCCCGCGAGGCGGCGAGCCTCCTTGCCGGATTGCCGCCATGGGATCTGGAGGCGATAGTCCTCGCGCGCCTGCACGAATGGCGCACGGAGGCACTATGCCGGGGGGAAACCCCGCTGCCGCGGCAAGTTGTCGCGCAGCGGACAGACTTCCGGCATGATCTCATGGCGACATGGAGAGAGCGACTGTCGCAACCCCGTGCTGGACACGCCACTATAGCGGCGATAAGACCCCTCTTTGAGGAGTGGCTTGAGAGACACTACGGCGTCCTCACCTTCCGCCTGACGCAGGTCCTCACCGGACACGGTGTGTTCGGGAGGTTCCTGCACCGAATCGGGCGGGAGGAAACGCCCGGGTACTCCCACTGCGAGGATCGACCGGAGAACACGGTGGAGTACACCGTGGAGGTGTGCCCTGCTTGGGCGGAGCACCGCCGTGTCTTCGTAGCGGCGATAGGCGGCGGCGACCTCTCGCGTCCAGCCCTGGTCGAACCCATGGTCCGGAGCGAGACGAAATGGGATGCCGTCACCACCTTCTGCGAAGCAGTGATGCTAGCGAAGGAGGTGGCGGAGCGGGAGAAGGAGAGAGCAGCAGCTTTCCTTCCCGGCCGCCGCGGGAGACGCCCCGGGCGTCGGGGGCTACGTCGTGGCCCCCGGCCACCGTAAGCGCGGGCCTGTGGACGGCGAGCAATGGGTAGCTCGCCGTCCGTCCGTCTAACGACGATAGGCCGTGTCGACGGCGCGTTTTATTCCACGCGCGCCTCAAAGAGCTGTCAGCAGCGTGAAGGGGCCCGCAAGGGCCGACGCCTGCCGGGGCTGCGGGCTGTTCGAAAGAGTTACCGCGGCTCCGGAACGTAAGGGCACTGAAGGAACACGGATGGTTTTTAGTCAGTAAAAGTCTGACACTCTCTTCCGCTCCACCCAGAGCGAAAGGCGTCATTAGATGGTGGGCTTGCGATAGTCGTTGAGAGGATCCGGCAACTGGGTCTCGAGGTGGCTCTGCACAAGTCCGAGGCCATGCACTTCCATGGTCCTCGGAACAGGCCACCACCGGGATCCTCAGTGATGGTAGGAGGGGTATCCATCCGCGTCGAGTCGACGTTGAAGTACCTAGGACTCGTCCTCGACGGCCAATGGAACTTCGTTGAGCACTTCCGACGTATGGCTCCCAAACTGGAACGGACCGGGGCTGCCTTCAGGCGGCTCCTGCCGAAACTGGGGGGGCCAAACGCCTCCTGCCGGAGGCTCTACGCGGGGATCGTGCGGTCCATGGCCCTTTACGGGGCCCCGGTGTGGACGCGTGGTTTGGCGCGGCTTACCGACCACCACCTGAACGCGCCCCAAAGGGTGGTCGCCGTGAAAATGGTTCGCGGCTACCGCACGATCTCCCGCGAGGCGGCGAGCCTCCTTGCCGGATTGCCGCCATGGGATCTGGAGGCGATAGTCCTCGCGCGCCTGCACGAATGGCGCACGGAGGCACTATGCCGGGGGGAAACCCCGCTGCCGCGGCAAGTTGTCGCGCAGCGGACAGACTTCCGGCATGATCTCATGGCGACATGGAGAGAGCGACTGTCGCAACCCCGTGCTGGACACGCCACTATAGCGGCGATAAGACCCCTCTTTGAGGAGTGGCTTGAGAGACACTACGGCGTCCTCACCTTCCGCCTGACGCAGGTCCTCACCGGACACGGTGTGTTCGGGAGGTTCCTGCACCGAATCGGGCGGGAGGAAACGCCCGGGTACTCCCACTGCGAGGATCGACCGGAGAACACGGTGGAGTACACCGTGGAGGTGTGCCCTGCTTGGGCGGAGCACCGCCGTGTCTTCGTAGCGGCGATAGGCGGCGGCGACCTCTCGCGTCCAGCCCTGGTCGAACCCATGGTCCGGAGCGAGACGAAATGGGATGCCGTCACCACCTTCTGCGAAGCAGTGATGCTAGCGAAGGAGGTGGCGGAGCGGGAGAAGGAGAGAGCAGCAGCTTTCCTTCCCGGCCGCCGCGGGAGACGCCCCGGGCGTCGGGGGCTACGTCGTGGCCCCCGGCCACCGTAAGCGCGGGCCTGTGGACGGCGAGCAATGGGTAGCTCGCCGTCCGTCCGTCTAACGACGATAGGCCGTGTCGACGGCGCGTTTTATTCCACGCGCGCCTCAAAGAGCTGTCAGCAGCGTGAAGGGGCCCGCAAGGGCCGACGCCTGCCGGGGCTGCGGGCTGTTCGAAAGAGTTACCGCGGCTCCGGAACGTAAGGGCACTGAAGGAACACGGATGGTTTTTAGTCAGTAAAAGTCTGACACTCTCTTCCGCTCCACCCAGAGCGAAAGGCGTCATTAGATGATTTTCCAACCGCAAAAAAAAAAGGATAGTAATTGCTTAACCATTCGAATTAATTCCGAGACGATTGTTATCGCAATTTACAGACCTCCTTCACAAAATATTGATAGATTTCTAGAGTCCCTTGATATTACCCTAAACAAACTTAGCATGTATAAAAATATAATCCTAACCGGTGACATAAATATTAACATTACCCCTGGGAAAACAGATAACCATGCACATAACTACCTAAATATTTGCTCTTTTCATGGACTCTTACCAACACATTACCACTCTACACATCAAAGCGGCTCTTGTTTAGACCATTTTGTGATTAAATCAAATCAAAAAAAAACCTTCTTTAACATTAGTCATTAATTCCTCGTTTACTGATCATCAAGCAATTTTACTAACATTACAATTAACCTTACCTAGGAAAAACTGCATACGCAACTACACTAAAGTCCATATGACGAACCTTGAAAATGACATTCGTAGCATTAATTTTGACATTGTTTATTGCTCTGACGATGCAAATACGACCTTGAGTTACTTTATAAATTCTTTACAATACGCAATAATGATTAATACATCAACAATAAAACTGTCACGTAAGTATTATAATATTAAACCTTGGATAACACCTGGTCTCGTCCGCTGTATAAGAAATAAAAAATAAAATAAAAAAATAAAATAAAATAAAATAATTTATTTTTCTTCACAAAAATTAAATTAATTAGATAGTTGATTGGGGTCTCCATTTAAGCAAGTAATGCTTGTGTTTGGAAACCCCGCTCTTCCTTATCTAAACATACATTTTTATTTCTCAAAACCAAAAATGACAAACCAAATTACTTGTAGTGTTATACTACTTACATTTCATTGTACACTAATTCTCCATTCTGTTTTGATATTCTGCATTCATGTTTTGCATCACTTTATACTATTTCTCCATTCTGTTCTTGATTTTCTGCATTCATGTTTTGCATCACTTTATACTATTTTTCCATTCTGTTTTTGATTCTCTGCATTTATATTTTGCATCACCTTTATTTATATAGGATCCTGTAACGTTTTTACACAATAACATATCATTCTACTGCGTATTTTCACACTATTTAGTACTTTTAAACTAGCTGTCAACGAAGCCTTACCTTTTTTTGGTCTTTTATTGAATTCTCTGTAACTCTACAATTTCAGGCTTCGGTGCGCTGTCGCGCATCAGTTTTTCCTATTTGAATAATATCTCATTTCTTACTTAAAGGTAAAGATTTTCCAATTATATTCCTAAAAACCAAAAATTTTATATTTGATAACCATTGTTTTTGTAGTTGTCATGGTAACTTTTATTCAAATTCGTCTCTGGTTTGATGTTCTTTCTTCATAAATACTTTTTGGCTGTAGGTCATTTACAATAAATTTCCTTTTAATTTAAATAATTTTTCCGTTCTCTCTAGAAAGATATAAAAGCCGAACAATCGGTGAAGAAATTCAGTCTTGCTTCAGTTCTCGTATCGGAAGCATCTTCTAAAGGCCTTATCCCGGGGCCGCTCAGCCCCGGGATCCTGCAAGCCTCTATCCTGCCTGAAGCCACTGGACTCTACGATCCGTTGCTCTGCCTGAAGTCGCCGGATCCTACAAAACGTTGCTCTGCCTGAAGTCGCCGAGATCCCACAAGTCTCTACTCTACTTGGAGTCGCCGGAACCTACAAACCTCTGTTCCGCCCGAAATCACCGGAACCTACAAACCTCTGTCCCGCCTGCAGTCACCGGATCCTGCAGGCCACTGCGCTGTGTGAAGTCGCTGAGGATCCTGCAAGCTCCTGTCTGGGCTGAAGTCGCCGATCCTGCAATCGCCGCATTCACCTGAGGTCGTCGCCTAGAGACGCCCACGCCTACCCACCTACGCCGTGCGTGCTCGTTCCAGGCGCTGAGAGCACGCTTGGGATCTTCGGACTCAGCTACGACATAAATCTTTTTTATTACCTTTTTTTTTAAATATAATTTGTAAATCACATCATCCATCCTCACATTCATACTCCATTTTTGATATATAAAATTGTAAATACTCTTTTAAAAACTTAAATATATTATTGTCTTGGTCTATTTGGTTGTTTTGCTGATCGTAGGTTAGGTTTTCCTTCTCTTTTAATTGTCGCTTCACGACAGTTTGGCGCGCAACGTAAAAGTCCTCTTTCTCTCTTAATTCTTCACCTTTACTGCGCCTTGTCTAGTTCCTTTTGATTTAATTGCTTTCCCTTTTGTTCTTAACTTACTATTCATCATTCATTTACACATCCTTTTCATACCTTCAAAATTCTAAAACAAAACTTCTTCTAGTTTTTCAACTTATTTGGATTATATTTAGGCCTACAAATAACACTTCATTTACATTCATCACTCTAAGTTACATTCATCACTATAATATTTTTTATTCTAGATAACTTAGAGGTACGATTTTTAATAATATTTTTATTTCTTAAACTTAACTTTACACGTAATTATAACAATGAAAAGGGTTATTAAGTACGAATTCCTTAACAAGGCCGAACTTGAATACGAAGTGAAGATTAGATGTGAGGAACCAGCTAATACTGTTTTGCTTCTAAAAAAACAAGTTTTACGTTTAGTTGCGAATTCTCACCCTGAAGATATTCTGACTTCTCCAATTCCGATCGAAGATGACTTGTCTCAAATTGATTCTACATTGACCTATCTGGACTGTAAAATTAAAAAATTTTTACAAGGTGAAACCAAATATTTACGACTAATAGAAACTTTTATTAACCATGTTTTTTACAGATTAGAGCGAATAGATACTGACTTATATCCAGACTTTAAAGCTAATTTCGAGACTTTGAAGATGAAATATGACGCTATGGCTAAACAATTCGAATCCTTGACTCCACCTTCAACTGAAAATGACGTTCCATCACTTGACCCTCCTGATGACCCGACTGTTACGGTTGACCCGACTGTCACGGAACTCCCTCTTGTTTCTCAAACTTCTATTCAGGTCCATACCCCGTATCCTCCACCACCACCTCAATCTTTTTCTCCATCCAACGTCTTCAAAGATCTGAAAAGACACACCTTCAATGGTAAAAGCTGTCCAAGATCCTTTCTTCAAAAACTGGAAGAATACTGTATAGCTCGTGGCTTGTCCAAAGACTTGTTGATTTCACAAGCGTTTGAAATTTTCACTGACAATGCTCTTTATTGGTTCAGATTTAAATATAATCAGAATCCAAACTTAACGTGGAACGAACTTTCTTCATTATTAATCAAAGACTTTGGTGGTTTTGATTATGATCACAAACTTTTAGAAGCGATTAGGAATCGAACTCAAGGTCGAGATGAACCTATTGTCATCTATATTTCCATCATGTCTGGAATGTTTTCTCGTCTTTCGAAGAAACTTTCTGAAACAGAACAATTGGAGATTATTTTGAGGAATATTCGCCCATGTTATTCTGTCTTCGTAGCTCTAAAAGACATTGACTCTATCGACTCTCTTTTGGCTACTTGCCAAAACTATGAAAAATTCCTAGACAGAGACAAACAATTTAAAGAACCAAATGTACAACAAAGTCCTCTTATTTCTGAATTCAACTACAAGCATTCCACTTCAAGTTCAGTTGACTCTTCAGATTTTTCTAATAACTCAAGACCTTCTCCTCCCCTCATGAATAAATTCACTTCATCCTACAAATACCCTTCTAGGCAAGTTAATAGTCTCTCTCAAACCAAAGCTCCTCATGAAAGCTCCTTTTGTGTTCGCTGTCGTAAACAAGGTTATTCTTTAAACACCTGTACTCAACCACGATTCGTGATTTGTTTCAAATGTGGTCTTAAAGATTTTAAAACTGCAGATTGCCCTACTTGTTCTCCCAAACCTAATACTAGTTCAAAAAACTAACTACTGACTTGAAAAGTAACTTAAACTTTGATAACGACGATTGGACTAATTGGATTAAAACAATTCAAAACTTCTTTTCTTGTTACAAAATCTCTTCTACACTCTACTCCAAGGAACAAGATCTTAATCGTCCATTCGTTAATGTCAAAATTTATAACTTAACTTTATCTGGTTTACTAGATTCTGGCAGTTCAGTAACTATTCTGGGTAATAATTCTCATTTGGAAATTCTTAAACTGGGCTGCAAACTTTTCAAGTTAGATCTTATTACTGTCTCTACTGCTAATAATCAAAAAATTAATTCCTTGGGTTATTTTGACTTACCTGTTCATTTTAATAATCAAACTCATTTAATTAAAGCTTATGTTTTCCCTGAAATATTTCCTTCGCTAATATTAGGTATTGACTTTTGGAGAAAATTTAATCTTTTACCTAGTGTTTTATCTTCTCTTAACTTTACAGAATCTAAATGTTCTGCTATCGAAACTAAAGATACTAAAGTTTTACCTTATGAGCATTTAACTCCTAACCAAAAGAACATCGCTAACGACATCATCCAACGCTTCAAAACAATTTCTTTTGAGGAAAAAGGTATCCTGGGAAGCACACATTTAATCACCCACAAGATTGATACTGGTGATTCTCTTCCAATCAAACAAAGATGTTATAGACTGTCTCCTGAAAAACAAAAGGCGTTAATTAATGAAGTTGACAAGATGCTGGGATGGAAGGTCATTGAACAATGCAATGCAAAAGTCCTTGGTTATCTCCAGTTCTCATCACTCCGAAGAAGAATGGTGAATGGCGTTTCTGTGTTGACAGCAGGAAGCTTAACTCAATTACACGTCGTGATGCTTATAAGTTGCCACTAATAAGCGAAATTTTGGACAACCTGAAGAATGCCAAATACTTATCAAGCATTGACATTGCAAAAGCATTTTGGGAAATTCCCTTGAATCCTGCGGATAAAGATAAAACTGCCTTTTATGTACCAGGAAGAGGTATGTTTAGATTTAAAGTAATGCCTTTTGGCCTCACCAACTCACCTGCAACTCTACTAAGATTAATGGATATGCTGTTTACTCCTGAATTTGAGAACAAGGTATTTTGCTATCTGGACGACATTGTTATTATTAGTGAGACTTTTGATGAACACATATCGCTTCTCATGAAAGTTCATGAAAAACTATCATATGCCAATCTAACTATTAACTTTGAGAAGAGTCAATTCTTCAAGAAAGAACTGAAATACCTTGGTTTTCTTGTGGACGAGTATGGTTTACGTGCAGATCCAGATAAAATAAAAGCTATTTTAGAATATCCTGTACCTACTTGCAGAAAAGAAGTACGAAGATTCATAGGCACCTGCAGCTGGTTCAGAAGATTCATTCCAAACTTTAGCACTATTGCCTCTCCACTTAACCAACTAACCTGTTCCGGGAAGAACGCTCCTAAATTTTTATGGAATTCACAAGCTGCAGCTGCTTTCCAGAAACTTAAAGAAGCCTTGGTAACTGCTCCTGTCCTTGCTTGCCCTAACTTCGAACTACCCTTCTCTGTACATTGTGATGCATCAAATTATGGCATAGGAGCAATGCTTACCCAACAACAAGATGATAAAGAAGTCGTGATTGCTTACATGAGTAAAGCACTAAATAAAAATCAACGGAACTACTCAACTACTGAAAGAGAAACATTGGCTGTAATAACTGCATTAGAACATTGGCGATGTTACCTAGACAATGGTAAAGAATTTACAATATATACTGATCATGCTGCGCTTAAATGGTTTCAGAATTTATCAAACCCATCAGGAAGACTTGCTCGCTGGACTTTACGCTTATCATGCTTTAACTTTGTCATAAAACATAAAAAAGGAAAGGATAACGTTGTTCCAGATTTATTATCAAGACATAAAAATCAAGAACGTCCTAATACACGAGAAACTTCACCTCAAGGCGTACATCCCATTACGATTGAAGAATCACCTGATCGTAGACTTGAACACTACAACAAAATTTTTCTCGGATGTTCCAACAATCCAGACGCATATCCCAACTACACTATCAGGGATAACAAACTTTACCGCTGTATCCATTCTCCCGATCGTCTAAACGATGACTTTATTTGGAAAGAAGTTCCACTACCTCAAGATAGACAGGCACTTATTGAAGCTAACCATGGTTCCCCTTCAGAACTCCATCTTGGTATCTTCAAAACATTCAAGAAAATATCATTAAAATACTATTGGCCTGGTATGTTTAAGGACATTGCTGAATTAATCTCGACTTGTGAAACCTGCTTAACCTACAAACACCCTAATCATTCTCCCTATGGTCTTATGGGTAAACCCAAACTTTGCTCCAGACCTTTTCAAACTATATCCTTAGATCTTATGGGTCCATTGCCAATGACTCGAAGACGAAATCAGTATATTCTAGTGATTAACTGCAATTTTACTAAATATACTATGATTTTTCCCCTTAAACGTGCTACTTCAGCTAATATTATTAATGTTTTGGAAAATTCAGTTTTTCTAGTTCATGGCATTCCTCAAACTATTATAATGGACAACGCTGTTCAATTTCAGTCGCGAGAATTCCACTCATTTTTAAATTCTTATAATGTTCCTTGTATTTTTCACACAGCTTTATATTGTCCTCAGGTTAATCCTACGGAGAAGTTTAATAGCACAATTATTACAGCTCTAGCATCTCTAGTAGGAGACGATCATAGATCCTGGGACAACCATCTTGCTAAGATTCAGTACGCAATGAACAGCGCTACAAATGTAGCTACTGGTTTTACTCCAAATTTTTTAGTCTTTGGTAGGGAAACAATACCTTGTGGTTCCTTCTATACTCCAACTCAGAACCTCGAGGAATTGGTATTTATGCCTCGTGATATTTACGCGTCTAATGCTGGTCTCCTCTCATCTATATTTCACAAAGTTCAAACTAAACTTCACATAGCTCACGCTAAAAATAGCGCTCGCTATGATCTTCGTCGGTCTTTTAAAGAATTCAATGTGGGAGACACTGTTTGGCGTAAAAACCATGTTTTAAGCGATGCCGGCGCATACTTTAATGCTAAACTTGCCCCTAAGTTCATCAAGTGCAAAGTGATAGCTAAACTGTCACCACTGGTCTATGTGCTTGAAGACCCTAATGGAGTTAGAGGCAAGTGGCACATTAAAGATGTAAAATCATAAATTTTCTTAACTTTTATTTACTATTAATTTGTATATATGTATAAATATCACCATCATTTTCACCTTATTATTTTTATTTCTTTTAATTTGTTTGTTTGTTTGATGATCCAGTGTTCTTCAACACATCTTAGTTTAGGACCTCGAACTTTCGTTGGTTAATCGTCACTTTTTATTTTTATTTCAGACACATCTCGTTGGTGATGTTGCTGATCTCTGGCTTTGAGCCCTACCGCTCTGGCCGTTCTTAATCTTTACTTAAGTCATAGCGATTAAAGCTTACTTGAGGTATTTCTTTACCTTTATCTTCACTTGGGAGCAGCTGACTACTCCCTTAATTTTTATCTTCACTTAGGAGCGGTTGACAACTCCTTAAATAAGCCTGAATGTCCTTTTGAAAACACACTTCTAAGAGTGGTGTTTCTTCGACTAATTTTTTTTCCCACACAGGAGCGGTTGACTACTCCTTAAATAAGCCTTAATGTCGTTTTGAAAACACACTTTTAGAGTGGTAGTCATTGAATGTGAACTCCACCCTTACCTGAATGCAGATGATGAATGTAAGAGATAGTATATCTGATTTTGACTGGTGATGTCTGTTTCTGCAAAGCTGTGTTTTTATGGTTTATTTTAGAATGTATATATCAAAATTTTTGCTGAGTCAAACATTTTCCAGGGTCGGGGGGAAAATGTAGTGTTATACTACTTACATTTCATTGTACACTAATTCTCCATTCTGTTTTGATATTCTGCATTCATGTTTTGCATCACTTTATACTATTTCTCCATTCTGTTCTTGATTTTCTGCATTCATGTTTTGCATCACTTTATACTATTTTTCCATTCTGTTTTTGATTCTCTGCATTTATATTTTGCATCACCTTTATTTATATAGGATCCTGTAACGTTTTTACACAATAACATATCATCCTACTGCGTATTTTCACACTATTTAGTACTTTTAAACTAGCTGTCAACGAAGCCTTACCTTTTTTTGGTCTTTTATTGAATTCTCTGTAACTCTACAATTTCAGGCTTCGGTGCGCTGTCGCGCATCAGTTTTTCCTATTTGAATAATATCTCATTTCTTACTTAAAGGTAAAGATTTTCCAATTATATTCCTAAAAACCAAAAATTTTATATTTGATAACCATTGTTTTTGTAGTTGTCATGATAACTTTTATTCAAATTCGTCTCTGGTTTGATGTTCTTTCTTCATAAATACTTTTTGGCTGTAGGTCATTTACAATAAATTTCCTTTTAATTTAAATAATTTTTCCGTTCTCTCTAGAAAGATATAAAAGCCGAACAATCGGTGAAGAAATTCAGTCTTGCTTCAGTTCTCGTATCGGAAGCATCTTCTAAAGGCCTTATCCCGGGGCCGCTCAGCCCCGGGATCCTGCAAGCCTCTATCCTGCCTGAAGCCACTGGACTCTACGATCCGTTGCTCTGCCTGAAGTCGCCGGATCCTACAAAACGTTGCTCTGCCTGAAGTCGCCGAGATCCCACAAGTCTCTACTCTACTTGGAGTCGCCGGAACCTACAAACCTCTGTTCCGCCCGAAATCACCGGAACCTACAAACCTCTGTCCCGCCTGCAGTCACCGGATCCTGCAGGCCACTGCGCTGTCTGAAGTCGCTGAGGATCCTGCAAGCTCCTGTCTGGGCTGAAGTCGCCGATCCTGCAATCGCCGCATTCACCTGAGGTCGTCGCCTAGAGACGCCCACGCCTACCCACCTACGCCGTGCGTGCTCGTTCCAGGCGCTGAGAGCACGCTTGGGATCTTCGGACTCAGCTACGACATATTTCTTTTTATTACCTTTTTTTTTAAATATAATTTGTAAATCACATCATCCATCCTCACATTCATACTCCATTTTTGATATATAAAATTGTAAATACTCTTTTAAAAACTTAAGTATATTATTGTCTTGGTCTATTTGGTTGTTTTGCTGATCGTAGGTTAGGTTTTCCTTCTCTTTTAATTGTCGCTTCACGACATACTCTATTTTAACAAACCAAAAATAACAAAAACTAATTTAATTTTAAAAATCAAAAATTTAAAGATTTAAAATTAAAAAGTACAAAAGTATATGTGTGCATGTTTGCAAGTGTGTGTGTGTGTGTGTGTGTGTGTGTGTGTGTATGTGTGCGTGTGTGTGCGTGTGTGTGTGTGTTTGTGTAAGAGTGTGTGTATGTACGTTTGTGCACGTGCGTGTGAATGTGTGTGTGTGTGTAGAGAAAGTATTATTATGTTATATATCGTAAAGAACAGTGAATTAGGAAATGCGTTCCATTAGAGATTCAGTTTCGTCATATGTTTTCGACTGCACCCATTTTAGTATAAGGTTTTTACACTCCTTGTATGTTTTGTCATATATGTTTAATTCTCTATTTATTAAATTATATAGGAATGTAGAACGGGAGCTATATTGCCTACTAGCAAACACTGTTTTGAAACCAGAAGACACAGCCACAACATCTTTTCGCCGCTTTTCCAAGATGTATCGGTCAAAGGGCACGGATTTGTGTGCTTTGAGCGTTGTCATAGTAACGTATAATTGTCTAACTGAGAGTAGACCACTTATTTGATACAGTTTTTCAGTGGAAAAACGTCTTTTTTTAAAATACATGACCTTAAGAAGGATTCGCTGAGCTCTTTCCAAGTTAAGAAATTGGGTCTTTGTAGCTCCACCCCACACCGGAATGCAATAAGTTATGATAGTTTGTGCAAGGGATATGTATATTTGGTTTAGAAGATATCTGGGAGAGTCCGACTGTTTAGTATTATCTGGTATTACGTGTCTTAGGGTTTTGAATATCCAAATCAATTTTCGAGTTCTACTGATGACATGCTCCAGGTGTGGGTACCACGATAGCCTCTGATCTACAATGACACCGAGATATTTAGTGTGAGAGACTTTTTCAATTGATGGGCAGTCACAAGCTTTGTTTTTAGCATCCTCATTACATGCATGAACTTTAAGGCAAAAGTCAGTCTGTGGTTGCGAGTTGTTAGTAATGCTAAAACAAATAAAATTTGTTTTAGCTGTATTTAGAGTGAGAAGATTTTGTTGCAACCACAGAGCGACTCTAACTAGACCACATTCAGCACTAGTCTTGACATCCTCCCAAGATTCACCAGCAAAAACCACAGCCGTGTCATCGGCGTACGACAGGATTTTAGCATTTGGTATGGTCATACTGCATAGGTCGTTGATATAAATTAAAAATAAGGTTGGTCCCAGAACGCTACCCTGTGGTACGCCATATGATGACACTCCCGCATTCTCACTAGTGAACCCAGGAAGCTTTACCTTTTGTTTTCTCTCTGACAGGTAGCTTTCGAAAAGAGCAAGCGGGGTCCCCCTTATTCCAACTTTTTCAAGCTTGTGCACAAGCATAGGGACAGAGATGGTATCGAATGCTTTCTTCAGATCAAGGAAAACTGACAAACATTTTTTACTGTGGTCGAGTTGTTCTGTTACAAATGCGCTTAATTCAAGAATTGCATCTTCTGTCGATCTTCCTTGTCTGAAGCCAAACTGTGTGGGTGCTAATATATCAAATTTATTTAAGTAGTTGAGTAATCTAATGTTAAGTAACTTTAACGGCTGAACATGATAAAGGTGGCTCATGATGAGCTACTTTCTCCAGAGGAAGGTTTCCTTGTGGCACGTTCTGCGGCTTTGACCTGTATGTCCTGCACCACTGACAGTGATGTGACGCATTTCGTACTTTGTTACGTAAGTTCAAAACATAAAACTTTTGGTTCACCTCATTCATCACCGTTTGGTGATTGGCATGTCCAAAATTATGATGAACTTCTCTAATCATCATTTTAACGATTTCGTATTTACAGGTTTTCTATTCTCCTCAGTCAAATTAGACTTGAAATGCCCGTTTAAACGGAGTAAGTTGTCTTCTCCTATTTCCATAGATAATTTACTTAAGCGTGAACTTCTTTCAACGCTTTTGCCTGCTTTCAAGCATTTTATTTCCGAATAGAAACACTCGTCTTGAACAAACTTCCAAATTAATAATTCACCTCTTTTTAAGAGCCTTATGTCCAATGCGCCATCGGGTCCTTTAACCGACTTTGCTAAATTTTCGTTGGAACACATAACCAACTTTTCGGCTGTGTTGTCTGGTCCTTTAAGCAACTTTCTTAAACTTTTGAATTTTTTACCGCTTGTAAGGTGCGTGTAGTCGCCCCAAGGAATTTTTTAAAGCTGCTAAATCGTCCGTAGTAGGGTAGACTTAACGGCTCTTGCTTTCTTAGCGTATTTACGTTTTTCGGTGATTTTTCTTCACCCGTTTCTAAGCTATTTATGGTGTCCACTTGTTTGGGCCATAAATCATGACTTGTCTTGAGGAATTCAGGTCCTTGAAACCAGCGATGACTTTCATCGAAGGTGGAAGGAAAACTTCTAGTGGCGTCGTCTGCCACGTTTTGTGACGTCGGTACCCATCGCCATTCACATGGCTTACTGTGATCTTCGATCTCAGCTAATCGATTAGCAACGAATGGTTTAAAAGCGCGAGGATCTGGCTTAATCCACGCTAACACTGTACGTGAGTCCGTCCAGAATATTCGTTCAGATATCTCGTACTTGCTCTCTTCCTTAACTGATGCAGCTAATCGGCTGCCCCAAGAGAAGTGCTTGCAATTCAAGCCTTGGAATGGAAATTGGCTTCAACGGCGCTACTCTTGCCTTTGCGGCAATCAGCGTACTCCGCCTTTCTCCTAGCTCGTCTGTGGTGACGTAATACACTGCAGCGGCGTATGCTTTCTCACTAGCAAGTGCACTAGAAAGTGTGTAACTCCCCCCTGCCGACGCCTTCAGAAACGGGTCTAGGTACTTCTAAATGACCTTATTTCTTCACTTCCGATATCCATTTACAAAATAACAGGTGTAATTCGTGTGGAACTTGTTCATCCCAAGAGATGCCTGTCCTCCATGCTTGCTGGATTAGCGACTTTCCTTGAATCGTTATGGGTGATGCGAGTCCAAAAGGATCGAAGACTGACATCACAACGCTCGTTATCTCCCTCTTCGTATGCGGTCGCAAACCTTCCATCACCTCTTCCGGTGTGTTACGAAGACTTATGGAGAAACTTACTATATCTCGTTTGATATTCCAGATCAAACCTAAAGTGCGTTCTGTGTGCTCCTTATCTCCCAGCTAAGCACTGTCGCTCTTATATTTATTTTCCATTTTACATAAAACCTCGGGTCGGTTACTAGCCTTTCGGCCGTCGTCACGTCGGGAAATGCCTGTAGATAGTCATCCATATAGAAACTGCTTTCCGTCGCGAAAGGTGCTTCTGAATAGAGATGTGCGTTATCCTGCGCATTTCTATTCTTCACATATATAGCGATGCATGGCGATGATGCCGCTCTAAATATGAGTGACGTCATTCTATACTCTTCCGGTGGCGCGTCACAATTGTGCCGCCATAAGAATCTAAGACTGTCCCTGTCTTCATCGCGAATTTTCACTTGCAGGAACATTTCTTTAATGTCTGCCATTACTGCCACGCTTCTTTCTATAAATCGTAGCAGAATGCCAAATAACGACTTCAATAAGTCCGGTCCGGTTAACAATGCATCATTGAGACAACGTTCGCCCGTCCTTGCGGCGGCGTCGAAAACTAGTCTTATTTTAAGTTTTTGTGGGTGAGTCCCTGCGAAGTGAGGAAGATACCACGTGCGTGGGGAAATAGCAATATGGTTCGCTTTCTCTGCGTAATCGTTAACGATGAGATTTTCAATTTGCTTCTCATATTCTATTTTCAACTCGCTATTTTTATCGAGCTTCCTTTCGATATTAAACAGGCGACTTTCAGCCTGCGCTCTATTCGATGGCATGCACTCATTATCTGTGCGCCATAACAAAGCAGTCTCGTACCTATTACTAGGTATACGACGTACCGTTTTGTTCAAAATACTTAAAGTTCGTTCTTCTGGGTCGTTTGCGGGCTTACACGCAGACACCCCTAAAGATTCCAAACTAAAATAATCCTTGATTAATTTCTCCATGTCCTCCTCCTTCTTGATGGAAATGTGGTTAACAATCTTGATTGGTTTAATGCCACCCGATCTGTGACCATGTAAAACCCATCCAAGTTTGGTGAGCAATGCTACAGGTAGGTTCTTACCTCCTGAAATTAATTAACGAGTAACTATGAGATGCCAATTGTCCTGGCCAATTAAAATGGTAGGTCTGGACTTCTCATAAATCAACTCGTCCTTAATCGGTGTCAAATGAGAACCCCGTTGCAATAATTCTCGGGTTACCGATTGCGGAGAAAGATTAAGTGACTTAATTGTTTGTACACTTATCTCCTCTATGTCGCTCGTGAAAATGTCTTTGATTTTAATATTTAAGCGATACGAACTGTTGTCGTTAATTCGCTTGCCCCCTAGGCCTCAATACGTAATTCTTCTTTAGGTCCGCGAGGCGCTAACTTCTGAGCCATCCACTCCTCTATGAGTGTCATGGTTGATCCTTCATCCAGAAGAGCTGTAGTCTTGACCTTTTCTCTAGGTCCATACAACTCGACCGGTATAATTTTTAAATATGCATATACCAGTGCATTTACTGTACTAACAGTCGTAATTTGGGCCTCTTTACCCCCCCCCCCCCCCCCCCGTGTCCCCTTGCGGCGAGGTATTTTTATTGGGGTATCGATGTAGCATTCGATGATGTGCCATTCTACATCCCTCTACACCACATTTTTTCGCCCTACACTCTAACCTCCTATGGTTAGGTGACAAACATTGGAAATTTATTTTCGCCTTTTTAACCGCTTCCCATTTTTCGCGATTATTCATATTCTTAAATTTGTGACAACTCACTATGGAGTGTTCCTTGTTACATATAACACAATTGCGTGTTACCCGACTTACAGGCTTATCCTGGGTTATCATAACCACTTGTCGGTCGTGCCCCTTTTTATTTCGGCGTTCCTAATGCTCGCTCTTAAAACGGTTGCGTACAGACCCCTTTGCAGTGTGTATGGTTTGCTTCCTGAATTCAGGACGTTTCCATTTTTCAGGCACGTTTTCATTGCTTAATGACGTTCCAAATTGTTCACTCAATGAACTCAAAAATGTGGCCATCTTTTGTAGCTCTGGCTCCATAGGATGTTGAGCCCGGTATTCGAACCATTTAAATTTAATCATAGTTCCAAGCTTCTCCACTATACGGCTTACCAACTCCGGTGAGTATAAATACTGTGGTTGGTTCAACGCTGCTATTGCAGCTACCATGTTCGTAATGCGACTTGCAAAAGAACCTATATTTCTGCAATCTTCTGCCAATCTTGGCATACTCTTTACATTCTCGATTTCGGCTACAATGAGCATCTCAACCCTACCGAATCTTCTTTCGAGAGCGTTCATTATTTCTTCAGGTTCACACAAAGTAAACAACAATGACTTAACAGCTTCCTTAGCGGTGCCCTTTAAAGCCCTCCTAAGGCGTGCGACATTCTGAACCCCTGAAAATTGGCTTATTGTGTCTTCAAACACCGTTTTGAAAATTATCAATTCCCCCTGGTTTCCATCGAAGACCGGTAATTCCTGGAAGAAATGAGTCCGGGAAGACTTATCTTTACCCGCTATCTTTATTGCACTCACAATCGCGTCAGTCAATTCTGACGTCTCACACGCGTGTGTCTTCTGTGCATTTCCTAGATTGCGCTCGACCTCCGTCCCTTTGCGGCGTGATCCCTTACACGCTTCCTTATCAGCAGTGTCGGGTTGCGTTACACTAACCGGCGCGCTCATTATGGTCTGTTGTTTGCATATAGCCCAAACTCAATAAGTTTCCTATCGAGGGTCAGAGTGTGCTAAAAAACTTATTGCATCAATTAGTAAAGATATTAAACGGTTACATAAATTACACCTCTGGTAATCGGTGAAACGGGGCGAGACTATTTGAATAATGTAAAGGAATGTCATTTGTGTAAAAAAATATTTAGTAATACAGATATCATAGATGCAGATCATGATCACTTTACTGGACAATACAGAGGACCTGTTCATAACGAATGTAATTTAAAAGCTAAGACATGCTCATTCATACCTATAATATTTCACAACCTTTCTGGTTATGATTGCCATTTATTTATAAAGGAACTTTCAGCCATTTGCGGTCGTATAAATCTAATACCCCGAAATAAAGAAAACTTTATTTCATTTACTAAGTTTATTCTAATAGAAAATAATAATAATAATAATAAGAACTCAGCTCAGTTGAAATTTATTGACTCTTTCAAGTTTTTGTGCTCGAGCTTAGATAATTTAGTGAAATCGATGGAAACGAAAGATTTTAAAAATTTACTTTAATTTATTTTATTGAAGATAAACATTTGTTTAATTTAGTTCGAAAGAAAGGTATCTACTGTTATGACTATATAGATTCATGGGATCGGTATGAAGAAAATCAATTACCAGAGCAATCGAAATTTTTCCATCACCTTACATCTCAATCTGTTTCAGATGAAGATTACAGTCATGCATTGGAGGTATGGAATGATTTTAAAATCCGTATCTTAGGTGAATACACCGATTTATATTTAAAATGTGATATATTACTGTTGTGTGATGTTTTTGCAAAATTCCGAGCTATGAGTTTAAAACATTATAGTCTTGACCCATGTTACTATGTCTCATACCCATAATTTTTTAACAGTGGTTAAAAATGGTGGTCAATCTTTAACAGAGCCACGCGGTAGCTTTTGCTGTCGCACGGATGGGCCGGCTCGAACCTGGGTAGTACCACGACCTCACAGAAAACCAGCGTGAATGAGGTTTACCTCTGCGTTTCGCTTGGTGAGTGCAGGTGGCCGGAGGCCCTTTTTACTGGAAATGAGGCATTCCATCTTAGTCCTCACGGGTGACAACGCATCTACATTTTGATTTGTAATAGAGGATAGATGTAGATGTCTATGGGCCGCTGCAACCACTTACCATCAGATGGACTGTGTGCTCGTTTGTCACCCTTATCCAATAAAAAAATTAAGTTGGGATGCTATGTTGTTTCATACGAACATACAATTAGATTTACTTTTAGATATTGAAATGTACCAATTTTTAGAGAAAGGAATTCGCGGTGGTCGTGCTCAATGTTCTCTAAGATATGCAAAACCAAACAATAAATACATGTCTTATTACGACAGCAAGGATAAAAACAATTTTTTAATTAATCTTGATTGTGTAAATTTATATGGTTTTGCTATGATGCAAATGTTACCAACGGGGAACTTTAAATTCCTAAATGAAAAAGAAATTAATCAATTTGATGTAATGACTGTTCCTGATGATAGTGATATTGGGTATATTCTTGAAGTAGACTTGCACTATCCAATTGAAATATATGACGATCATTCAGATTTACCATATGCAGCAGAAAAGTTTGCTCCGCCAGGAAATAAACATAAAAAATTAATAGCTAGTTTGTACGATAAATCATCATCATCATCATCATTACAGCCCTTCACAAGTCCACTGCTGAACATAGGCCTCCCCCAAAGAATGCCACAAAGCACGGTCCTGAGCCACCTGCATCCATCGACTTCCTGCATATCTTACCAGGTCGTCACTCCATCTAGTGGGGGGACGCCCTACACTTCGCTTGCCGGTACGAGGCTGCCACTCGAGAACCTTTCTTCCCCATCGGTTGTCGGTTCTTCGAGCTATATGGCCGGCCCATTGCCACTTCAGCTTACTAATCCGTTGGGCTATGTCGGTCACTCTGGTCCTACTGCGGATATCCTCATTTCTGAGTTTATCACGCAGAGAAACTCCGAGCATAGCCCTCTCCATAGCTCGCTGAGCGACCTTGAGCTTCCTCATACGGCCAGCAGTGAAGGACCACGTCTCAGTTCCGTAAGTCATCACTGGCAACACGCACTGGTTGTACAATTTCGTTTTAAGGTTTTGAGGTATGTCTGACGAGAAGATGTGTCGTAGCTTCCCGAACGCTGCCCAGCCGAGTTGAATCCGTCGATTGACCTCTCGGTCGAAGTTGGACTTACCTAGTCGGACTATTTGTCCCAGGTAAACATACTCGTCAACAACTTCGAGCTTAGTGTTCCCAACAACTACCGGCATAGGTGTGACATGGACATTAAACATGATCTTTGTTTTGTACGATAAATGTAAATATGTTATTCATTATGAGCATTTAAAAGAATGTTTACGTCATGGACTCATTTTGCTCAAAGTTTATAGGATATTGTTATTTAGCCAAAATGCATTTATAGCACCATATATTTTATTAAATACAACACTTAGACAAAACGCTGGTTCAGACTTTGACAGAGATTTTTTTTAAAAAACAAAACAATTCTATTTTTGGAAAGACAATAGAGAATAAACGAAAACAAGTGGATGTAAAATTGGTTAATGTATGGAAAGATACATCCAATAAGACTAATAAACTATGTGGAGCTGAAAAATATGTAAGTGCTCCTAATTTTAAATAATAACAATAATTTCAGATTCGTTAGTAGCAATCCAGTTAGAACTAACAAAAGTTATCCTTGATCGGCCAATTTACATTGGGTTTTCAATTCTGGTTTTAGCTAAGAGTCATTTATAAAAATGCACTGCAACTCTTTTGATACTGATACTGATAGTCTGCTGTATCTAATAAATACAAATTATTTTTATGAAAACATGAAAATAAATATAAAATATTTTGATACAAATAATTTCAAAAACAATCAGTATGATGTGCCCAAAGTAAATTGTAAAATTCCAGGGTTTTTCAAAGACGAAATGGATGGTGATATTGTTGGATTAAGAGCGAAATTATATTGTATTGATTCTAAAACAACCTCAATAAGAAATGCTAAGGGTATTAAAAAAATATGTTACTAAAAATCTTAATATTGAAAAATATAAACGATCGTTATGGTCTAATGAAAGCTTTAGAAAGAGTATGTGTATAATTAGATCAATGAATCATCAAATGTTTACTCAAAAAGTTGATAATTTTGTACTTAATAGAGATGATGATAAAAGACAAATTATGGCAGATTGCTATAATACGTTACCGTGGGGATACTATAAAACTATATTTTAATAAATTTGAATGTAAAACTATGTAATGCTACTACTATGTAATGTATAAGTAAGTAAGAGATAAATGTATAGCTTAAGTTACATGTATTATCATGTTTATAACTTTATATTAATTTAAAATAAATAAATATTTAGTTTTAATAAATACATTCGTTGTAACAATAAATGTCTTTTCTTTTTTCCTCTACACAATTGAATAATAATGATACATAATAAAACAACAATAAAATTCAATGTATAACTTTTATTATATTTTACAAACTACATTACTTAAATTACTAGTTCTCACATAATTTTTCACCTATTTTTTATAAGACAATTTGTAGCAAACACTTCATCATACATTGAATCCACAACATATTGAACACTTATATTAGCACTAAGATCGTGGATGACATTTTCTTCTTGCTCGTTAAGTTCTGAAATGCTGATTTTAATCAGACGATGACCTCGTTTATCTTTATCTCGGCGGATAATGATGTATGATGATGATGATTCTTGAGAACGGTTTCTCTTCCTGTAATACTTCTTTGATTTCGATTGCCGCTCTTCATTAATAGCTATTTTATTTGGCGGTTGTAATAATTTAGTGTAAATTTATCCACATCCTGTGCATAGTAATACGGATTAGTGATAGGATTAGAATCATTCTGTTCCTCAGTGTTGGCCATGATCTGCAATTAACAAAAACAAGTATGAAATCAAAAAAAGGTAATGGCGGCTTAATTTCTAAATAGTAAAAAAAATTATTAAACTCACCAATATAGAAATGATATTTGACGAGCGATGTAATCAACGTGCACTCGCTATGAGAATAAAACAATAATGAAACAATTGAGGGAGGGCGGGAGATGCTCTTCAATCCAGGTAAGATATATCATTGTATTTAGTTAGCGGATGGTTGCAAATTAATTAATGTCTTTATTGTAATGGATTTACGATGTTAGGTTTTCGGGTCTTCGGTTTTTTTTTCGTTACGGAATTTCTTGATTCGGTCGCCGCGCTCAAAGCTCGCGATAAAAGCTATGCAATAGTTTAAAAACGTTTATTAGCACTAATCACAATGAAATTAGGCTAAACAAGTTGTATTATTAGAAATTAATCATATAGATGCAGCAATACCACCAGTATCTCGCAAACGCTCTGAATATAATCCTCAATAACTCAACTGGAAGTGGAAGTACACTTGTTCTCGTAGGATATAACTGTGAGTATGTAGACGTTAATTTGGTTAAACTAAAAATTTTGTACCTCTGCTGGAGAGAATTGGGGTCTTCAGTGGCATGTAGCTCAAGCGATGCGAGATCAAGTGACGCAGAAGCCCCAGTTCACACCGACTAGCACCATCGTATTCTTTTCTTAGAATAAATTAGTCGTTCCAAATCTCCGTTGAAGCACGTTGTTTTATTAGCGTGTACTACTGTGTTCCGGTCCGATAGGTTTAGATAGCCAATAGAATTACAGACTGTGAGGCATTCCATCTAAGAGGAGACGACGCATCTGTAACCCTCTTTGTTTAATTTGGGTGTAGTTATGCATTGCGGTAACCACTTACAATCAGGTGGACTGTCAGTTAGTTTGTTACTACATTTTTTTAAATAAATATTGGATCTATCGGAAGCTAAGCATAAGATTTTTCTTGCATTTCCCATAGTTGCTTTTTACATCATCCACAGTATTAACTGAGGTGGTGGGTTTTATACCACACGGCGTTCGGTATACAAAAAATTGTGTGTGATTGTCACGCATATCGAATGGATTGCAAAATTTCATGCATGGTTCATCCACCATCGTGCATGTAATCGCGCTCAGCTTGTAGCTTGCTTGTTCGAGTCGCTCAGTTTCTACACTTAGGCTTAAACTTAACTTGGTTGACGACAACAGTACGATATGATACATGCAGTTAGCTCAGGACCGTACCTTGTCGTGTTCCTTAGTGCAGGACATATATATTAGTTCGAGAAAGTTCTTTTTTTTAGGGATTAAGCATAACGACTTAATTATATCACCACATGAGTGAACTAATATAAAGGAAACCTATGTACAATAAGGCTTACTCTTAAAATAATTCCTATAAAAACATTATAGGATTTTTTTTATAATTGGCCGAAAAGTCACCCTATCTTAACTGGATAGTAAGTAGAATGATTCAAATTATATTATCCTCCAGCTTCAATATTTAAATTTGTTACTTCAGTTTACAGATCCGTTATAAGATTGTCACTTCAGATTTTCTAATTAATTAGAAAATCTAAATCTAATAAGAATACTTGTGAAGATTTCATTTGAAACAGTGAACTCTTTTTATCGTAAATTTTAATCGATGTTCTGATTTTTTTCTTTTTAAAGTAAAACTTCATTAGAGGCGAGTCGAGGTTTACTCTTATCTTTCTTTATTTGATTATGAATTATACAGTAATTTTTATAGAAGTCTTTAAATTATTATCATTATCATTACATACTATAAATAGTATTAATATTCTATGTAGATATTCTACGCATTTAAATATAGCGTTTAATTACTTTTTGTGATTGCGCAAGATTGCTTACTGATCGATATTAAATGTCTTTGTAATTGTATTCTAATATCTAGTGTATCAATATTTCGCTCAAATCAACTACAACATATTCCATGGGTGTCGGAAGGGGCGACAGAGGAATACTGAAACAGGGGATGACGTCCATACCCAGCATAACAACTAAAGCAAAATTCCTTCAATGGGGATCTATGCGGAGGCCTATATGTATGTGAACTATGTGAACTTTTAATAGGCTGCTTTTAATAGAAGATTTTATCCACTTTTTCATAAAACCTTTTTGAATGAATTAAAGGATAAAACAGGAGCCACATCGCTTATATGATATAATAATAATAAATACTTATCTAACGGAGGGGAGCAGCATATTGGAGAGTATGCTAATTTTATCGTCTCACTTGCGCCCGGTTTCCGCTGATTGATGGATGAATATTCCGAGCAAGGCATGTTACTAAATATTTTGGTGCTGTATTATATAGGCTGTTAATGATGATGACGTTGACATTAAAGATTAAATGTGTGAATAGCACCGACTACATTAAATTCAAAAAAAAATTGTTGAAGATTATTAAACAATGTCATTAAAGGTACTTTTTTACGGAACAAATGTATCGTCAAAAATAGCTCATAGCATGATCGCATGGTGTCTCGCATGATAACTCATCACTGATAAGTCATTGAATTTGAAATAAAAAATAATAATCCCGCTAGGTTTTCTTGCTGGTTTGTGTCAGGACAGAAATGATTTCCGGATATTGTGTAACAAAAGTTAGGTGGAAAAAGTTATGTGAAGCCAATTTACTTTGGATTTTTATTCGTTTCAGAATTTAATATAGTGAAACCCATTCGTATATCACTACTGTAATCGTTCACATTCATTAGCTACCAATTAAATAAAAACCCAAACCTGATGGTTTCAACTAATAACGAATCAGCTATTATTTTTCTTCACAACTATTAGGTGAGATTGCAATCAAGTATTACAATTAGTAAGCCTAATAATAATTAAAAAATATAATCAAATATGAGTTTATATTTTTTATATGAATTCCGCAAAATGTTTCATTCAATTGTTTAATTACAAAAATTCGTTAAAAGTTTTTAAATTAATATTAAAATTTCAAC
This sequence comes from Parnassius glacialis, assembly GCA_033319125.1. Taxonomy (NCBI): domain Eukaryota; kingdom Metazoa; phylum Arthropoda; class Insecta; order Lepidoptera; family Papilionidae; genus Parnassius; species Parnassius glacialis. The sequence continues at coordinate 17,175,728 of JAVANC010000008.1, forward strand.
GTCTGTGTGGGATGTATTAATATGGCGTCATTTAGTTTTTTTTAATCCCCGTTACAGCCTACAAAAATCCACTGCTGAACATAGGCCTCCCGCATAGATTGCCTCAAGGGGATCCCCCATTTGCCATAGTTGCCACGCTTGGAAATTAAGTTGTTATTAGGAAGAAGATGCTGCCCATCTCCTGATTTGTTTCCCTGTGTCGCCTCTTAGGACACCCGAGATGATGATATGGGGTAATGGATATTCTTACACCGCCACTATACGGTCATCGGTAATCATAAATAACAATTTCTGAATACCGATGACCATATAGTGTAATATGTAAAATATAGCTTAGATCTCTCCTGGTTGCTCTCTATCTGTTCATGAAGTTTCATCATAATCGGTTCAGCCTTTCCAAACATTGGCCAGTGCAAACGGAAAGACAGAGAGGGACAGACAGATGGCCAAAATTATATACATACATATACACATATATATGCATACATATATAGGCCATCTGCGTCCCTTTTGTTGTTGACATGATGATAAAAGGTCTCATTAATTATTTGAAACTTATAAAGTATTGCTAAATCATCATTCAATATTGAATAAAAAGATAAAAAACTTAACGGAACATTGACCGTTTGAAAAGAATGAACGCTCAATAGCTTTCAAAATTACTTTTTGAGTAAGCGATAAATGTGCGTAGGTTTATTGGTCACGTATATTTTGCTTGAAATATAGTGTATTTTCTTCTTTTTACAAACAATAACAGTCGTTTTATTTTTTAGAGATATTTGTCTATTTTTTAAGCACATTTTATAGTACATTTGACGCTCTCTCAATTTGCGTTCTAGATATTTTTAGTTTGCCATACATATAGGTTTTCCTATTATAACTCATACCCAATCCCGTAAGTAGTTTTAAAATTATTAGTCAAAATATATGACGGCACCAGCACCATTGCACGTGCGGCGGCATCGATTTAGCTAGAAAGAATTCTTGTAAATAACACGTGTTCCGCACACCTGCACCATTGCACCTGCTGTGGCGCCCGTTTTGCTTGTATAAAACGGACGGAGCGGCCGCTGTTAAGACAGTCTTGGCTCTGACGTGGAACGATGTGTTTGTCGTATTCCGTTACTAGTTAATCCTCGACTCGTTGGATAATTATTCGTGTAAACGAATTAATTATTATTCCTTAGTACAAAATTAGTCTCTGTACTATACTCAATTACCCTTTCTACATATACGTAAATATATCTCTATTACAAACATTGCTAAGTCGTCTTGGTTTTAGTAACGTTATTATAATACTCATAGAATGTAGACTAGCATCTAATCCATACCGTAATTTATATATATATACAGAACTTACATTCAAAACACTTACCTCTTTTGTATAACAAGGTAAATAATTTATTTAAGGTAAAAAATAAAAGTAAATATGAGTGTAAACAAAATACAATTTTATGTGGCTACAAAATCTTGATTATAACACAACGGAATCTTATATATACATATATATATATGTATGTATGTATGGTATATATATGTATATACCATATTTACACCTACATACAGACCCCACGCGCATACGCACACGCACACGCACGCGCACCTGCGCACACACACACCCACACCCACACACATATGTATATATATATATATATATATATATGTGTGTGTGTGTGTGTGTGTGTGTGTGTGTGTGTGTGTGTGTGTGTGTGGTATCTATATATATACCATATTTACACCTACATCAACACCCCATACGCACGCACGCACGCACGCACGCACGCACGCACGCATGCACACGCACACGTAGTCATGCACGCACACGCACAAGCACGCGCATCTGTATACGCACACGCACGCACGCACACGCACGCACATGCACGCACACACACATACGCACACACGCACACGCGCGAACACACGCACACACACGCGCGCACACACGCACACACTCGCACGTACACGCGCACACACACTCACACACAGAGGAGAGAGAGACAAAGCAGTACATAATATCTTGTATTTTTTTTAATTTGTCAAATGTTTTATTTTATTTTTACTTTACCCTTTCATGAGCTTAACTCTACTGGCGTTTACAGCTCAGGTTTTCCTATTGTAAGCGTCAAATGAAATAGGTACTGTTGTGTAGAATAAATAAACATTTTATAAAAAATAATATTTATTATTGAAGGCCTTTGTATAGTGTGGAAATAAATGTATATTATTATATTATTAAAAAAAAGTAAAAGCAACTATAAGAACTACATAATACTATAATAACTATGTAAAATTATATAAATATATAAAGTTAATAAAATACTATATTTAACACGATAACGATCGTAACGGACTTATCTAGAAATAAAAAGAGAGGCGACTAAAAAAAATTTCCAACCAAAAAAACCACCATTAATTAAAGCAAGTAAAGTTTGAATGAGTTCGACTTCAGATAAAAAATACAATAATTAGTGAAAATCAAAGGAATTACTTATTTAACACAAATATTTTGTAAAACATAAAGTTTTATTAACTTTGAAAAGAAAAAGTTAAATAAGTTTTCATTTTAATTTATATATGTAGGTTAGGAAATTTCGTTACAACAGTTGAATGAAACTGTTTTTGCAAAATTTATCGCGTTTAATTTACTTATTTTTGTTCATAGTTAGTCTGAAGTGTATAGAGTCAGTATGATTACGGGCTTAGAAGCATCACATCTCAGTTCTCAGTGATAAATTTGGTTGCAGGTGTCAATGGGCTGTTGCTGCAGTAGCTACATACCATTGGGTAGATTGTTAGTTTGCTTGTCACACATTTTTAATATGGGTAACTCAACTCTACTCTAAATAAAAAAATATTTATAAGAATAAGAATAAGAATTATTTATTCAGTTCAAAAAATATACACATACTGACTTAGTTACTGTTATGTTACATATTTATATGTCTCATATTTTATCATTGTATAATATCAAACAGTATCACTGGGCTCCACACTAGGATTCCCTGTGTCGTGGAGACCAGTGGTCTCCACGACACAGGGAATCCTAGTGTGGAGCCCAGTTTGAAGATTTCAAAGGTTCTAAAGTGAAAATATCGCCACAAGTCATAATATTGTCACAACTTACGATTAGACTGTGATATTGCCATAATCTACTAGATGATAGGACTCTTTTTCTGACTTGTGAGTCCGTGAAGGTAGGCCACTCTCTTACCTATTTCTGGCGCCAAGCAATATTGTGTGCAGTGCTGTGTTCTGGTTGGAAGGGTGTAGAGTCACACAATGTGAGACATTCCATCTTGGTCCTCAGAGGCAACAACGCATCTGTAGCCATCTGTATTTAAAGTTGTTTGCTGTTGTTCATAGGCTGCAGTAGCCACTTACTTGTAGCGCCTGTAACTTTGATTGTCACTTCAACATTATAAAAAGAAATCTCAAAATCTCAATCAAGCAACCAAAAATTAATATGACACATCGATTAATTTTATTGGCACAATGTGCAAAATTTCGTCACCATTCCAGTTGTTCCAACGCGATTGAAGGACAAATATTCATCACAACACCACATTTACAATATTATAAAAATTGTACAAGGCAAGATAAGCTTCATCGTTACCTACTCGTATATAATAATACAGGTATACTTCTGAGAAAACATCAAATAGTATGGATCGCAACCAGCTTGCGGTTTGGCTTCATATCATCAGTAGGACAATTTGAATAGAATCGCATAGAAATTGAGGTAGAATAGGTTTCGGTACTCATGCGCCGATTCCTCCAGGACTATTAAAATACTTTACGAGGGTGGATTGAAAAGTACTCGGCCTAACCAAGAAAATAAACACATACTAAATCAGTTATATTTTTATTTTTCTACATAATCACCATCAAGTTCAATACACTTTTGCCACCTCCCCTTCCAAGCATTTAGACCGTTGAAAAAAAACGATTCTTCCTTAGAGTCGAAATATGCGTCTACAGCTGCTTTGACCTCGTCGTTTGTCGAAAATCTTTGACCTCCCAAGTGCTTTTTTAGGTTAGGGAACAGAAAGAAGTCTGATGGTGCCAGATCAGGTGAATACGGCGGATGCGGTAACAGTTCAAAGCCACAGTTGTGAATTTCAGCCATTGACTGTACTGACGTGTGAACACGGGCGTTATCTTGATGAAACAGGACTTTTCTTCTGAGCATTCCTCGACGTTTTTCTTTTATTTCCTCTCGTAAACGACGTAGTAAGGTGCAGTAGTAATCAGAGTTTATAGTCTGACCCCTTTCAAGATAATCAATCATAATCACACCTTTCGAGTCCCAGAATACTGAAGCCATCACCTTATTTGCCGATAAAATCGACTTAGCCTTTTAGGGGGTGGTGAACCAGGTCTTCTCCACTGTTTTGATTGTTGTTTTGTTTCCGGTGTACAGTAATGAACCCATGTTTCGTCTATAGTAACAAAACGATTCAAAAAATCATCTGCATCGGCTTCAAATAACTCCAAACAGTCGCGTGAAATAGTCAATCGCGTCCTTTTTTGTTCAACTGAAAGCAGTCGCGGAACCCACCGCGCAGACACCTTGTGGAAACCCAACTCGTTGACAATGATGTTTTGAGTTCGTTCATAAGAGATGCCTATAATCTCGGCTATCTCTCTAATTTTTAATCTGCGGTCTCCCATTATTAAATCAAGTACTTTTTTAATATTTTCGTCAGTAGTTGACGTCGAAGGCCTTCCAGAGCGGAGTTCATCTTTCACACTCTCTCTACCACGCTTAAATTCTGCTATCCATTTTTTGACGGATGAATATGACAGAGCACAATCGCCTAATGTACTGACCATGTCATCATGGATGGCTTTTGATGATAGCCCCTTCTTATGGAGGTACTTAATGACGGCACGCTGCTCGATTTGCTCCATTCGCGGAAATTATGTCCGATTACTTTGTTAATAAATTTATAAAATCACAACTAATTATCGCACACGTTTCGAACTTCACACAATGAACTAGTCTGAACTGAACTAAATAATGTGGGTAGATTTGATTTTTAGAATTGAATGGATCTGTGTTAGGCCGAGTACTTTTCAATCCACCCTCGTACATTTTGAAGCAAGATTTATTTTCCCTACTCTCGATTGAAGGACAAATACTCATCACAACACCACATTTACAATATTATAAAATTAGTACAAGGCAAGATAAGCTTCATCGTTACCTACTCGTATATAATAATACAGGTATACTTCTGAGAAAACATCAAATAGTATGGATCGCAACCAGCTTGCGGTTTGGCTTTATATCATCAGTAGGACAATTTGAATAGAATCGCATAGAAATTGAGGTAGATTAGGTTTCGGTACTCATGCGCCGATTCCTCCAGGACTATTAAAAAACTTTACATTTTGAAGCAAGATTTATTTTCCCTACTCTTGTTAAACAAAATGTTAATGTCAAACAAGTCCTTGCGATTTTTGTACTATTTGGTCTAATTTCATCTGAATTTTGTAATTAATTTATAAAGTATATTTAACATTGAATACCAGCACTAATTGGCAGTTACAGTACCAGAATAACATAATCAATGTGCGTGTACCATATATGAATAAAAAGTTTAAATCTATCAAAAGCCATGTCATTAAAATATAAATATTAATACCATATTTTTAAAAAACTATAATCAAAATGTTCTCGCCTTTCCGTGATGACAAGTCGCGGATACAATTCATTTAGGCACTACACCGCACGTGTATCCCACCGACTGATAGTCTCTTTAGCAAATGGCACAATTATGTGATCATTTTTCTGATCGCCTCTGATGGTAGGTATAATTTATTATAAATAATTATATTAGATAATTTTCTGGTTAGCTTTATTATACCATGGTCTAAGTTAGCATCGACCTCGCTATGATTCTGTGTAGCCTCGGCCTATTAAAATGATCATCGTTCATAACAACTCGTACCCTAGTTGTTTTTAACTGCACGACTGCCCGAACCCAGAATGATTTTAGAACCACTCTGGTCATCGTCAGAGCATTATTGCTGTAATGAGAGTTCTATGTTAATTTTTGGTCGATTATTACACCCAAGTATTTAACTTCTGTGGAGCATTTTTCTTTTCACCTTTATATTTTATAAATTTCTATTGTCCTGTAAAAAAAAAAGATGCTATGAAAAACAAATTTTTTCTTAACTTTAATCCCAGGTTTAAGCGATTTAGACAAAGAATGTAATCAAAAGGCTTATTTTACTTTACTTAATAAGCGATTTAAACTTGTTATTGTTTTCTTAAGTAACTTTGAACTTCTTAGCTGAAATACTCGTAACTTAAATTAACTCAAATGGTTTTAATCAATTATTTATTTTATATTTATTAATGTTGCTTTGCACTGGGTCTTTCATGATAGATATAAAATCTTGCCGTCATCGAGAATGTTATCGAAATCTATCAATTGTAGTGCAAGATGTCACAGGCCTTCTTTTGACCTAACTACGTATGATATAACGATTATGTTTTATTATTCAACGGGGTCAACTAGACCCGAAATTCACAAATTTTCGTTTCAGATAATTAACTGAGTAAAGGGCTTCTTTGTCGAATTCTATTACTTTAAATATGGAAAAGGTTTTTTTTTTGTCTATAGTCAATATTTTTTTGGATATAATCAATATCATAGTCCATTTTACTGGATATTTTACTTTTTATAGTGACTTTGTATCATTGTTTTAATACACATTAATAATACATACATCAAAAACGAAACTTCATGTTATGTAAAAAGTTATGTAAATCGTTATTCATTAAATTTTACCAAAGATTATTTTACAGGTAATTCAGGATAGTCATCATTCCTGCCGGAGGCTCTACGCGGGGATCGTGAGGTCCATGGCCCTTTACGGGGCCCCGGTGTGGGCGCGTGGTTTGGCGCGGCTTGCCGTCCACCACCTAAACGCGCCCCAAAGGGTGGTTGCCGTAAAAATGGTTCGCGGCTACCGCACGATCTCCCGCGAGGCGGCGAGCCTCCTTGCCGGATTGCCGCCATGGGATCTGGAGGCGATAGTCCTCGCGCGCCTGCACGAATGGCGCGCGGAGGCACTATGCCGGGGGGAAACCCCGCTGCCGCGGCAAGTTGTCGCGCAGCGGACAGACTTCCGGCATGATCTCATGGCGACATGGAGAGAGCGACTGTCGCAACCCCGTGCTGGGCACGCCACTATAGCGGCGATAAGACCCCTCTTTGAGGAGTGGCTTGAGAGACGCCACGGCGTCCTCACCTTCCGCCTGACACAGGTCCTCACCGGACACGGTGTGTTCGGGAGGTTCCTGCACCGAATCGGGCGGGAGGAAACGCCCGGGTGCTCCCACTGCGAGGATCGACCGGAGGACACGGTGGAGCACACGGTGGAGGTGTGCCCTGCTTGGGCGGAGCACCGCCGTGTCCTCATAGCGGCGATAGGCGGCGGCGACCTCTCGCGTCCGGCCCTGGTCGAAGCCATGGTCCGGAGCGAGACGGAATGGGATGCCGTCACCACCTTCTGCGAAGCAGTGATGCTAGCGAAGGAGGTGGCGGAGCGGGAGAAGGAAAGAGCAGCAGCCTTCCTTCCCGGCCGCCGCGGGAGACGCCCCGGGCGTCGGGGGCTACGTCGTGGCCCCCGGCCACCGTAGGCGCGGGCCTGTGGACGGCGAGCAATGGGTAGCTCGCCGTCCGTCCGTCTAACGACGACAGGCCGTGTCGACGGCGCGTTTTGTTCCACGCGCGCCTCAAAGAGCTGTCAGCAGCGTGAAGGGGCTCGCAAGGGCCGACGCCTACCGGGGCTGCGGGCTGTTCGAAAGAGATACCGCGGCTCCGGAACGTAAGGGCACTGAAGGAACACGGATGGTTTTTAGTCAGTAAAAGTCTGACACTCCCTTCCGCTCCACCCACAGCGAAAGGCGTCATTAGATGATTTTCCATCCGCAAAAAAAAAAAAGGATAGTCATCATTTTTAAATGGTGTATAAGGTTCAAATTGTTCCATAATCTAAGATATATGAATATTGCATACCTTAAGCGAAAGCGCAAGGTAATGTTCTACTATCGCCTAAAAATTAAAATTCCAACATTTTATCGAATAAAATCGTATCTAGCAATCATATTATACATATAAATGATATAAAAAGCACATTGTTAGAAAGATAAATGATTGTTGAACTTATTAAATTTTTTTTTAAATCGATTAATTGCTATTTTTAAATAAAAAAAAGGGTTTTAGTGGCTTATGGTGTGGATTCATCATGTCCCTGTGGCTTGTAAACACTATAACTTTTGAAAATATCAATTGTTTAACTCAATCTATTTTTTAATCTCTTCATCTATCATGTGGGAAGCCACTGAATGTAAATGGCAGTGTAATTTTGTTTTGTTTAGCTATAATTAATTTTTTTCGGCTCCAAAATGGCGAAATTTTCGTTGATTTGGTTGCCTCGTATATAAATTGTTTCTGTAAATGGGGATCTACAGCCACAGAGTAGTTTAGTTCACAGAGTACCTTTGTATTAAGTTTAGTTCGGCTTCAGTCGCTGTCGTGAGTGGACATTGTTTCGCTTGTTTTCAGCGGCTCAAAAAGATCGCTGTACAAATACACAATATTCGAATAACCAAATTTCTTAAATACTTGATTATAATAATAATAAGAGATTTTTTTATTACAATATTTAAAATCACAGAACAAATAATAATAGTACGTACTAAAAGTAAGTAGTATATTTTTTTTTGTCATGGGTGACATTTTCATGCTTTTAGAGGGTGTCGAAACGGATAGGGTTGTCGAAATGTAAATCCAAGATGGCGGCCGCAATAGGTATCAATTTTTTCATCATGGGTGTCATTTTCATGGTTTTCGAGGGTGCTGAAGCCGATAGTGCTGTCGAAATGTAAATCCAACGTGGAGGCTGCAATAGGTATAAAATTTTTCATCATAGGTGTCATTTTCATGGTTTTCGAGGGTGTTGAAGCTGATAGTGCTGTCGAAATGTAAATCCAAGATGGCGGCTGAATTAGGTACCAATTTATTCATCATGGGTGTCATTTTCATGGTTTTCGAGGGTGTTGAAGCCGATAGTGCTGTCAAAATGTAAATCCAAGATGGCGGCTGCAAAATATATCAATTTTTTCATCTTGGGTGTCATTTTCATGGTTTTCGAGGTTGTTGAAACCGATAGTGCTGTCGAAATGTAAATCCAAGATGGCGGCTGCAATAGATATAAATTTTTTCATCATTGGTGTCATTTTCATGGTTTTCGGGGGTGCTGATGCCGATAGTGCTGTCGAAATGTAAATCCAAGATGGCGGCTGCAATAGGTATCAATTTTTTCATCATGGGTGTCATTTTCATGGGTTTCGAGGGTGTTGAAGCCGATAGTGCTGTCGAAATGTAAATCCAAGATGGCGGCTAAAGTAGGTACCAATTTTTTCATCATGAGTGTCATTTTCATGGTTTTCGAGGGTGTTGAAGCCGATAGTGCTATCGAAATGTAAATCCAAGATGGCGGCTGCAACAGATATAAATTTTTTCATCATTGATGTCATTTTCATGGTTTTCGGGGGTGCTGATGCCGATAGTGCTGTCGAAATGTAAATCCAAGATGGCGGCTGCAATAGGTATCAATTTTTTCATCATGGGTGTCATTTTCATGGTTTTCGAGGGTGTTGAAGCCGATAGTGCTGTCGAAATGTATTTAAACTACTTTAATAATTCCGTATAATCATGTTATACGTAATTTTTTTAATGCGCTTAAGGTATGCCGAATTGGATTTACCAATATATTTTTGTATCTCAGATCATATAATATATTTCATTAAAGCGATAGTAGCTCGATGCGCGATGATATATAGTATGATCTGTGAAACTGAAAGATCGTGGGTTCGAATACACCACCGTTAGACTAGTGTAGTGAAGTAATCCTAGCACAAGCATCGAAAGTTTAATCTTTGAAGTGGTTAACAAAAAATATAATGTTAATAATATCAGCGCTAGTACTATTTTATTTTTGGAAAGACCGGCGTAAAATCCGTATCATGAATATGTGTCAATGTACGTATGTATGTTGTGACCATGTTTTAGTGTTGGCTTGTTTTCAATGAGGATACTTCCTAATGAAACTCCGAAATATGTACGAATTAAAGCGAACTTTTTTAATTGGCAACACTTTTTTGTACCTCTCGGACTCTGACGCTACGCTGAGCAGATTTCTAAGTCACCAGCTTCGTTACATTAGTTTATTTTTACCTTGCAAATACGCATGCTATATACCAGGCAATCAGAGAAGAGAAATAGAGAAATACATATAGCTTCGTGGTTTAATACTCAGAGTAGCAGAAAAAGGGAAAAAGTAATTATAAAAATTGCATATATGTACCTAATATACATATTCTTTGGAAAGAAACTTGTTTCTTCTAATTTGGATACATATCTGAACAATAGTTGGACGAAAGTAAATAAGAGAAAAATTCTAAAAAAGACAACATACACTTATAAACAAAATAATATATTAATCTCCCTGAACGGCCGAAAAGATTACCAATTAGATTACCAATTAAAAAATATGTCAAAATTTTTCACTGTCAAAAGCTACGTATATTTATCTTATTTTTTTTGTTATTTGGAGGCCAATTCTGGCTTAAAAAAATCAACAAAAAGATCAGAAAATATATAAGAGAGTTGTTATAATAATATTTTTTGATTTCAGACATAGAAAGGAAAATATTTCTGCTGCGCCGTTGACAACTGTCAAAGCGTAACGACTACATACAATTTTTATCAATATGGAATAAATCCAGGGAAGTAATGTGATAATATTTCATTTATAGAGTAAAGTGCTTTTATTTAGGCCGTAATTGATTGTTTCAGGGAAAGATGTGGAGTACAGCACATTTCAAGTTCCTTTGAATATGTAATATAAAGACTTTTGAGTGTTGTAGAGATCTGTTTAGATTTTTTCATGAATGTCTCTGCTCCGCTACAGTCACAGCCGGATTTCCTACAGTGTCAAAATTGTGCTGACGGTAGGCTGTTTAAAGGTAAAAGGGGATTAAATATACATATTAAACGATGCCATAGTAAAAGTATTTCGGCTTCACAGCCTGCCGTAGAAATTCATAACTCTATTAGCAATTCCTCTAATGACACAAATTTTTCCCTGTTTTCGGAGCAAATTTATAAATATTATCGTAATGTACCAGTGGTTAAAAGAATCCCTAGAGGTGCGAAGATGCAGCTTGCTAAAGCATTGTCATGCACTATTCAAAATTGTTTCACTAATAGTGAAAATAGTTGGCAAAAATTATTTACTTTCGCGTATTCCCATTTTCATTTTGATAAAACAATAAATAAATCAGTTACGTCTCAACTAAAAGAGACATCTTTTCAAAATTTAGATTACCCAATTAATACTCATTTATCTCGACCACGTCCTAAATTTGATTTAAAAAAAGTAGTTGAGTCGAAAGTAATGGATGGCGACTTAAAAAATGCATCCCGTATTTTATTCTCAGACGACATCCTGGCTCCTCGTAATGTCGAAACACTTGAAAGCCTTCGTCAAAAGCATCCTTCGGTCAAACATCCTCAGAGTTTACCGCTGCCTCCCAGGACTTCTATGCAACCTTTACAAATTTCGGAAAAAGACACTTTAGAAGCAATTATGTCATTTTCGAATGGCTCTGCTGGCGGCATTGACGGAATTACGCCTCAACATCTTAAAGATCTTGTAAGCGCTTCTGCCGGTGACGCCGGCGGAGTACTTCTTAAAGACATTACAAAATTATGTAACTTTATGCTTTCTGGTAATGTTAATCCAAATTTCATTCCATTCTTATATGGGGCAAGATTATGTGCCTTCAAAAAAAAGGATAACGGTATCCGTCCTATTGCCGTTGGTTCCACATTTCGACGTTTAACTTCAAAATTAGCTTGCAGGCACATAATCTCTAACCTTAAGACCAAATTTCAGCCTACTCAACTAGGTTTTGGTACTAGAGGTGGCTGTGAGGCGGCGGTACATTCAGTGCGTACATTTTTAACAAGCTCTGATGCAGATGTTCTTGTGAAGGTTGACCTAAGGAATGCTTTTAACTCTATCGATAGGGTAACCTTGCTGAAAGAAGTGGCTAATAATACCCCCGAAATTTATCATTACGTTTGGCAATGTTATAGTCAAAATACTAACTTGTTTTACGAAAACCATGTTATCGATTCCGCTGTCGGTGTTCAGCAGGGTGACCCACTGGGTCCAGCACTTTTCAGTTTGGGAATTCAACCAATTATTTCAAATTTGAAATCCAAGCTGAATGTCTGGTACCTAGACGACGGTACACTGGGAGGTAGAGCAGATGACGTCCTCAGTGATCTTACTCATATTTTTCAAAATTTTAAAAATATTGGTCTTGAACCAAATACCAATAAATGTGAAATATTTTTTTTTCCAATAATTTATCTACTTCTCATAGAGACACTTTAATTCAAAATTTTAATCATATTTGTCCAGGAATAAAAACTGTCAGTACGGAATCACTATACCTGCTAGGTGCCCCGTTGTTTTTCGATAGTATTAAACCTGTTTTAAAAACAAAATTTGATCAGTTTTTAAACCACGTTGATAAATTGTATAAATTAAACCCCCACATAGCTCTTACTATTTTAAAATATTGTCTTCTTGTACCTAGATTTACATACTTACTCCGCTCGAGTCCAGTCTGGAAATGTTCGGATATTTTACAAGATATTGATAATAATCTTAAAATAGCTATTGAAAAAATTCTAAATTTAACTTTAAATACTACAGCCTGGACTCAAGCTACTTTACCTATAAAATTTGGTGGCATTGGTGTGAGAAATCTTTCTAGCATTGCATTGCCTGCTTTCCTTGCTTCCGTAAATAGTGTCAGTGACTTATGTAATATAATTTTAAATAATAAAGCAGACCTATGCTTTGCTACGGAGGCAGGGCAGACATGGCAAACGCTCTGTCCTGGTGAAAATGTTCCACTGGAAGTTAACCAACAAAAACAGTGGGATATTCCATTGGTACAGGGCGTGCAGAAGGATTTGTTTCATAATCTCCAGAGTGACCTAGATAAGGCACGCCTTCTAGCTGTTTCGACTAAGGAATCTAGTCACTGGTTACACGCTTTACCATCAAGTAATCTCGGCACATTACTTGATGCGGAAAGCTTACGCATTGCCGTAGGAATCCGACTAGGAGCGGCGATTTGTCAACCCCATCAGTGTCCCTGTGGTAGCAGCGTCGACAAGTTTGGGCTCCACGGACTTTCATGTAAGAAAAGCGCTGGTAGATTTTCACGAGACAGTTCTTTGAACGATGTCATCCGAAGGGCTCTTGTCTCTATAAGTGTTCCCTCGGTTTTAGAGCCTTGTGGAATATTTAGAGACGATGGCAGGAGACCCGACGGTATGACATTGGTCCCTTGGGAGAGCCTTAGTGTGGGATGCTACTTGCGTAGACACTCTGGCGGTCTCTCATCTCAGGGGTACCTCGTTTAGAGCCGGGGCGGCATCAGAGGCAGCTGAACTGAGTAAGTGGCGCAAATATGAGTCTCTGAGAGATGACTACATATTTGTGCCATTTGCTGTAGAGACTATCGGTCCGTGGGGTCCACGTGCGGTGGAGTTCCTAAAGGAACTCCATCCGCGGCTGGTCGTTGCTGCTGGTGATAAGAGGGCTGGTTCTTTCCTTGCTCAAAGGCTAAGTATAGCCATTCAGCGGGGAAACGCAGCCAGCGTTCTTGGCACGATACCGCGGGGAGTAGGACTATATGATATTTAAGTTTCTAGTTTTAGTTTTTTTTTAAATTATTATTATAGTTTTTAGTATTGTATATTTTAATAAATGTATATAATTAGATCTTAATAATAATTGGAAAACAAATTATAACGGGTTTATCAACAAGAACTTTGTTTTTCAATTGGGGCAACACCAAAAACATGACATTTTTGACATTTAGTGTTTGACCTATTCGTAGTAGATGCTTTGGCAATTGCTACAATGAATTCAATTTCGCTCGAAAATCGCATTAAAATAATTAAAATCCACTATGAAAATGGTGGTTCTGTTAAAGTTACGTTTCATAAAATTCGTGATATTTTCGGACAACATAATCGTCCTTCTGAGACCGCTTTTAAGAATTTGGTCGCTAAATTTGAATCGACAGGCTCGGTACAAAATGCGCCAACACCAACGCGTGTTCGACCGGGTCGTTCAACCGAAAACATCGCAGCCGTGCGCCACAGTGTTGAAGAAGATCCAAATTTGTCAATTCCTCGACGTTCTCAACAATTGGGGTTATCCAAAAACATCTCATGGCGAATTTTGCGTAAGGATTTGGCTTTGAAGCCTTACAAGGTTCAACTGGTGCAGGAATTGAAGCTGACCGACCATTCACATCGCGGTAGATCGCTCGTCGCTCAATTCATTCAGGAACAGCCCGCTGGTTTTTCTGAAAAAATCATTTTTTCAGACGAAGCCCATTTTCACTTGTCAGGATACGTCAACAAGCAAAATTGCCGCATTTGGGCTTCTGAAAATCCTAAAGCGATTATTGAGAAGCCTTTGCATGCTCAACGTGTCACTGTATGGTGCGCTATGTGGTCTGGGGGCGTGATTGGGCCGTTTTTTTTTTCGAAGATGAGGCTGGAAATGCTGTAACGTTCAATGGATCACGCTATCCCAAGATGTTAACATCACAATTTTGGCCTATTATTGATGACATCGATATCACAAACATGTGGTTTCAACAGGACGGTGCCACATGTCACACAGCCAACGAAACGATCAATTTATTGCAAACCAAATTTCCCGATCGCATAATTTCACGAAATTCAGCTGTTAAATGGCCAGCCAGATCGTGTGATTTAACATCACTGGATTATTTTTTGTGGGACTATGTTAAGGACAGAGTCTATACGGAGCCAATCGAATCGATTGCGGCCTTAAAACTCAAAATCCGTGACGTGATTAACGAAATAGACCCGCCATTTTGCCAAAAAGTGATTAAAAACTTTGATGAAAGAATCGACATCTGTCAGTGTGGTCGTGGTGGACATTTGCCAGATATCATTTTTCATTCATAATTGCCAAACTTTTATGTTCGTAATACAATAAAAATTTGAATCATCTTCATCTAAACTCTTTGTTTTATTTTATTTTAGAAAACAAAGTTCTTGTTGAAAAACCCTTTACTTTTAAAAATTTTACTAATTAATTACAGAGGTTAAACAATAAAAGTTCTCAATAAAAGTTATGATAAGTTTTTATTTTATTAAAACCTATGAAATGTGTTTGCGTCCAACCAAATCCTTATTTAAATCTTCACTAATGCGTTAAGACAATACCTGTTTCTAGTGGTCGCCATATATGTCGGCGTTGTGGCCGCTAAATGTAATTTGTGCAGCAATTAATTTTAGACATAATGAATGAAACCCAGTATTTTGGTTTTACACTTCTTCAAACACCCAAATCAAAATATTATGTATGTGGAGCGAATAATATCTAGGACCATCAATCGAAGGCTATTATATCTTTCTTGTGATCATCATCATCATCATTACAGCCCTTCACAAGTCCACTGCTGAACATAGGCCTCCCCCAAGAAATGCCACAAAGCACGGTCCCGAGCCACCTGTATCCATCGACTTCCTGCATGTCTTACCAGGTCGTCACTCCATCTTGTGGGGGGGACGCCCTACACTTCGCCTACCGGTACGAGGCTGCCACTCGAGAACCTTTCTTCCCCATCGGTTGTCGGTTCTTCGAGCTATATGGCCGGCCCACTGCCACTTCAGCTTACTAATCCGTTAGGCTATGTCGGTTACTCTGGTTCTACTGCGGATATCCTCATTCCTAAGTTTATCACGCAGAGAAACTCCGAGCATAGCCCTCTCCATAGCTCGCTGAGCGACCTTGAGCTTCCTCATACGGCCAACAGTGAAGGACCACGTCTCAGTTCCGTAAGTCATCACTGGCAACACGCACTGGTTGTACAATTTTGTTTTAAGGTTTTGACGTATTTCTGACGAGAAGATGTGTCGTAGCTTCCCGAACGCTGCCCAACCGAGTTGAATCCGTCGATTGATCGAAGATCGAAGGTGAGTGATGTACTCGCCATTGATGTTAATTCCGTATCCTTTCCAGTCCAGAAGCTTGAAAACGTCTTCCAATGCAGCGTTGTGATCAAATTTTCTTAAAATATTTTTTCAAAGAAGGCTCTTCTTAGGCAAGCTTCTTCACAATTATTTCCTTCACCAGCATAATAAATAACACGTAATAAGCCAGCATTAAAAATTGCGAAAAATAATACTAGTGAGGATTAACTTGGACGCGCTTAATATAAAATTCAAGACGAGCACACAGCGTCTAAGCTATTGCGACTCCTTCATTAATATAGTCAGCACGTAAATACTCGTATATCTTTATTCTTTTAAGTGTGGTACTTAATATAATTTGTTAAATAAATTGCCCTAGAGTTCGTTATGTCTTTTGGCATACGCCTTATTCTTTTCATATTGTAACGTTTTTATCTGTTCCAAATGTCTAAGTCCCAGGAGTCCTTTTTCTTTCTTTTCTTTTATAGGATAGGGTGAAAAACGAGCACACAGTCCACCTGCTGGTAAGTGTTTGCTGCGGCCCATAGAAATCTACATTTATCCTCAATAAAGAATCAAAATGCAGATGCGTCGTCATCCGTGAGGACTAAGATGGAATGCCTCTTTTCCAGTAAAATGGGTCTCCGATTCTTGACACTCACCATACGAAACACAATAGTGTCAAGCTGCTATTTTACGCTGGTATTCTGTGAGAGCGTTGTCCTTCCCCGGTCGAGCCGACCCATTCGTGCCATAACTATTATACTACTAATATAGCTGCAGCATGGCTCTACCGCGTCTAAATAGCAGTGTTTGCACTGCTGTGTTTCAGTCGGAAAGTTACCAAAGTTGTTATTCACATTAGAGTAAAGTGTCCAATAAGAGAAATTAAATATAACTATGAAGGACTCTAAAAGTGACCTACCGGGTGTACCATCAGGCAGGTTTACGATTAGTAAACGAAACAAAAATAGATAGTAGATGTGAACAAAAATTATGTATTGCTTACTAAATCAATCTTCACGCATGCGGATTTTACTTTTTAAAAATTATGCCGTCTAAATGTCTTCCATCGCGGCGTACACATTCACGGAACCTCTCGACATAATTCCGAGCGACGTGTTGCAATATTGATTGCGGAATAGCATTCATTTCTCGCTCGATATTTTCTTTTAATTCTAATAGGTTTGTTGGGTTGTTATTATAGACTTTTGCCTTAAGATACCCCCACAGGAAAAAGTCCAAGGGAGTGAGATCCGGCGATCTGGGTGGCCACACGATGTTACCATATCGACTAATCCGTTTTCTATGAAACTATTTGCGTAGGAAGCTCATGGTGGCTCTCGCCATGTGAACTGTGGCGCCATCTTGTTGAAATCACATATGTGAACTGTACGATTTGTGTTCTCGAAGTTGAGGCAAAAAATATTCATTTATCATGCGGCGGTAAGCAGCGCCATCAACGGTTCCTGTTGCTCCACGGGAATTTTCAAAAAAAAAAAGGCCCAATTATTCCATTCATTGATAAAGATGCCCAAACGGTGACTTTCGGGCTGTGCAGGGCTAGATGGTGCTTTAATCGCGGGTTTTGTCCTCTTGGTGCCCAATACCTGCAGTTTTGTTTGTTGACAAACCCATTTAAATGGAAATGTGCTTCGTCACTGAACCAAATTGTGTTTACAGTTTGAAATCGGCTTAGTATGTTTTCACAGAACTCCTTACGCGCTATGAAGTCATTTGGTTTAAGAGCCTGCACCAATTGGACCTTATATGGATGAAGTTTCATGTCCTTACTTAAAATTCGCTGCACGGTCGTTTTTGGTAGCGCCAAAGACGATGCTCTCTTGCGCATGAACTGGCGTGGATTTTGCAGTACGCTGCTTTCAACACGTTGAATGTTTTCTTTGGTCCTTGACGTCCGGCTAGGGCCTGTCCGAGGGTTGTTTATGGTTGAACCAGTTGCTCGGAACTTCTGGACCCACGTCCTATTTAAATTTACACTTGGTACGTCACTTAAACGTTGAATATCAAAACGTGTACAATATCGACGACGGGCATCGTTGTGGCAATTTAGGCACTTCACGTTCACCGCACGTGTATCCCACGGACTGATAGTCTTTATAGCAAATGGCATGATTATATGATGATCTTTCTGATCACCTCTGATGCCGCCACGGCTTTAAACGGGTACCCCTGAGATGAGCGGTTGCCAAAGTATCTACGCACGTAGCATTTCACACTAGAACTTTACTTCTCCCAAGGGACCAAAATCATACCTTCGGGCCTCCTGCCAACATTTCTAAATATTAAACAAGCCTCTTAAGACGTAGGAACATTTATAGAGACAATTGCTCTTAACATCGTTCAGAGAACCGTGACGGCACAACCTATCAGCACTTTTCTCACATAAAAGACGGATTAACTGAAATACTCGTAACTTAAATTAACTCAAATGGCCTTAATCCAATTCTATCATTATTTTTTTATATATTTATTAAAGTTGCTTGGCACTGGATCTGGGTGATAAATATACATATATGTAAAATCTTGCCGTCATCGAGAATGTTATCGAAATCTCTCAATTAGTTAGTAGTGCAAGATGTCACAGATCTTCTTTTGACCTAACTACGTGTGATATAACGATTATGCTTAATTATTGGGAGTACACTTGACTGACCGTGCATTGTCGTATACACGGGGTCAACTAGACCCGAAATTCACCAATTTTCGCTTCAGATAATTAACAGAGTCAAGGGCTTCTTTGTGGAAATCTATTACATTAAATATGGAAAACGTTTTTTTGTCTATAGTCAATATTTTTTTGGATATAATCAATATCATAGTCCATTTTACAGGAGATTTTACTTTGTATAGTGACTTTGTATTATTGTTTTAATACACATTAATAATACATACATCAAAAACGAAACTACATGTTATGTAAAAAGTTATGTAAATCGTTATTCATTAAATTTTACCGAAGATTATTTTACAGGTAATTCAGGATAGTCATAATTTTTAAATAGTGTATAAGGTTCAGATTGTTCCATAATCTAAGATATATGAATATTTTTGTATCTCAGATCATATATTTTATTAAAGCGATAGTAGCTCGATGCGCGATGGTATTGAGTATGATCTGAGAAACTGAAAAATCGTGGGGTTCGAATACAACACCGTTAGACTAGTGTCATGAAGTAATCCTAGCACAAGCATCGAAAGTTTAATATTTGAAGTGGGTAACAAAAAAATATTATGTTAATAATATCAGCGCTAGTACTATTTTATTTTTGGAAAGACCGGCGTAAAATCCGTATCATGAATATGTATCAATGTACGTATGTATGTTGTGACCATGTTTTAGTGTTGGCTTGTTTTCAATGAGGATACTTCCTAATGAAACTCCCTACGAAATATGTACGAATTAAAGCGAACTTTTTTAATTGGCAACACTTTTTTGTACCTCTCGGGCTCTGACGCTACGCTGAGCAGATTTCTAAGTCAGCAGCTTCGTTACATTAGTTTATTTTTACCTTGCAAATACGCATGCTATATACCAGGCAATCAGAGAAGAGAAATAGAGAAATACACATAGCTTCGTGGTTTAATACTCAGAGTAGCAGAAAAAGTGAAAAAGTAATTATAAAAATTGCATATATGTACCTAATATACATATTCTTTGGAAAGAAACTTTTTCTTCTAATTTGGATACATGTCTGAACAATAGTTGGACGAAAGTAAATAAGAGAAAAATTCTAAAAAAGACAACACACACTTATAAACAAAATAATATATTAATCTCCCTGAACGGCCGAAAAGATTACCAATTAGATCTTAATAATAATTGGAAAAGAAATTATACTTTTAAAAATTTTACTAATTACATTTACAGAGGTTAAACAATAAAAGTTTTATGATAAGATTTTATTTTATTAAAACCTATGAAATGTGTTTGCGTCCAACCAAATCCTTATTTAAATCTTCACTAACTATGTTCACTAATGCGTTAAGACAATACCTGTTTTTAATGGTCGCCATATATATCGGCGTTGTGGCCGCTAAATGTAATTTGTGCAGCAATTAATTTTAGACATAATGAATGAAACCCAGTACTTTGGTTTTACACTTCTTCAAACACCCAAATCAAAATATTATGTATGTTCGATCTAGTTGAGCGAATATTATCTAGGACCATCTATCGAAGGTTATTAAATCTTTCTAGTGGTCACATTTTCTTAAAATAATATTTCAAACAAGCCTCTTTTTAGGCCAGGTTCTTCACAGTTATTTCACTCACCAGCATAACAAAGAACGCGTAATAAACCAGCACTTAAAATTGCGAAAAATAATGCTAGTGAGGATTAACTTGGACGCGCTTAATATAAAATTCAAGACGAGCACACAGCGTCTACTCGAAGCTGTTGCGGCTCCTTCATTAATATAGTCAGCACGTAGATACTCGTATATCTTTATTCTTTTAAGTGTGGTACTTAATATAATTTGTTAAATAAATTGCCCTAGAGTTCGTTACGTCTTTTATCATACGCATTATTCTTTTCATATTGTAATGTTTTTATCTGTTCCAAATGTCTGGGTCCTAGTAGTTCATCTAAATAGCAGTGTTCGTACTGCTGTATTTCAGGCTGAAGGATAGAGAGCTTATATAATTATTGGCAGAGGCATTAGAGTCGGTACCTAGGAGTCAAGCATGCTTAGTGTGGGGCCACAGGCAATAAGTCTGAAAATAACGAATTCAAGCCATTACAAAATTAAGTATTTACTATCCATTTGGAAATAAATAAATTTCGTATTTGTATTTGTATTCCATCTTAGTTCTCAAAGGTGACAACGCATGTGTGGTATGTCTTTGTTTTAAGATAGCTGCAGGTATCCATGGACTACAGAAGCCACTTACCAACAAGTGCACTGTAAGTTTGTTCGTCACTTCAGTTAATAAAAACAAAAAAAAATGATGCATTGCAATATATAAAACATAAGCTGACACAATAAAACTCAAAAAACGTATAACATTAGCGTAGAAATCACAGAACCAATCTAAATGAATTTCCATTGTAACCCCGTGATAATGAATATTCGAAGATTTTCTTTATACAAAAGAAAATTCTCTGCTGAAACCATTCATAAATATTTATGGCACTACGCCATCACTTTCCCCTCTTTACTTTGATTCTTTTTCTTTATATTCTTGCCATTATAGTTTTATAAGACATTTTTGTTTCAATTCTCAGCACTTTCGTGATTTTCGCGTTATTATTTCACTTTATTATAAAAACACTTCAATTTATCAAAGTTGTTATTCATATTAGAGTAGAGTAAAGTGTCCAATAAGAGAAATTAAATATAACTATGAAGGACTCTCAAAGTGACCTATAAGGTGTATTGTAATATACATTTGAAGTAGTAAAAAAATTCTTATCGCATTTTTTTCCCTACGATATTGCAAATAATATCAAAAAATGGTAATGAAAAACTATTATTTCTTCACGCACGACATGACATGCTTGATCCCTAAACGAATTTGTGTCGTAAAAAACGCGAACACAGTTTCTTAAACGGATCCGTACCTACTAAAATTGCTTTAAGTCGCGGTGGTGGTAGAAAAACCTAATAACCGACTTTTGGCCCAAACATTGGTTCGAAACCTGGAACCTGTGACTGAACGATCAGCAGTCGCGCTTACTATCATAAGACCAAGGAAACTATAATAAAAAATGAATAAGAAATAGAAAAATTCGTAGAATCAAACGTCGTAGAGAAGTAGTAGCACAAAGACGAAAACACATCTGTATTTTGATTCTTAATAAAAGATAGATGTAGATATCTACGGGCCACAGCATCGACCACCATGAAACCATTTAGGCTACAGAACGTGCCATAAAAATAGACATACACCCTCGAAAAACATTACCCTCCTTCTGGGGACAGTCGGGTAAAAATAGTACTTTGCATATTGTTCTGTCTACTTTTCGGCCTTTATTGATCCACTGTTATTTATATCTCTATATTTTTTGTATATAAAAATTACGTGTCATGTTGTTTGTCCGCGATGAACTCCTACTCTACTGAACTGATTTCAATTTTTTTCAATGAAATTTTGCACACTGTGTGCAGTTTGGTCCAACTTGAGAGATAGGATAGTTTTTATCCTGATAAGTGACACTCAATATTTTCTTACCCCATCATTTAGGGTGGTTGAAAAGGTCAGAACAGCGTCTGCCTGGCCAGCTAGTATATTTACAGAACTTCTCAAGAATGCGCCAAATGTATGCATAACTAGAAAAAAAATATTCTTACTCATCAGCTTATCACGCTGTGTAGGTGGGTTTGTGAGCGCAAAGCCGATATCCTCCCATTTGTAATGGTACTCCCAGTTACCTAAACGTAGTGATTCATCACCAGTCTGTGGTAATTGGATTCGGCACTTTTGAATAAGTAATAACGACAGTTTCATTAAAAAATGGACCTGCGTCGGGAATGATTTCGCGCAACGATTATTTATGACTAGCGACTACAGCTTCGCTCGGATGGAGTCCATTAGTGTCTTTATTTAGTCAATTTTTGATTTCACAAGTGGTAAAATAAAAAATTTTGTACAACCGACTTCAATATAAAATATTAAGAATAACTCAAGAACTATTGGTCAGACCTTGATCAAATTTATATGGGACCACATGTGAAGCACCAGTTTTCAAATAAAAAAGAATTATCTAAATCGGTCCACCACACATAAAAAAACATACACTCGAATTGAGTACCGTCTCCTTTTTGAAATCGGTAGAAAAAATACATGCGTGAGTGTCGTGGATCACTCTGTTGGAACGAAGTTCCTTTTCGTAGTATATTATTATTGATAAACGTATTATATTACATATTGCTTAACAAATACAAATAAATGAATTACTAGCGTCTATGAAATGAAGAGAATCAAATGAATGAGATAAGAAAAAGTGCGAGGGAGATGCATATTATTTCATCTCGCTCGCTTTATAGAAAGGGGGTCGTGACGCAAAATTTGTTTTGCACAAAACACTTTTTCTCGCCTAGCCCCCATCCGCCAAATTTGAACCGTGCGATAAAGAACTTCGTTCGAAAAAAATTAATGTACCACGTTCGTCATATTCCTATATTGTCATCCGTTCCGATTCTCAACTATGTTCAAAATTTCAAGTCTAAAGCTCATCGGGATGTGCTCGAAATTTAAGTTGCAAGATTCCACCCGGAACGACAGACAGATAGACAGATAAACAAGAAAGTGACTTAATAAGAACTTAGTAAAATTGTTATTGTCTTAACGGCATGCAAATAACCCTCTCAGCCCAATATAAGACACTTATTTCAATATTACAGACAGACACTTCAATTTGATTTATATGTATAGGTACAGACGTAGTAAGCTGGTTGTTTTAATTCGTCTCCCATCAAAATTACTTTGTTAGTCCTTTCTCGTTGGTTTTAACAATGTTGTTAAGCAGTAAAACCTATTGAAATGAAAACAGATAAAGTAGAAGTTTGTCCCTACAGCTTTTATTGTAATGACAATACTTTGTCTTCTATTTTCTCGTCTTCACAGGTAATAAAAGAATAGTACATTAAAAGAATTTGCCTTAAAAAAACAATTAGGATTGAAATAAAACAAAGTACGGCACGTAAATTCATTACACTAAAAGTTGTGTTAGAAAATGCTTCAAGATTTTCTTTTTTATAAAGTACGTTTATTGTATAAAGAATGCCATGCTTTGTGGCATTCCTGGGGGGAGGCCTATGTTCAGCAGGTAACTCGTGATAGTCCGTAACGATAATGCTAATATGATGATAGTAATATTACAGAGATATTTAAAATATATAGTAATTTACGAACTCCAGCACAAAATAAATCGATGTGCTATTTTATATTGTCTGTTTTTGTTAATGCGGGACATGCACATGCAGTGTCATAATACAAGCTACAATTATGAGTGTAAATAATTAGGTGAGTAGGTATGTTATTGCTTCTCATTAAAAATAACATATATTGTGTTTTATCTGCGTTTAAATTTAGGAGATTGTTAAGAAGCCAATTAGACCAATTACTATGTTAAAGCCTTGCTGAGCGTATTTATAAGCCTCATCTCGTGGTTAAACTGAGAACAACAAGGCTGTGTCATCCGCATACGATATTATGACACCATTTTGAAGTTGAAGATTGCACAATCATTTATATCAATTAGGAACAATGTAGGCCCCAGGATACTGCCCTGTGGAATTCCATAAAAGCTGTTTTGTAATTGTTTGTAATTTGCAATAAATGTTTGTAATTACAGAACCAGAGTATGAAACATTCCTATCCAACTGCAGAGAGGTGTTAGACAGGGTGAGGTTATATCCTCGAAACTCTTCACCACTGCATTGGAAGACGTTTTCAAGCTACTGGACTGGAAAGGATACGGTATTAACATCAATCGCGAGTACATCACTTACCTTCGATTTGCCGACGATATAGTGCTTATGGCAGAATCACTGGAAGACCTAAGCCACAGAGTACATTACATATAGGGAATATTATTCGATAAGAAACCCTCCTTTCCATCAGAAACCATTCTGGAGACCAATTGCCAAAAATAACAAAGCTATTAGAGCGAATGCT
Organism: Parnassius glacialis; assembly: GCA_033319125.1. Taxonomy (NCBI): domain Eukaryota; kingdom Metazoa; phylum Arthropoda; class Insecta; order Lepidoptera; family Papilionidae; genus Parnassius; species Parnassius glacialis. Next base: position 17,200,502 of record JAVANC010000008.1, read on the forward strand.
CAACTTGCTCTCACAATCAATCATTTATCAGGAACAAAACAGCCTACTTCACTATATATATACTCAGCATAGCGCAATACAGTTCGAGTAACCGTAACATATTCCCGCCACAATCACACACCAGTGTAACGTGAAGGACCCAACTTCATGGTAACACCAAAATATGCAAACCAACAACAACACTACCCATCTCAACGTAACACAGGGCAGCCTCTCAGCAACACGATCTTCCTTTCCTATACTAGTAGAATACCCCAACGGGCATTGAGACTCGTAGAATTACCGACTGATCCCTCTCATTCTGGTTTCTGACGATGTTAATGCTGTTAGTCTTTTTGGCATTTACAACTTCATCGGCCTCGGGGCTCGCGTACTTGCGTCCTTACTGGCCGCAAGCTAAAAAGGGGTGAATTTACATTACACTGCCTCGTTACTTGCGTAACGAGGACTCCTAGTAGGACAGTTTACAGATCACGTGGATGAGTTATCTAACGACCATCCGAACAGGGGATGGCGGACCCCGGCCCTGACGGCTAACTCGTAACGTTCGTTGTTTTGGGCGGTGAAAACCGCCCAGGGACGCGGATGTGTACGCGATGTTGAAGGGTCTGCGGCCTCGCTGCGTCCCATCCGTTCTTGTCCTAACAGTGTTTGTGGCACTTGATGAGTTTGTAGTGTTTATGTGCGAATGGCTGGCGACATTTCTGTCGTCGGAATCTAAGAATGGGGGGTTCATTGGAACGTTACGAGATTTTCTGTAACGTTCGGAGTCGGAGCGTAGGAGGCTGCGCTTACCACTAGCAGGTTGGGATGTGTCGCGGCCCTCTCGAAATAGCGCAGACACATTTCCTTGAAATATTCAGAGATCATCGGAAGTTGACAGTGTCTATGTAAGTCGGAGTTTCGCTGGTACCAATGAGCTCCGGTGGGTATGCGAATGAATCTATTTTGGACGAATCGGAGGTCGCACAAATGTCTATGGGCCACGTGCACGAAAACTACGCCTGCGTAAGACATGATAGGTCTTAGGTAAAGTTTGAGGTGTGTCTTAAAGACAGTTTGTGCTTGCTGTTAACTAGCGGGTGGAGGCGACTAGTGACGAATTTGACACGCTTGCGGACATTGCGAATGTGTTTCACGAATATCATACCGTGGGCAGTGGCGGCGGTCCGCCTTGGCTGCCAAGCACCAAGGGGTGACAAAGACACGGTGTGTCTAAGATTTTTTTAACCATTTGTGTTTCAGTAGCTTCATGCGAAAGAAGCTTGTCAAAACTCAAGTTAATAGAATCTTACTTAAAGTCCACAATGAGCAAAGAGCGACTAACCAATCTTTCCATTTTATCTATCGAAAATGACAAGAAAGTAAATTTTGATAATATAATAGAATATTTTACCTTAGAATTTACCCCCGTGTAACCCAACCGTCTTCCCGTGAGTGTCGTAATAGGCGACAGAGGGAAGCAGAAGCAGAAGATGGACAGCAGCGTCTTTCTTATAACAGGTAAATAACAATAAAAAAACTACAGTTGCCAACCCGCCCGCCAATCGGGGCAACTATTACAAAAAGACGTCCCTCGGTCCCCGGCAGCCCCGCTATTCCTGGATACGGTGGCGACCACGGTAACGGCGGGCAGGGGGTGCTAAAAATCTCCGGTGGAGGTTTGGTCGCTACCTAAGACATCTCGATCTGGCAACATATAACGCACTTACGCTGATTACTGACCAGAAGATCCTGGAGCTGGAAGAAGATATAAACAAGTTGCGCTAGGATATTATAAGTTTCTTTATTAGTTATCTGAGGTCCGAAGAAAGAGGGAAAACACGGTAATCCTCGAATCCGGCAACTAGATCTATCACCGGGAGGGCAACTATCTGTCCCAAGGAGGTGTCAGATTAATCCTCCACAAGTCTCTCGTTAATAACGTTGTAAAGATTAGGAGTGTGCCGACGAGGGTAGCGTACCTTATACTCAGAATCGCCAAATGGTATTCGTTGAAGGTCATACAGGTATACGCACCAACCTCGGCACATCCCGATGAAGATATCTCTAAAGATATGTGTTCCTCCAAAACCCATTATACGGTGTTAATGGGGAGACTTCAACGCAAAACTAGGCTCAAAAGATAACGATGAGCTGGAGGTAAGGAAATTCGGGATAGGGCAACGAAACCCAAGTGGCCAGCAGCTGGCTGACTTCACGGAGAAAGAGCGACTCTTTATGATGAACTCATTCTTTTAGAGGCGGCCTCACAGAAAGTGCACCTGGTCAAGCCCCGATGGTTCGAAAAACAATTAAATTCACTTCATTACGACGACTAGATTGCAACTGTTCAGTGATGACGCAGTGATTGCGAGGGTGAAACTGGCAGCGATCACCGAATGGTGAGAGGCACACTCAACCTAAACAGTAAGCTTGAGAAGAAGAAGCTAGTTTTTACGTGGTAGAGCCATGCTGCAGCTATATTAGTAGTATAGATGTTGCACGAATGGGTCAGCTCGACCGGGGAAGGACCACGCTCTCACAGAATACCAGCATAAAATAGCAGCTTAACACTGCTGTGTTTCGTATGGTGAGTGTAGAGACCCGGAGACCCTTTTTACTGGAAAAGAGGCATTTTATCTTAGTCCTCATGGGTGACAACGCATCTGCATTTTAATTCTTTATTGAGGATAGATGTGGATGTCTATGGGTCACAGCAACCACTTACCATCAGATGGACTGTGTGCTCGTATGTCACCCTATCCTATATAAAAAAGTCATGTCTAATGAAGGCAACGCTCCGTCCCTCTTGTGCTCTAATCCAAATCCCCAAAAACTTTCAACTTGAGTTACAAACTCGTTTTCAGTTCCTAGAAGACTGCAATACAGTGGACGATTTGAATGACAAGCTTATGAAAACTGTCCATGCGGTCGGAACTAAGTTTTGCAAGACCCATCGCAGAAGAACACAAAAACTCTCTGATCACACTCTTAATCTCATGGATGTTAGACAGGAAATGAAGCTGTAGTCTTCAGTCATATTTGACATCATGTAGTCAGTATTTAGTCAGGCAACTGAACAGACAGATCTCCAAATGCATGCGGCGCGGCGGGACTTACGCAACTTCAAGCTCAGCTACAGCTACAGCTCGTATTGAGAAGCTTTCGAGCGGAACCAGGCCTCCAAAGGATTTACCCAGAACGACCCAACTGTCGACGATCATGGCCGAATGTCATTGCATTGCTTCCGGGACACCTGAGATTTTAAATGAGATCGAGAGCTTCTACGGGCAGCTGTACACGCCATCGTTAGAGATAGACGCAAGTGTGAATAACGATCCAAGAGCAAGTCTTATCCGACACTATTCTCATTACATCCCGGACATCAGTCTCTCATCAGGCTCTCCAGCAAATTAAAAACGGCAAATCCCCAGGCGAGGATGGAATTACAGCGGAGCTTCTGAAAGCGGGTAGAATACCGGTACTTGAAGTCCTTCAGAAGCTTCTTAATTCCATTTTCCATGATGGCACTACTCCGGAGGCGTGGAACAGAAGTGCGGTGGTCTTGGTCTTCAAGAAAGAAGATTACTACTATGTACTGTTTACGAATCGGCTCGCACGCAGACTCGATGATTTCCAGCCACCCGAACAAGCCAGTTTCCGAAAAGGCTTTAGCTCCATAGACTACATACCCCTCGGCAAATTGTACAATATACCACTTGCGTATATGGACTATGAGAAAGCCTTTGCTTCCATCGAAATGTGGGCGGTACTGCAGTCCGTTCAGCGGTGCCAAGTTTACTGTCAGTAAATCAAAGCGCTGAAGTGTTTGTACAGTAGGGCTACGATGGCTATCCGAGTACAGGACCAGAGTACGAAACCTATCCAAATTAAAGAGAGGTGTAAGACAGGGTAACGTTATATCCCTGAAACTCTTCACCGCTGCAGTGGAAGAGCTTTTCAAGCTCTTGGACTGGAAAATATACGGTATTTATAACAATGGCGAGTACATCACTTAACTTCGTTTTTCCGACGTTTTAGTCCAGGGTGAGGCAACTTTGTATGAAAGCTGAAAAATCTGCACACAATCATGATTTTGTCAATGTTCGTGTTGGGCTTGTTAAAATAAAGCGAGAAAAAATATCGCTGTTTCTTTCCTTCATGTTGTTTTAGATTGCCACTTTAAAAATTAGATACACAAATTCATATTATATCGAAAGAAACTAAAAATGTTAATTATGTGTTAAACTTTTTTTGGATTGCTCTTTAAGGTATAATTACATACATATTACTGTGAGATTTGCACAATTTAATTCATTTAAATTAAATTATTTAATATTAGCAGAATTCTATCAAGAGAAGCCATGAATTAAAAGAAGAAAAAATGACATTTATTTGTCAACGTCTTTCATATTGAAAATATTTTCTGAAATTGATTAAAATTTATTTAATAGGTTTAGATTTTAATATTTGTTATTGCTTTTTGCTGCAATTCAGTTATTATCGGTTCAGAATATTTCAATTTCGTTTGTAGTCGTTTCTTCGCGATTGTGTCTGTAAATATTTTTTGTGAGATGTTGACTCTAAGAGATATTGACTATAAAATTATTAAAAGAATTTATTGACGATGTGTGATCAGAATCGAAAATAAATTAAGCGTTATGCAAACAAAAAGCACAAAATCGTCTAATTACTTTTTGCAGGTATCTTACAATAGTAGAAGAAAAACTTTTAACAATATTTTGGTAAGTCTTTAAGCATTTTAAATGTATTGATCGTTATTTGTAGGGATTATTACTATATTAACTCGAATTTTATCTGTTTCAGATCATGTATTTGGGCTGAGTTAAGTTTTCACCAAGACAATTTTGCTGATATAAATTTACGTTAATGTTCTGTGCAGAATAACTCTCTGACAATAACATGTGTTATACATCAGTAACCAGCGTGGAAATATTATGTACAAAAACAATAAAAAACATCAATAATAATGTGTAGTTTATAAAACAATCTGTCTTCCAGAAAATAAAATTACATAACTATACTTATTTAGTTTACTTAGTTTTATTTTATCCCACACACTAATCTAAAGTATATTCGGGTAATTTTGGTGCAACCTCTCAAAAATATGGGAATTTACCGCATAGGTTTGAGAGGCTTGAGCCAAAATTACTCGAATAAGCCTTAAATAAAAAGTTTAAAGTTACAGAATACAAAGGTTTGAAATTCCCGCTAAAAAGTTTTATATGGGCATCCACCGTGGCGCTTTTCGTATACACTCGTAAACACGTGTTTCCGTTTTTTAGTATGAAGTTGGCGTTCTTCTCTTGGTAGAGAGTAATTGTGTTCTGTGTTTTAGTCCTTATAGCAGAATCGCTGGAGGACCTAAGCACTATGCTCAATGGCCTCAATATTGCCTCCCAACGGATATGTCTTAAGATGAACATGGATAAAACAAAGATCACGTATAACGTCAATGTCACACCTACGCCAGTAGTTGTTGGGAGAACTAAGCTCGAAGTTGTTGACGAGTATGTTTACCCGGGACAAATATTCCGACTAGGTCAGTCCAACTTCGACCGAGATGTCCATCGACGGATTCAACTCGGCTGGAGACAGCGTTCGGGAGATTTCGTCACATCTTGTCGTCGGATATACCTCAAAACTTGAAAACGATATTGTACAACCAGTGCGTGTCGCCAGTGATGACTTATGGATTTGAGATGTGGTCTTTCATTGCTAGCCGTATGATGAAGTACAAGGTCGCTCAGCGAGCTGTGGAGAGGACTATGCTTAAGGTGTCTCTGCGTGATCAACTTAGAAATGAGGATATTCGCAGTAAAACCAGAGTAACGGATTAGTAAGCTGAAAGGGCAATGGGCCGGCCATATAGCTAACAACCGATGGGGAAGCAAGGTTCTTGAGTGGCAGCCTCATACCTGTTGTCGAAGTGTGGGATAGCTCCCCTCTAGATGGAGTGACGACCAGATAATACATGCAGGAAGTCGATGGATGCAAGTGGCTCAGGACCGTGCTTTGTGGCATTCCTTGGGGGAGGCCTTTGTTCAGGAGCGGACTTGTAAAGGGATGTAATGATAATTATGATGAATATAATAATTTAGTGAAATATAGTCAGGTAAGCATTTTTGGTTTTATATGGGGGGTGCTTGATAGAAAACCGCCCCGGGTGCCAACCCACGCTACGCCGCCACTGACTGTGGGCGAATGTGACCCCTAGATATTTGATTGCCAGGGGATCTGACGGCCAAACTGATCCCTCTTAGTCACCTGCGCGATACTTTACTGCTAGTACGGGTGGGGGTTTACAGTTCTTACCTTATTTCTTCATATTTTCTTTTATTTTTATATCCTCATCGCTAACAATATATATACAAAATTTGCACTCTTATTTTAAAACCGTAAGGGTAAATTATTGAAAAAATTAATAAATATATATAATATATTAATAATATATAAAATTAATAAATATATATATAATAAGAGGTAAGAAAATTATATTTTTCTGAACTGATAATAACATTGCGTTGAAAGCTCAATCTATTTAACAATCTATTTATATGTATTATGTATGTGTATTGGATGTGTCATGTTATAAATCACGGTATGGTTTTATTATACACGAGTTATGTGTATAATAAAACCATACCGTGCTTTAAAATACCTATAGCGTCATCTAGCTAGTAATAGTAAAGTAATTAGTTGCTTACTAAAATAAAAACTATGATATTTAGAAAATAACGGGTAGGAATAATATAAGAACAGCTCAAAATTGGATAATGTAATTGTTAAATCGCACGATAACGTAAATTTTATAACTTTTTGTAGCTGCAAAAGGGAACATTATGCCTTCTGCGCAGCTCCTATTGTAGATATCGTGATGATATTTAAATTTATTCTAACGACTCAACCCTGACATAATAATGTAGTGAAAGTCCTATCCAAATCTGTTCACAGGTTTTGTGTAACGCTTGTGCAGACAAATAGACGGTTCCAAAAGAATTTGTTTTGGAATTTGTATCGATTACATAGTGTATTGTGTTAAAAAGTTACAACCTATATACGTCCCACTGCTGGGCACATGTCTCCCCTCATTTGTGAGAGGGTTTAGGGCACGGAAATGTCCGCCGTGCTGCCCCAGTACGTGTTGGCAACCTTCACATAACTTCGAAATATTTTTTGTTATTTCTCAGACTTCTCAGACGACGTTTTTCTTCACCGCCGAGCACGTGGTAAAAAGTGTATTGTGTACCCCAATTCAAATTTCAATAAATATTCAATGTACAGAAATCGTCGGGTTAGAGTTTTATTATAGTATAGATAGGTAACCGAAAAGATTTACTTAGAAAATTGCAGTTTTCTCACACTGGCTACTTCGAAGTATGTTTTCCTATATTTGACTTACCTAGTATTCTAAATTCAAATCAATGTCATAAAAAATCAGAGGTTTATTTGTTTCTCCGCAGTTTGGTCGATATCGCTGAGTCGGCAAGCATGGAAATATTATTGAAATATTGATTTACATTATTTATGAATATTCAGTCGTAACGTCAATATTACACAGACAACACGCACTGTCAGCGGAGTATGATTGAACCAGGTAAAAACCGCACGGTGCGTTTTTGGTTTGGTCCAGTATTGATTGATTCTTTTGCTTTTTCGTTGCAAATACGAGGGCTGCACTAAAAGTATCGGGAATGGAATATTTCCACTGTTCCTGTCATATTAAAATCTTTTTAATTGAAAACTCCTTCCGCCTTATTCCAAAAAAATGTTTTAATACTGGGTTAAGTTTAGGACTAAAAAGTCCAGGTTTGTTACAATATTCTAGTTAATATCAGAACCAAAACGTGTGCTTATTACAAAACGCAGACTACCCGAGGACCATTTAATACCAACCTTAGTATTATATTAAATATCATTCACAGATAAAAAACAAAAAATGACACTCTTTTCATTCGTTCATACAGGTTTCATTCAAAGCAACGTTCGGTTTCATTAAATATTAATATTATTTTCACACTTAATTATGCTTAAATAATTATCCATCAACACAAAAACATATCGTACATTGTTATTTGTTTACTTTAAAATCTATTGAACAAGCACGACATATACTTTTGACGCGCTTTTTATAATCAAGTTGTTTTCATTTTAACATCTCTAGCGTGAAATGTAGTGAATTACAGAGGTACCGCGAGCGCGGGATTCGAGACGTTCGAAATAGTTTATATTGCCGCCTTATAATAAGTAAATTAAATTATTAATAATTAATTAAATAAGTGCTTGCTATTAAATTTACAGCTTATATTTATATAATAATGGAACAAAAGAAAAAACGGGGTGAAAATTGGAGTTCTGAAGAAAAAGTTAGTGAAATATCGAAATTTATTTGTCAATACCTAACAATGCTCTTATCCTCCTATTATCCTTATTTCGACTAAAAAGAATGTTCTTATTATTATAGGAAATATTACGTACACTTATTTCACAATCAGCACATATTATCGAGAATAAGTCGACGAAAACATCAGTAAATATTCAAAAAATAAAAGAGTGGAAAAATATTACTAACAAGTAAGTTCTTATTGCATTTGTTATGTGTACAAATAGGTACGGTATTGTTTACGTGATTTCGTATTCCTTTTTTTTAGATTTAATGAGATAACAGGTAAACGCCGATCAGATGGTGAATTGAAATTATCTTGGAAAAGAATGAAGTTGTGTGCTAAATCAAACTTATATACATATAAGAGGGAACAATCGAAGACAGGGGGTGGCGGAAAACCACCATCACCTTCTCCTGACGACTTGGAAATAATGTCAATTGCCCCTCACGACTTTATTGTTGAAGTTAATAATTATGATAGTGATGCAGTGGTAAATAATATTACTTACATGTCTTACAAATTTAATTAAAATTAAAGAGCTTTATTTTCCATTACTTTAGTACCTAGGTAGTGCTTTGAAATCTACTGTTAAAGCATACAATTTACAATCCAAAATTATTTTCCGAATATTCAAAATGTAATATACTTAGTAATAATTTAATATAAATTTCTTTATAATTAATTATATTCAAAATTGAAATGTCACAAATTCATACATAGTGGTCTATATAACATCATAACACACATTACTATATTATCTACACAGTCTGATTATAATTTTCTATTTTTGTCTATTAGGTATTATAATTAATAATGTATATTACCTTTTGTCTTGGATTATAATAATATTTCTACAACATAGAAAATACCTGATTCAATAAAGGGCAAAATAGAGGTAATGACAGGAAAACATGTTAATAAATGTTTTAATGATTTATTTTAGAATCCAGTGACTGTGGCTACAACTTCAAAAGAAGTAGTAGAAAATCCAGAACACAATGTTGTATATGTGCAAGGTAAATAATACTGATTGAATATTTATAAAAAAGCAAAATATATTATTGTTATAGTTACAATCATATGCACACAAGTTTGTAAATATTATACATGTTAATTTCCTAAAACTCTTATATTTATATACATTTTTAGAGATAGATCCAACAACAGATACAGAAAGTGCCGAAATGGTGAAAATAACCAACAATAATACTGTTATTACTAGGGATATAACAAGAATAAAAAACAGGAAAAATAGCTTGCAAAATAGGTATGTTGAAAAAATTAAAAAATATTTATTTTATTGGTGTACAAGGTTAAGTGCACTTTTATTACCCTACAATACTTTGTAAATGTGTAAAATAACTACAAAACTTACATTAAGTATTCCATTTCATTTTTACAGAAGAGAAGATATACACCAAACAATTGTAAAAAGTAACACAGAGTTTAAAAAAAGACAACTGGAAATGATGGAAGAGGAACATAAATACAATATTAAAATAGCTAACCTAAAAATTAGAAAATTAGAATTACAAATATCTTTATTAGAAAGTCAGAAAAATACAAGTTAAATAGCAGCTTAACGTGTTTATTATGGTGAGTGTATAGAACGAGAATAGAATAGAATGATTTTTATTAAATATAGATTATTACAGAATACTTATTGAAAGACATTTTTTATTTACCACTGGTTCGGAAAATACCTCAGTACTGGGAAGAACTAGTAAGAAACCCAGCGGGACTTTTTTATAAACATAATATTTCTCTTAACAATAATTGTATTTGTACAATTTTTAAATTAATTTTAATAGAACCACCATGGTGGCGATCACCTCAATTCCAGTATTTCCAATATTTTCATTTATGTATTCTTTGATATTATAATAACCCTTTTTATACAATTTTTCTTTAATAAAACATTTAAACTTGTTGACAAATTTTGTATGAGAGAGACCTCTTTTACAGGAAACGAGGCATTCCATCTTAGTCCTTACGGGTGACAGCGCATCTGCATTTTAATTTGTAGTTGAGGATAGATGTGGATGTTTATGTGCCACAGCAGCTACTTAACATCAGATGGACTGTGTGTGTGTGTGTGTGTGTGGTAGACTGTGTTTATCACCATTATCCTATTAAAACTAAATATTTGAGACTATATCAGATACATGTTTGTAAATATTCTCATATATGAAACTATTCTTTTCAGGTACTTATTTGCTGCAAATATTTGTTCATCTTTTATTAATAATTAAAATAAATAATTATAATTAATATGCATTTTATTTACATAACAATGAAATATAATATGCAATAGTAAAAAACTATAATAAAAAAAAACTAAACATAACTACTTAGTTATCATACAGCCCTACTCCCCGTGGACCCGTACACCTCTGGAAAGGAAATCCGGCTGTGAATGTAGAGGAGGGACGATATTTATTAAAAAATCTAAACAGATCTCTACAGCACTTAAGTCTTTATATAATATAGCTTCATATTGATGTGGAATGTGCTGTACCCCGCATCTTTCACTGAAACACAATAATTTATGTCCTAAATAAAAGCATTTTGCTCAATTAATGAAATATTATCACAATACTCCCCTGAATTTATTCCATATTGGTGAAAATTGTAATATGTAGTCGTTATTCTTTGACAGCTGACAACGGCTCTGCAGAAAGATTTTTCTTTATAAATGGGTATTGTGTCTGAAATCAAAAAGAAATATTATTATAATTGTCTTATACATTTATTGATCTTTAATGTAATTTTATAGCAAAACTTGGCCTCTAAATAACAAAATAAAATAAATTATATATACATATCTTCAGACAATTGAAAAAAAAAATTGACAATTTTATAAATATAATTATAAATAGTTATATAAATATGTAAAAAAAACTGTTTACCTACTGAAAATGAGTTTCAATAAACTGTCTTCTCCTAATATTTCCCCTTATTGATGGTGGAATATATCTTTGTACTATAGGTTCTGATGAATATTGTTCAATGCTGTCTCTCTCATCAGAAAATACATCTTCTCTCATGTCGATGGCCATATTGTGTAATACAGCACATGCAACAATTGTTTTTTTTGCTGTTTCTATATCTCCAAACATACCTCTTAATAGGCAACGAAACCGTTGCTTCCACAAACCAAAACATCTTTCCACCGTGTTCCTGGTACGGATATGGCTCCTATTATATCTTTCTTCTTGTGGTGTTGTGGGGTTCAGCAGCGGTGTAAATAAGTAAGGAGTACAAGGATAGCCACTGTCACCAAGTAATATTCCAGAGAATGCACCAGCCTCAAACCTCTGTTTTAGTCTACATTCTCGGAATATTCTGGAGTCATGTACACTACCACGCCACCTGGTAACAATGTCCATGATTTTCAGGTCAGCATCACAAACCACCAGTAAAATAAGAGCTCATTAGTACTTTATGTTTTTCTGGTATATTTTAATATATATTTATTACCATGAGATGTCAAACAAATTATTTTCTATTATGATAAAGTAGTTATTAAGAGACAATCACATCTATTTAAAATATTTGTTTATTACCTGTACATTAATTGAAGAAAATCCTTTTCTATTAATATATAACTGACCCCCATCAGCATTTACTTTCTTTACTCGTATGTGAGTACAGTCAATTGCACCAATTACTGTAGGAAAATTAGCAATACTGCGAAATTTCCTAATGGTTTCCTGCTGTTCATTCAAAGTAGTAGGCATTTTAATAAATTCTCGGGACTTCCCACTATTTTTTCTCCGAAACGTTTTGAGAACCTATACTTATACCTAAAATTTTCGTCACTCAATTCAAACGGATTCACACGATGTCGATGTCTATCAGGTCGCCGAGTGGTCTCCAGCATGTCCAAATCTTCTAAATCCATCAAGTCAATCATGTTAATATCCATTTTTAACGATTTTAATAACACCAAATGAAAACAACGCTAACCTCAAATTAAGAAGTACCGACCGAAATTGAGGTTAGTTATATCGATATATCGAAATATCGATATTTTTTAGTAAAAATATCGATATTTATCGTCGATATTTTATGTCGCGATATATCGACATATCGATATTTATTTTAGAGTATCGAATTCGTATCAATTTCGATATATTTTAAAATGTTGTATCGTTTTTTTCGTCGTCCAACCGTTAGTAGATAAAATTTTGGACCTTATCCTTACAACATTCAAATGATGACGATATATCGATATCTATCACGCGATATATATCGATGCTGTTTATAAATATCGATTCGATATATATCGATATATTTTTTAGTTAGTATAGTACCACAAACTATATAGAAAGGTTAGTACCATAGCTAAACTAGGGGTCTCGGAAGTTTAACTTTAATACCATAAATAATCCTTGAACCAGAGATAATCTTCGTTTTGTAATAACGTTTTTCTTAGTTTATAGTTTAAATCTATTACTAACTCCATTACTATACTTAGTCCGTGTTTTGGAATAAGGCGGCTAGGTTTTAAAAATCGAATACCATTTATTTATTTAAAAAAAGATTCTCGGTCTTGTCACAAGGTTTTGTCAAACTTGTTTAGTCGTTGAGAAAATGGAATTGACTCGAGAAAATTCAAGAGCGATGATTTATTATGACTTTCGAAGTGGTTTAACACAAAAACAGTGTGTTGACCGGATGATTTCTGCATTTGGTGATAAAGCCCCATCCAAAACCACAATATATCGCTGGTTTGCTGAATTTCAACGTGGACGTGTCAAGCTCAGTGATGATCCCCGTCAAGGTCGCCCAAAAACTGCAGTCACCCAAGAAATTAATTAAATTTTTAACAGTGGTAGAGCCACGCGGCAGCTTTTGCTGTCGCACGGATGGGCCGGCTCGAACCGGGGTGGTACCACGACCTCACAGAATACCAGCGTGAAGTAGAGGTTTACCTCTGCGTTTCGCTTGGTGAGTGCAGGTGGCTGGAGGCCCTTTTTACTGGAAATGAGGCATTCCATCTTAGTCCTCACGGGTGACAACGCATCTGCATTTTGATTCGCAAACGAGGATAGATGTAGATGTCTATGGGCCGCAGCAACCACTTACCATCAGGTGGACTGTGTGCTCGTTTGTCACCTTTATCCTATAAAAAAAAAATAAAAAAAAAAAAAAACGTTGATGCTGCGCGTAAGCTGATTGAGGAAAATCGACATGTGACATACCCCGAAATTCAGGCAACTTTGGACATTGGCATGAGTCAAATACAAATAATCTTGCATGAACAATTAGGTGTAAAAAAGTTGTTTTCCCGATGGATACCGCATTCACTCTGTGAAGAGCAAAAAGCGGCTCGCGTTACTTGGTGCGTCAGAACTCTCGAAAGATTCCCACGCAGGATCCTCAAATGCTGTATACAACATCGTATCAGGTGACGAATCCTGGATATACGCGTACGAACCCGAAACAAAAAACCAGTCACGAGTTTGGGTGTTCGAAAATGAGTTAAAGCCAATAAAAATTATTCGTTCACGGAGTGTTGCAAAAAAAATGGTGGCCACGTTTGTCTCCAAAACCGGCCATGTTACGACTATTCCTCTTGAGGGACAAAGAACGGTTAATGCAGAATGCTAGCATTTGTTTGCCACAGGTCGTTTCTGAAGTCCGTAAAGAGAACTGCAACCGCCGCATCATCCTCCATCACGACAATGCGAGTTCTCACACCGCACACAGAACAAAAGAGTTTTTAAAGCAAGAAAACATAGAATTATTAGACCCATCCGCCGTACAGCCCCGACCTAAGCCCTAATGATTTCTATACTTTCCCTAAAATAAAGAATAAATTGCATGGACAGAGATTTTCATCACCTGAAGAAGCTGTGGACGCCTACAAAACGGCCATTTTGGAGACCCCAACTTCCGAACGGAATGGTTGCTTCAATGATTTGTTCCATCGTATGGAAAAATGTGTCAAATTTCGCGGAGAATACTTCGAAAAGCAATAAATACATTTTTAAATAGTAATGTTGTGTCACTTCCTTGATTCCCGAAATTTTCAGTGCCGCCCTCGTATATTAATATTATAAGGGGTTAAAATGAGTCATAAATATAAATTAAGTACCTTGAAAAAATGTATGTATTTTCGTTTTACTTTAACAGTTATTCATTAAGACGAAAAATTAAATTCATCTTGCAGCAAAATCAATATCATAAATCACCATGGCAGCTATAATATCATAACTAAGGAAATGTCAAATACCTATATTTTAACGAAATACAAGATTCCAAAAGGAATAAAATTTACCTAATTTTAATCATCGTTTTCCACAAGCAAAACTCTATTCTTATCAACTCTAACATTAGGTGCGCTCTTTAACTTCTTAATAAATTTTTCAGCAATCCTATCATCAACTTCATTTCCTGTTATATCGGAATATTCAGCAAGAACTTTTTTCTGTAACCTTTTAAAAGGTACCTCATTATCCTTTTTTTGTAAAACAGACAATATAACTGCATGCCAATCAAACTTTTCTTTTTGATTAACACATTCTTCATTTTTAGCTACATTTTGATCATGAAGAGAAACTTCAACTTCTTCTTCTACTTGTACTTTTGGTTTCTTTTGCTGAACCTTTATTTTATTAACATTGTCATTTTCAGCATCATTTTCAACAATTTCTGGAATGGTTGTTGCTGTATCCTGACGCTTCCTTTTTTTGTTTTTATTTTTTCCTTCCGATTGATCCTCATCTTCTGTTTTTGTACCATTAGTTTTATTTTTATTCTTTTTGCCTTTCTTTTTCCCTTGAATATCGTCAACTTCTTCATCAGCCGGTTGTTGTTCCGCACTCTGTAATTCGGCCTCATACTTCTTACGTTTCTTTTCTTCTTTACGTTGTTTCTTGGACAATTTTTTCTCTGAGACATCATTATGCCCATTTGTTTCTTGTGAAATGTTGTTTTCTATTTCATTTTCATCTTCAGTCTCATTTTCTTTTTTATTGCCATTCTTTACATTATCATCAGAATTTCCGTTTACTTCTGACACACCATTCTTTGGGTTTTGATTTTTATTTTGAGCATTCAAATTAGCTAATTCTGTAAGTTTAACGGAAATCAAATTCCAAGCCTCATCAATATCCTTTGGATTAGTCTTTTGCCCACATACATTCTTCACAAAATTAATGAATTTAGGTTTCTTCCTAGGTGTGTTATTGTGTTTGCTAATTGTTTCTATAATTTTGCGAACATTTGGAGAAGTATTCTTGTATTCGTCTAATACAGATTGCAACATCTCAACCCAAGCATTTTGCTTTTTCTCACCTTTCTTTTCTTTTGCAGTAAAACCTTTTCCAGAATAACGCTCTTCTTCTGTGATACATTTGATATGCGCTTCATAATCATTACCTCTGAAAAATAAAAATATAAATTAGAATATACTATATTAATAATACTTCTTGAAAGTCACTCTTTTGTTTCATTACTACATAACAACTACATTAACTTATGTATGTTAAACCACTGTAAAAATTAAGGGTTGGATTTGCAATCGTTTGGCTGGAGCTTGGGTGAGTAGGTATTGTATTTGGTAGAGGTTTGGTTTCCGATTATAACAATATTAATAAATAAATAGCATTAGAAGTTAATAATGCACTGTTTTCGAGAAAATAAAATAAAGATATTTATAACCTATAAATGGGTAAAACATGGAAAAATAAATACAATATTACTGTGAAAGCTGGATAGCATACATAATTTTGAGTAAGTGCGACAAGGACGTAAGACCATGCCAAAAATTAGTGTCACATTATTGACACTCGACAGAAAGTATAGACCACAGAAGAATAAAAATACCATATAGGTATAATCATGTGACACTAGTCTCTGACATGGACTGACGTCCTTGTCGCACTTACACAAAATTATGTTTACTATTCAGCTTTCACACTAATAATGCAATTATTTTTCCATGATTTATTAATTAATACGTTATAAATAAAAAAAAATTATTATCTCAAACAGTGCATTTACCTTTTAGTGCGAGTTGTATCGTTATAATCGGGGACCAAACCTTTAACCAAATAAAACACTTTACTAACGCAAAATTCTGTCCAACGATTGCAAATCCAACCCCTTTAGGACCGTTCAAATTCCCCTCATCATCAAAAGTAAGCAAAGCTCTTACCCCCCACCCCCCCATGCTTACGTAAACATTTATACACTAGACGTCTATATTAGACGACATTTTAAACCATGTGACATTGCCGGGAGTAGACCAAAGGTAAAACAAACATTAACTTACAATACATCAAATCTGATGACAAATGAATAGCGCATGTGTAATCGTGTGAAAGAGTAAAGGTGAATCCCTGAATGTATTTCGCTTTCGAGCGTAGACAAGTAGGGTTTCAGAATATCCGAAAAAGTACACAGTGAGAGTGTGCAGGAGAATCAGAGGCAGTCGATTTTGCGTCGCTCAAAAGAACTCGGCCTTTCGCAAACCACAACTTGGCGAATTTTGTATGTGACTTGGGCTTGCACCCGAACAAAATTCAACTGACCCAGGAACTGAAGTTAAACGACCATAGACAACGACGTGTATTAGCTGAATGGGCTCTGGAGCAGTTAGCAACTGACCCTAATTTTCATCGAAAAATCATCCTCAGCGAAGAGGCCCATTTCTGGAGTTCAAATTCGACAATTTTGTTAGTTTACGAACCCATTCAGGGTTCGTAAACTAACAAAATTGTCGAATTTGGGACAATACCAATCCACATGAAATCCAAAAGTGTCCAATGCATCCCGAATATGTCACTGTTTGGTGTGGATTTTGGGCTGGCGGTATCATCGGTCCATATTTATTTGAGAACAACGTTGGCCAGGCCATCACTGTCAACAGCGAGCGCTATAGGTCGATGATTACCAACTTATTTTGGCCTGAATTGGATGATCTGGACACCAACGGCATGTGGTTTCAACACGACGGCGCTACGTGCCACACAGTTCACGCCATATTGGATATTCTGCAGGGGCAATTTGAGGGCATGGTCATCTCACGTGGAGGTGATGTCAACTGGCCACCAAGTACGTGCGATTTGACTTTTTCTTGTGGGGCTTTCTAAATCTAAGGTCTATGCGAATAATCCACAAACCACAGCAGCCCTCAAAGCCAACATAACCCATGCCATCAGATTTATGCGCCAGTCATGGAAAATTGGACATTTCGGATGCGGTCCACCCAGAGAAGCCGTGGTGGACATTGAATTTATTTGAATAATGTTATATTCCATACAGACGACGAGAAATTAAAAAGAATAACTGAAAAAAACATTACATTAAAAGACAAAATATCGACATTGGAGCAGAAGCTTATGGTCATAGAAAGAGAGAAAAGAAAATACAACTTAGTCTTCTTTGGCATTGAGAATGGAAAATCAGAAGCGGTACTAGTAGACTACCACAATCATAGAAACAGGCACACATCTAAATAGCCAGGAAATCAGCAATAAATATAGAATTGGCAAGAATAAAAATGTTAAAAACTTTTTGTCGTCATCTCAGTCACAACGCTATGGAAAAAACACAAGATTTTGAAAAACAAGTCAAAGCTGCCGCGAGGTGTCTAAAGAAAAGAAGATTATTCTAAAGAAGTGTTAGATCAGCGCAAGCAATTACAAGCCCAAGTGGAAGAGGAAAGAAAGAAAGCAAACATACTTTTATTAAAACATGACAAAATAATAGTAAAGAAATCATCAGGAATAAATAGAGAAAAAAGAAAAAGAGAAGGCCATGACTCACCTAACTCGGCATCCAAATCGACTTAAAAGGCAATCCAGCTTCTACATCAGCCAAGGGAAAAGAAATCTTAAAACCCAACATACTTAATTACGTTGAACGAGGAAGATCTGCTTCAATGTCAGAGATTCCAAAAAACCTGTAATGACCACAGGTACTCGAAATCGACTTGGAACAATTAATACCAAAAGTACACATACAACAACTGAAAAATGCACCCCAAGACGGTTGGTCACCGTGGGGAAAGAAGACTAAGACTAAAGAAAAAGAGAAACCTAACAATATACACATAGCCACCCTACACACACTTTGAGGACTGCAAAAAACTTCTTGACTTACGAGATAGCTTTGGGTAATATTAAATGGGATATTCTTGGTATAAGTGAAGTAAGACGAATAGGAAACTGCATCAAAGAGTATGACGACTACATTCTGTACTATATCGGTGAAACCAAGGGTCGAGTGGGATTTATGGTGAAAAAACATCTAAAGAAACAAATCATAAAGTTCAAAGGCATATGCGAAAGAATAGCTTTACTAAATATACAGCTACAAGGCTATAAAAACAAGTGTACTATAGTACAGATATACGCACCAACAGAAGCAGCGGACGAAACAATAAAAGATGATTTCTACAACCAACTTGCAACTACACTAGAAACTGTCCATAAAAACGTTATCGTCATGGGAGACTTCAATGGGAAAATAGGTAAACAAAAGCACGGTGAAGAGACAGTAATAGGAAATTATGGCATAGGAAAAAGTAGCAGGAACGGCAAGAGAATTGTAAATTTAACCGATTCGTTGCGGCACCGATTTTTGACATCTTTTAGCTGTGGCGGCGAACAAATATTTCATAACACGCCTGGCGTGCCACGGCGCCTATTGTGCCATCCGCCATGTGTAAAAGTAATGTTCTTTTTTATGCTTTTTTCATTTGTCTAGACCTAATTAAGTTTATTTGACATCAAACATAAGTTACAAATGGAAGGATACTTGTTTTTAGTGGGTAACTACGTGTTTTTTTACGTGTTTTCTTTGAAATTGAGAGTAAGTGACTTTTTTCATGAAGAGATTACAAATCTTTTGTACTATTTACTGTTTTATAAAAAAAATATTTATATAAGTAGATACAGCTAAATCACCCTGGAAAACCTTGGTTTTTTTTTAAATTAAATTTTCATCTAATAATAATATTTGTAAATATCAAACAATCAAGAACCTTAATTTGGAAAAAAATAAGGTTTATGATTCATTAATATTTACAAATGTTAAATATTATTTAATGTTATACAAATGTAAAAGTAAAGTCGATTCGAAAACGTCTAATTAGAAAGAATGCAAACCAAGTGTTTTCAAACGGAAACAAATACCGGCGCTATACGGCGGCAGATTGACAAAAGACTATTTATTAGCGAACTTTTTTTATGCATGAACGGTTTCAAACTGCTTCAAGCAAAAATAAACCATATACCATATCACAAGAGCACATGGTACTTCGTAGGTCCTTCGGGCAAATTATAGTAATAAGTCGGCACTTCAACCATTTTAAGCAAAAGAGATAAAGGCATTGTTTTTTTTTAACAGAAGAGTTGTTTTTTAGAAACTTGTTTACAACTTGAGTTTGTGAGCGATCGCAATGAGTGCTATTATTTGTTCATTTGTTTCTTATTAGAGTATTTTTCCACAACATGTTTTAAAAACCTATAAAGTAAAAACGGTACCATGTACAAGTTAAAAAAGGTTGTCAACTCCTAAAAATTTCAATTTTTCAAAATATCCAGAAACGAAGCCGCAGGCATGAACTACTTGCAAAATAATGAATATTTTGCTCTGGATAAATTTTCCAAAAAAGCAATTTGAGCGAGTTATAACGATTTTTAAAAAAAGAACACGCCTCGCGTGTCATACGCCACACAGAAAAGTATTGAATGGCACGCCTGGCGTGTCACTCGCACTGAAACGGTTAACCATACTAAATAAAGTTTTCAAGAAAATAAAAACCAAGAAGTGGACTTGGATATTGCTGTATTTAACTTACCAAAATGAAATTGACTTTATAACTAGTAATCAACCCAAGTTTTTCCAAGATGTTAGCGTAATAAATGATTTCAATTTCAATAGCAACCATCGTATGGTCAGAACAGTACTATTTCACAAACAACAAAAGAAACAATTAAATCCCAGCGTAAAATGGCAGCTTGACACTGCTGTGTTTCGTATGGTGAGTGTAGAGAACCGGAGACCCATTTTACTGGAAAAGAGGCATTCCATTTTAGTCCTCAAGGGTGACGACGCATCTGCATTTTGATTCTTTGTTGAGGATAAATGTAGATGTCTATGGGTCACAGCAACCACTTACCATCAGGTGGACTGTGTGCTCGTTTGTCATCCTATCCTATTAAAAAAAAAACAACGAAAACACTTTCACCAGAATTAAAATACCCGCACGACTGATACAACGTCTCAAAGCAACATAACAACCAGAGATATAGAAAAAACACAAGAAATTTACAACATAGAAACAAACAATATTTATAGAAAGAAGAACAAATCAACAAAAAACGAAAATACACTGAGCTCGAAAACAATAGATCTCATTCAAAAACGGAAAGAACTGCTTAAAAATAGAAGAAATAAAACAACGTTACATGAAATTATTGAACTAAGTAAGGAGATAAGTCACAACATAAATAAGTCGAATAAAAGAATAAAATGTATCCAAAACATTACTAAAACAGGAGGTATCAATAAAGCACTTAAAGAATTACAACGCTATGAGTCCCGAAAATGAAAAGCAAAAACAACAAGGACGAAACAAGAAGACAGCTAATTTTAAATATAGCGATAGACTATTATCACAAATTAAACTCTTTTCTTTCTTTTTTAAGAAAAAATACTACAAAATCTATTAAACTCTACCGAAAACACCTTAAAATTCAACATAAACCTTGAAGAGAAAACAGAAGAAATCCCTTCGATTCTTGAAAGGGACATTCAGCATGCGATAGAAACACAGAAAAATTATAAAGCTCCTGGACTTGATCATATAACCAATGAGATGATGAAAGCTACATGGTCAAAAACAACAAAAACTTACTAACTTGTTTAATCTTCTCCTAAACACAGAACCCATACCTTCACAGAGGACAATAAGTACTATAATACTCATCTTTAAGAAAGGAGATAGATCAGGAATGGGAAACTATCACCCAATAAGACTCATGTCAGAAACACATCACCAAAAAAACTTGAAGAACAAGAATCAAGAGAACAGACTAGATTCCGATCGGGATTTGCAACAATTGATCACATACATGTGGTAAAACAGCTCATTGGAAAATGTCAAGAATACGATTATTGTGATATTTGTGGACCTGAAAAATTAAGGAATAGAAAATAAATATATATGGATAATAAAAAATGTGTATTCCAATAGCATCCAAATAGCAAGAACCAAGCTAGAAGCAGAGAGGGAAATTTTTCCAATACACAGGGGAGTGCGGCAGGGAGACCCACTCTCACCAAAACTTTTTTCATCCGTGCTAGAGGAAATCATCAGGAAGATGGAATGGGACAACATAGGGATTAACATAACTGGAACACATTTAAATCATTTAAGATTTGCAGATGACATAATACTTATAACAGATAACCTGGAAAGCCTTAAAAACATGCTCCAAGATTTATCATGTGAAAGTAAAAAGGTGGGACTAACAATAAACAAAACAAAGACAAAGATAATAACAAACAGCTGCAGGTGGCCGGAGGCCCTTTTTACTGGAAATGAGGCATTCCATCTTAGTCCTCACGGGTGACAACGCATCTGCATTTTGATTCGCAAACGAGGATAGATGTAGATGACTATGGGCCGCAGCAACCACTTACCATCAGGTGAACTGTGTGCTCGTTTGTCACCCTTATCCTATAAAAAAAAAACTGATCGCAAATAAATATCTCAGTAGATGAGGAGGAAATAGAAATAAGTAAATTCCTATGTATACTTAGGCCAACTTATCGCCTTCAACAACCAAATGGATTCAGAGATTGAAAGATAGGTAGCCAATGCCTGGAAAGAGATTTTGGTCCCTCAAAGAAGTGCTAAAAGGCCATCAATATAATATTGCAATGAAAAGGAAAGTATACAATACATGCATATTACCAATCCTTACCTATGGGTGCCAGATCTGGCCAAACACACAAAAACAAAAACTGATTACATACTAAAGAGCCATGGTGAGGAGTATACTGGGTTACACAAAAAGAGATAGAAAGAGAGCTGTAGATCTAAGACAAATTACCAAAATTGAAGATGTAGTATTTAAAACTAGAAAACTCAAATGGAGGTGGGTAGGCCACATGATGAGAGAGAATAGAAATAAATGGACAAAAGATATAACAGAATGGCCCCTAGATAACAAACAAAAAGAAAACTAGGACGACAAAGAAAATGTTGGTCTGATGAAAAAGCATGCAGGTCCAATATGGCACAGAACAACTGAAACAAGAGCAGAATGGAGAAATCTGGAGGAGGCCTTCGTGTCGCAGACACGCCGACGCGAAGCCCGATAACAACGACATACTTACCTAATAATATAATATCAACTAAAATTAAATACATAGTGATATTAATAATGTATAATAGTAATTCAATAATGTTAAGGTCAATTTTACTTTTAAAGTTATTTATTTTCATTTACATGTATAATTTTAACTATGAAAGGATAAATTATGTATATTGTGTTGGTAATAAAGGTTTAAAGGTAAAGAGGTAAAGGTATATTCCATACATAATGGCTTCGATAGGTCTTTCAAAGGAATAAAAAATTTCAATGATATCTCACACACACTTTGTTTTATTTAAATTTAAAGATTGCTTAATGAAAGACCCTTTATATTAACAATTACTAAAACAAATAAATATTTACAAAAATGTTTGTTTGTTATAGATGCTTTGAAATAAACTTGGAATTAACAAATAAAGCAAAGTTTTAAATAATAATACTACACCCAAAATTTATTATTGCACTTGTTCCTCAGAGAGACACAATTAATATGAAAACTCAAGTTCAAAAGTTGAAGGACAGAAGGACTATAACAATATTTCGTCTTAACAAGGTCAAAGCTATTAATGCAGTTTAATCCTTACATTTTGGGGAACAAATGTTATTTTTAAATAATGGCAAAAAAATGTATTTACTGTGTAGAATTTTAAAATAAACAGCATGAGGTTTAAAATTGCTTTATTAGAGACACATTGCTATTGAAAATAGTTATAGAAATGTCTATATGAAAAAGAAAGAAATAAACTTATTTCTCTAATTTTGCTTCACTCACCGACACGTTTCAGCATGGGCATTGTCGTACATGGCATAACATTTGTTTTTATATGGCAGCCAGTGCGTGATGTTATAATAATATCACAAATCACGATTCCATGGCAATGCAATATTGCAGCTTCACGGCCCAAAGATACTCTGTGAGTTACGGATTGTTATAAGAAATAGAGAGTTATGAGTGTTATGTGTACCTATCTATACATTATAGAGTAAATAGAAGTTTCCATAACTGTCTATATGTTATAATGCTCATAGCTACAAGCTACTAAGGATCAATCATTACTAAATTAATTGTAAACTAAGTTATTGAATGTAACCTGTGACATAAAAAAATTATAAACAAAAACATAAAAAGGAGTTGTAGAGTCACCCCGACATCCATTTCCTGCCGGACGTGCTTAGTTTTTTTTTTATAAATTTTTAAAAATCTCATTTTGAGGTTATGTTTTCGTAATGTTTTTGACAATATAAACCTGATTTGTGGGGGCAGAGAGTTAGGGGAGGGTAGCCCAACGCCACTCAACGTGGCGCTGTTGAGGGAAGCTCGGTCTACGAATACTATTTTTGGATTGCTTATAAAAAAACGATCATGAAGGTATAGAGGAGTCTGGTTGCTAGCTTCGCTCGCTCACTTGCCCCTACATCCCCTTATAAACCAACCTATCCGAGTGGGGGTGCCCCAAGTCCTGAGCTCGCTTCGCTTGCTCTTGCACCAAATAAAACACCAAAATGTTAACTTTTATAATTACTTTAATAAGTAAATATATTTTATAACTACCACTATTTACAAAAACTTCGTTAAATAGCAAGCAATCGGTCCAAAGAAGTAGTGAAGTCATCCAAAAACAGGAGGCAGATAATAACAATAAGGAGCACATTCACGTAAACACGGAAGCAACGGAATGACGCTTATGACGCGAGTCGCAAAGTCGAGTATAAACATAGTGATTATATTCTCTTTGGGCGAGTATATCTGTTACTGATTACTGTCAATGTCAAAAGTTCCATATCAGGTATTAATTAGTGATTTATGATAACTTTTAAAAAATTATATTAAATATTTCGACACAGCTCCGGTAACTAAAATTGCATGGGGACGCTTTAAATAAGCTCCCCACAGTGACAGACTCCACAAATTCAGGCGACTTGATTCTAAACCCAACCCATGGAAACGTGTTTAAACCTTTTAACCTAAAATTCAGATAGTACGGAGTTCTTGTTTTCCGCAAAAGCCACTTTGAGATTGGAACTATCTCTCACCCTTGATTAACCTCAAATTTATTGGCCACTTAAGTAAATTCTAGTCCAAATAAAAGCAAAATGCTGTAGAACAAACTATAACTAACTATCCTAATATTTAAATGAAGTATATGTAGCAAATTCATCATTTACATCTACCAAACCATACATACATATCAAGCGTTTTACTCACAGAAAGTCTTTAAAACAATCCATACAAGACAAATTAGGATTTCGGTTTCTACATTTTGTGAGATAATGCTTTTCTACTTTCGGCTTTTGAACAGATTCGCCACAATGCCCACATGTGAACACCACCATATCTTCTTCAATAGTTATCCCAAAATTCAAGCAATGTAAATAAAGTAACTGACATAAACACGTGTTTTATTTAGAAATAATCAAAAATCCAAAATTGAAAATGTCAATTGTCAATACGTCAATATGGCATGTCACCATAGATATAAGATATCTTTTTCTTATATCAATGCCTTAGAGTATTAAACTAACAAGAGACGACATTGGAGAGCGTTCCCCGCTGTCAAAAGTACGAGAGCGCGGATCATTCCCGTTATATAAAACTAGTTGCGCCGCGTACGGCGTCACTTACCAAGTAGTCGTAAGCGTGAGTTGACCTCCAGAAAAATGCCGAGTTGCAGTGTGTTTTCTTGTAAAAAAAGATCACAGACCTCAAATTTACAAATAGACGGCGTTACCTTTCATCTTTAAGTATTTATTTTGATTTCAATAATTAATATAAGCATTAAATCACGAAAATTCTGATTAACATACCTGAGCAGGTAGTGTTGCCAACTTAAAGTATTAATACTATGGTAAGGACTTTTGCACTACTAGAACATAATAAAATTTTGCTTAATTGTAGACAAATGTCGTTTCTCTTTGTTCTAATTACACAAGACAATCGTGTTATTGAATAGTCTTAAATTCATCAATATTATTGTGATCTATTTGCAAAACTATATTATTTCAAACAACATTAATAATCTTTAATTGTTTTTAACGAAATGAAAACATCAATTTAAATTGTTTTATTGTATACATTACACATTTAAAACATTTTAAATAGATATTTTCATTTCATTATGTTACGTTATGAAACGAAAAGAAGGGGTATTTCGAGTATATAAAATGGTATCCTCAGGACTATAATAGTGATGTTCACTTTAATCTTTAGTGTCGATATTTTTATTTGACTATAAGTAATACTTTGTTATATAATACCAAGGTGTTATTTAAAATTATTTTTTGTACAATGTTTAAAAAAGATCTTTGGTTTTACAGTTTTCCAAAAGATCCTTACAGGCGCCAAGTTTGGATAAAAGCATGTGGCAATCATACAACCTGGGTACCTAAACGAACAAGCACTATTTGTTCCGAGCATTTTGACCAATCGGTTTTCGTAATCCAATCAAATAATAAAAGGATACTAAATGAAACTGCTGTACCGACTTTGAAATTATTGGAAGTAAGTTTATTATTTTTCTACAGGTTTATTTTACATTATGAAGGATAAAATTTAAAACATGTAACAAATCGAAATGGAAGGTTTAGTGAACAATATTTATTCATTTTAAAATGTTATTTACAAGTTTATCGTCTTAGATGGTGTCAACCAAATTATTGTTTTCAGATGAGACACGAATTATTAGCGCTTAAATAAATAAATAAGGACAAACAAATAATTTCAGTGTCATATTTATAATCTATTATTATTAAATATATACAGAGTACTACACTTTTGTACTGCAGAATACAAAATATTACCGCTTTTTACGAAGACATTAATTAGTTTTCAATCCTAAGTAAAGTGACGAAAAAAAGTATGTTTGGTTAAGCGTAAACTTCGACCAAGAGATAGCAAATGTTTAATTTTTTTAATTGCTGCATTCCGTTGCTGCGTAAAGGAAGGACAAAAACAAATAAACAAAAAATCACACTTTCACATTTATAATATTATATTAGTATGGATTGTCGAGAATGATATATAAACTTTTGAAACCGGTTTACAATCGGCTTTTCGAGGGTAGAACTATACACTCCCGCTCTCTTTCTCGCTTTAGTAAATAACGTTTCTGAGTGATCAAAAAGGATAGAAGCACAGGATAGTGCGATTCCGTGCTGCCAGATGTAGTTCAACCCTAAGCCTTAAAACGGTTTAACTCTATAGGTTGGGTAAAATCTGTAAAATTAGACCGTTTAAAACCCCTGTACAGATAACCTTTCCGGTTAGTCATGACATTGAAAATTGTAAAAATATTTTATAGACTAAGCATATAATATATTTTTAAGCATACAGGAACATTATTTCGATAATGATTACGTTCCACATAACATTGAACTGGCAAACTTGGTGATGGAAAAATATGCAAGCACCAGAATTAGCCACCTCGCAAAAAAGAGTGATCCCAAAAAATGTATTCGTCACATATACCAAACTTATTAAATTTAAAAACCAGTTAAAATATAATATAATACTTTTTCAATTTGTTTTAATTTTCGTAATTTTGTATTATTATATTGTACCTTATGTATTTTTTTTAATTTACACTGAATGTAATATTACTCATTAAACATTTGTTCATTTTTATTTTATTTAATTTGCTAATGTAACTTGCATAAAATTTAATCGACATATCCATATCGACAAGGCCCTCGCACTAGTTGTTTATAGCTTATGCACTGTAACGATGAGACATTTATAAGAGATTTTCAAGGTTGTGTGCATTTTGCTTAATCGTGTGCTCATATTATGCTGTTTGCGTGCGTAACGACGTGGCCCAATGTTTACGATTTGCTTAGTGTGCGTTACCTCGCCTCCCGCTAGAAGTGACAGACTTTTTTGTTTGGAACTTTATGCGCATGGCGTCTCCTGTTAGTTGAATACTCTAAGATCAATGCATGTCACAAACAGAACACCAGAACAGGAACACTATTAGGCTGACTTTTCACTATTAGGATATACGATATAATATAATATTATATAATCCCTACAGTGCATGATTTTTTTTCGGTAGTGAATAAAATATATGTGGTTATGTAAATTACTCCTAATTTGTAAAAAATTGTGAAAAAAATCATCATAGATCATTTAACTTAAAAAAATCGAGGTTTTTTTTATATGACGCATATGTGTCACAAAATGCAATGTGTACTCATAGACTTTGTATCTTGTGTACTATATTTCTACTCTATATGGGGTTATCTACAAATAACAAAATTTAATGTTTATTAAATGTTTTATTTAAAGGAAAATGAAAACATAGGAACATAAACGAGATCAAAATTACACAAATATAGACGTAGCATGGCTCAATAATATTATTGTCTTGAATTACTACCTACTTATGAAATGACAATACAATTTTTGTCTTTGTTTAGACATAGTGAGACATTACATTTCTGGCAAGTCACAAAAGACTTTCCTTTATATCCTGGTAATTTGCAACGCTGCCTAAGGTTACACCAAAACGAAAAATCGTCAATACCATCTATAATGGATGTAAGTGGACTGTATTTATTTATGACTGATTAATTAATGACTGACTGATCTGAGGTTAGCTATACTAGGGGACTGCTCGAAGAAAAGATGGTACTTTTTACTATACTGTATTATACTATTTACAATATTCGGCACTATTAAAATAAACTATCTAATATGTACAGAGAGAGGTCTTCAGTTGTGGAGTCTTGATTTGCTGTCTTGAGTCTTCTTTTGTAGTCTTCTCGAGTGCCGCTTCCGAAGTGAAATGAACGCCGCACAGACCAAAACGCCCTTCTTATATTTCGCAAAAGAGCATCTCAGTCTGTGGGGTCCGCCGCACGATGGTAATGAAGCCGCACGCGCGCTGATTGGTCGCCGACATCACGTGATCAGCGCCGGTGTGCGGGGTGCGCGGGGCGTAACGGGGTACGAAGGGGCGACGGGGCGGCGGGTCTCTAGCTGTCCTCAACATCCTCCCCCCGGCGTAGCTCGCGAGCCCAATCTTCTCTCGGGAGGACGGCGATCTTCCTGACCGGCCGCCGCAGCAATCCGCCCCTGGTCCGCACGTCCACGTTGCGCACCACGCCGTCTGGTCCGGGAAAGGTCCGTGTTACAATTCCCCGCGGCCACACGTTCCTTGGCATGCTACTGTCTGCCACCACGACGAGGTCCCCTTCTTGTAGCTGTCGCTGCTGCACATCCCGCGAGTCCCCGCGAGTCCCCGCGCGCAACCAGCGTCGGCAGGTACTCCTTCATCCAGCGCTTCCAGTACTCGTCGGGAAGTCCTTGCGCCGCTCTCCACGCCCGACGATCACTAGGCGTGCACTCGAAGGCGCGATGGTCCCAGCAGCAGGAAGTGGTTGGGTGTCAGCGCCCCTTCCTCGTCGATGTCGACCGCTACGTGCGTCAACGGTCGAGAGTTCACCGTGTTCTCTGCTTCTGTGAGGAGCGTCGCCAACGTCTCCTCCCGCGGGCTCTTCTGGTGTAGAGTGGCTTCGAGCGCGGTCTTCACTGAGCGCACGAGACGCTCCCATGCGCCTCCCTGGTTCGGCGCGCCCGGCGCGATTAACTTCCAGTCTGTCCGCCGAGTCAACGCGTAGTCCTTCAGCAGGGGTGCCCACTCCTCCATTGCCCGTCGTAGTTCGGTGTCCGCCCCATGGAAATTTGTTCCGTTGTCAGAGTAGATGACCCGTGGCCACCCACGCCTAGCCGCCATGCGCCGCATTGCCGATATCGCCGAATCCGTCGTTAGGGAATAAACTATCTCTAAATGCACCGCGCGCGTCGTTAAACAGGTGAATAACGCTACCCACCGTTTTTCATGCCTACGTCCTATCGTAACCGTTATAGGCCCGAAATAGTCGATTCCGGTGTAGGTGAATGGTCGCGCGCGTTCAGGTGGTAGATCTCCGATAACCGCTGGCCGTGGTGTCGCCTTGCGTACCCTGCACCGCGGACATCTCCGCTCCGCTTCTCTTACGGTTGGTCGTAATCGAAGGATATGATATCTCGTGCGTAGGTCGTTTACTACCCGCTCCCTGTTGGCGTGGCTTGCTTCCTGATGCGCCTTTTCCACAAGCAGCTTTACAAATTGGTGGCGTCCGTTCAGTATGATGGGCCTCTTCATTTGGCTGTCCACATCGGCTGCGTCGATTCGTCCTCTAGCTCGTAACATGCCATCTTCCAATATGGGGTCGAGCTTCCTCAACGCGCTGCCGGTTGCCAGGTTCTTCCCTCGCTGCAGTCGACTGATGTCTTCAGTGAAGCTTTCTTGCTGACTGCGTTCTATCCACATCCGCTCTGCTCTCTGGATGTGCTGCAATGTCAGTCCGTGCGCCCTTCCTCTTATGGCATCGACGAACTGTAGTATCCGTGCAGTGGCCCTTATTAATCTCTCGTAGGAAGAGAATCTCTCTATGTCCGGCAGGTGTGGAGCGTTCTTGGTGTCGCTCTGGTGCGCCACAACTTCCTCCAGTTCCTCATCATCCTTCGGCCATCTGTCTTCGTCCTCGTACAGGAATGGCGGTCCCGTGAACCATCTGTCGTTCTCTTCTTTATTCATATAATTCACACGCGTCGCTTGATCCGCGATATTGTCTGCGGTCGGTATCCACCTCCATTGCTCGGGTAATGTCTTCTCTGCTATCTCCCCTAACGTATGAGCCACGTATGGAGTGTAACGCGCCGTATCGTTCTGTATCCAGTGGAGCGCCGTAGTGGAGTCTGTCCAATACACTACCTTATCGGCTACCACTCTGTGCTCGCCTTGTACGAATTCCGCGAGTCGCGCGCCTATCAAGTTCGCTTGCAACTCTAAACGCGGTATGCTTTGTGCCTTTATAGGGGCAACTTTCGCCTTGGCCGCCACTAACCGTACCCTAATCGTTCCATCGCGGTATCGTATACGCCAATACGCTGCGGATGCGTACGCACGTTCGCTTGCGTCGTTGAATACGTGAAGCTGACGCTCTACCACTTCCCCCGTAGGAGCATAGCACCTAGGCAGTCGCAGTCGTGACACTTCCTCGACGACTCGCAGCCACCTCTGAAATTCATCAGCTGCCTCCTCGGGTAATTCGTCGTCCCATCCGACCTTCTTCATTCGCTATAGGTCTTGTAGCAGGATCTTGGCGGTGATGGTGAGGTAGCTAAACAGTCCGAGCGGGTCAAACACCGACATGACCGCGCTCAATGCTTCCCTCTTAGTCGGTGGTCGCTGTAGCGCCTTTACTTCCTGTGGCACCGTATTCATAGAGCTGTTGAACGTCAGGGCGTCTTCGTCGGCCATCCATAACAACCCTAGTGTCCTGCCTGGGCTGTCTTGCCTTAAGCCTACTTCTTTAGGCTTGCTCGCCAGTAGTTCCTCCGGCTTGTCTTCCAATAGGGCTGTGTGGTTAGAATTCCAGTCTGCCAAGGTGAAACCGGCCTTATGGTGTACTTTCCTAACCTGCCTTGCCGTATTTACCGCCTCCTCTACCGTAGCATAACTAAGTAGTCGTCCATATAGTGACTACGTACGATAGCGTTAAGCGCCAAAGGATGTGTTTCTGCGTGTGCGCGTGCGTTATGATCCCTAACACTATGTGCGAGAAACGGCGAGCTCCTCGCACCGAAAATCATCGATGTCATAACGTACTCCCGCGGTGGCCTGGATCGCTCGTTACCTCGCCACAGAAACAATTGCGCGGGTTGGTCGCGACGGTCGATCTTCACACGTAAAAACATCTCCCTAATATCCGCGGACACGGCTATTTCGTTCTCCCTAAATCTAAACAGTATGCCCGGTAGGTTTCGTAACAAGTCGGGGCCGTCGAGTAAATAATCGTTAAGACATCTACCGGACGCACGCGCTGCCGCGTCGAAAACCACTCTTGTCTTCCCCGGCTTGTTCGGATTCCGTACGGCGAAGTGAGAAAGGTACCAGCTCTTGGGGTCCTCTCTCTCTATCCCCTCGGCTTCCCTTGCGTATCCTTTTGCCAGGAGGTTGTCTATCTGGGCTGTGTAGGCGTCTCGAAACTCCAGCGACTTGTCCAATTTTCTCTCGATCGTCCGCAGTCTTCGAGCGGCCATCCCGTAGCTGGGTGGCATCCGCACGTTGTCGTCCTTCCATGGCAGTCCAACTTGGTATTGCTCGCCGACCTTCTTGACGGTGCGCTGGGATATCTCGACAGCGCGTTCCTCTTCTCGTCGCGGCCTATTCTTTAGCGAGATACCTATGGAATCGATCTCATACTGCCGTTTGAGGAGTTCCGTTAACTCCTCGTCCTGACTGGCAAACGTTCGGATGTCCCTATCTGACCGTCCGCTAACGCTTACGACGTGTAATACGGTTTCACCGTCTTCCCTACACGTGAATCGCGGCACGGTTCCCTGTATCACCCACCCTAATAACGTACGTGCAGCTATAGGCTGCCTTCGACGTCCTATCCTTAAATTACGGGTGATTATTAAATGCCAGTTGTCGGCGCCTAATAATAATCTCGGTTTTGCGTCGTCATAACAAACCGAACTCGGTAGGTCGCGTAAGTGTTTTAAACGTAAACACTCCTTACTTACGGATTGCGAACCTATCTTTAAATTTGCTATTGTCCGCGCATTTATTCTATACATCTCACTGCGCGTCTTGCCACGTATGCCTATGTTAACTAGCCTGCTATCGGCCTCGCGCTGACTATTATTTACGCCTCTAATATTCAGCGGCTTTACCGGTCCTTCCGTTCCTAACTCGCGCGCTAAGTCGTCGTCGATTAACGAAATAGTCGAGCCTTCGTCAAGCAACGCATACGTATCTTTTTCCCTACCACGTGTTCCACGTAACGTAATGGGACACACTTTCAATAATACGGACGCATTACTACCAACGTTAGACGCGACGAGCACGGTCTCATCCGGTTTTGCCGATGTCTCAGGTGCGCGGGTCTTGCGGGTGTGAAGGAGGGCATGGTGGGGGGCGTTGCAGCCGTCGACGCCGCATTTTTTGGCTTTACATTAAACCGTCGGTGTTTACTATTTAAACACAGAAAACACACCCCCTCCTCCTTTACCCAATTCCACCGGTCGTCCACACCCATTTGTGCTATCTTTCTACACTTGGCGATCACGTGTTCACCCCCGCAACACATACAAGAGGCACTACCGGTGTCCTCCTGGGCGGTGAACGTCTTTACGTCGCCGGCCCTATTCTCTACGCGGCGTGTTAATACAACTCGTTTCGACGGCGGCGCCTCTCGTCCTACGGGCGATTCCTTAGTCGGCGCTACGGACGTATAGGCATGACTCAACGCACGGTCAGCCTCTCTCATCATGAACCTAGATAGTGTAACGATGTCCGGTTCGTCTGCACTTCCGTAGTGCTCCGCATAATCGCACCAACGCGACCGTAAGTGAGGGCTTAGTTTACTAGTTACTTCCCTAGTCAGCATTGGATTTTGCAAATATCCTTTGCCGTCGACGTTCTGCAAAATAAACACAATATTTTGTAACTTAATCGCGAACGAATTCAATTCCTGAGCGGTTTGACCCGGGCGCGGAAGGCGTTTCAGTTCCTCTAACGCTCGATCGATAATTACTTCCGGGCGGCCGAAACACTGCTCTAATGTTCGCATAATATCTGCTGGATCCTTTGCGGTAAACAGCAGTGCCGATACTACCTCCCTAACTTCACCGCGTAGACAGTTTCTTAACCTTGCCATATTTTCCGTATTTGTGAATCCATATAAACGCGTGGATTCTTTCATCGCGGCTTTGAAGGCAAACCATTCCGCGGCCGAACCGTTAAAAATAGGCAAGTCCTGCGTCTGCTTCGCGGCAGCGGGCCTGACTCTAATCATATTCTCTAGAGCTTCCGCTAGTCGCTCTATACCCCTCTCTTTCCCTCGCGGAGTAAGCGACCTATCTCTATCCCTATCTCCCTCTAGCCTACGCTGTGGCGCTGGCGTCCTATGTACACCTACATCCCTATAACACGGCGACGATAATCTACGATACGCGTGGCGATGTGGCGATGGTGATCTATGTACACCTACATCCCTATACGGCGACGGTGATCTACGATCCGCGTGGCGATGTGGCGATCTATGTGTAGCC
This sequence comes from Parnassius glacialis, assembly GCA_033319125.1. Classification (NCBI taxonomy): domain Eukaryota; kingdom Metazoa; phylum Arthropoda; class Insecta; order Lepidoptera; family Papilionidae; genus Parnassius; species Parnassius glacialis. Next base: position 17,234,335 of record JAVANC010000008.1, read on the forward strand.
GATAGAGTGCGGCGTTGGACGCGCGACGGCGACGTAACCCGTACACGACGATCCACCTGGTTCATTTCTACGGCGACTCCACTATCCCTCTGTATCGTTTCTACGCGACGAGGTTGAACCTCATTCGCTACCGTCCTCCCCTGGGCATCTTCAGCGTGGTCGTAACCAGTTTCCCTATTCGGTAGGGCTTGCTCTATCTCAATGCGGGGCGCGAGCTGAGACGGGCGGTAAGGCGACTCCCCCCGCACAGTCTCTACGTTCTCTAACCACCTATCAACGCGTACCCTATTTTCAACTAACTCGTCTTCGTTAATACTTTCCGTATCTGTTTCTTCTTGCAGTTGCGCGACGTCCCTAGCGTACTTCTTCTTAATAAGATCTTCTTCGAGTTGCAATTGCTTCCTCCTAATTGCAGCTAGTTCCTCCGCGGCGTTATATTCGATTTGTTTTAACTTAGCTATCGCGCTAGCTGTCGACCGGGCTAAACGAACGGAGCGGACCGACGGGGCGCGAGGTGCGGGCCTATGTACAACGTCTGTTACAGGCGCGACGGTACGTACTATCGAACTAGTTTCTGTAGACGGAAGATCTTCAATAATCGCGGCGAGTCTCTCTGTGCGCGGCGCGGATGTGCTAACCTCTCCTAAGCGATCGGTCGTAGACACCGACATAGCGGGGCGCGGCGGCGGGGGCGCGGGCGCGGGCGTATATGGGGGCGCGAGCGGGGCCTGGGGCGCGGCGGAGGGCGCTTGTGCCATCGCGAGATAATCGGACGGGGACGCGGGTGCTTCTTCGAATATACGCATTCCTACCGGCGTGTCGTCATCGTTCCGTGTCTTCTGGCTTCGTGTCTTCCTCATGGTCCCACGTTGCGACCTCCGGTCGTCTTCAAAAAGACGTACGTATCGTCTTCAAAAAGACGCACGTATTGGATGTCGTTCCCGCCACAAGGGCGTTACCAGATGGTCACAGTTTGGCACCGTTAGGGAGCAACCACCTGGCCGCGTAAACGCGGTTAAAGAAACAAGAAATTGTCTGGAAACAATATGACGTATATGACGTAGGCGTAACAAGAAACAGGGAAGAAATTAGTACCGACGATCTTCTCTCTTCGTCGACGAACTTCTTTCTTCCTTGAAGATCTTCTATAATGATCTTCTCTCTTCTATAATTATGTTCTTTCTTCTATAATTATGTTCTTTCTTGTTTCTTCTTACTTCTTGCTTCTTTCTTCTGGCTTAAATCCGGCGACGATGGACCAAGAATATAATGGATGTAAGTGGACTGTATTTATTTATGACTGATTAATTAATGACTGACTGATCTGAGGTTAGCTATACTAGGGGACTGCTCGAAGAAAAGATGGTACTTTTTACTATACTGTATTATACTATTTACAATATTCGGCACTATTAAAATAAACTAATATGTACAGAGAGAGGTCTTCAGTTGTGGAGTCTTGATTTGCTGTCTTGAGTCTTCTTTTGTAGTCTTCTCGAGTGCCGCTTCCGAAGTGAAATGAACGCCGCACAGACCAAAACGCCCTTCTTATATTTCGCAAGAGAGCGTCTTAGTCTGTGGGGTCCGCCGCACGATGGTAATGAAGCCGCACGCGCGCTGATTGGTCGCCGACATCACGTGATCAGCGCCGGTGTGCGGGGTGCGCGGGGCGTAACGGGGTACGAAGGGGCGACGGGGCGGCGGGTCTCTAGCTGTCCTCAACACCATCAATTCTAGAATCTCTAGGTGGTACCTTAGCTTTCGGCTTCTTCTTTTTTAGGTCTTCCAGAATATCGGAAATCAGCGATGATGGTCGTCATCTTTTTTGAGTACGTGATGGCCTAGAGAGACACAGAGCTTTAGATGATTCCATCCGAAATTCTTCCATTCTTTTGTACAAGAGGCAACTGTTTATGACCATTACATCCAACAAGTGGTAAAATATTTTCATGTACGATTTCGTTGTACGTATTTTTATTTTATGCTTTCCGATAAAAGAATCTAGCAGATCGAAGCCACCCATGTGTCGGTTGTAGTGACGTATGATATTGGGGCTCTCAATATCCACGTAACGTTTACTCTTCTTACAAAAGCGTTTAACCTTTTCTTTAGGTTCCTCACCAACAAAAGAAAATGTTAGAACAACAAGTTTGTTATCCATCCACATAACTGTAACAACTGGTATTCCATCTACGGTAGTACACCACTCTTCTGAATACCCACGTGATTTCTAAGCTTTGAGTAGTTCTTTATGAGATGGTATCTGTATATTTTTTCTCATACGATCTTTATTTACAGTGCCCAATGTATGTATTCCTAATATGACTAAATGTGACACCAATTCAGGAGAAGTATAATAATTTTCGAAGAACACTATATAATTTTCATGCCTAGGAACACTTCTACATAGTGTATGGCGTCCGCCCACTGGGTGGAGTGATGATCTGATAAGACATGCAGGAAATCCATGGCTGCAGATGGCTCGGGATTGTGCTTTATGGCATTCTTTGGGAGAGGCCTATATTTAGCAGTGGACTTGTGAAGGGCTGTAATGATGATGACGGTGTATCAAAACCAACAGAGAGATTTAACGGTTTGCAACAATTAAAAAAATCGATGTATTTGTCAATTTATGCCGCACTTGTGGTTGGAAATGATCTTATTAAATAAATCATTTTAAATAATTTTCATTCATTTATGACCTACAAAGATGGAGAGGTAATGGATTAAGCAATGTATTATTAAAAAATAATCATTTTGCATTCGTATATTATACATTTTGTATTTATATTTAATAAATTAATTATTTTAATTTAATTACATTTTAATTTTTGTTAAAAATAGTCACCCCCAGACTAGAATTTTAGGCAGTATATTTACATAAATTTCACAAAGACAAACATCCAGACCCGGTACAATTATTTGTAGGCCATACAAATATTTATTCCATGCGGGATTCTAACCCGCGTCTCTCAGTGCCGCAATTCATTGCTAAGCCACTGCTTCAGGAGCCATCCTTTATTTATATCTCACTATTTTGAACCTCATTATTTTGAAATCGTTAATTTTCAAATTTTTTCGTAATTTTTCACGTGCTTTATTAAAACAAAAATAAATTACCAAACACCTGATTTTTACAGTGTTTTATAAATAGCTGATAGTTATTACATAATTCGTGGTAAAAAAAACTTACCAAACATGCCAACGTAACTTTTAGTCAAGCTACGTTGACAATAATGGTGAGTCTTTGGAAGTTTCCGTGACAAATTAGTCAACAGTTTTAATTCGATAAATAAATAGTTGAAAATATTATTACTTTTATCAACAGACTTTGCAATATTATATAAGTGTAGGATAACTTCCACTAAGGGTGGGCGTTGAATGAACGTACAATTTTTTCGACAGTTTATGTGCCGTCGACTGTTAGACCGGTTTATAGTCTACTGCATAGAGTAGAGTAATATATACTGGAATAATATAATAATATCTACTGATTAACTAGTTTACTCGTGAACGACAATTTGCATCGCGCAGTACATAATTACATACACCGTCGAGCGTTTGCCGAAACTGTTTCGCTGGTCACTCGTCGATCAAGCATTCCGTTCATTTCACACCTGCTTGTTTCGACGACTATCTCCCTTTCTCCACGTGCTCGACTCTCGAACTATTAAGTGGCCGCGGTGTTTTGTAAAAATAAGCTCTATAAAAATGCCGATAGATATGAAATAAAATGCGCTTTGCATAGGTCCATGTCAAACGTATTTAGCACTTTTCCTTTATTCACATAGATTGTTACATATATTGACTTGGCAATCGCACTAAACAATCTAATTTAATATAATATGTATTACTTGTGAGATATATTGTGTTTTCATGCGATTGCCAAGTCAATCTATGTATCAATCTATGTGAATAAATTAACCGACTTGGTATTACATGGATCTCACAACTGAACTGAACTAGAAGAACTGAGTTGCGAGACTTGGCTTTTTTTACAAGTTATGTTTTTGATAGTGTCTCATATCTTTTTGTAGATAGTTATATCTACGTTGCTATTTACACCTATTATTCCATTATATGTACATATAATAGGTACACTGATTCATTCACTGCAAATGTAACTTTGTAATACTATATGTTTATATGGGATTACAAAGTTATTTATGCAGTTAGTGTATCTCGAAAACTGGACCGAAATTATAAAATATTTTAATTTTTCCTTGATTTATATACTAAACAATAATTAAATTTCAAATTTGAAGTTTCTATGTCTGCTAGAAGTGCCTTAGAGTTGTGATGATCGGTCAGTCAGTGAGTGACAAAATTAAGAAACTTTGACTAGTTATAATTCTTGAACTACTGGTTCCAATTTAATGAAATGTAAAATATACCGAGTTCATACAATGTCTACTTGGTTAGTAAAAATTCAGGCTTCTAGTTTTATCCATGACGAAGTTATAGGGTTTCAAAAATGGCCTGAACTGCTTCGAGAAAAGGATAGTACGGCCGTGCCGCTTTTTTGCTCGACTTGGCGGGGGCACTGCCGTGCCCCCAGATAAAACGCTTAATGAATGTAAAGAGATATTAAGTTATAAGTCATCCACCGCCAATTTAAAAAGTCATCTGCGAAGAAAACATCCTTCGGTTTATTTATCGGTGTTCGAAGCTGACGATGAACAAGCCGGTCATTCAGCTGGACAAAGGAATCAGGAACAAATTCGCAGTGCTTTGCGTGCGGAACCCATTCCAGGTACGTCAAGTTCTTCGGTGGGAGAACAACCGTCATTTGAGCCAACCCGGCCTTCAGCTAAACGACAAAAAGTTATAGACGCATTTTATACTAAAAAAATTAGTGCAGATCAAAACCTACAAATCGACAAGGATTTACTCGATTTATTTCATCCGTTTTCAATTGTGGAGGAACGTGCCTTTAAAAAATTTTGTATATGGATTCCCGACTATAAATTGCCAACTAGGAAAACGTTGTCCGCGTCATTATTACGGGAAACCTATAATAAAATAGAGGTCGAAATAAGAGCTCGTGTATTTCAAGAAGTTCAAACAATTTGCATTACAACTTACCTTTGGACGTCAAGAGTGACGGAGAGTTACATTGCCGTCACGGGACATTACATAACCAGTGAGTTAGAATTTAAAACTGTATTGTTAAGTTGCTGTCATTTTTCTGGAACTCACACAGCCTCAAATACCGCATCCGAGACTGAGGAAATTCTCAATAGGTGGAATATTAGAGGTAAAGTGAATTTCGCGGTAACCGATAACGCCGCAAATATGGTAAAAGCCATTAAGGAACATCTAGGAATTAAGCATTACGGTTGCTTTGCGCATACGCTTAATTTGTTGGTGGATGATGCATTCAAATTACAGGAATGTTTAATAGATAAAATAAAAAAATGTATCCCATTATAAAAGAAGTACGTTGTCCTCGGAAAGACTTGCAAAATATCAAGTTCAACAGAATCAGCAACCTAAGCGTCTCATTCAACAAGTGAAAACACGATGAAATTTTCTATATGCTTGAACGAATTGTCGAATTGCAAGAAGAAGTGCGGTCAACGTTAGCACTTGTAGACAAAGATTTGCCACACCTCTCAAATGAACACTGGATTAATTGTACCCAGCTATGTCAAGTTTTACGCCCCTTTGAGGAGTTAACGAGGGCAATGAGTGGGCAGCAGTATCAAACAGCTGGTTCAATTATTATTATGGTGTGATGCCTAAAAGAATCCTGTAATTTTTTTTATAGAGAACGCCGAATTTTTACGGAACCAGTTCACGACGTCGCTTTGTTACTGATGACGGGGCTAAACGATAGATTTCAAGCAGTGGAACAGAGTGGTTCTCTCGCTCTGAACACATTCTTAGATCCACGTTTCAAAATGCAGGCATTTTCAGATGCAAACGAGGCTACAAAAACTAAGGAAAAAGCACGGAAACTCGTAGCTGCAATTATTTCTGAAAATGACAGAACAACAGTATATTCGACGGCCATTACAGAAGTAGAACCTAAAAAAGATGGGTACAGTCCTTGAATTATATTTGATAATATAATAAAACAAAGCACGTCCAGCCATATAACACGTTTAGCAAAAGCAATCAAAGAAGTAGATATGTATTTGGCTGAAGATATTTTGCCACGAAAGAATGCAAAATGAGAGTGGAATAGTCCCCTAATATAGTAATAATAATGGTGGGAAAACCATTGTCACGTATATCCCAATTTACTGAAACTATTTATTAAAAATTGTAACATAGTTGTTACGGCCTACAGCTGCCCAATGCAAATGTCGTCTTGGCTGGGGCCCATAGCAGCTCCTTCGACGGGCAGACGTAGGTCGGGCCCAAAATGGCCACGTGAAATTTCCTATCACAATAAACTAGATGGGAGAAAGCTAGAAACCAAAAGTACTTACCAGTATCAGGAGCTAACTTCGCTCCATGGCTTGGGCAGGCCGTGAGTGTGTGTAATGGTGTTTGGTGAACAGTGTACAGTGAGGTGTAAATGTGTGAGGCCTGGGCAAGCGTAGGCGACCAGCAGCGGCCGATTTCCAGGCTGCCCCAAAATGCTGCATCGCTCCAGCCTGCTCCATCGTCGGACCACTTCTTTCTTCACTGTCACTAATTCAGTCACAGTACATTTAACTTACTTCGATTCGCCTAATTCCACACTCATCGCAGAATCGAACACGTGATACCCGACACGGCAAGGACAGTAGCGCAAAATTCGACATTCAATGTCCCGGATTCACTTATCACAAATTATAAATAGGGAATTAAAGCGATCTCTTAACGGATCAACCATTCAGCGTTAAACAAAACTAAGCTCCTTAATTCGACACCAGAATAACACGTCGCGCAAGATTCAAAATACGCCTCATTGACACGCAAATTAATCTAACTAGGCAACCAAAACACAAAAAGGCACTAAACCCGACGACACAATTATAATGATATCCTGACAATTAACCGGGAGAAGCTCTCAAACAATGAATGCACGGCGCGAATCCTAGACCGTATATGTCCTCGACGCGCGTACACAATTCCGCACTCTCGCACGAGTTAAATATCGCACAATTTACATATCTACGTGACGAAGAAACACGCACTTCATCTAGCTATCTAGATCTACTACGGACGCGTGAGTTTATGTAAGAGGGCAGCACGGCTACCCTCTCCATCGCTGGCGGAGCACGCAGCCGCTCCACCTCGGTATTTACCTCACCTACACACCATCAGGTGAGGCGCCAGCTCGAACGCAATTGAATGGCGAACAAATTACCTTTTTTGGCCTAAACAAACCCCCTGATGGCATCCCCTCCTGGGCATCGCAGCACCTTAACAAGTCCTGTACTGGACAGAAGTCCGACGATCCCTTTCAAACACCTATCTGTGCCCCTATGTTTCGTTCCGCAATCCAACCGGATCAGGTCTGCAAACAGCGACGCGACACGAAGCGGCCCTGTGTGGCCTCCTAAGCTTCAGTGCAGAGAGCACCCACAAATTCCACATGAACGTCGTCTCTAGAGAGCCAAACGAAACGCACAGATAGTCCCTAGTATGAATTTTCAACAAGTAGGCATAACCAAGCCATCCACCATATAATCATTTACTCAATAGTGCGGCAGCTGATTTCAATCTGATAATCTCCAAACTAGCTAGCCTTTTAGACAAGTAGTCCTATGCTCATATTTCAACTAATTTTCTAAAGTATCAATGTTCAACTACAGAATTAATTCAAACAAATTAATCACCGATGCACATAGGTCAACTGACAAATTAAACAAAACGATAAACGTAAGACACAGCCCTATTTCTCATTTCAAACAAATATCTTCGACAGTGCCAACAAAATGCGAAAACAAAGAGAGGAATGACTCTTATTCCCTTCGGCACTAATAGGGTTATCCAATTTCAGCCTTCTCTTCAATAAAACACAGTGATAAAACACATCCACAAAATCATATACATATACAAATTTCCAAATAGCGCGTCATTCAATTCCAAGTGAATTCAAATTTTCCTTTCAGCAAAACAGACACAATGATCAAATACAATTACAAAACATACGCACAAGCATTCAAATGGCACATAATTCAATTTCAATTTTCCTTGCAACAAACAAACACAGTGACCAAATATATTTACAAAAACATATGCACACGTATTTAAGGAGTATATTAAATTCACCCTTTTTAATCACAACCGCCACAAATATGAAAATTTTCGCGGAAAACCCAAAAGCATTTTTATTTTTTATTTAAAGCGTCGTTAATTAAGTACTCGACCAAAACCAAATCTAACAATCCCTAACAGCGCAATGCAACGCTCCCGTGGAGCCCTAGTCTTCCCAACAACTAAACAGAGGCCAACCGGGCTATGAACGCGGAACCGACAAAGCGCGTACCGTTAAACAATCGACGCTCGGGTTGTACACCCTCACTGAGGCCGTCGACAATAGAACAGATTGACAAGTGATCTGTTGACGGCTCACAGAATTAGTGGAGGCGGCCGTGGTGGGAGCTAGGGCAGCAGCTACCTAGCTGGGCTGCCTACATCAAAGGTGGAACGGTAGTACCCCGAGCCGCGGCCACTCAGCTGAGGAAGGTGAGAGGGGTCTAGCTGACCGCTGAGTGGCAGTGAAGTCCCTCTCAACATGCTGAGGGAGGGGGGACGACCCCCCGCCCCTGGAGGAACAACCCCCTGACAGGGTGCGCGGCTGAGCGCCCCCGCCCGTGGGAGTCGAGGGCCCGAAGAGCCCTGAGAGGAAACGCCGTTCGCACCCAGACACAAAACGGCATGGTGATAGCCCTGGCCGCGCGATAGCATTACTTCTAAATACAAATTACTACGCGGCTCAAATTCAAATTACAAATTAACAACTAACAAATATAAAAACAATTAACGAGTAACAAAATACCGTTCCTATCAAATCAAGTTAAATACAAATTACACAAATACAAATTACTATTTATTAGATTAAATATAAACCACAATACAAATAAAGATACACATCACAGTCGATCTACAAAAAATGCCTCGCTCAGACAACCGACCCTTTGATAAGTAATCAACCATAATTATACGACAACGATAATTATCCGATTACGTGATAATAACCATCTACCTACCCAACGCATCTCTGGCTCTAGCAAACTCCCGCTTGCGCAACCTACGGGCGTGGCGTTCGCAACTACCCGCCAACAAACAAAAAAAGCAAGCAACAAAGCAACAAAAGAAAGGCGTTTACCTCACCTAAACACCATCAGGTAGAGGCGCCAGCTCAAACGCAATTGGATGGCGAACAAATTACCTTTTTTGGCCTAAACAATAGTAGCAACATCGGTTCCATGCAAACGAATGTTTTCAAAATCAGGACTGATTTTAACACAAAGACGAACAGGATTATCTACGACCAAAGTAGAACAATTGATGTTTTTACATGTCACCCTTAACGAAAATAGGGTTGCAGATTACATGTAAATAAATTTGTCGTGTAAATATGTATATACTATGTAAATATAAATTAATTGATTATGTATATAAAATGACCTTTTAAATACGCCAGGCATAAACAAATATAGGTAATTCTGATTATACGATGAAGTATAACTAGCCTGCCAGTCCCAAGCCTGAAAAAAGTATGAAGGGAAGTTCATTTTACTCAAAAATAGTTAACTAAGACTAATGTTATCGCTTGCCGATCGACGTCTCTCGTTGATCACATCACATAACATCAGTATTATTATTTAACTAACAATTTACTCTAGTCGTCTTTTATCAATTGGCGAATCAACCTAGAATGACAAGTAGTTTATATTGACGTAAATTATTCATTGATCATGTTTTGTCGACGCCATAAACTAGTCGAAAAAAAAACTGTTTAATAAACTAGTTTATCGTTGACGATAAACAATTTCGTTTTGTCGACTGTAAATACGTCGACGGCTCATTCCTAACTTCCACTAGATGAGGTGACGACCTAGTAAAATTTGCAAATGAATGCAGGTGGCGAGGACCGTGCTTTGTGACCTTCCTTGACTACATAAAATAAGTTGTATCTTAAAATAATTCCTTAATCATTGACATACATTGCATAAGTTTATTGAAACTAATTTCTTTGCAGCCGAGTTGCAAATGATGGTTACATTAATGAACAGGACATTAAAAGAAAAGAGAATGAAAGGGAACGCAAGTAAAACGAAGGTTATGGTTTTTGAAAGAGAAGAAAGTAAAACGATATGTGAAATAAGAATAGAAGGAGAGTTGGTAGAGCAAGTAGATGAGTTTGTGTATTTGGGATGTGTGTTTAGCAGGGATGGTAGATATGATAAGGATATAGAACGACGAGTGAATGCAGGAAATAGGGTGAATGGGGCTCTACACTCTATTGTGAAAAGTCAGAATGTGTCCAAAAAGGCACGTATGGCAATTCACAATACTGTGTTAGTACCTACTTTAATGTATGGTAGTGAAAGTTGGGTGTGGCAGAAGAAGCACGAGAGTAGAATAAATGCTATAGAAATGCGGTCATTAAGGAGTATGTTAGGGATGAATCTGAATGACAGAGTGAGACATTGTTTAATAAGAGAAGAGTTTGCAAGATGATGTTGTGACCAGGATTAAGAAAGGAATGCTTCGGTGGTTTGGTCATGTTGAAAGAATGAATGAGGAAAGAGTGACAAAGCAAATTTATGTTGCAGAGGTGAACGTCAGAGTCGGGAAGGGTCTTCCTAGGCGAAAGTTTATCGACCAAATTGGCGATATATTAAAAATGGGCCAAATCAAGAGTACCTCTAACCGACAAACGTGTATGCGTAGGTATATGGATGTGGAGGAAGCGAGAGAGGTGTGTCAGGATCGTGCCAAATGGAAGTTCATAGTCTCTGCCTACCCACTGGGTGACAGGCGTGAGTGTTTATGTTATGTTATGTTATTTCTTTGTTTTGTTTAATCGACCTCTTTAATAACAAAGAAAACCAATTAATTCGTTTCTTATAATAATCTATAATCAATGGCTTACCTCTAACTAGCTGGTAACACAGTCTTACAACTACAACTATAATTTCTCAAGACTTGGCCTAAAGGTCTAGATATCAGGCCATAAACTTCAAAAAAAATACAACTATAATTTTGATTTATGTTTTTATGTTTTGATACATAAAAACATAAATCAAAATTATAGTTGTATTTTTTTATCAAAGAGTATAGTAATATCAAGGAGGTTATAATATTATATATTTTACAATCTCCTTGAGTACCTAATATATATGGAAGTCATGTATTTTGAAGTTGAGTTTGAACTTTGCTCGTAGACTGGTATACCAGTATATAAAAGTACTCTGTGCTGGTATACCATAGACTTAGGATATAAAGGCGTATAGACGACCTGACAGCCCGAAAACGTGTGACCAATTTTGATTTGTTATTGTGAGTTGGCTAGTGATGTGCATTTTATTTAAAAGGGCTATCGAAAAATTTTTGTTCAGAAACCGGTATAAAGACTAAAAAAATAGTTTAGTGCACAGAACTGAATAACTTTTGTGCACTAAACTATTTAATTAGAAATTAACTAAATTTTTACCATGATAGTTTTAAAATAACTAAAAATATTCAAATAACATGTTATCGGGAATAAGCTGCACCCACCTGCCTTTTCCATCATCCATAATCCATTACAGCCTATAAAAATCCACTGCTCAATATGGGCCTCCCTATAGATTGCCTCATAGGGGGGATATTTGCCATCGCTTGGCCAGCGGGTTGTCAACCACAGTTTTTTATTATTTCAAGTTGTTATCAGAAAGATGCTGCTGCCCATCACCTCTTTCAGTTTCCCTTTGTCGGCTTTTATGACACACATGGGACGATATTGGGTAGTGGAAATTCTTTCACCGGCACCACTTGCCTTTTGTTGGACTTTAATTCAAAATGTACAAAATTGCAATAATATCTGAAGAAGCGAGGTAAGTCTACCGATAAAATGAAACAATTTTCTCCAACAATCAGATCGGAAAGTTATAATTTTGACCTTTGGAGAAAAATATTTAATGCCATTTACAATTTCCCCGGAATTTATTTCTTTTTCAACATAATGTTAATCAAATATAAATAGGTAGCTACTTAATTAAGTATCTATTTATTTATATTTTATAAAATGTTTTGCTGGTAAAATAAAAAGCGAGGACACGGAGTATATAATGGCTGCTTTATTTTTTATATAATTATTACCTTTAATATTTATAAAACAGAATCGGAAACAGAAACAAAAAACAAAATTATTTAATCTATACTAATATAATAAAGCGGAAGAGTTATTTTGTTTGTTTTTTTTTTGTTTGTTTAAACACGCTAATCTCTGGAACTACCAGTTCAAAGTTAAAATTTTTGTATATAATAGCCAGATTCATGAGGGATAGCATAGGCTATCCAGCATACAACTATCAGCTAACCTTATATATTGATTTTTGTTAAGTAAGTCGGAAGAAAAGGCGCTCTCTAACTGCTTTATGCACGTGCGCTAGCGTAACATTTAGTATTACATAAATACAATGTTTTACAAAAATATTGGTCTTTGCTCCATCTAAAAAAAAGTCTGCGATACCATATGCCTGTGGCAGCGCCGTTGTCGCGCACAAGCGAAACATATCATAGCCTAAATCGCACTAACAAAGTTCCGAAGTTAAAGCAGCATATATAGAATAGCTCCGAACTACCAATCGGAGCGTTGGCCGCTCCCCGGGCAGAACATATTGCCCGGCGGGAGATCTCCCCTTTTCCTTCCACCAGCCACATGCCTATTTCTTATACATAAGCCACAATAAGTTATTTTGTGAAAAAAAATGGAAAATGAAAAAGTGATTTATGAGCGTTATTATTAGTCATGGCATATTAACCCTTACGAACGAAAGTTACTTCATCGTCAAGACAATTCCATGAAGATAAACTTTGCTCTTTATAGCATACTAGCTGACCAGGCAGACATTGTTCTGCCCTTTCCGAATAACCATTTGCTTTCCCAAAAAAAACTCCTAAAATTGGCAATAAAAAAATTGAGGGTCACTTATCGGAATAAAAACTATCCTATCTCTCAAGTTGGAGCAAACTGCACACAGTCTGCAATTTTTTTTTAAATCGGTTCTATCTGTTGAATACTTACAGCAACACGTGGTGGTTATACTACTAAATTGTAGCTTATATTAAACGTTTGTATTTTTAACATAGCGCCATCTATTAAATATTTACTCAATCCAGTCAACAGATATCGTCATCTGACAGAATCGTTTGGAGCTAACAGATAATTGTGACTGTCAAATAATAGACAAATAATTTTCAATAAAATAATATTGTATTGCGACTATAAATTGAGATGTAAGCTATCCTATCTTTTAAGTTGGACCAAACTGCACATTGACCAAAAATTTCAATGAAATCACTTCAGTAGTTTAGGAGTCCATCGCCGACAAACAACGTGACACGTACTTTTTATATATAAAGATTATTTGGACGCATAGGTTAAGAGATAATGAAAAATTAAAATAATGAACACTCTGCTCGGAGCGAGAACGACCGCATAAACCCTAGCCGCCCGATGAGATTCGAGAGAAACCAGCAGTGAACGCCTATATTGGTCCGAGAGATCATGACACATTCTTTAAGAAGTGTTTGATGCATCATGAAACTTTGTCCATAATGCTTCTCGCCTACCCATTCAGTGTATTCACGTATACTCATTTCATCAAAGTTAGACATAGTTTTAGATCAGCTCTTTTTTCTCATTTCTCTAATGGTGTTTAAAGATTCTTGAGTGAAACCAGGTTCACAGTCTAGTCTGGCATACCAGGTACGCAATGTGTTAATGTGTGGAAGACACAAATCAAATTTTTCACGTAAATAATTATATGCTCTTGGACTATAGAAATGTATTGTGACAGCATATTTTCGTAATTCTTCGTTATATTTGGATGCAGACACTACTTTACTACATTTTTTATCATTAACCCTGTTAATTAAATTCTGTATCAATTCATTGCTACATGCCATGGTGATATCGCTATAGTGATCATTCAATCCTGGTCTTGAATGAATTTCTTCAAGCACGTTTTGCAGTGTAACAATTTTTTTAGCCTGTCTTTTAGTTTTTACTGCTAAGCTACGTATTTTCTTTTGTTTTTCTTTCAGCTTTTGTTTTAATTTCTCGATTTTTGATAAAAGCTTTTTTTTCTTGGTGTAAATTGATCACTTCTTTCTTGTGATTTCAAAGGTGGAGGGGTTTGATATATTTGAGTCAATCCCTAGCGTAAATGTAAAATATTTTGTTTAAAAATGAATTCACCAAACTCATAAAAATTATCAACAATGTGACTTTTTTCTTTGCAAAATATCAAAATTAATAAAATAATTGAAAATATTACATAATTAAAACAGTATATAACATTAATTTTAAGCAAAAATAGACGTCTCTTATTATTGACGACGTCTTGCGAATTTACCTGTGAAATGTGCAACCATCAGAATTACTTCTATTGATACCACAGTCACTAACGGAACGTGAAACCATTTTGGAAATCTATAAATTACACAAATTAACACTATTATAAACTAAAAATACACAAAATATCTACAAGCTTATTTCTTGCACGCCGTCTTGCTCCGACCTGTCGTTCAAAAATTCAAAATCGGTTACAGATACAGAGTCATGAGATTTGGTATCCTTTTCTATCTTGCATTTTTGCCATAAGGAATTTTCTTCTCCCTTGCACACTATTTTGGTCTATGCGTAGTCTATGTGGTATACTCTAACAGTGGTAGAACCACGCGGCAGCTTTTGCTGTCGCACGGATGGGTCGGCTCGAACCGAGGTGGTACCACGACCTCACAGAAAACCAGCGTGAAGTAGAGATTTACCTCTGCGTTTCGCTTGGTGAGTGCAGGTGGCCGGAGGCCCTTTTTACTGGAAATGAGGCATTCCGTCTTAGTCCTCACGGGTGACAACGCATCTACATTTTGATTTGTAATAGAGGATAGATGTAGATGTCTATGGGCCGCAGTAACCATATATTTATCTATGGTAACCACTTACCATCAGGTGGACTGTGTGCTCGTTTGTCACCCTTATCCTATAAAAAAAAAAAAAAAAATACAGTACTGTGAACTCGGCTTCTCGGTTTCGGGGTGGTTTCGGGTAGAGATGAGTCGTACTAAGTAAATTATGTACTAAGTGCACTTAGTCCATTCCGTACAAATACTCGATCCAAATACCTGTTCCACGTAGTCCATGAAGTCCGCATAGTTTGGTATTGTTGGGATAGTTTACTCTTTAAAGTGCGCTTAGTCTTTGCGTACAGCCGATCCCGATACGTGAAGATAATGAATAGTAATCAATCGTCCATTCATACTTTACACAGGCTTATGACTGTTCAACGTTAAGATTTATCTGGGTACATTCTAGCTTTTTAGCGTAGTTAAAAAATTCTATTTATTTTCTATTTAAAAGTAATCCGATTTTTGTCTTGTTTTCCTTTTTTTTATTATTATTTTTGTTTAGTTGTTTGTTTAGTTATTACCTATCTACAATTGTTGTTTTTAAGTACGCGCAATTAAATCAGTCTTAAGTGTTTTTTTTTAGTTGAGCCGTGGTAGCTCAGATGGATAGCGCTCGCTGTAAGTTTCACAGTACGCGAGTAACCCGGATTCAATTCCCACCGGCACCAATGAAATTGTTAATTGCAATTTTAAGTGTTGATTTACCACGTGCTTGGCGGTGAAGGAAAACATTGTGAGGAAACCTGCATGTCTGAGAAATAAAAAAAAATATCTCGAAGACATGTGAAGTTCGCCAACACGCATTGGGGCAGTGCGGCTAAAACCCTCTCAGAAATGAGAGGAGGCCTGTGCCCAGCAGTTAGACGTATATAGGCTGCAATTTTACTTTACTTTACTTAAGAGTTTTTTAAAACAAAATTATATTTTAGAAATGTTACACTCGGACATTTGTTGGCATTTGTCCGTTAAATGATCCCAAACTACACTGCTGCAATTTTTTTTAACAATAAACACTTTAATGTCTAATAAATAAAAGTGAAAGTTATTTAACCATATAACAAAAGTTCGTTATGAAAACCTATTATTAAATAAGTCGAGTAGGTATCATTCAATACGGTGCCGAGATCACATTCGCATGAGTCCGTACTAGACACTCGACTGCATCATATGGTCTCCATTCGCATCGAGTATATACTAGTACCTAGTCTATAAAATCTGCCTAGTATTTGATTGAAGTTCCCGGGACTAGTCCCGAATAGTCTCGAGTATTGACAGACAAAGATAGAAAGACTGCGGAATAGTGTAGTTAAAAAAGGACAGACTATATTCTTGCATAACACGAGTGCGCGTCATGTTACTTTTATGCTTATTGAAATATAGTTCAAATTCAAATGACTGACAGACGAATGATTTGGGCAAACACGAGTGAGCGGCAAAGCAGACTAGTAACTATGGCAACAAAATGCTATTTCGCTTTGCCGCGCCGGTGCTTCTACTTCTTCAATTCGAGCAGACCGTCCCGTTATGCCGTGCGACTAGGTTTACCAGATGAAAAAATTAAAAGTCCGGAGAAGAGGCCCGATTTCAATTTAAAAATCTTGAGATTTTTTTACAGTTTGAGAAGAAAACCTTACTTAAAAAGGTTCTTTACATATTAAGTATGATAAAACTGTTTAAGTACCTACTTGGATAAATAAGTTTTGATTTTAAAATTATTACCAAAGGATTTTTATTTTGATTTGATTGATTTTTTATTTTTAGTTTAACTTTTTATTAAAGAGATCTTTAAAATGTAAGCTGTATTATATTGAAAGTTCCAAAAATCCTGAGATTTCATGAGATTTGCAAAATCCAGCCGCAATCCTGAGAAGAGTTTAAAAATCCTGAAATCTCAGGACAAATCCTGAGATATGGTAACCCTACGTGCGACGTACAGGCACAGTGGGTTTTGGCGGGAACTTGACCTGGGGCGGTTTGTTGCTCCTGTATTATTGTTTAAATAATGGTTTGAAGTGGACTTTGATATAAAAAAGTGGTGCGATTTTGTGTATTAAGTGTCTGCGCATGTGAACTATTAGTGGAAACTGTGAATCAAGTGCTCTGATGGTGATGGATTCTCAAGATAAGCTGTTTGTTTGCATAGGCGCCTTTAGATACCATCGCCAACTGTCAGCTGGCTCAAGTTGCCGTCAAAATCTCCCAAGGGCTGCACAATGTGACGCATCAACATATTGTGAAGCAGTGAACTATGAAGAAATTATAATAAACCGAATAAAAATACTCAAGACTTGGCCTAAAGGTCTAGATACCAGGCCATATCCAAAAAAAAAAAACAGGCACAGTGAGACTAGGTGGATCAAGTATTTCAAAAGCTGGAACAGGTGCCACCTAGTCTCGTTTAATACCTAGTGCCTAGACCTGTTCTATCAGGGTACATGTGTTCTGTGTAGTATATACGCTTCATCTTCATCTCTAGTTTCGGGTGTGTCTTGTGTGGTCAAAACTTTTGAAATTTAGTTTATATCTCTTGGTAGAGAGTAATTGTGTTCTGTGGTTTATATTATAATCTTGTTATAAATGACTCATGTTTCCTAAATATGAGAGTTTTATATAGTTTTGTATTATTATTGACTCTTTTAGGTAATGCATAAAACTTAAAACATTATTTATATGTTATAATATTTGTAATAAACTGAGGATATAATTGAATAACCGATCAACGGTTTAAATGTATTTACGTCTATTTGTTAAACAGACGAACAAAGCTAATGAGAATTCAAGATTACCTAACTAGTTTTACCGTTTCAAACGATAAATAATTCACATATCTTTCATTTTTAGGATTAACAGGGGCAAGTTATTACTATGGTGATAATTTGTCTCAGTCAATATTACAAAATGAAAAAGAAAAAAATCGTGTAACATGGTGCACCACTTCGGTATTGGAACAAGAAAAATGTGAAAAGTTGACTAAAGCTGCTATGCTAGATAAAGGGCTTTTTGGAAATGATTATATTGAAGTTGCTTGTAAAAGAGTAAGTAAATAAAGCCAAGAGTAAAGGTCGTGTTTTAAAGTTCGTTCTTGCCTTTTATTTCTAACATAACTTTCTCTATAAATGTGACATGAATAGATTGGCATAGTGATAAAATGTTACAGCTTTTCCTAGGCAGCGAATCAATCTAAATTTCATTGCATTATTTTCTTCTTAACAATTTTATATTAATACACTGAAATTGTTTCGAAAACACTTTAGAAATGGTTACCTCATGGAGGAGATCTGGTCTGCTAAGTGATCAAATCCATGAAGAGGCAGATTTTTGATGAAAAAATATATTTGTGGTTATGTCTACAAAACATCTCTTAAATCTAGCCTGAAAATATGGAGGGAGTAGGAGTAGACTACAATAGAGTATTTTTTTTTATAGAATAGGGGTGAGAAACGAGTACACAGTTCTTCCAATGGTGAGTAGTTGAAGCGGCCCATAGACATAGACATTTACATCTATCCTGTATTAAGAATCAAAATGAAGATGCATTGTTAACCTGAGGACTAAGATGGAATGGCTCGTTACCAGTAAAAAGGGTCTCCAGTTCTCCACACTCACCATATGAAACACAGCAGCATTAAGCTTCTATTTTATGCTGGTATTCTGTCAGTGTGGTCCTATCCTGGTCGAGCCAACCCATTTGTGTTACAGCCATAATATAGCAGCAGCATGGCTCTACCACATAAACCAGTTAGAAGAATTCCTCCAGAAGCGAATCAAAGCTTAGAAAAACAAAACATATTTTTGAGATACTATAAACAGTGGTTTAAACCACTTGAATGTCTGCCATTCGACTACTGTCATGAATCACCTAACATATTTAATATTAACTGCAATAGTTGATTGGGAATATTAGTAATGTTAGTAGCACTGCGGTTCTTTTTTTAAAGTAATTACCTAAAATTAGCACCTACAAATGACTACTGTTCAAGATTTATTTTTAACATATGTGTAAAAAGTTGGCACTGGGAAACTTAATTTTTGAGAAAATTAAGAACAAAATTCCTAAGTTTCTTCATAATTTTTGCTCAAATTATATTTCTCCAGTAAATGTTTTAAATGCAGATTTGCTCTATACTAGTTTTGTCTGGAGTTTCAATAATGCCTTTGATTCTCCTTTTACTTTAGAAAATTTGTATTTAAATTATGAAATTAAACAAAATATATGCATTTCCAAAGGGAGCCAGTGTGGCAGGGGGTTTCCCACCTCCTCCACTCTCCTCCCCACTCCCAATTCAATAGTAAGGGGTAGATAATCTAAGTGTTTCCAGCACTGCAAGTTTTTTTTTAAATTGCAGTACCAGTCATTTGCACCTTTGATGTTGCTCTTCGTCTCAGTGCTGGATATTTTATGCTTGCTGGAAAACGGTTATACTGCTTTATCTACAGGTGTTATTAAATCTTTCTGCCACTTTCCAGTCACCTCTTAAAACATGTGGGACTAAATGCACTATTGTCAAATGTTTCCTCCACACAGTTTTCTTTCTTCTCAATGACAAATATGTAAATAGTGTAAAATTGTTTCCACGATATTAAAATAATTTGTCACAATAATGTGTTAAACATTTAACTCAAAGATTCAAATTGTTTTGAAATCAAATTTAGTTAATAGAAATGTATTACAAAATGACTATCATTATGATGTCTATGAAGTTAGTGAATAGGCCTGCAGGTGACTACTATATCCCAAAAGAAGCTTTCATAATATTGTCACATCAGGAACAAATGAAGTTGACCAAGTTTATATAAATATTAACCTAAAAAATTGTGTTTAATAAGTATAAAAACCAAAACATTGTTCCCTAGTGGAGAAATATTTGGAAGCAATTTTAGTAGGTCAATTGTGGCAGCTAATATTATATATTATTATGTAAAATCTATTCTTTGGCCAATTTTGCAATATTCCTGTTTTTGTCAATAACAAATTAAAAAAAACTATAATATATGTATAATATTGGTAGTGATTTTCCAGATATCCGTTTATGGATGTTTTGTATATTATTTTGTTATAGCAAAATTCAAACATCATGTCATTTAATGTGAAAAAACAACTGATTGATGCATCATAAAAAGATTTAATGATTATTTTAATGAACATGGGACCCATTGAACCAACTAATGGCAGAAAATTTGTCTTGCAGTTTTTTACTCCATAACCAATTTTTGACCATATATTACATTTAATTTTGAAAATTTGAAGCTAAACCTTTCTGTTACAGGCCTTTGATGCAGAAGATTGCATGACATGGGTGGATCAGGGAGAAGCATCTTTTTTGGCCTTAGATGCCGGTGAAGTATATATTGCAGGAAGATATCACTCACTTGTGCCTATTGCTCAAGAGGTATTTATACATTCATAATAGATATGATGATGATACCCTTTACAGAAAATATATTTATGCCCACTGGGTCTCTTGCTAGTTATTCCCAGGATTTCTTCCTTGTTTGGCAACTACCAATGTTTTCTGCCAGTGTCAGAAAAACCATGTAGTGGGGGGGAAAGAATATCCACTACCCGTGGGTGTCGTAAGAGGCGATAGAGAGAAAAAGCCGGGAGATGGGCAGCAGTATCTTCCTAATAACAACTAAAAAATAAAAAACTGCGATTGCCAAGCTGCCTGTCAAGCGTGGCAACTATGGCAAATATCCCCCTAAGAGGCAATCTACGGGGGTTGTCTATGTTCAGCAGAGGACTTTGATAAGCTGTAACGGTAACACAGACTAAACAAAGCTACGAAGTTTGATGAATTTAAATAAATAAAATAGTAGTAGGACATATGCAAAAAGATGTATTTGTCCCTTTGTTAGTTGATTTTATCATGTTTAATTTTTACTTTAAAAAGCCCGTTTCGGGATCTTTACAGCACCTATGCACATTGGGGCCTGATGTGTTTGACATCCTGATGTCATAAATAACTTTGATTACCTGCAACTTTTAACCTTTGGCCTTTTAAACTACCATTCTCCTTCCTATTAACTCTGAATTTCCATAAGAATCCAGGAAAAGATATCATAATTTTTTTTCTTATGGATCATACTGGAGATCAGTTTTCGACTTCAAGCAACCGCCTGAATCTTATTGAAAACATAACCATGTTTGCAATAAGATTTGTTATCACCATCTTAGATGCATTGTTGCATCTTGTGATGCATCTTTTTAGATTTTCTAGGCATTTAACAATAAAGGTTTGGATAATATTGTATATAGGTGTTGTGTTTGCATTGGCACGGTGATCAAGTAAAGACCAGTTTGTTTTAACATTTAAGAGCCCTCTTACATTTCGGCGTTTCGCAAATTTAGGTATTTTACGCATCGAGCGGGCGGCGAGCTACGCAACCGATACTTCCTTTCATATCTATTCACTCGCTCGCACTATAATACTGCGAGTATGGTGATTAAACAATCTTGAACTTCCATAATAAAAGTTTTCTTAAGATTGACTTCAGTAGATGGAAAATTTTTTGGTGTGTCATTTTAATGTTTTCTTATTGATTTATTATTACATAATTATATTATTTATTATTATAAACCATTTTGATATATTTTTCATTATTTATGAAATTTAGTGTCAAAATAAGTACACATAAATATTTTAATTGTTACGCCGTAATCTATTGTTAATAATCGATTAGGTCTACTACCGGTAGAATAGTGGTATAAATAAATAAATAGTACGGTTGCAAGCTGTTTTAATAAATAAAACAACCAAATGTAACTAATATTTTTTTAATCGGTACTTACAGTCAATTACCATATTTTTTATTAGAAAAATATTTACTGCGACGGCATTGACCGAACTTTTCTCGAGTCGATAATTTCAGGCAGTACACACTTTTCATAAAAAGCTTGTAACTTGGGTAACATATTGAAAATCTAAAATTGGTTGTCTTTGTAAATTTTTAGTACTTTTACTGCATAATCTGGACCAGTACATATTATGGCAAGTATTCATACATTTTTATTTGCTAAATGAAGCTGGCCTTGGATTTGGTAAAACCAGTCATGATTTTGATTTAATGTTACACTTGAATCACTGAATTTATAACCTTTAACTTTTTTTTTGTCGAAAGACCGTGTCAAAATCTATTCCGAAAGCTGAAATAGGACATCTAACTTCAATAAGACCGTCACTGTATAAACCATTAGGTGAGAAGCCCTCTAATAACAATGATCTAGGCCAATGAATAGACTACATTTTTCTATAATAATATTTTCTTGTTTGCTCAATTGTGCCAATGCTACAGAGTTCTCCCTACGATGTTTAATGAAAGAGATGTGATCTAAATTATACTATATAAAATAGTTTTAAACCGATCGATCAAAAACTGCGGTCGTCGTTGACGATGCTTTAGCACGCAGGCAATCGACGCACACTACGATAGCAATAGACGCACACTACAGTAGTATAGAAATCAACTGACGCAGGTCCAACCTCGACAAGCGCTCGCGCGATAGTGATCGCAGATGGCCGGCGCAGTGAAATATATAGCACTTTTATTTAATTAATTAAAATATAATAGTTACGATTTAAAAAGTAAAAATAATAGTATAGTTTAAGCAAATGTTGATAATTATTTTGGTATAAATTTTACGTCTAAATGATGTAGAACTTCGGAAATATGGAGGATTGTATCGAAGCTTTTTCGTTCGTTTTTTGAATTACGTTGATTTTTTTTCCTAGCGTGAAAGGCATATAACGAAAATGTATTCAATTATTATTAAAGTGTAGGATATTTGGAAAATAAAAATATTTTTAGTTTTTGCCTTAACATGCATCGGGAGAATGATTATTACTGAATAAATAAATAAGTTATCTAAAATTCGCTCTGAGCTTATTTGAGAAGAGAAAATGAACTATTTTTACCAAGTAATTGCTATTTCAAACAACGAACAATAAACATACAATTTCAACGAGGAAACCTTGTAATTTCGCGTTTTTTTGTAATACGCCTCTTAAGTGATACTACAGATGTAGCCGTAATATTTATCTTTCAAGGGGATTTTAATGATTAAATCGGGACTGACTTTTCCTCTACTAGAAGACCAAACAACTAATTTCTCAATATCCTTTAGGCTTTCTCAGCTAGTAAATCCGGAGTATACTTGAGTGCCTGATTTTCTCTTCTAAAGAGCAAATTGTTAGAACCCTCTGCTGATTAGTGATCCAGAAAAGTATAAGTCCATTTCCTCATCCTTAGGAACCACAGACCACTGTAATTAACTGTCAAAAAACTACCTGATTGAATCCGGTATTAATGGTAAAAGATGGTTATGATGTTACAATTAATTAAACAGTCTAGGAGTGAATTTTAATTGTACCTCTAATTCCTATTATAAGACTCTACACTATCATCTTTGTCGTAGCAAATTTCAGCCGCCTTTCGCCACTGATTGGTTATACCTGAAAGTTGTTGATTCATTTGGTGATATATACCATTCACATGAACTCATCTATGCACAATAGTGTTTGTACCCACATTAAAGGATTCATTTTCGTGCATAGGTATCAGGTAATAGTTAAGAAAAACACCACTTAAATTACTAAAATAATACCTGTTTTCAGTTATATGGCAATGGGGAGCCTTACCAGTATTCAGTAGCAGTAGTAAAAAAGGGAGGTCTACCATCTGTCCAACAAAGCACTGGCCTCCATGGCATGCGTGGTGCAAAGGCATGTTTTCCTAGTGTTGGAGCTTTAGCTGGCTGGGTTATGCCGGTTCATATTGTAAGTTCAAAATATTATCATATTTATTTTATAGTAAATGTAATTTAAATAAGAAGAATCATCTATTCATTAATATTTCTAAAGTGCTGATTCAATTAAGCAACATTTACTTTAGTCTGCAAACAATGCCAAAGTTGTTAAAAATAGCTGTTTTATTTTAATTGTTTCAAAATGACTGGCACCTTTAAAGTAGCCGTGTAGTGGTGGTGTCAAAAAATTACTACCTCAATATCATAGTATAAAGAGGGGCCAAGTAGATTAACTCCGGCACAATCCGCGATATAATTGCCTACTGTCTAAGGGTTGTCACTGTCACCAAATCATTCGTTTAAAGCCCGGCCCTATATCTATAATAAAAAAATTGAATAAAGCGACTAAAATATTGTAAAAAAAAACATCGTACAATAACATAAAATTACTAACGCCTGCCTCTTAGACTGTAATCAATTTTTTGTTCTGTTGTTATTATTCAAACTTTGCTTTATTTATCTGATTCACAATTAGTCAATTACTTATTTTTAATTACGATTTTATAACCGTAAGTAGATACTTAGTTACTATTCTTCCTCTGTCTGATAGACAACTAATACAACAAAAATAAGTACGTAGGTATCTCATCGTCAAGTAAAAATTATATGCTATAATAAGTGACTCGCTTACGTGACGCGCGAACCTCGTGTTAGCCTCGACTGGCGCACTGAGAAATACTTCGAGATTGTGTTTAAGTGTGCGTGCGGCGCCTCATAGATACTATGGCGCACACATACAAGCCGCATGTAGTACGTTTGTATGAAGATAACGTACTTACCCTCTCTTTATACTATGTCAATATCATCCAGTGGGTGTCTAAAGAGGAGAACAGAGGGAAATGAAACATAAGTTGGGCAGCGGCATCTTCCTAATAACAACTTGAATTTAATAAAAATATATTTGGTTGTCAACCAAAATCCATCTTATGAGGCAATCCAGAGGGAGACCTATGTTCAGTTTTTTTTGCAGACTTTTAATAAGCCAAAATTAATGATTGAAAATGCTACAAGTTGCACCTGTATGATTTCGTTATAAAATTGAGTTTTTAACAACTTTTTTTTTTATATTATAAGGATGACAAGCGAGCACACAGTCCACCTGATGGTAAGTGGTTGCTGCAGCCCATAAAATCTACATCTATCCTCCATAGGAAATGTAAAAGACAATTTTGTTTCCAGTTGATGAAAGAAGGCGGTTTGAAAATCACAGACTGCAATAATCATGTGAAATCAGCTGTGGAATATTTCGGAGATTCCTGTGCACCAAACTCCTTGAAAGATATTTACAATCCCATAGGCGACAACCCTGATAAGTAAGAATATTTTAACAATTATTGTTGTCAATTACTTTAATAATTTTTGTGGTATCTCTCATCTCTGTGTAAATAATATTATATCTTTGTGAAATCCATATACAGCTTGATGGAGATCTCTCCCTCTGTAGGAACATTTATAATAAGGGTCTTTTTAACACTCACCTATTATCAATCAGATATTCCTCTATATCTAGATATTGTATTTTGTTATGTTCTTCTAAAAACATAAATGTAATCATTACAACGTGGTAGTTTACATACTGGTCTATTATGTGTTTATTTTTAATATTAGTTCATTTGTTCTGAACACATTTAAACAAGTTTTTTGCTTGCCACGAAAGGTTAAATATGTGGAAACAAATATTGACTCTGTATCAATCCGTCTGTACCCATGTTTTTAGTGAAATAAATGATTTGATTATGAGTATATGAAATGAAAGTATGACACATACCCATCCACATGCGTTTTTTGCATATTTGTGTCAATACAAATGCTAAAAATTAATGACCACTTTGTGGCAATATTGACAAATGTTCTTGAAAACGCTGTCGTGGTTGTGTCGACTATGCCTGAAAAAGACATTATGCAACAGAGTCCTTAATGACCATCACCATAGACAAAGTCACAGTTAAACTTGTTTTAACTAAAGAACATTACTTACATTACATACTCTTAGGTTAGCCGCACACACACAATAATATTGACAATAAAGTACGTATTGTCAATAATATTGTGTGTGTGTGGCCTGTATTGCGATATTGTTCAATATTATATCTCGCCAATATTGGGGGGAGGCAGGGGTATTGTCAATAATATTGTCGTTTGCGGGTGCTCGGCAATATTTTAGTTGAGGAAAAGATTTTAAGGCAGGTGGACGTTCAGTTTTATTCAAAATGGAGGACGAAAACTGTGCAACTAGTGTTGATACTGTTGATGATAGTACTCTCACGGAAAATCAATATTTGTCAGTATTTGTTAAAGCATGAGAAACTTATCCAGAATTTTGGAATACATCCTGTGAAGCATCTCGCGATAAAGTTAGGAAAATTAATGCGGTTGATAAGTTGCTCGATATTTATACAAAAAAATCAAACCAAATAGCACGAGAGAAGACGTATAGAAAAAACTGAATGAAAAGAAGAAAGATTAATCCATTGTTTCTTTCTTGATTGCCCTTTTTTAGTTAGTAAAATGAATGTAATACTCAATGCAACGCCTTTTTTCTTTCTATCCATTATATTAAATGTGCACACATGAATCTAGCTGCAGAGCGACTAAGTCAGATTGTACCATGAAAAATTGTCAATAATATTGCGTAGTGTGCGGGACCATATATTGATGAAGATTTTTGACAATCTTGCACTGACAATATTATTGTGTGTGTGCGGCTAGCCTTTGTATTTTGGTGTTACTTCACGTTTTTGTATTTTCTGTTTACTCGAATTTGAACTTCAGCATTTTGTGTGTTAAATAATTTTGTTAGTAAAGTTCCTGTTGCAGATAATTAACTGCAACAGGAACTTTACTAAGACCAAACAACTCAATGTTTAACAGCAAATATACAAGATTACAAAATACGATTTACAATGCAAATGCAAAATCATTAATAAATTTTTATTAAGTATTAATTATATATATACCTCTCTCTTTCTACTGTTATTTAGTGAAAAGAGAAAGAGCTACTTTGAACATTACTTAAATTGACGTTGATTTTACTGACTAACAGCCTTAATTTGTATGATATAAGAAAATGCAGAACTAACGATTAACTGAGATAATTTTTACATTTTTCAGATTATGCAGGCTTTGCGCTGGTGAACCAGGCATACGGTGTACATTAGCAGACCCATATGCTGGGTATGAAGGTGCACTCAAGTGTCTTGTGGCAAATGGCACCGGTGATATCGCCTTTGTAAGAGACACAACAATACAGCATGCATTGTTGTCACACAAAATATTAGGTAAGTGGTATTGAATTACTTAGTAGTGTCCAGTGGCAGCAAAAGAGAATCGACGACCTCATATTGTCTCGTATGATGTGTTGTAAGGGCTTTTATTAATAGCCTGAAGTGATTAAATAGATTTATTTAAATCCTTGTTATATCTAAGTAGTAGTTCATGCTTGGAACAATGTATACGCTATTACAACAAAGTCCCAGAAAATATACAAGTTCTCTCAATTACCAAATTTAAAAGTTTTATTAAACAAAAACTGTATAAAAAGGGTTATTGTAATATAAATGCATGCATGGTTGATAATAACACATGGGAATGAGGTGGTCGCTTTCAAGCTGTTTCTAAAATAAATTTTGTAAATGGTTGTACATTCACGTAAAATTACTTTATAAAAAAGTCCCGCTGGGTTACTTGCTGGTTCTTCCCAGGACAGAGGTCTTTTTTCCAAACCAGTGGTATAGTAAAACACGACTTTCAATAATTACACATTGTGATCTATATTGAATAAAAAATTATCCTATTCCATTCTATCAATAATCTATACATACAAATAAATAACATTGAGTTATCACTGTAATATCGAAAAAACTGCCTTTTATTGAGCTGAGGAGGTTATTTGCATTCCATAAAGATATGAGTAAACATTTTTAAAATTTTGTTTTTCTGTCTGGGCTTCAGAATGGTTAAACCCATTGTAATGAAACTTCTCGATAAAACTTGGACAATTTATTTTTTTCGAGAAAACGAAAGATTAATTAACTAAATTTGACGGCTCCGTGGCGCAGTGGCTTAGCAACGAGTTGCTGCGCTGGGGGGCGCGGGTTCGAATCCCGCACGGAACAAGTATTTGTATGGCCTACAAATAACTGTTCCGAGTCTGGATGTTTGTCCTTGTGCAATTTGTGTTTGTAAACTGCCTCCACGATACAGGAGAAAATCCTAGTGTGGGGGTAACGTTTTTTAAAGAAAAAAAAAAAAGAAATGGTTTTGATAATCATCTTAAACCTTAATAACGCTACATTTATAGATTCCAGCCAGACAAGGCTGGGGCGGATCTCTAGTAATTAAGATCACTTTGTACTAATTACAAACATATACTTTAAGAAACAATCGATTTTTTTTCATAGGTGGGGTAAGTGAAGACAGTTTTGAATTAATATGTCGAGATGGTTCACGCGCTCCTGTGACTGAATGGGAGAGATGCAATTGGGGCAGAATTCCGGCCGATGCCATCGTCACTAGCAGTGCTGCCACACAGGAGCAACGTAAACGGTAATATACTGTACAAACTCACACACACTCGCTCGCAACACTCAAGTATTATGTATTTTAATGATCGTCACAACTAGACTTATAAATCAAAAGTCATAAGCTCACTGCTTGAGAAACCACCAAATTTAAATAAAAACCCATGTTTCAAACAATAACCCCCACAAAACACTTCCTAAGCACCAGGGTTGTTAAAGAGTGATGTTAAAGGAGATAAATAGTTTTAAAAATAAACTTGATAAATGTATAACCGAAAAAAAAAATGAAATAACAAGATGCACAACATTGCACAGTTGCTTCAACTGCTTTACTGACAAAAATTTTATAACAGTAATGAAAAATCCCATAAGTACCCAATGGTATTGTACAATACATAAAATTTACTTTATTTGTACTCACCAATAAATTCTGAACTAATCTATATCATATTACTATTTTCAATTTGTTTAGTCTTGTGTCGTCCACTATTAATTTCATTCTTACTTTAGAATTTCAATTAAAACCAAAATAGGAAACCCATATAATCTATAAATGAAAATCAATTACTGACCGTTAATCTCGCTAAATCTCGAAAATTACTAGATTGATATCAAAAAATTTTTGAGTGGGTCCCTGGATGTTTTGGATTCGCTAGTTTCTAATAAAGTAACAAATTTATTCCTTTGCAGTTACCAAAACCTTCTCCAGAAAATGGTGCAATTATATGGCGAACCTAACCCTTCTAACAAAAATCCAAATAATACATTCGGGCTCCAAAATCGCGATCAGTATGGCAATGCGTTCTCATCTACTGAACGCGACACATTCGACGCGTATAGAAGAGACAGGTTCAAGTTCGACAAGCAAGATGACTCTAATAGGTGAGAAAATAAGTAGCAATTATTCTGTGAAGTGGCATCTTTTTATAATAAAATAAAAGTGAAAATGAGCACACAGTCCACATGATGGTAAGTGGATGCTGTGACCCATAGACATTTACATTTATCCTCAATTAAGAAATTAAATGCAGATGAGTTGTCAATCCTTCATGACTGAGATAGAATGCCTTGTTTCCAGTAATAAGGGTCTCCGGTTCTCTATACTCACTAAACGAAACATAGCTGCATTTAGCTGGTATTCTGTGAGAGCGTAGTCCTACCCCGGCCAAGGCGACCCATGCGTGCTACAACCATAATATAGCTGCAGCGTGGCTCTACCACATATAATCATGTAGTCTTAATAACAGGTTAACAACAAAACAACATCATGTAATCTCGAGATTACATGACTTCGTCTCGTCCTGTAATTGTAATAAAACGCCATTCATTGCCAGTCAACATATTGTTTTTATAGCAGTATTGGTGACTAACAAACACAGTCTACCTGATGGTAATTGAATGCAGTGGTCCATTGACACCTACATTTGTCCTTGATCATGAATATTTTTATTCAGATGTGTTGTCACCCCTAAGGACTAAGATGGAATGCCTTGCTACCATTAAGAAGGTTCGCATTACTCATCGTACGAAATACAGAAGCCTTATGGGTGAAGCTGTAGCATGTACTATGGGAAATAAGAGTATAATACCAATTTATTTTATTTTATTTCAGATTTAGCACTCTTGCACCATTCCAGCGAAGACTTGACTACTCTGGGCAGCCTATTGAGCTGCCTTTCCAGCTATTTAGATCTAACGAAACAACTGATTTGTTGCTACAGGTAAACTGTTTTTGTAATGACAAATTTTGAAAGATTTACTCATATTAGTTATGGTAAGCCCCTGTCATCTTTCTGTGACATTTTAGTCTACGTTTTCGAATAGATATACACACCGTCTTTATCAATCACATAGTGTGCACATAAGATTGACATTTGAAACAGTTAAATGCCATTAAGTCCTTGTATTATTAACCCATTCGCTGTCCCATGTACTACTTAAAGTTCATTGTTATTGTCTTGAAATCAGACAGTGGGAGTATTAAACTAAGCTAATATACTAAGCCGTGTTACGAGGCTTCCTAAACTCGCTCAAAATAAAAATATAATATAAGCGCTCAATATAATATAATACAGTAAGTGAGCAAACAGCATTAGGGGTCATTCACAAACCACGTAACGCATCTTCCGTACTTTTTTAAACCTCCCTGTCATATATATTTTATTTACGAAAAACGAATCATAAGTTATTGTAAAATAATGTATAAATACTAAGAATAAGACGGTTTTCAGTTGAAAATCACGATGTTAATTAATAGAACAGTACTTACGAGGGGTGATCCAAAAGTAATGATAATGAAAATAAAACACGGTAATTAAAGTTAAAATAATAATTTATTTTTCTACATAGTCTCCTAACAAATCAATACATTTAGTCCATCTTTTTTCTAAACCCAGGATTCCCTTTGAAAAAAATTCTTTGTCTTGACCCTCCCAAAACGCTTCAACAGCGGCCATTACTTCGCTATCGTCTTCGAATTTCTTGTCTCGGAGGCGTTCCTTGAGCCGAGGAAAGAGGTAGTAATCACTAGGAGCTAGATCTGGCGAATAGGGAGGGTGTTCGAGCAGTTCGAATCCCGTTTCTTGAATGGCAGCCATCGCAACTGTGGCTTTGTGAGCCGGTGCGTTGTCTTGGTGAAACAGCACTCCTGCTCGCAGTTTGCCACGTCTTTTTTCCTTAATGGCCTCCCGTAATCTTCTTATTTGGTCTGCGTAGTAAGAGCCCGTAATAGTGGCTCCCTTTTCCAAATATTCCACCATAATTATGCCTTGAGCGTCCCAAAAAAAACAGATGTCATAAGCTTTCCCGCCGAACTTAAAACTTTGAATTTCTTTGGCGTCGGTGAGGAGGCTCGCTTCCAAATCATCGATTGTTGTTTCGTTTCGGGATCAAAATGGTGGATCCAGGTCTCGTCCATAGTCACAAAACGGAACAAAAAATCTTCTTGATCTGCTTGGAACTTTTCGAGATTGACCCTCGAAATGTCAACTCGATTTTTCTTTTGCTCGTCGGTTAACATTCTGGGTACCCAACGCGCAGAGACCTTTTTCATATGCAACTCGTCCGCAAGGATTCTTTGAACGCTGCCATATGAGATCCCTGTGACCTCAGCTACATGCCTGACGGTCACTCTTCGATCTGCCAACACAACATCTTCGACTTTTTTCACGTTGTCTTCAGTGAGGGACGTGGATGGGCGTCCTTCGCGATGTTCATCTTCAGTGGATGTTCTGCCCAGTTTAAACTCCTTGGCCCAGCGTGCAACTGTAGAATATGGAGGAGCAGAGTCCTCCAATGTTTCCACTAAGTCACTGTGTATGTCTTTTGAAGACATTTTTTTCAAACAGAGGTACTTGATGACAGCTCTAATTTCGTTTTTCTCCATGTTGATGTTATCTCTTTGACAGTTCGTATTCAAATGAATGTATCTCCCGGAAATCGTGATCTATTTATATGATTTTTTTAGGCTGACGTAGTGAGTATATAAGCAAACAAAAAATATTTATTTTGGATTTTTATGCGGACCTGAAGTAACCGATTATCATTACTTTTGGATCACCCCTCGTACTTTAGGCTGAAAACAGATAAGAATCTTAGAACCTTTTCTTTTAATCGCATATTGCTGATATGATTTAATGACACTTGATTATCGCTTTCTTAAATTAAATATTACTTATCCCTATACATGTCTCTTTCTATTCTCATTTAATGAATAAGGAGCAACTTTAATCATTTCTTAAATTGACATCGATTTTCATGAGTAAAGCTGAATAATTGTAACTTTAAGTCCTAATTAATCATGTGCATGACAGTGAAGTAGAACATTTAGAAGAAACCCACTTGTCTAATAAAAAATAGAAATATTTTGAGGACTCGTGAATTCCATCCACAAGCATTGGGTCAGTCAGCGCGGCGAACGAGAGTTCTCTCTGCTCAAAAAATCCTGAAAAATCCTGGAAATTATAGGTTTTTACTTTTAAGATCCTAAACAAAGAGCGGTTTATAACAATTTTGTACCCCACATTCTTTGTAATACACGTGTGGTTAAAGAAAGGGATTGAAAATGGCGTCGCCTCTATTCACCTCTCGTTCACACACTGTTGCTATCTATACTCACACCCGTCGGTAATGACTGCAAAAAATACGTAGCGATATGTGTTTTTCGTCCGCTCTAAAACTTCAGTTCCACTTGTCAAATAGAGAGTAATACCAGGAGACCAGGAATGATGTAGGCTAAATTTACCTGAAAAATTTAAAGATTTTAATAGAATAGAAATATTGATAAGTAAAATAATATTTATTTTATTTACATTATATTACATTTAATGGTATTTAATGATTACCTTTAGTCTAAATAATGCCACATTAATATATTCCACCCCAGCGAAGCCAGAGCGCGTCTCTAGTTATAAATGTTATTTTAAAATTAATGTAGGTACATTGTTGTACATTACTTGCGTATATAATTCTTTTCAAATATTTTCCCATTAATAGAAAATTTCCAATCAACCGAATAATATAACTTTATAACGATATACCATTATATGCGGGCTTTCGCTATTGGTAATGTGCATGTTGACGGTACGGGCATGATGAGCCATCATTTCTAATCCCATTCTTTATCCGTACAGACTGTATATATACAATAGAAATATATACAGTAGAAATTAATTAAATAGAAATTAGGGTGAGAATTGAGTACACAATCCACATAATGATAAATGGATGCTGTGGTCTATAGACATCTAAGGATTTTTTATAAGAGAAAGTTCAGAACAATGTTTGCCTGTCCAGCTGGAATTATATATTTCTTTTTTTTTTAGGATGCCACAATAAACTTCCGCATGCTAAAGGAAGATGAACAATCGGCGAAACACATCCTCAACAATAAGTATGTTGGTGACCAAGCAGAGAAAGCTGTGCTAGGTGTCAGAGACTGCCCTATAAAAAGAGCTATATTATGTGTTACCAGTGAGCCAGAGATGGATAAATGTGTTAAAATGAGAGTAAGTTGCCATTACATGTTACATAATACCCCATTACTAATTAATCCCACATTTTATCCATTAAAGTTATATTTGTTTTGCACAGTAATATAGTAATTAGTATATAATATTTTAGTATTTTTATACATGGTAGAGCCATGCTGCAGCTATATTAATTGTATAGTTGTAGCATGAATGGGTCGGCCCGATCGGGGAAGGACCACGTTATCAGAGAATACCAGTGTAAAAGAGCAGCTTAATGCTGCTGTATTTCGTATGGTAAGTGTAGAGAACTGGAGACCCTTCTTACTGGAAAAGAGCCATTCCATCACAGTCCTCACGGCTGACAACGCATCTGCATTTTGATTCGCAAACGAGGATAGATGTAGATGTCTATGGGCCATAGCAGCCACTTGCCATCAGGTGGACTGTGTGCTCGCTTGTCACCCATGTGGTATAAAAGAAAATACATATTAGTATATAATGTTGTTGTGTCATTTTAATTTAGGATTTAGTTGCCCACCTAAAATTTCAAAGTATCAAAGTAACTTAATTATGATGTCAAGTTATAATGTCCTATTGACCGAATTTCGATCACCGCGGTCAGTCTCAACGGAGGATCGGACAGGATTATAGTTCACAAATGAATGCGCAAACAGGTGCTTTCTATACCAGAGGCAGATGTATTTTTCAAACCAGTGGTAAATAAAAAAATGTTTTCAATAAGTATTATGTAATAATCTATATTGAATAAAAATTATTTTATTCTATTTTATTTAGGTTATAATTATAACAGTGGTAGAGCCACGCGGCAGCTTTTGCTGTCGCACGGATGGGCCGGCTCGAACCGGGGTGGTACCACGACCTCACAGAAAACCAGCGTGAAGTAGAGGTTTACCTCTGCGTTTCGCTTGGTGAGTGCAGGTGGCCGGAGGCCCTTTTTACTGGAAATGAGGCATTCCATCTTAGTCCTCACGGGTGACAACGCATCAACATTTTGATTTGTAATAGAGGATAGATGTAGATGTCTATGGGCCGCAGCAACCACTTACCATCAGGTGGACTGTGTGCTCGTTTGTCACCCTTATCCTATAAAAAAAAATTAATTCCGTCTATTAAACACGAATTTTCAGTTTAAAACTTAATATTTTGCAAATACATGCGGGATTTATTTCGTTCACGAATGACGCAAGGCCGATAGCGTGTATAGTCTGCTCACTTAGATACGGTCGTGTCTGTATCGCTCCGCCTTGACATGTGCCGCATTTTCTGAAAGGCGCGTTGCGAAGTCAAAGGTCACCGCGTGTGGCGTACAAACGCAGGAGAGTTTGGCATTTTAAAACGAAGTGTCGTAGTTAAAGGTTCTTTACTATCTAATTTGTGTTTACTATTATTTTCGTATTTTATTACAATAATCATAAGAGTAAAATAGTATTCTTTTTTATTTTTAGAATAGAAAAACATTTATTTAATAAACACAGTAAAATTAATATAAGAAAAGCAAAATAATAAGTGTACCGACACTATCTTAGTTAACAGACTATACATAAATGGTCTCGCTTAACTTTCTCGCTGTAATGTACGCGTATATAATGCTCTTTTTGTTTTACATTGCCAATGTATTCTAACGTCATTTTATACATGTATACTCATTTGTTGCTGTGTGGCAGCGGCCTAGAATACTACCACTCCCTTTCATCCCGTGGATGTCGTACGAGCCGACAGAGGGAAATGCCATTAAATAAAGGAGACCTTTAGGTTTCCGACGGATGGCGGCATAACCATCAAAGTCATCGTCAGACCAAAAATTCGCAAACCTGTGATGGGCAGCAGCATTACAGGTGCGATGTGTCTGGCACTGCGATCGCCAACCCGCTTGCCCAGCGTGGCGATTGAGGGTAAATCCTTCCATGAACAGCACCACAAAAACACGGCCCCCAGTTCCCGGCGCTCCATTATTCCTGACCGTGGTGGCGGTCATGGCAATGGTGGGGCAGGGAGTGCAAATAATCCCCGGGAGAGGACAGGTCACCACCAAAAACTGGACTTGGCGACGCATATTAAACGGACTCTGCGGCAAGACGGAAACATTTACGAACTGGAAAGGGTTAAGTGAAGTCCGAAGAGAGGGGAGGACACACTTACCCTGCAATCCGGCCATCTGCTCTATTTTCGGGAGGGAGACGGCCTTTCCCAAGGCGGAGTAGGTTTCCTCGTTCACAGAATCCTCACTAACAACATTGTAGAAATCTCCAGTGTGTCGAAGTTATCAAAGAGATACTCTCTGAAGATCGTACAAGTTTATGCCCCGACCTTGGCACATTCGGATGATGAAGTTGAAACAGTTTATGAAAACATTTCTACGGTCTTACATAATACCAATAAGGCCCACTACAATGTTGTTATGTGGGATTTTAATGCCAAGGTGGGTAAACACACGGGCGTCGTCGATTTTTGGACCTCACGGTTTTGAAAGCAGAAATCACGGGGGACAAATGCTGGTCAACTTCCTCGAGAAAGAGGGGCTAATTCTGATAAATTCGTTTTTCGAGAAGAAGCCACAAATGAAGTAGACCTGGCGCAGTCCCGATAACAAAACAAAAAACGAGATTGACTTCATCATGACTGACAAAAGTCAGATTTTCAGAGATGTCTCAGTGATCAGCAAATTCAATGCCGGAAGCGGTCACCGCCTTGTCCGAGGCACTCTGAATATCGATTTTACGCTTGAAAGGTCCCGATTGATGAAGTCCACCCTTCGACCAAATCTGCTTCAAACCGCGACTGGCTCCCAACGCTTCCAACTTGAACTTAAAAACCGATTCGATGCCCAATCTTAAGGGATGAGGGCAACAGGTTTTGTGGTAAGCGACATATGGGCCGAAAGTCGAAGTTCTCAGATGAGACACTTCAGCTTATGAAAAGAATGCGTGAGTTAACAACCAACAGCAACGCCGTCGGAACAGGTAACATTAACCAAGCTTGTGAGGAAAGCTGTGAGGCGGGACCTGCGTCCCTCTAATGCGATTACGATACAAGCGGCAATAGAGCGAAACAAGGGATCCAAAGTCTTTGCTCAGGAGCTTGGGAAAAGTCACATCGCAAGACTGTAGACGCATGATGGCAAAGTCCTCACGTCAAAGCCTGAGGTTCTCTCTGAAATCGAAGACTATTATGGCAAACTATATGCCTCACATAAGCCACAACCTGACGATAAGTGCATGATCCCAGAGCCACTCTGACCCGCCACTATACCGAGGAGCTTTCAGACATCTGCCTTGAGGAGATTGAACTGGCCCTCGGCCAACTTAAAAATGAAAAAGCCACTGGAGAAGATGGAGTTACAATAGAGCTCTTAAAGGCTGGGAATCTACCCTTGCTAAAAGAGCTCTGTCGAGTTTTTAACGGCATCTTATGAGATGGGAGAACTCCAAAGGCGTGGAGCACTCCAAAGGTGTGTTTAGGCCAAAAATGGTCATTTGAGACGGCACCCAATCACGTTCGACACGTCATGCCAGTTCCAATTACTGTTGATGGTGAAATTCTCGAAGTTGTCCAGGCAGATATTGCAACTGGGCAAGAATAACATCGAGAAGGAAGCCGATTGGAGGATTCTGTTAGGCTGGGCAGTACTTAGAAAGCTTCGTCGGGTGTTCTCGTCGCCCATACCGCAAAGTCTGAAGAC
Source organism: Parnassius glacialis (assembly GCA_033319125.1). Lineage (NCBI taxonomy): Eukaryota > Metazoa > Arthropoda > Insecta > Lepidoptera > Papilionidae > Parnassius > Parnassius glacialis. The sequence goes on from JAVANC010000008.1 coordinate 17,271,394, forward strand.
AAAAGTCTTCAACCAGTGCGTCCTGCGTACTACTTACGATGCCGAAACGTGAACATTGACGAAACCACTACTCCACAAGCTCAAAGTCGCTCAGCGAGTGATGGAAAAAGCTATGCTCGGAGTTTCTCTGGTAGATACTATTCGAAATGCAGAAATCTGCCGGAGAACCAAGATTACTGACATAGCCTTACGTGTTTGTAAACTGAAGTGGCAATGGGCTGGCCACGTCTCTAGCAGAGGTGACAACCGGTGGAGTAGACTTGTTATTGAGTGGAGACCGCATATAAGCAAACGTAGTGTGGGACGCCCCCTGACCAGATGGCGCAACGATTTGCACAAGATGGCTAGTAGAAACTGGATGCGTGTAGCCAAAGATCGGGCTAAGTGGCGCACCTTAGGAGAGGCCTATGTCCAGCAGTGGACTGCCGCAGACTGATGATGATGATGACGCTCATTTGTTACCACACATTTTATACGTTATAAATGTGTGGTAACAAATGAGTGGAGGGGGTAGCAAGTGGCGACACGTAGTGAGTTGGAGTTGGCACGCAGGTGGCGCTGAAGGCGGCGGTGCTGTCGCCGGCGCTGTCGTGCTGGCGCGGGCACAGCGCGCGGCACTGCGCGCGCGCGCTGGCCGACGGCTCGGCCGACCTCGCGCTGCTGGACGCCGCCGACATGCTGCACGCCGCGCACCACCACCGCCTCGTGCCCTTCATGCAGGAGGTACAACAACACGCACACACTCACACTGGCGCTGCTGGACGCCGCCGACATGCTGCACGCCGCGCACCACCACCGCCTCGTGCCCTTCATGCAGGAGGTACAACAACACGCACACACTCACACTGGCGCTGCTGGACGCCGCCGACATGCTGCACGCCGCGCACCACCACCGCCTCGTGCCCTTCATGCAGGAGGTACAACAACACGCACACACTCACACTGGCGCTGCTGGACGCCGCCGACATGCTGCACGCCGCGCACCACCACCGCCTCGTGCCCTTCATGCAGGAGGTACAACAACACGCACACACTCACACTGGCGCTGCTGGACGCCGCCGACATGCTGCACGCCGCGCACCACCACCGCCTCGTGCCCTTCATGCAGGAGGTACAACAACACGCACACACTCACACTGGCGCTGCTGGACGCCGCCGACATGCTGCACGCCGCGCACCACCACCGCCTCGTGCCCTTCATGCAGGAGGTACAACAACACGCACACACTCACACTGGCGCTGCTGGACGCCGCCGACATGCTGCACGCCGCGCACCACCACCGCCTCGTGCCCTTCATGCAGGAGGTACAACAACACGCACACACTCACACTGGCGCTGCTGGACGCCGCCGACATGCTGCACGCCGCGCACCACCACCGCCTCGTGCCCTTCATGCAGGAGGTACAACAACACGCACACACTCACACTGGCGCTGCTGGACGCCGCCGACATGCTGCACGCCGCGCACCACCACCGCCTCGTGCCCTTCATGCAGGAGGTACAACAACACGCACACACTCACACTGGCGCTGCTGGACGCCGCCGACATGCTGCACGCCGCGCACCACCACCGCCTCGTGCCCTTCATGCAGGAGGTACAACAACACTCACACACTCACACTGGCGCTGCTGGACGCCGCCGACATGCTGCACGCCGCGCACCACCACCGCCTCGTGCCCTTCATGCAGGAGGTACCACAATAATAATGTCCTCCATACTAACCTCAACGGAGACTAGCCACCAACACTGAACAGGATTATAGTAGTGGCCAAGTTTATGCTCAAGCAAAGGTGCACTCTCTATACCTCACTCTCATAGTCCGTTGAGACGGTAAACCGACACGACCAAAGCGAGATCAGGCGCAGGACCAATGGCTTACGTGCTTTCTGAGACACGGGAGTGAGCTAACTTCTTGACTCCGGCCAGCTACTGAGAATATCTTGACAGAAGAACCCAATGGTTGTTTTCGGCCCGACCCGGGATTTGAAGCCAGGATCTCATGATGAGAATCCGCGTTTACGACCACTAGACTAACAAGACAGTCACCGGATTATCATTACAGCCTATAAAAGTCCACCGCTGAACATAGGTCTCCCCCATATATTGCTTTGTAGGAACGATTTTGGATTTTACAAAGAGGCGCGCGGGGAAGTAAATTCCACAGTATAGTCATGTGAGGCAGAAAATTCCGCGTAAATGGCACAGTAGTGGACCATAAGCCATCGCGATGATGGAATTGCAGTTCTGTTGCAGTGTAAAATGGTGAAATTCAGCAGTTGGAATTAATCCAAACAATTACTCTGAGCACTCCCTGTTGTATATGTGGCGGAAGATGCACAGAGATGTAACGCCTTTTCGCAAAGCCCGTGGATCAAGCCGATCGGAAAGAACTTGGTCGTCGACGATTTGGGCCGTACTCCGTTCAATACGGTACTGTACGTCTCTCGACATATAGACGCCAAGGATTTCGATGCTGGTCTAGTCAACAAGGGGAGTGCCCTGAAATTGAAGAAATACGACAAAGGGGTTGTTTTTTGCAGTAAACGCGCAAAACCTGTCCTTTGAAGTTTAAACTAAATTAGATTTAGAAAAACTCAACTTCAGATAAAAGTTTGTTCCGACACTCAACAACAACTACCTGTGAGTCATCCTTCCTGCGCGGAAATGATAATGATGGATTACAGAAATTACTATGGGCAGCCTTGGAGAGAGAACAGAATGCACGAGTTCCCGAAGAAAGGCGAACTTATTTCTCGCCAATACTCTCAATGTGCTCCAACTTTGCCCTAGCGATAACTCTTTAGAAGAACCTGGAGGCAGAGTTGTTCTTGTTTTTTGAGTGCGCTAGTGTTTGCATCCCGGGACGCCGATGCGTTGGCTCAGGCTTTGTAACACTCCTGCTTTTGCCGCGACGCATCGATGCAATTTTGCAGGAGCGACCAAACCAATGCTGGGATCTGCCGCCGATAGGCACTACAGATGACGTGATGAAAATTTCCATATTTTGAAAATTTCCCTGAAGCACCACATCGGCGACAGATGCAGCAACGATATTGAGGTGGGTAGAATGCATAAAAAGCCCGTCCCATCCCGTCACAATCCGCTGATCTATAGTGTCACACATGACGACAGTATACAGACAAGCCAAGAGGGTTATAGACCTGATATCTGTCCGGATGAGAGGCCAACAAAAGGTCCAACAGAGAAGGTGCTTGGTCCTCCACATCTGGAATCCGCGTGGGCGAAGTAACCGGTTTTGTCAGACCATATGCCAAGAGAAAATCGTAAACATCACCCCGCATGATCGGTAGTACGAGAAACGACCTATTCGGCGTGGTGGGCGTTAAAAATGCCAAGGAGTACAATCTCTTCAAATGAGTTCAGTTGTAGCAAAGAATCTATAATCATTTGAACGTGGTTGATGAGTCGGTCTGTCTCGGCATTAACGCTGTGGGACCTGTAAAGACATCCTTACACGCGGGGTGGTCGTTGGCGTGCCGAGCGTAACCATAGGATGGACAGGTCCCTACCTTCAATACACCGAGGCGTCGAGAACAGATATTCTCTCCGACGGTACACACAAACTTCGGCCCGAGGCCAGAGAGTGTTCTAGTTTGTAATCTGGGTAAGATAAAAATGATGTATCAGCCAGAGAGCACTGCATCTCGGTGAGAAAAAGCAAGATCGGCTTAGCCGTCTCGAGATGGTGGTGGACAGTATTAAGGTTTGAATAAAGTCCCCTTATGTTGCAGAAATCCACAGCGAGCGTGGGATGGGGAGTGATTTTGGTCCGTTTGCTTCATGTAGAATGCGTACAGAGCGGAGTTGTGCTCCCCCACCCCCCCCACCCCTATGCCCCGAGAGGGTTTCTCCAGGATTATCGATATCGATGCTGGTACCCTCTTGGGGTTATATTTTTATTTAACACCGCTTTCATGTTTTCCCACTAAGCTAAATCATAAATTATAGTTAATTTTCAAAATACGTAGTTATAATTTATAATATATAGCTGTCAGAGGGGCGCCGATGTGGTGCTAGCCTAGGACGCTGTCGACATTTAATCCGCCTCTGCTTCTATCGCGTGCGAATGAAAGAATTAACCAATTCCAACCTGCCATTCTACAATCGAGGTCCTAGACCATGTGAAAATATATCCCTATATGTCAATCAAATTACCACATACTAATAATAATGAACAGCAGTATTAACAATGCAAAGTAAAATGTTACAAGTATGAACCAAGCTTTCAAGCTATGTGTAGCGCATCATTAAAAACACCTATGTTCAACAATGGATTCTATAAGACGATGAAGAATAAGAAGCACACGCTGACGTATTTTGCTGAGCAGTGAATAAGTTTGATTGCGATTGATAAAAATAGATTTGATATACTTAATTTCCTCTCTTTCTCATCCTCTTGTCCTTCTAGTATAAAACTTCACTTAACTGCATGAACCATTTTATAATGAATATTCATTTATGTGTGGCAACTATGGCGAATATCCTTATGAGGAAGGCCTATGTATGTTCAGCTGTGGTCTTTTAATACTATGTAATGAATAAATAAATGTGGGAATGTGGGAATTATTATAAAAATAGACTTGTTAATGAACAAGTCTATTTTTATAATAATTCCCAGGAAGTTGTATTTACCATTTAAGTGGCTCAGGAACATGCTTTGTGGCTTTTCTTGATGATGATGATGATGGAAATAAATATCACAACTAGTAAAATAAAATATAACATAGAAGGAATAAGGTGACTATTAAAGAATTTATTGTTTGAATATTAATTTATATATCTCTAGGTATACACGAACGGTCATAGCTGGTATTATGCTGTGGCAGTGGCAAAGGAACAAGACCCCGATACTGATTTAACATATCTTCGTGGCAAAAACACATGCCATACCGGTATTGGTATGGCCGCCGGTTGGATCTATCCATTAGCGTATCTGCTATCTAATGGATGGATAAGGTAATTATTACTATCAAACACATTTATTTTCTGAAACATTTTTTATAACAGTTACAATTGAGCTAACAGTTCATTAGATATATGCGGGATATATTTTTTTGTTGTTTTAAAAAACGTTACATCCACACTAGGGTTTTCTCCTATATCGTGGAGGCAGTTTACACATACAAATTTCTAAAGGACAAACATCCAGACCCTGAACAATTATTTGTATATACATTGCCATACAAATACTTGTTCCGTGCGGAAATGAAACTTGCGAACCTTAGCGCAGCAACCCCTTGCTAACTGCGTCACGGAGCCGCCATTACTAACCATAGTATATCTTCATTCAACTTCAAACAAAGAGGACTGTTACGGCCCGCAGCTGTCCCTGCAAAGGTTGTCTTGGCCGTGGCCCATAGCAGCTTCCTCGACGGGCAGACGCGGGTCGGGCCCAATGGCCATATGGAAGAATGTCCTATCATACTAAACTATATGGGAGAATGCTAGGGAAATATAGTACATACCTGTTCCCGACTCTAAGATCGCCCCATGGCTCGGTCAGGCCGTAAGTGGGTGTAAGGTGCATGGAAAGTATTGTTTAGTGAGGTGTAGGTGTCTGAGACCTGGACCAGCTGAGGTCACTGGCAGCGGCTGATTTCCAGGCTGCCCCACAATGCTGCATCACTCCAGCATTCTTCACCGCTGGACCATTTCTTTCTTCATTGTCACTATTTCAGTCTATTAGCTTCATTGTACATTTAACTAACTTAAACTCGCCTTATTCCACATTCATCGTAGAATCGAACACGTGATACCCGACACAGTACGGACAGTAGTTCAAAATTCGACATTCAATGTCCCGGATTCACTTATCACAAAATTATAAATAGGGAACTAACACGATCTCTTCATCTCATCATCCGGTTCAGCGTTAAAGACAACTAAGTTCCTTCGTTCGATACCAAACCACCACGCCGCGATAAGAATTCAAAATACGCCTCGTTGACACTTAAAACTAACAAACCCGCCAACACAAAAAAAAGGGCACTTAACGCGACGGCACAATTATAACGATTTCCAGACAATCAACCGGGAGACGCTCTCGAACAAGGAATGCGCGGTTCGAATCCTAGACCGTATATCTACACGGCGCGCTCGTGCGAAATTTCGCATCACCCGAGCAAGTTAAATATTTCAAAATTCACATATCCACGTAGCGAAGTAACACGCTCTAAATCTAACCATCTGGACCCTACCGGTCGCGTGAACTTCTGCCGCGATAACCGAGATACGCGGATTCACCGCATCGCGGCCAGCGAGCTACTCATCTTCTCCCCCACGCGTCGCGCCACTGCAAGCCGAACACGGCCGCCCCACCTGGCGGCGTTTACCTCACCTACATACCATCGGGTGACGCGCCAGCTCGAACGCGATTGGATGGCGTTCAAAATGACCAATTTTGGGCATAAACAAGGACAATTGGTGGATTGTCAATTGATTGATATATGAGGACTAAGATGAAATACCTCACAGCCTGCAAATACTGGCTCTCAAACCCTTCAAACCAGAATAAAGAATAGTGGATGCACTGCTGGTTGACAGTAGATAGAATAGTGATAGGATTTATATCGAGGACAGACTCTTAAGCGAAACTCGTCATAAATAATCCTGTAATAAATTTATTATTATTATTAATTGTAAATTACACAGTAAAAAAACAGCACAATATCCTGTTTAAATAACTATCAATTCACGCGCATCAGTCTATAATATACGAAGTACGGGGCGGCCCGACACTAGATGAAATGACGACCTGATAAGATATGCAGGAAGTCTGGATGCAGGTTGCTCAGGACCGTGTTTTGTGGTATTCCTCGGGGCAAAAAGTTTTAATATATTATAGTAAGTACACAATATTGGCGGGGACAATAATTTCTGTTAGTAAACCCAAAATAACATAACTTTAAATTTTCAATAAAGTATAAGGACATTGTATTAAAACGACATGTTGTATTATCACACCAATGAAAATAGGAGCAAACCATTTAACCATAAGAAATATAAAATAAAATTGAGGGATAATCGATAATCGAGTATTTACGTAATTCTAACCGTGCAATATGCGCGCATTCGTATCTCTAGTCTTAGTTACCATCCGCACTCCCCGCTTTCTGTCACTATTTTGTTCCTAAAAACTATATCTGCGCAGCCACTCGCTACTAATTTCAGCCCGGCCAATCCTTATAACTTCAATGTCTAAAATACGATATTTTGTTAGAATAAAACTAGTTTTTATGGATTTTATGGTATTTATTAACTTATATTCCCGCCGTTTCGAGTACTTTTCAGTGCGTGAACTTTATGGTCACGAGTTAACCACAGTTACCTTCAGTTAAATTTAAAATAAAAATTATTATTATTAATTTTTTACTAACGCGATTAAATCCATTATAACTAGTTATAATAAAATGCGTAAAATTAAGAAATCATTACGACATTTTATTAAACCTACCCTTAAACCGCTTAGTGGTAGAGTAATAGAAGGTAATAATATATTATATATTAATTTAATATGTAATAATAATTTAAATTTGACATATAATTGTAATGATAATAATGACAAATTTCATGTAATTGACATAAATAATTTAATAAAAAAGTAACGTAACGTAAGTAAAAAAGGACAAAAGATAGGTATTACCTATCCAAATATAATTTAAGACTGATAGCAAATGTGCTATCTTATTATTTACTTTTTAACTCAGCCAAGTTTTTGGCTACCAAGACTGCTTTTATTGGGCAGGATAATTATTTGACAATTAATTTGGAATCAGTTCCAACTAATTTAAATTAGTAAATGCGGCAATAGAGGCAATCTCTAGCAATAATGAGAGTTTAATTAACTTTGAATGTAGCCCACAAATAAGTAATAAAAATTGTTTACACCTGGTGCATCAAAATATACAAGGCATGATGGGCAAAGAATTAGAAGTTGAATTGTTTTTAAATAGTAACAACATACATATCCTCTGTATTACTGAACATTGGCTAAAAGATTATAATTTCATGTTTAATTTCAGAAATCACCAGGTGGTCAGTTCCTTCAATAGAGAAAAAAGTTTACGTGGTGGCTCCTTAATACTAGCAGATAAATCATTATTATATAAAGAACGTAAGGATATAGTGAGCCTCTCTGTTGAGCGAACTGTAGAAATGGCTTGTGTCGAGCTCGAGCACCTCATTGTTGTGAGTGTTTAAAGACCCCCATGTGCTACTTATGACTATTTTGAAAGGATTGTGGAAGAAGTTTTGCTCAAACTTAGTAAACAGAACAAGTCTGTTGTAATATGTGGAGACTTTAACATCAATCTCCTTGAAACTTCTTCCATTAGTATTAAGTTTAGCTCATTGTTTAAATCGTATAATCTTGTTAATTTATTCTTAGAACCAACACGTATTGCTGGGCCTAGTGCGACCTGTATAGATAATATTTTTACAGATGTTAAGCCCTTGCATAAATCAATTATTCAAAATTTAAGTTCAGATCACTGTGGACAGTTGGTATCATTACCTTACATACACAAGAAACAGAAAAATAAGAAAGTTGTGTTTGTTCCAATAAATGAACATCGCTTGGAGAAGTTTAGAAGTAATATAATAAAAAGACTTCCATCACTTTCATTTAAAAACAGTGCTAATTATTTGTATGGTACGTTTTTTAAAATTATAACTTTTGAATTTAGTAGGATATTTACTTCTAAAACTTTCTCTTTTAACAGTCGCAAATCATTTAATGAATGGGCGACAGTAGGAATTTATAAGAGTAGGCGAAAGTTATACGAGCTTTATAATGAAAGATCATATAATAGTAGTGTTATATTTAGAGATTATGTAAAAACATATTCTAAAATATTTAAAAAGAGTGTGCGCCACAGCTAAGGCTTTACATTTAAGTAACAAAATTAAAACTGCATCAAACAAAATTAAAATGACCTGGAGAATAATAAATAGTGAAACGGGCAAGGTCAAACCGCGCAACTCGGATTTTCAATTGAATATTAACAATAATTTAACCCGATCTGATCAAGAAGTTGCTATGGCTTTTGAGAAACATTTTACTGATGTTCCTTTTTTGACAACTAAATCATTAAACTCTTCTCCTACTGTCGCCGAATCATTGCTTAAACAAAATGTAAAGGCTTGTTCAAATACTTTTAAATTCCATAGAGTACTGCCAAAAGATATCGTTAAATATTTTAAAACTATTGATGTTAAGAAAACGGCAGATTTATGGGGGATTTCCGTTAAAGTTATTTTATCTATAATAGATATAATAGCACCTTATCTAGCCACTATATTTAATACAAGCGTCGAATCTGGTGTGTTTCCTGATTTAATGAAACTTAGTAAAGTCATACCTTTATATAAATCTGGTAGTACATTAGACCCCGCCAATTTTAGACCAATTTCTGTACTACCAACATTTAGTAAAATTTTTGAAAAAATAATTTTAGATCAAATGTTAAGTTTCTTTAATATTAATAAATTGCTACATAGAAATCAATTCGGTTTTACAAGGGGTCGCTCAACAACTGACGCTGGAGTTGAGCTTATTAAACATATTTTTTGTGCATGGGAGAATTCAGAGGATGCTTTGGGTATATTTTGTGACCTTTCCAAGGCCTTCGACTGCGTTCACCATGAGACATTAATCAGGAAGCTACAGTACTATGGTGTCAAGAACACAGCGCTTAAACTTATAATTTCATATTTAAGTAATAGAATGCAGAAAGTTATTATTAATGGTAAAAGTTCTTCCGGCTCACCTGTACTAATGGGTGTCCCTCAGGGCTCAATTCTCGGCCCATTCCTGTTTCTAGTGTATATTAATGACTTACCTTCTATTGTAGAGGATAATCATGATATAGTATTATTTGCTGATGATACTTCTTTGATTTTTAAACTTAAACGTAAATCATTTAAATGTGACGAAGTGAATAATGCTATATCAAAATTAGTGCATTGGTTTAACGTTAATAATTTACATTTAAACGGAAATAAAACTAAATGTATTAAACAACGAATGTTAGAAATCTGAGTACCAATGTGTTTTTAAATGGGGAAGAACTGAGCCCTGTTGAATCCACTGTTTTTCTTGGCATCACTCTCGACGCAAAGCTTCAGTGGGGCCCCCATATATCCAAACTAGCAAGCAGACTAAGTTCTGCAGCCTATGCTGTAAAAAAGATTAGAGGTCTCACTAGTGTCGAGACAGCTAGATTAGTTTATTTCAGTTATTTCCATAGCATAAGTCTTATGGGATTTTGCTATGGGGACATGCGGCTGATTCAGAAACTATTTTTGTTTTACAGAAGAGGGCCATTAGAGCTATTTACAACCTAAAACTGAGAGAGTCTCTTAGAGATAAATTTAAAGAAATAAATATATTAACTTTGGCCTCAGTATATTTACGAAAATTTAATGTATGTTCACAAAAACAAAGGTAGTTTTAGTAAAAAAAGTGATGTGCATTCTGTAAACACTAGGAACAAACACAAGCTAGTGATACCAGTTTCTCGACTCCACAGAGTCAGTAATTCATTCTTGGGGCAATGTATACGCTATTACAACAAGGTCCCGGAAAGTGTACAGGCTCTCTCCATTAGCAAGTTTAAATGTTTTGTTAAGTTGAAACTGTATAAAAAGGGTTATTATAGTATAAATGAATACATGGTTGATAATAACCCCTGGGAATGAGGTGATCGCTTCCAAGCTGTTTCTAAAATAAATTTTGTACTTATATAGTTAGTACAACCATTATTGTAAAATTTGCTTTAAAAAAGTCCCGCTGGGTTTCTTGCTGGTTCTTCCCAGGACAGAGGATTTATTTTTCGAACCAGTGGTAAAGTAAAAAATGACTTTCAATAAGTATTACACATGTGATCTATATTGAATAAAAAATTATTCTATTCTATAAAATCACGTCGAGTGTGCGTGTGTGCAGGCCGTACGGGTGCGACGGCGCGCAGGCGGCGGCGCAGTACTTCAGCAAGGCGTGCGCGCCCGGCGCGCTCAGCACCGAGTACGTGGACGCGGACACCGTGCCGCACGACAATCTCTGCCACCTCTGCCACGGCGCCTCCTTCAGGTACGCACAAGCACAAGCAGGCGGCAGCCGGCGGCGCAGTACTTCAGCAAGGCGTGCGCGCCCGGCGCGCTCAGCACCGAGTACGTGGACGCGGACACCGTGCCGCATGACAACCTCTGCCACCTCTGCCACGGCGCCTCCTTCAGGTACGCACAAGCACAAGCAGGCGGCAGCCGGCGGCGCAGTACTTCAGCAAGGCGTGCGCGCCCGGCGCGCTCAGCACCGAGTACGTGGACGCGGACACCGTGCCGCATGACAACCTCTGCCACCTCTGCCACGGCGCCTCCTTCAGGTACGCACAAGCACAAGCAGGCGGCAGCCGGCGGCGCAGTACTTCAGCAAGGCGTGCGCGCCCGGCGCGCTCAGCACCGAGTACGTGGACGCGGACACCGTGCCGCATGACAACCTCTGCCACCTCTGCCACGGCGCCTCCTTCAGGTACGCACAAGCACAAGCAGGCGGCAGCCGGCGGCGCAGTACTTCAGCAAGGCGTGCGCGCCCGGCGCGCTCAGCACCGAGTACGTGGACGCGGACACCGTGCCGCATGACAACCTCTGCCACGGCGCCTCCTTCAGGTACGCACAAGCACAAGCAGGCGGCAGCCGGCGGCGCAGTACTTCAGCAAGGCGTGCGCGCCCGGCGCGCTCAGCACCGAGTACGTGGACGCGGACACCGTGCCGCATGACAACCTCTGCCACCTCTGCCACGGCGCCTCCTTCAGGTACGCACAAGCACAAGCAGGCGGCAGCCGGCGGCGCAGTACTTCAGCAAGGCGTGCGCGCCCGGCGCGCTCAGCACCGAGTACGTGGACGCGGACACCGTGCCGCATGACAACCTCTGCCACCTCTGCCACGGCGCCTCCTTCAGGTACGCACAAGCACAAGCAGGCGGCAGCCGGCGGCGCAGTACTTCAGCAAGGCGTGCGCGCCCGGCGCGCTCAGCACCGAGTACGTGGACGCGGACACCGTGCCGCATGACAACCTCTGCCACGGCGCCTCCTTCAGGTACGCACAAGCACAAGCAGGCGGCAGCCGGCGGCGCAGTACTTCAGCAAGGCGTGCGCGCCCGGCGCGCTCAGCACCGAGTACGTGGACGCGGACACCGTGCCGCATGACAACCTCTGCCACCTCTGCCACGGCGCCTCCTTCAGGTACGCACAAGCACAAGCAGGCGGCAGCCGGCGGCGCAGTACTTCAGCAAGGCGTGCGCGCCCGGCGCGCTCAGCACCGAGTACGTGGACGCGGACACCGTGCCGCATGACAACCTCTGCCACCTCTGCCACGGCGCCTCCTTCAGGTACGCACAAGCACAAGCAGGCGGCAGCCGGCGGCGCAGTACTTCAGCAAGGCGTGCGCGCCCGGCGCGCTCAGCACCGAGTACGTGGACGCGGACACCGTGCCGCATGACAACCTCTGCCACCTCTGCCACGGCGCCTCCTTCAGGTACGCACAAGCACAAGCAGGCGGCAGCCGGCGGCGCAGTACTTCAGCAAGGCGTGCGCGCCCGGCGCGCTCAGCACCGAGTACGTGGACGCGGACACCGTGCCGCACGACAACCTCTGCCACCTCTGCCACGGCGCCTCCTTCAGGTACACACAGCACAAGCAGGCGGCAGCCGGCGGCGCAGTACTTCAGCAAGGCGTGCGCGCCCGGCGCGCTCAGCACCGAGTACGTGGACGTGGACACCGTGCCGCACGACAACCTCTGCCACCTCTGCCACGGCGCCTCCTTCAGGTACGCACAAGCACAAGCAGGCGGCAGCCGGCGGCGCAGTACTTCAGCAAGGCGTGCGCGCCCGGCGCGCTCAGCACCGAGTACGTGGACGTGGACACCGTGCCGCACGACAACCTCTGCCACCTCTGCCACGGCGCCTCCTTCAGGTACGCACAAGCACAAGCAGGCGGCAGCCGGCGGCGCAGTACTTCAGCAAGGCGTGCGCGCCCGGCGCGCTCAGCACCGAGTACGTGGACGTGGACACCGTGCCGCACGACAACCTCTGCCACCTCTGCCACGGCGCCTCCTTCAGGTACGCACAAGCACAAGCAGGCGGCAGCCGGCGGCGCAGTACTTCAGCAAGGCGTGCGCGCCCGGCGCGCTCAGCACCGAGTACGTGGACGCGGACACCGTGCCGCACGACAACCTCTGCCACCTCTGCCACGGCACCTCCTTCAGGTACACACAAGCACAAGTCGCACCAATACACCTTGTAAACACCACCAATAAACATCCTGTATCTTTTCTGAAAACTTCACGAACGAACCAGGCGCTAACACTGTATACTCTCTATAAACATCAAGAACAAACACTGGAAACGCTGTGCACGTATACATATGTATAAACCCGACTAATACTTGTAACACCACGAACACTCTCTAATCACAACATTGTAAACACTAGGAACAAACACAAGCTAGTGATATCAGTTACTCGTCTCCGCAGTCATTAATTCATTGATGGAACAATGGGGCGGGAATTTGACCGGCGTACATTCTAAGTAAGCTTTAAAATACAATGCACAGACTAATATGATGCTTACGCATTGTATCATGCGTAAGCATCATATTAGTCTGTGAGTGTGACTTAAACATTCACTTACTGGGGAGTTTTGGCGGAAACTTGACCGGTGGCGGTTTGCTGCTCTTGTATTATTGTTTATATAATGGTTTGAAGTGGATTTTGATATGTAAAAGTGAAACAAGTGTTCGATGGTGATGTGATTCTCAAGATTAGGTGTCGGTCTGCTTAGGCGCTTTGGATATCATCGCCAACTGTCAGCTGTCTGCTGACTCAAGTTGCCGTCAAAATCTCCCAAGGGATGCATAATGTGACGTATCAACATTGTGAAGCAATGTACTACGAAGGCTAATTATACATTGTAACTTCAGGCTCAGAAGGGCTAGAAGCCAGGGCCGTAAAGCCAGTTATTAAAAAAAAGATGAAACAATGTACGAGTATACGCTATTACTATGGAGTGTAGAGTACAAGGAGGACCATCTCTGTATATGAAAAGTGTCCCTAAAAACGCGTCCAATAAGGGTGGCGCTGCAGTAGCATAGGATAAATTAAAAAAAAAGCGCCAAAATTAATTAGAATAAGATGGAGAAATAAACAAGGACCGACCAATCCGCTTGGTTTTGTACTACGTAAATAGTTAAGGTTTTGTATATTGGCATTTTACTAACTACTCTAGTCATGAAATTTTTTAAATATTTGAATCCAGCTGACTTCACTCCGTCTACAACAGCTATATTCATATCATAGTTTTTGAGACGCCAGCGCTATTGTGGTAGTTTTTGGAACCTCTATTTTCAGTATATATTATGACACTTTTTCAACTTTCGCACCTTATAAGATGGTTTTCCTTCTACTCTACACTCCATAGCTATTACAAGAAAGTACCAGGCAATATACAAGGTCCCTTTCTTATTAGACAAGACTTTATAAAAGAAGTTATTATAATATAAATGACAAGTAAAAGGCCAGTTACGTGGGCTAAGCCCACTCAGGACATGTTATCTTTAAAATCACTGGTCAAAGACCTTTAGATTGATATAAAATAATAGGCAAAAAGTCCAAAAGTCGCATCTCAGCTACTCAGCTGTCATTGTGTTAGATTACATGGTTGATAATAATAATAATTTCTGGGATTGAGGTGATAGATTTTAAGCTGTTTCTTATATTAATTTTGTAAAAGTTTGTCGCGGGATACGAAGTTTGATTATATGACCTATGTTCATAGTACTGAGCAAGTAGTTTTTGTATGTAAAGTACTCTGTGGTCATAAGAGCTAACGCTACACACTGACGCCGACTGCCGGATCTTTATTTATTTGTGTGCGTTTGTAGAACCTAGGGTGCTTCCACACATCTTCAGCGTAACATTACATCCGTATTTATTAACATCCGTATTATAACTCCCTTTTGTATGGTGGGTCTTGTAAGCTTGTAAGAGGAGACTATGGGAAGGTTCAGAAAAGTATTAAGCTTAAGACTAGATTAAGGCAAATCATTTACAAAAGAAAGAGCGTTGGGCTTTTACGAGCTGATAAAGGAGATAGTTAATTTTTATTTTCATCCATAGACGCTGCCGTCGCGACGCCGGTGAGGACTACTACGGGCACGTGGGCGCGCTGCGGTGCATGGTGGAGGGCGGCGGCGACGTGGCGTTCGTGCGGCACAGCGCGCCCGCCGAGGTGTCGGGCGGCCGGCGCCGCGAGTGGTGGGCGCGCGACCTGCTGCCCGACGACTTGCAGCTGCTCTGTCCCGACGGTGAGCACTACACTATGCGCCGCGAGTGGTGGGCGCGCGACCTGCTGCCCGACGACTTGCAGCTGCTCTGTCCCGACGGTGAGCACTACACTATGCGCCGCGAGTGGTGGGCGCGCGACCTGCTGCCCGACGACTTGCAGCTGCTCTGTCCCGACGGTGAGCACTACACTATGCGCCGCGAGTGGTGGGCGCGCGACCTGCTGCCCGACGACTTGCAGCTGCTCTGTCCCGACGGTGAGCACTACACTATGCGCCGCGAGTGGTGGGCGCGCGACCTGCTGCCCGACGACTTGCAGCTGCTCTGTCCCGACGGTGAGCACTACACTATGCGCCGCGAGTGGTGGGCGCGCGACCTGCTGCCCGACGACTTGCAGCTGCTCTGTCCCGACGGTGAGCACTACACTATGCGCCGCGAGTGGTGGGCGCGCGACCTGCTGCCCGACGACTTGCAGCTGCTCTGTCCCGACGGTGAGCACTACACTATGCGCCGCGAGTGGTGGGCGCGCGACCTGCTGCCCGACGACTTGCAGCTGCTCTGTCCCGACGGTGAGCACTACACTATGCGCCGCGAGTGGTGGGCGCGCGACCTGCTGCCCGACGACTTGCAGCTGCTCTGTCCCGACGGTGAGCACTACACTATGCGCCGCGAGTGGTGGGCGCGCGACCTGCTGCCCGACGACTTGCAGCTGCTCTGTCCCGACGGTGAGCACTACACTATGCGCCGCGAGTGGTGGGCGCGCGACCTGCTGCCCGACGACTTGCAGCTGCTCTGTCCCGACGGTGAGCACTACACTATGCGCCGCGAGTGGTGGGCGCGCGACCTGCTGCCCGACGACTTGCAGCTGCTCTGTCCCGACGGTGAGCACTACACTATGCGCCGCGAGTGGTGGGCGCGCGACCTGCTGCCCGACGACTTGCAGCTGCTCTGTCCCGACGGTGAGCACTACACTATGCGCCGCGATTGGTGGGCGCGCGACCTGCTGCCCGACGACTTGCAGCTGCTCTGTCCCGACGGTGAGCACTACACTATGCGCCGCGATTGGTGGGCGCGCGACCTGCTGCCCGACGACTTGCAGCTGCTCTGTCCCGACGGTGAGCACTACACTATGCGCCGCGAGTGGTGGGCGCGCGACCTGCTGCCCGACGACTTGCAGCTGCTCTGTCCCGACGGTGAGCACTACACTATGCGCCGCGAGTGGTGGGCGCGCGACCTGCTGCCCGACGACTTGCAGCTGCTCTGTCCCGACGGTGAGCACTACACTATGCGCCGCGATTGGTGGGCGCGCGACCTGCTGCCCGACGACTTGCAGCTGCTCTGTCCCGACGGTGAGCACTACACTATGCGCCGCGAGTGGTGGGCGCGCGACCTGCTGCCCGACGACTTGCAGCTGCTCTGTCCCGACGGTGAGCACTACACTATGCGCCGCGAGTGGTGGGCGCGCGACCTGCTGCCCGACGACTTGCAGCTGCTCTGTCCCGACGGTGAGCACTACACTATGCGCCGCGATTGGTGGGCGCGCGACCTGCTGCCCGACGACTTGCAGCTGCTCTGTCCCGACGGTGAGCACTACACTATGCGCCGCGAGTGGTGGGCGCGCGACCTGCTGCCCGACGACTTGCAGCTGCTCTGTCCCGACGGTGAGCACTACACTATGCGCCGCGAGTGGTGGGCGCGCGACCTGCTGCCCGACGACTTGCAGCTGCTCTGTCCCGACGGTGAGCACTACACTATGCGCCGCGAGTGGTGGGCGCGCGACCTGCTGCCCGACGACTTGCAGCTGCTCTGTCCCGACGGTGAGCACTACACTATGCGCCGCGATTGGTGGGCGCGCGACCTGCTGCCCGACGACTTGCAGCTGCTCTGTCCCGACGGTGAGCACTACACTATGCGCCGCGAGTGGTGGGCGCGCTACCTGCTGCCCGACGACTTGCAGCTGCTCTGTCCCGACGGTGAGCACTACACTATGCGCCGCGAGTGGTGGGCGCGCGACCTGCTGCCCAACGACTTGCAGCTGCTCTGTCCCGACGGTGAGCACTACACTATGCGCCGCGAGTGGTGGGCGCGCGACCTGCTGCCCGACGACTTGCAGCTGCTCTGTCCCGACGGTGAGCACTACACTATGCGCCGCGAGTGGTGGGCGCGCGACCTGCTGCCCGACGACTTGCAGCTGCTGTGTCACGACGGTGAGCACTACACTATGCGCCGCGTGTGGTGGCCACGTGACCTGCTGCCCGACGACTTGCAGCTGCTCTGTCCCGACGGTGAGCACTACACTATGCGCCGCGAGTGGTGGGCGCGCGACCTGCTGCCCGACGACTTGCAGCTGCTCTGTCCCGACGGTGAGCACTACACTATGCGCCGCGAGTGGTGGGCGCGCGACCTGCTGCCCGACGACTTGCAGCTGCTCTGTCCCGACGGTGAGCACTACACTATGCGCCGCGAGTGGTGGGCGCGCGACCTGCTGCCCGACGACTTGCAGCTGCTCTGTCCCGACGGTGAGCACTACACTATGCGCCGCGAGTGGTGGGCGCGCGACCTGCTGCCCGACGACTTGCAGCTGCTCTGTCCCGACGGTGAGCACTACACTATGCGCCGCGAGTGGTGGGCGCGCGTCCTGCTGCCCGACGACTTGCAGCTGCTCTGTCCCGACGGTGAGCACTACACTATGCGCCGCGAGTGGTGGGCGCGCGACCTGCTGCCCGACGACTTGCAGCTGCTCTGTCCCGACGGTGAGCACTACACTATGCGCCGCGAGTGGTGGGCGCGCGACCTGCTGCCCGACGACTTGCAGCTGCTGTGTCACGACGGTGAGCACTACACTATGCGCCGCGTGTGGTGGCCACGTGACCTGCTGCCCGACGACTTGCAGCTGCTCTGTCCCGACGGTGAGCACTACACTATGCGCCGCGAGTGGTGGGCGCGCGACCTGCTGCCCGACGACTTGCAGCTGCTCTGTCCCGACGGTGAGCACTACACTATGCGCCGCGAGTGGTGGGCGCGCGACCTGCTGCCCGACGACTTGCAGCTGCTCTGTCCCGACGGTGAGCACTACACTATGCGCCGCGAGTGGTGGCCGCGTGACCTGCTGTCGAGTAAGATATGCAGCAAGTCGATAAATGCAAGTCTTTAAAGGCCAGCAATGCGTCTGCAATTCCTCTGGTGTTGCGGTAGTTCATGGGCGGCCGTAGTCACTTACCATCAGGTGAGCCGCATGTTCGTTGGCCCCCTTTCATATAATAAAATATGCAGGTGTTTCAGGACCGTGCTGTATGGCATTGCTCCGGGCAGGTATTTGTTCAGCAGTGGACTTGTGAAGGGCTGTAATGAGTGTTATGATAAGTAGTAATGAATTAATTAATTACAAGATACTGCCGCTAAGTGCTTAGTGCTTGTTCTTATGATAAGTTGAGCTTGGTTTTGGCGTTACTTGACCTCGAAGTGGCGTGTTTGTTTCCTGTGCGCCCCTACATTGCAGTGGAGAACTCCCTGTAAGGCGTATCGCCCTCAGGGCTGCGGTAATATGCGAGAGCGTTCTCGTAGCCCTGACCAATGGCGAAGCGATGAATACCGTGCGGTTTTAGCCGGTAGGAGTTCGTGATAACTTGTGTTACTGATCTGGTATCCATGAGGATTTGGCGTCGCTTGAAATTTTTGGAGCACTCCGGCTATGTTTCATTGTTGGTCTGAGGGTACGAGATAAACTGTTGGATATTATACGGTGCGCCTACAGGTCAAAATTTTACTTAGATACAGGATTTAATATTCATGCAGAAATGTTTATTCTTTATAGGTACACGCGCTAAAATGCATGAATATGAGCACTGTAACCTTGGCAAAGTTCCTGGATCAGTTTTGATGGGAAGAGCCAACCACACTGAGTTGGATACATTTTCCAACCTCATGGTTTATGCGCAGCAGCTTTACGGCGCAGCTACTTCAGATGATTTTAGGTAAATCATTCTTCTAAGTTTGTTTTATATATATATATATACAACATGTAACAAAAACCCTGTGGTTCCCGTTAAGTACCTTATCAGGATCAGTATTCAAACCTATAGAACAACTTTTTTTTAAATACGACCATATTTTTTTTTAATTTTATTAAAAAAAATAATTTTCTGTGGTTTTATTACCTCTTACCGACACTAGCGGATGCTAAAGCTAAGTAAAGCGGGGTCTTTGACAATTCTCTTACTCCCCAGACAATGCAGAGGTAATAAAACCACATACAATTTACATACAATTTTTTTTTTTAAATAAAGAAAATATTGTTTGAGTTTTTTAAAAAAAGTTATTTCTATACGTTTGAATAATGATCCTGATAACGTACTTAACGGGAACCACAGGGTTTTTGTTAGATATTGTATATACAGGGTATTTTTGGAACGCTCCCGAAAACTAAGACAGGCGACAGCACCAAGTATACCTTTGATCATGGGTCACAAATAAATTTGATCCTGATGAAAAAAAATCATATTTTTACAACGTTTTATTAGATTTATTCACGCGCCATCATGTTAGTACAGCTAAATGAAACGATAATTTCATAAAAAAAATCATGAAAATACTGAAACCTAAAACCAGCAGTGGAATAACTGAATTCATATCAGCTGATTAAAGGTCAATGTACGCGCGAACGCAAATTCGCGCGGTCCGCAACTAGCGGGCTATACCACAATACCTAATAATTTACAACACTTGTCTAAATACCTAACTTATCTACTTAACATACTATTTTGCCACTGTACTTGTCTCCACGTAGCCATTTTAATCCGAATTTACAGGTTAAATAACCCAAATAACTGGTTCGATTTCCCGCTAATAACAAAATACATAAATGAAATGTAACCAAGGTTAAAGTCATGCGTTTTTATTCATTGTGTAGGTATGTTTATTATTCTCATATATTCAGTTATGTATGTATTCAGATTAGTTCAGTACTAAGTTATTTAAAAGAATTAGTTATGAAACAGCTTACCGCTCTAAATCCTCCGTGGTCTTATGAGATGCGGCTCAAATTGTGCTCCATTCATTTCAAGGCAGATTTGGGCTCGGTGTTGCGTCTCCTCATGGAGGCGGGGCATCATCGTGTGGTCTTCGACACAGTCCGTACGTAGTTTGTCGAAAACATCCACGATCCTTTTGTAGTTTCGTCAGCACTATCACACTCACGATTAAAAACCCTTTCTTTCACATACCCCACAGAAAGAAGTCTAACGGGGTCAGATCTGGTGCGCGAGGTGGCCAAGCGTGTGGTCCTAGTCCGCCAAATCCAGCGATCATCAAATAGCTCATTGAGGCGCTGACCATTATACTGGAACCATGTGCGGCGATATTCAGCCAACGATAGGTCGTCTAAAATGTCTATCAACTGTTCTTTTATAAAGTTTAGGTATCGCTGTCCGTTCAGTCGCTGTGGCAGAAACACTGGTCCCAGTATGCGATCCTTAAATAAACCTGCCCATACGTTAACCAACCATCGGGTTTGGTGCCCGGTTTGTCGAACAGCGTGCGGGTTAACCTCTGAATACACGTGTGTATTTCTTCGGTTCCACAGGCCGTTTCTGGTAAATGTCGACTCATCCGTTCAGATAATGTACTCAATGGAACCAGCCACACGTTGTTGCTGGTATAATAACCAACGGCAGAAAACTCGTCGGCGGTCGTGATCGCCGGGAACTAAAGCTTGCACTTTGTGCAATTTGTATGGGCGCATTCGGTTACGCTTCAACACTTTGTGCACTGCACAGTATGACACACTTGTTCCATCCCGACGTCTTAACAATTTATTTAGCGATACTTCGTGTACCTAGGTTCGGATACATAACATGTTGTCGTATTCACAATCACTATAAACGTACGCGTTAAGCATTATTAAAACAAAAAACGTAACAACAAGTAACAAAATCAACACGGAACTGTTTCAAAAACTACAATTAAACTGAAACCTACTGCGTCACAGCGTGATGCGATGCGGTCGAGTGGAGGGAGGTTACAGTCGCGTTCTAAAGTACTACATGGTATTGGGATATTGTTTTATAATATTATAGTAAGTAATTAATTGTTTTATTGTAGAATCATAATAGGTGCCTTACTTGGAATTAAAAATGGATAATGTTTACTTGAGCATTATTTGTTATTTCTATCGTAAAATATAAAGTAGTTTGTAACAAGAAAACTTAAGGTAAGGGTGGCACGCCGTCCATTATGTCGTCTTGGGTCACATGGAAGCCAGATGTTGAAGGTGTGTTGGTGTTACTGGATGCTACTTCATCATCTCACTTTCATCTTCGCTTGAGCTTCCGTCATCAGGTCGATCACATGGTAATTTTTTCGGTATTCTTCCTCAACACTTTTAAATTTACTGCACAATTTTCCCCATTCACCTTCTCCTATCATATTTACCTTTTCGTTCACTAGTTTAGTCATAAAACAATAGATATAAATAATTTTTCTTTCCTTCCTTTTTAAAACATCGTCGCGAGTCGTAAAGTAAGCTGTGTATGCGACTGTATTTTTGGAGCGAAGAAAGCGCGGGAACCAATAGCATGCAGGCACAGTAATACTGGCGGATTGTTCCCCCGTCGCGCCCCCTTCGTACCAATATGTGATAAATCGCTGTGCCCAAGTTCAAGGCCAGCGTTCTTTTTTCACCGTTCGCGCGTACATTAACCTCCATTAGTCAGGTGATATCAATTCAGTTTTCACTGCTGGTTTTATGTTTCAGTATTTTCATGATTTTTTTTTATGAAATTATCGTTTCATTTAGCTTTACTAACATGATGGCGCGTGAATAACGCTAATAAAACGTTGTAAAAATATGATATTTTTTTTCATCAGGATCAAATTTATTTGTGACCCATGATCAAAGGCATACTTGGTGCTGTCGCCTGTCTTAGTTTTCGGGAGCGTTCCAAAAATACCCTGTATATACAGTTGATTTCGGGTATAACGACGATGAAGGGACCACTCTATTTTCGTCATTATATCCGGAATTCGTTACAGGCAAAGGTAAGAAAATCAATACATTACAGTTGCTACTCAGAATATCACTTTGTAACTGAACCATAAATTTAACTCCGAAACTTACACGCTTCGCTACCTACTTAGCTGATATCTATAAACAAAGGTAAAGGTCTCCATACCTGGTGACGATCTGTGTGGATGTAAACAAAAGATAAGAAATATTTTTGAAAGAAAGAAATCTTTGTGTCTTTAGCGGCTGACTCCGGTCGCAATATCTGCATTTGATTTCTAGGAATTTGTTACAAATGAGTCATTAAAAACAGTCGCTACACCCGAACCCAGCGTTACATCCGAAGTCGCTATAGCCACATGAATTTCGTACTAAAATATGCTTTAAATTCAAGGGACTTAGATTTAACGTCACTATAGGCAAATGGTCGCTTCAACCAAGGTCGTAATAAATGAAATCCACTGTGTATATATATTATACTGTATGTATAGATATTACTACTTTTGAAATCTGGTGTCTATAAATGATTATGTATCTTCTTAACAACTTCATTGATTCAGGTCATATATTTGTTTTACTGAGACGATGGTTCATAGCTATGCTAGAATTCAACAGGTGGCGCTGTAATCATGATATTGATAAATTATTTAAATAAAATGATTAGCAGGTGAATTGATTTTCATTGACATTACTAGACGTCTCGCAATTTAGACGCCCTGCCCATCGCACGTCTAAGTATTTTACGTCTCCAACAAAATAACTATGCAGTTGCTAAGAATATCCACTACATAGGCTGCACTAAAAGTATCGGGAATGTAATATTTCCACTGTTCCTGTCATATTAAAATATTTTTAAATGAAAACTCCTTGGTTTTAAAAATCGAATACCATTTATGTATTTAAAAAAAGATTCTCGGTCTTGTCACAAGGTTTTGTCAAACTTGTTTAATCGTTGATAAAATGGAATTGACTCGAGAAAATTCAAGAGCGATGATTTATTATGACTTTCGAAGTGGTTTAACACAAAAACAGTGTGTTGACCGGATGATTTCTGCATTTGGTGATGAAGCCCCATCCAAAACCACAATTTATCTCTGGTTGGCTGATTTTTTACGTGGACGTGTCAAGCTCAGTGATGATCCCCGTCAAGGTCGTCCAAAAACTGCTGTCACCCAAGAAAACGTTGATGCTGTGCGTAAGCTGATTGAGGAAGATCGACATGTGACATATCGCGAAATTCAGGCAACTTTAGACATTGGCATGAGTCAAATACAAATAATCTTGCATGAACAATTAGGTGTAAAAAAGTTGTTTTCCCGATGGATACCGCATTCGCTCTGTGAAGAGCAAAAAGCGGCTCGCGTTACTTGGTGCGTCAGAATCCTCAAATGCTGTATACAACATCGTATCAGGTGACGAATCCTGGATATACGCGTACGAACCCGAAACAAAAAACCAGTCACGAGTTTGGGTGTTCGAAAACGAGTTAAAGCCAACAAAAATTGTTCGTTCACGGAGTGTTGCAAAAAAAAAATGGTGGCCACGTTTGTCTCCAAAACCGGCCATGTTACGACTATTCCTCTTGAGGGACAAAGAACGGTTAATCCAGAATGGTATGCTAGCATTTGTTTGCCACAGGTCGTTTCTGAACTCCATAAAAAGAACTGCAACCGCCACGTCATCCTCTATCACGACAATGCGAGTTCTCACACCGGACACAGAACAAAAGAGTTTTTAGAGCAAGAAAACATAGAATTATTAGACCATCCGCCGTACAGCCCCGACCTAAGCCCTAATGATTTCTATAATTTCCCTAAAATAAAGAATAAATTGCGTGGACAGAGATTTTCATCGCCTGAAGAAGCTGTGGACGCCTACAAAACGGCCATTTTGGAGACCCCAACTTCCGAATGGAATGGTTGCTTCAATGATTGGTTCCTTCGTATGGAAAAATGTGTCAAATTTCGCGGAGAATACTTCGAAAAGCAATAAATACATTTTTAAATAGTAATGTTGTGTCACTTCCTTGATTCCCGAAATTTTCAGTGCCGCCATCGTACCCCCATATCGTTCAATGGGTGTCATAAGAGGCGACAGAAGGAAATAAACTAGGAGATGAGCAGCATCCATAAGTGGAGTGGGCCTGATGGAATCCCCCAATTACGCTGCAGACGTGTGCTGCAGAGTTAGCACCGGTTCTTACGCGTCTTCCCCGGTTCTTTTACTCTTTAGGCATCGTTCCAAGCTCATGAAGACAGTCTTAGTGCACTCGATCTCTAAAAAAGGTGACCGCTCGGAAACGTCACCTACAGGCCTATCGCCATCGCCTTGTTATGTAATGGAATCCATTATTAACTGGCAGATCATAAGGTGCCTTGAAGAGCATCGGCAGAATAGTGACTGTCAAGGCCCAGGCGGTTAATTTGGATATAGCAAAGGCTTTCGATTCGATTTGGCATAATAAGCGCATCGTTCAAGGCTTCCCTCTAATAGGCTTTCGGAAAAATTATGCAATTTGGTCACCAGTTTTCTTGCAAATCGGAGTATTAAGGTCGTAGTCGACGTTGCATACTCGGCATGCACATCATTTTGATTCCAAGGCTGTGAATGCTGATGTTCCACAAGTCTGCATGCTATAGCCTAACTTGTACCTTTGCATATCAGTGATATGTTGCATAGTAGTAACATTAATTGTTAAGGCTACAGTACTGGCGATGCCTTATACACCGGCCGTACTAATCTAGTTTAACTTCTAAAAGACACAGGTTAGTGCGTTTACCGCAAAAAAAGAACCTCTTTGGTCGTATCTCCTCAATTTCAGGGCATTCCCCTCGTTGCCTCAAGAGACGTACAGTACCGTATTCAACGGAGAGCGCGCCGAATCGTTAAGGACCAAATTCATTCCGATCGGCTTGATACACTGGCTTTGCGAAAAGACGTTGCATCTCTATGCATATTATACCGCATATACCACGGGGATTGCTCAAAGGAATTGTTCGGGTGAATTCTAGCTGCTGAATTCCACCATCTTACACTGCAACAGAACTCGAAATTCCATCCACATCATCTTGATAGCTGGCGATCCACTACGGTGTGATTTACGTGGAATTTTTTGCCTCGCAAGACCATACTGTGGAATTAATTTCCCCGCGCACCCCTTTGTAACGTTGCGCCCCTAGGCACGTGCCTAGTTTGCCTTAAGGATAATCCGCCATATATAATCTAAGGGTAGACCTATCTCTCTTAGATTAGACCTAGTTAACCGATTCTTTGCGGCACCGATTTTCGACAACTTTTAGCTGTGGCGGCGAACAAATATTTCATGACACGCCTGGCGTGTCGAGCGCATGTGTAAAAGTAATGTTCTTTTTTATGCTTTTTTCACTTATTTGGACCTAATTAAGTTTAGTTGACATCAAACATCAGTTACAAACGGAAGAATACTTGTTTTAGTGGGTAACTACGTGTTTTTCTAAGTGTTTTCTTTGAAATTGAGAGTAAGTGACTTTTTTTATGCAGAGATTACAAACCTTTTGTACTATTTTTTATTTTATAAAAGAAAAAAAACTTTGGTTTTTATTAAATTAAATTTTCACCTAATAATAACATTTGTAAATATCCAACAATCAAGAACCTTAATTTGGAAAAAATAAGGTTTATAATTCATGGATATTTACAAATGTTAAATATTATTTAATGTTATACAAATGTAAAAGTAAAGTCTATCTGAAAACGTCTACGTAGTAAAAATAGCAATAGTATATATATATATATATATATAGCAGAATAAGTGTTTTGAAAAGGAACAAAAACGCCGGCGCTATACGGCGGCGGATTGACAAAAGACTATTTATTAGCGGACTTTTTTTATGCATGAACGGTTTCGATCAGTTTCAAACAAATATAAACCTTATACCATATCACAAGAGCACATGGTACTTCGTAGGTCTATTCGGCCATATGATAGTCATAAGACGGCAGTTCAACCATTTTAAGCAAAATTAAACAATAAGACAAACGCATTGTTTTTTTTAACAGGATACTTGTTTTCCAGAAATTTATTTACAACTTGAGTTTGTGAGCGATCGCAATGAGTGCTATTATTTGTTACTTATTAGGCTATTTTTCCACAACATGATTTAAACCCACAAAGTAAAAAGAGTACCATGTACAAGTTAAAAAAAGGTTGTCAACCCCTAAAAACTTCAAAATTTCAAAATAGCCAGAAACGAAGCTGTAGGCATGAACAAAATAATGAATATTTTGTTCTGGATACATTTTTCGCAATTTGTGCGAGTTATAAAGATTTTTAAAAAGACTCGTGTGTCATACGCCACACATAAAAGTAATCGATGGCACGTCTGGCGTGCCATCCGCACTGAACCGGTTAACAAAATTCTTAAGTATAGCACATATTTTTAAGTGGTAGAGCCACGCGGCAGCTTTTGCTGTCGCACGGATGGGCCGGCTCGAACAGGGGTGGTACAACGACCTCACAGAAAACCAGCGTGAAGTAGAGGTTTACCTCTGCTTCGCTTGGTGAGTGCAGGCTGTGCAGGTGGCCGGAAGCCGTTTTTACTGGAAATGAGGCATTCCATCTTAGTCCTCACGGGTGACAACGCATCTGCATTTTGATTTGTAATAGAGGATAGATGTAGATATCTATGGGCCTCAGCAACCACTTACCATCAGGTGGACTGTGCTCGTTTGTCACACTTATCCTAGCACCTTCACAAGCGGTAAGATATTTCTAACATTCCCCATAGTTATTGCTATTGCCTTAAGACGCCCACGGGACTAAATGAGATTATAGAATCTCTTAGGCCGCCACCACATGGTACAAATAATGTGATAATGTTAAAGTCAAGGTTACCTTTATACATTCCACTGCCGGGCACAGCCCTTCACTTATTTCCGAGAGGGTTTTAGGGCAAAGAAATGTCCGCCGCGCTGCCCCAATGCGTGTTGGCGAACTTCTTCACATCTTCGAAATATTATTTCTTATTTCTCATACATCCGGTTTCCTCACGATGTTATCCTTCATCGCCGAGAACGTGGTAAATCAGAAATAAAATTGCAACTAACGATTTCATTGGTGCAGACGGAGACGGAACCCGGCTTGCTCGCGTACTGTGAAATTTATAGCGAGCGCTTAGACCCTGAACTACCACAGCACTCAAATGTGAATATTATTAAGCATTATTACTACCCCTTTATAAAAAAAAAATAATAATTTATATTGTAATTCTGTAGTCGTCTTAGATTTCAACTCTAGTCTCAACTCTCAATAAATCAGCGTGGTGGACTCTGCTCTGTTACCTTTTCAGAAACGTAAATGGGCCTTATACTATGGCGCTCAATATAATAGACTGTGACAAAAAAATTACAATTTATACCACTATATAAGTATTATAACAATTAACAATTCATCCAAATAATAGAAAATGCCTTTACTAGCCGATAACTTACATAAATCTTTTGTTACAGTTTTAGTATGTTCTACTCACAACCGCCTTATGCAGACCTTATCTTTAGTGATGCAGCAGTAAGATTGAAACCTATACCACATAGCAAGAGATCAGCGGAAATTATTGCAGGACCCGCTTTACTGCGAGCGGCTCGCATTGTTTCATGCGATGCTCCCCAAGCATCTTATTATGTAGCACCTGATCCAGATTTTTTGTCACATTCCTATAGGATATATATAATGGGACATGTTGTCGCGATTACATTGGTCTTAGTAATTTTATTGAAATAATTTGTGCTATCATTTAAATATAAGTGCAAACAATTTTAATTTTAGCATATTTAAGCTTTAATTTGCATATGTGCATAACGTTATTAATCCATCCAATTTCGTGATAATATACAGTAAATCATAGTGAAAGTTATATGTTGTTTAAAATAAGTATAAGTACATTCTTTATGAATGAAAAAGTATGTAAAAAACAGAAGTTGTATGTAATGAATTCCGTCCACAATATTAAGAATCTCACAACTGATATTTTTTACCAATTTTTATTTCAAAATAAAAATCTTTACAATTGTAATGGTTATTTTATTTCTGTTGATTTCTGTAGCATTCAAAGCCTATGGGTAAACTATCAAACTTTTTCATAATTATCTTTAAGTCTGGTCGTTTGCAAACTTCTCTTACAGCTTGTTGAAAAATTTGTCCATTTCTGTCTATTATATTTGCATGTTCCTTCCATTTTCCATGAATACAATTTGATTTGGATAACTCAGATTTTAGAACTGGTAGCAAACGATTACATTTTGGTGTTATTTTTGCACATAAATACAATGCTTTATATGACAAATATCTAAAATGATTTATACAGTAAACAAAGTTATAATTATCCGGTTTATTTTTCATTAATACTTCTATCATAGAATTGCATAGTTTCACAGTTACTTTTTCTTTATAAAACATAAAATACTTTTCAATTTCAGAATTTTCGCAAACTATAGCTAAAATTGTACAGAATTTATTAGCTGCTAAGCACAATGTTATAAAAATATGCTGCCATACAGTTTTTTCATTATTATAATGTAAATTAAATATGTGGCAATTAATTTGAATACTTGATAATCCAATACGAGTCTCAAGAAATTTGTGAAGATTTAGAATTGCATGAGAAAAACTAATTTTATAGCACATTTGTCCACAGTATATATTATCTGCCCTACTAACACTTAAAGTAGCAGTGTCATAGCAATGACCCAAAAATGTTATTTTATTACTATATTTGATAAGTTTATGATGGAAATTAACAAAAGTCTTATTGTAATTTACATTATGATAATTTGATAGAGCTTCTAAAAATAAATGAGCATCCTTTATTGAGTCTGTAATATATAAATAATCATCCACAACACGAACAAACATTTTTAATAATGATTCTTTTGAATTCATATGCTCTTTAAAATATACTTTGTCCATATAAGTGTAGTATAGTTCAGAAAGTGCTGGGGAAAATTTGTAACCTTGTACTAGACCTTCCTTCCATTCATAAATTGTTGAACCTACACGAATCAATAAAGGTTTTTGTAACTCTGAAGTTACTTCTTTGAAATTCTGAGCAAATTTCTTTTTTATATATAAGCACTTTTCTGTCCTCTGAAATTTTAAATGCTGTTCATAAAGTATCTTTAATAATTGTTCCCTATTAATTGATCCAAAAGCATTACTGAGATCTGTTTTTATAAAGTAAAGTTTAGGTTTGCATTTTTGCAGCCAAGTTGAATATAAATTGCTATACTGCTTTTCTAATTTTTCATGAACTGTCCCATTTAACATTTTCAAAAATAATAATTTTTCTTTTATTTTGTACTTTTCTGTCTTCCGAAGATGCCCATGTTTATAGCACACAATGGCTCTGCAGTTATTATTTTGCTTGAGAATTAAATGTAATTTTGGTATTTGTTTTCTTAAAATCTTCAATTTTAACCACTCTTGGAGATTATTTTTCGTACTTACTCCTTTTTTCATAATGTTTTGATCATATTTATGAATTATTTTAGTTAATATCATATCAGAGATCATTTTGTCATGAAAGCTTTGCCAGTGCTCTTTTTTAAAAAAATGTAGCTTATTATCATCTGAATCTAGTTTACATGTAGTAACATAAAAATTAAGACTAATGATAGCTGATAATAAGTATTTCATAATCCAATGTAGTATTTTATTGAGAATTTTACACGATAAATGGGATGGAAGAGTTTGCCATGGAGACACAGTCAAATCCCAGCTTTTGAGCATTATTGTATAAAAGATATGTTGTTTATTCATTGTGTAAATTATTTCATGGACAATTTTTTTGAACATTTTATAATTATGTTTTCCACCATATAAGCTTTTCGGAACTATATCTCCAAGTGCATTTATACATCCCAAGAACACATCTTTTTTATCAACAGTACTCATGTGTTTGGGGTATTTAAATTGGGTAAAGTACTGTTTAAATTCCTGTTTGCAGTTATTCCTTAAATTATTTCGTAACTCATCCAATATAAAAAGAAAATTTTTAGAAGTATTACACACCAAGTCATTGTCTTCAAGAAGAAACTTTGTAAAAGCGTTACCGTTATCCTGATTTTTAAAATACTTTGATTTTACAACATTGCTAAATGATCTTAAACTTTGCTTATTAACGAAGTAATTCGAAAAACATATTGGTATATCCATATTGAATAGAAACTAATTACAAAACAAAGCACTGGCAATAAAAAAAAATATAGTACATATAAAACACCAACACCACGCAGTTTTTCGCTTCGCACGTTTAAATTTTGCGGCAAGTAGCGACTTGTTTGTTGTGCACAGTAGGCTTTTTTATTAAGATTTTCGGCTTGGATGCTTGTTTTTAAGCCATGTCTTCATTTCATTCGGGATTTTCGTTTATAAAGATTTTCAATATCAAGTGATAATAATCCTTTATAGTACACTGCTCCACAATATGTTATTGCGTCACATTGCGTAGTAGCCAGCAGACAGTTGGCGATAGTATCTCAACTCTCAAGGCGGCTAAGCAGACATACGCTTTATCTTGGGTATCACATCAACAACGGAACACTAATTTCATCGTTTCCGCTAATAGTTCACATGTACATATATTTAATATACATAACCGTACCACTTTTACATATCAAAATCCACTTCGAACCATTATTATAACAATAATACAGGATCAGCAAACCGCCGCCGGTCAAGTACCCGCCAAATCACCTTTTTGATAAATTGCAGAGGAAACGCTAGACTAATTATTTTTATCATTAATGTAGATAAATGAGATTGATTTGGCTGCAGTATAATATGTAAATATTTATATCAATCAGTATTCGTTGTCATGAGCTAACATAAATTCAGAGATTAATCTCCCGATTATACTAGCTTATCTATGTTCAGAGACAAGAAAAAAGTAAATGCAAGTAAATGTAATGGTGGCACTTCACGTGGATATTTGTATTTATTATTGCATGTTGCCGTATTTGGCAAAAAATTCGACGTACGGGCAAATAAGCGATACAACTATACAACATGAAGCCAAATACCAAAAAATTAAACATGTTTGCTAGCAGAAAGTAGTTGTACCTACAAAATGGACGTTGCACTTGCAGCTGGATTTTATTATTTGAACGTATGTTACAATTACATTTTTTGCCGCTCGCTTCCAGGGTCCCAAATGCTTGGGTTCATTTGGTAAAGTTCTAGAAACCTTACAACGGTTTCTTTGTCCCAATTCATTTTCCGTAGGTACCTAAAATCACTTATTAAGAGGTTATAAACAGGTCCGTCCGTACTGGTTGACAGTTCGCACGCCACAAACTATATAGAAATCGCACGCATATGAGCCCGACCATGTGAGGCCAGTATATTTGCGTATTTGCCTATTGGTCTCCTTCGATGAGCCTTGAAAAACCGACAGACGATCGGTAAGCCGTATTTGTTATTGGCTATATTTGCCAAATAAGGCAATAAGTATAGCAAATATACTCTCTACACATGGAAGTTTTTTGTCAAATACAGCAAATACGCAAATACAAATAGCCATGTCAAGTACCACCATAACAATTTCTGTTTGTACATTTACTTTTTGGCAAAAAATTGCCGTGCGCAGTTATCTTGCGCGCACACTCTAGTTTAGAAATTCATTGGCTAGGGGAGGAGGGGGGGGGGGGGGGTTTAACCACCACTAAGTCAAACGTAGACAGAGAAATAAAATCAACCCTATGGTCAAGCCAAAGAGTAGGTCATGCCAAGGATGATTTAATAAATGTCGGTAAATATAACCATAGACTTAGAATATTTTGGCGTATAGACCAACATTGTGCCTAGGGCTTAAATAGCGTGGTTCATCGCCTACAGCGTTAGTCGTAGAGAAGAGGAACTCGTGGTTAAGTAATAGCTGCGCGCATCAATAGATCTGCGAGATTAAGTTGCAGTTGCCGCAGTCAGTCCATGAATGAGTGACCATTTTCTTAATATACGGAGATTGAAAGAATAAAGAGTGCAGACAGACACTTAGTGCACTTTACACTGTTAAGATCGTTATGTTTTTAAAATTCATGCAGTTAAAATGATAAAAGGTTTATTATTACTTTATACTTTTCAGAGACAGATGAAAGAATATAAATATGAAGCATAATGAAGCCTCATAAACATATTAGCCTTTAAACAGAGCAATCTTATTTAACTGATTCATACAAGTTTCTTTACTTAAATTATTAAGTTTACATTCATATTTAAGTCGTATGTTATAATAAACTTCCATAATGTGTTTAATTATTTATTATTAAATGTTTGTAATTATCAAAAGTAATACTTATATGAAAAATGAAGCAGTCATTATGTACTCAGTGTCCCGCTTTTTTATTTCCCCATCAAAAGATTTTATAAAATATATAAAATATAAATAGGTATGTACTTAGTTAAGTATCTACCTATTTATATTAACAATATGGCAATAAAGAAATTCCCGGGAAACTGTCCATGGCAGTAAATATTTCTCTCCAAAGATCATAGCTCGAAAATACAACTTTCCGACCTGATTTTTGGGGAGTTTTTTAAGTTTATCGGTAATGTCACCTGGGATTTTATACATTTGAATTAAAATCCATCAAAAGCAGGTGAATATCCACTACCCCATATCTTCCCGTGGGTGTCGTAAAAGGCGACAAAGGGAAACAGGCAGAAGATGGGCAGCAGCATCTTCCTGGTAACGGCAAAAATCCAAAAAAGAAGAAAATTGCGTTTGCCAACCCGCTCGCCAAGCGTGGCAACTATGGCAATATACCCCCCATGATGAAAGTTACGAAGAGACGGCCCCCAGTCCCCGGCGGCCCCGCTATTCCTGGCTACGGTGGCGACCATGGTAACGGTGGGGCAGGGGGTGCTAAGAATCTCCGGTGGAGGTTCGGTTGCCACCTACGACGACTTGACCTGGCAACATACAACGCACGCACCCTGAGGACTGAAAAGAAAATTGTGGAGCTGGAAGAAGAGATAGACAAGTTACGCTGGCATATTATAGGATTATCCGAAGTCCGAAGAGAGGGGGAAGACACGGTAATCCTTGAATCCGGCAACTTGCTCTATTACCGGGGGGGCGACCATCTGTCCCAAGGAGGTGCCAGATTTATCGTCCACAAGTATCTCGTTAATAACGTTGTAAAGATTGAGAGTGTGTCGGCGAGGGTTGCGTACCTTATACTCAGAATCACCAAACGGTTTTCGCTGAAGGTCATACAGGTTTACGCACCAACCTCGGCACACTCCGATCAGGAGGTGGAGGAAATGTATGAGGATATCTCTAGAGCCATGCATTCTGCCAAAACTCAATATACGGTGTTAATGGGAGACTTCAATGCAAACCTAGGCACAAGAGAGAACGGTGACCTGAAAGTGGGGAAATTTGGAATAGCGCAACGGAACCCAAGGGGCCAGCAGCTGGCCGACTTCATGGAGAAAGAGGGACTCTTTATGATGAACTCTTTCTTCCAGAAGCGGCCCCACAGGAAGTGGACCTGGTCGAGCCCCGACGGTTCGACAAAAAATGAGATTGACTTCATTATGACGACCAGACGATAACTGTTCAGTGATGTCTCAGTAATCGCGAAGGTGAAAACCGGCAGCGATCACCGAATGGTTAGAGGCACACTGAACCTAAACGTTAAGTTGGAGAGGTCTCGTCTAATGAAGTCAACGCTCCGTCCCCCTCGTGCTCTAATCCAAAGTCCCGAAACCTTTCAGCTCGAGTTACAAAACCGTTTTCAGTGCCTAGGAGACTGCAATGAAGTGGACGATTTGAATGACAAGCTCGTGGAAACTGTCCATGCGGTCGGAGCTAAGTTCTGCAAGACCCGCCGCAGAAGAACACAAAAACTCTCCGATCACACTCTTAATCTCATGGCTGTTAGACGGGAGATGAAGCTACATTCTTCAACAGACTTAACAGCATACAGGCAACTGAACAGACAGATCTCCAAATGCATGCGGCGGGACTTACGCAACTTCAATACAGCTCGTATTGAAGAAGCGATCGAGCGGAACCAAGGCTCCAAAGTCTTTGCCAGAGATCTGTCTGCCAGAAAGAGCCAACTGTCAAAGATGAAGACCGAATGTGGCTGCATCGTTTCCGGGGCACCTGAGATTTTGAGTGAAATTGAGAGGTTCTATGGGCAGCTGTACACGTCATCGTTGGAGCCACACGCAAGTGTGAGTAACGATCCACGAGCGAGTCTTATACGACATTATTCCGATGATATCCCGGACGTCAGTCTGAGCAAGATTAGAAGTGCGGTGGTCTTGTTCTTCAGGAAAGGCGACAACGCTCTCTTGAAGAACTACAGACCGATTTCCCTTCTGAGCCGCGTCTACGTGCTGTTTTCGAGAGTCATTACGAATCGTCTCGCGCGCAGACTTGACTTTGTTTATTATTATTTACAATTATACAATTAAAATTTTATGCAAATTCATAATTTTTTTTAATGAATATTATCTATTGACATTGTATCATAATCAATAAACAAAATTATTCAAAGTCGAAAGTCCAAAGCCTGAAAAGTGTGATGGAAAGATGCAATCAAATGTTTACTAGACTTAAATAAACAACTCGATGCTCGAAGTTCTGACATCTGTTAATGTTCATAGGTA
Organism: Parnassius glacialis; assembly: GCA_033319125.1. NCBI lineage: Eukaryota > Metazoa > Arthropoda > Insecta > Lepidoptera > Papilionidae > Parnassius > Parnassius glacialis. The sequence continues at coordinate 17,306,405 of JAVANC010000008.1, forward strand.
CCTACCTATTTCTTTAACGTAACCAATCGTATATTGTCGGCTTTTTTCGCAACTAATACCTACCTACAATTGTGTCAAGTGGCGGCGGCGTTAACTCTTCTCGAACACGAGCGAACAACTACTAGGCAAGCAAGACCCTCATATGACCCTATACCTAGCGTGGATTTGTACTGTGACCACAACATTCTTCCGGTATTAGTATAATTAATTTAATAAATAATAAATACATAAACATGTTTAACTATGAAGTCAGTGTATATTTATTATGATTATAACATATATATATATATATATATATATCGTATCGATATTTTAGTTTTTTTTTTTAGTTAAAAAAGTTACCCCCACACTAGGATTTTCTCCTGTGTCATGGAAGCAGTTTAAAAACATAAATTGCACGAGGACAAACATTCCGATCCGGAACAATTATTTGTAGGCCATACAAATACTTGTTCCGTGCGGGATACGAATCCGCTGCCCCCAGCGCAACAACTCACGGATTTTTAACCAGCATCGATATATCCATTCATCCATTCATTTATTATAGCCAGGGGCGTAGCTACCGCCGTATCAGCCGTATTAATGATACGGGGCCCCCGGGCTACAGATGCCCCGGACGTATGTAAGCAAAAATTCTAAGGACTTCTATGGGACAGGATGTTGGTTTGAATTGTTTGGCCAACTTAGTTCCTAAGAGTATTAATTGTAAGTAATAATTTATAATCAAGATATAATCATTTTAATTCAATGCCAGACTTTTTGTTCCTTTTGTGAAAAATCTTTACCCATCATTTGGGCCCCCCGACAAATTTTGATACAGGGCACTACTAAGGCACGCTACTCCACTGATTATAGCCTATTAAAGTCTATTGCGGAACATAGGCCTCCCCCATAGATTGCCTCATAGGAGGATTTTGGTATCGTTGCCACGCTTGGCAGGTGGATTGACAATCGCCTTTTTTAATTATTTTGAATTGTTATCAGGAAGATGCTGCTTCGCATCACCTGTTTCGAGTAATGTAGTGGCGGTTTAAAACTATCCACTACCCCATTTCATCCCGTGGGTGACGTAAGAAGCGACTGAGGGAAGTCGAATCAGGTCTGCCAGTATCCACTTGATTTCTGTGAATAGTGCCGCTTTCACATAATCGTCGATAGGTCGTTCCTAAGACAGAACCGTGGGGAAGCCGGCGATCATGAAATAATTGATATTCTCTTCGAGCTCCAGCACGTTGCCGTCAGCAAAACCATAACAGTACATGATGAATATGCCCATTCTTTATTAGAATATGACGACATTTTAACTTCGACGCACAAAAACAGTAACAATGAACAGTCGGTAACAGATAATGGTAACAGCAATAATAGCAATAACGATAACGACTGAAAACAATAACAAATGAATTAACGCGAGGAGAGTTTATTAGAAGGAAGTTTAAACTCATGCTTGCGCAGCGATAGTCGAAACTAACCATTAATAAAAAAGTTTAACTATAACTATTGTTATCAGTAATTGTTCCATAATTTCTATTATGAATCGTTATAAGTAATAATTGTATAATTTATCATTTTTGTTTTATATTATTAGATATGTAGATGTGCATGACGCGCAGTACGGATTCAGGGTAGGATTGTCGACGGAAAGTGCAATTCTTACATTGAAGCATACTGTCGGGTATTACACTGCTAGGAGGACGCCGGTATACGCGTGTTTCCTTGACTTGTCGAAGGCTTTTGACTTGGTCAATTATGATATACTATGGAGCAAGTTGAGGGACGTGTGTGTGCCGGCAGATTATACTTTTCTGATCAAGTACTGGTACAGTAATCAAAAAAACCATGTGAGATGGGTGGGTACGCTATCAGATGAATATAGATTAAAATCTGGTGTCAAACAAGGCGGTTTAAGCTCACCGTTGTTATTTAATTTATATATTAACCAGCTTATCGTGGAACTGGTTAGCACACATGTCGGCTGTCATATTGACGAGACGTGTGTTAATAATTTATTCAATATAGATCACATGTGTAATTCTTATTGAAAGTAATTTTTTATTTTACTTTACCACTGGTTCGAAAAAAAACCTCTGTCCTGGGAAGAACCAGCAAGAAACCCAGCGGGACTTTCTTTTTAAAGCAAATTTTACATTAATGGTTGTACAAACTATATAAGTACAAAATTTATTTTAGAAACAGCTTGGAAGCGATCACCTCATTCCCAGGGGTTATTATCAAACATGTATTCATTTATACTATAATAACCCTTTTTATACAGTTTCAATTTAACAAAACATTTAAACTTGCTAATAGAGAGAGCCTGTACACTTTCCGGGACCTTGTTGTAAAAGCGTATACATTGCCCCAAGTATGAATTACTGACTCTGTGGAGTCAAGAAACTGGTATCAGTAGCTTGTGTTTGTTCCTAGTTTTTACAGAATTTATATTACTTTTTTTACTAAAACTACCTTTGTTTTTGTGAACATTCATTAAATTTTCGTAAATATACTGAGAGGCCAAAGTAAATATATTTATTTCTTTAAATTTATCTCTAACAGACTCCCTTGGTTTTAGGTTGTAAATAGCTCAAATTGCCCTCTTCTCTAAAACAAAAATAGTTTCTGAATCAGCCGCATTTCCCCATAGCAAAAATCCCATGAGACATTATGCTATGGAAATAACTGAAATAAACTAATCTAGCTGTCTCGACACTAGTGAGACCTCTAATCTTTTTTACAGCATAGGCTGCAGAACTTAGTCTGCTTGCTAGTTTGGATATATGGGGGCCCCACTGAAGCATTGCGTCGATAGTGATGCCAAGAAAAACAGTGGATTCAACAGGGCTCAGTTCCACCTCATTTAAAAACACATTGGTACTCAGATTTTTACCATTCGTTGTTGTAAATTTAATACATTTAGTTTTATTTCCGTTTAAATGTAGATTATTAACGTTAAACCAATGCACTAATTTTGATATAGCATTATTCACTTCGTCACATTTAAAAGATTGACGTTTAAGTTTAAAATAAAGGAAGTATCATCAGCAAATAATGCTATATCATGATTATCCTCTACAAGAGAAGGTAAGTTATTAATATACACTAGAAATAGGAATGGATCGAGAATCGAGCCCTGAAGGACACCCATTAGTACAGGTGTGCCAGATGAGTGATGATTGTGATATAGAGAGGGAGCGTAGGGCGCTGGCAGTTAGGAGCAATATGCTTGCCCACAGGTTTGCTCGATGTACAGATGACGTCAAAGTCACTCTTTTCAAAGCATTTTGCCAATCTTTTTACTCGAGTAGCCTGTGGGTATCATACAGGCGACGAGCTTACAGCGCCCTTCGCACTCAATACAATAACGCTTTAGGATGCTGTTGGGACTGCCATGGCGCTGTAGTGCTTCGAAAATGTTCGCGGATGCTAGAACTGATGGATTTCATGCTGTTACGTGAAAGAAATCAGCTTCAATGTTACAGCGTCTGCGAAACAGTAACAACAGCATTTTAACACGTGCCCTGTCCGCGTATAAAATCATGATTACACCCACATGTCCACTTTAGATTTCGATTATAATAGATAAATATAGATTCTTTTTGGTTTCTTTTTTAATAGGCCAAAAACCTAATGAGGTCAACCTCGACCTCATGGCTTAGAGTATTCAACTAAGCCTCATGGACATGTGCGTGTGATATTATGTGAAGTTAAGGTTGATCTTATTAAACGTACGAACAGAAAACGAAAGGTCTTTTTTAAAATTTCTACGGTTTTTACATAATCTCTAGGAATTTCGTTTTTTAGTGATAGCAACACTCAAATTAAAATATCTCTGTATAAAAATAACGGACGTTTTCGGCATAAGTTATAATAAAAGTTTAAATTCAGTTTCGTAATCGGATTAAACTTTATAAACTAAGTTTTATAGTATTCCTGCAACATGGATAAGGTGAATGACGGACGTATTCTCAAAGTTTTAATGAATAGTGACTGAAACAGATGACGAGGACTTTATACATGATCACCACTCTCTTATGGACTATGGGACAGTACAGTACATTGAAAACTTCTTGATTACAACAGTAACAAATGAACTTGATACTTTTGAAACAATTGAAGAAGTTGAAGAAGTTCTTTCTACATCAAACTTGAATCTTGAAATCGGACAAATTTCTGTTGCGGGTAGTTCAAACAATAATTATTCTAGACCACCTTCTGCAGCCAACAGCTCACAGGTTTTGGAGCCACATTTAAGATCATCCCGTTCCTGTAACCCACCTGTTCAACATAATCTATATAATTCGGAAATTATAATTTGTGTTTTTCATATAATAAAACTTTGTCCATGATGACATTTTTTTACTTTATTTTGAAAGCCTAGAATCCAATCTGATTGCAAAAAAAAATCGTAATATTATTATTATGTAGTCATAAATACTAACATTACTAACATAGTTATTAAGTAAAATTGTTACTAATACTAATACTTACTTACACTTAATATGGACTAATTATGTCTGAAATAAAATATATGTATAAAAAAAAAATAAATAAATATATGTCTGAAATAAAGTTATATTATGGGGTATCTATATAGTTTTCTCATCTGGTTGGGCTGTATAAATATATAATTGTAAATGAAAATGATAAACATACATAAATATGAACAAAATAAAAGAAATACATAAAAAATACATAAATAAATAAAAACCCAACCAGATGGAAGCCCTCGGCAGGGGAGACCAAACGGCCGAGGGTTAGGAGGAAAGGGAAAGAAACCTGCGGACGATGCGGGCGGTATCGAGTAGCACCGCCTTCTGCATTTGAGCTTGGAGCGGTCCGTCACGGAGTCCCAGTCGCCTCAGATGACCAGAGAGGCTGACTGGGAATAATAATGATTCCGTTCGCAGAGGCGACTACAGGTATAATTTCGGCCGGCAGTCCACCCCACATGTCGGTCACCTCGTGAGCCAGGTCCAGATATTTTGTTCGCTTATCTGTTTCGGGTTTCACGAGGTTCTCGTCATGCGGAATGGTAATGTCGACCAAAAATATCCTTGACTGTGCCCGGTCCATCAGCACAATATCAGGCTTATTCGCAAGAATGGTCCTGTCTGTGACGATGGCCCGGTCCCAATAGAGCCTGGCGCGGTCATTTTCGAGCACGGCTTCCGGCATGTACTTATAATAAGGCAGTTTCCGATCCACGAGACCGTATTTCAGAGCGAGCTCCTGGTGTAGAATCCTGGCTACTAGGATGTGCCTATGCAAGTACTCAGAGTTAGAAAGCGCCGGACAACCGGAGATGACATGCCTAAGTGATTCACCGGGATGGCGACAAGCTCGACAAATGTCAACGGTGCCATCCCTTAGGATGTATCTCCGATAGTTGTTGGTCTTAATGACCTGATCCTGTATTGCACAGACAAAACCCTCGGTTTCCCTAAAGAGGTCACCAAAGCGTAGCCAGTGGAGGGAGGCAACTGTGTCTACGAAAGGCTCATGTAGAGCACTCATGAGCCTTGTAGAACCTCCCGTGGAGCTCCTTCTTCTTCCATACGGTCTCCCGGTCAGAAATGCTTTGTACTGCCGGGTCGTCGGTGCTCGTTAGCTAAAGATAGAGGGGTAAGTCCTTTGTCACAAAAAATAACGTCCCTATAGAATGGATCACCCGCTCTCGTCAGAAAGTAATTACGGAGGCTGCACACTTCACGATTATGCATGGTAAGCGCGCTTAAAAAGCCGCGCCCACCATGTTTCCGCGGTAAGTACAGCCTCATTACCGACGATCTCAGATGATGCATCCTGTGGGACGTCATAATAGTGCGGACTTTTCTATCCAGAGCGTTCAGTTCGGTGTGAGTCCACCTGAGTATGTCAAATGTATACATGAGAACAGGCATGATCCAACCGTTATATGCGTGTGTCTTATTAACGCCCGACAAAACACTGTTAAGTACTTTTGTCAAGCGTGCATAAAACACATCGCAAACTGACTGCTTCATACCCGCCTCATCGACACCGATGTTCTGTGACATACCCAGGTATCGGTATGTTTCAGCCTCGGAAAGGGTCCTTATGCTGATGGGCATAGATAAGTCTATGCCCTCAGAGTTAGCAACCTTTCCCCTTGCGACATGGAGGATCGCACACTTATCCGTCCCCAGCTCCATTCCAATTATCATCATTACAGCCTTTCATAAGTCCACTGCTGAACATAGGCCTCCCCCAAGGAATGCCACAAAGTCCTGAGCCACCTGCATCCATCGACTTCCTGCATGTCTTACCAGGTCGTCACTCCATCTCGTGGGGGGTCGCCCTACACTTCGCCTACCGGTACGAGGCTGCCACTCAAGAACCTTTCTTCCCCATCGGTTGTCGGTTCCTCGAGCTATATGGCCGGCCCACTGCCACTTCAGCTTACTAATCCGTTGGGCTATGTCGGTCACTCTGGTTCTACTGCGGATATCCTCATTTCTAAGTTTATCACGCAGAGAAACTCCGAGCATAGCCCTCTCCTCTGAGCGACCTTGAGCTTCCTCATCCGGGCAGCAGGGAAGGACCACGTCTCAGTTCCGTATGTCATCACTGGCAACAAGCACTGGGTGTACAGTCTCGTTTTTAAGTTTTGAGGTATACCTGACGAGGAGATGTGCCGTAATTTCCCGAACGCTGCCCAACCGAGTTGAATCCGTCGATTGTCCTCTCGGTCGAAGTTGGACTTACCTAGTCGGACCATTTGTCCCAGGTAAACATACTCGTCAACAAATTCGAGCTTAGTGTTCCCAACAACTACCGGCATAGGTGTGACATGGACATTGAACATGATCTTTGTTCTGTCCATGTTCATCTTAACACCTATCCGTTGGGAGACACTATTGAGGTCATTGAACATGGTGCTTAGATCCTCCAGCGATTCTGCCATAAGGACTATATCGTCGGCAAATCGAAGGTGAGTGATGTACTCGCCATTGATGTTAATACCGTATCCTTTCCAGTCCAGAAGCTTGCAAACGTCTTCCAATGCAGCGGTGAAGAGTTTCGGGGATATAACGTCACCCTGTCTTACACCTCTCTGCAATTGGATAGGTTTTGTACTCTGGTTCTGTACTTGGATAGCCCGATGGCTATGTTTTTAAGTGCTGAAGTGCTTGTACAGTAGGGCTGCGATTAGCCCTACTGTACAAGCACTTCAGCACTTCGATATACCGACAGTCAACTTGGCACCGCTGAATGGACTGCAGCACCGCCCAAATTTCGACAGAATCAACGGCTTTCTCATAGTCCACATACGCCAGGCATAATGCCAAATTGTACACCTCGGACTTCTGTACAACTTGCTGAAGGGTATGTATGTATGCACTTCTGCTCCACGCCTCCGGTGTAATGCCACCATGGAGGACGGAATTAAAGAGCCTCTGAAGGGCTTCAAGTACCGGTTTTTCACCCGCTTTCAGAAGCCCCGCTGTAATTCCATCCTCGCCTGGGGCCTTGCCGTTTTTAAGATGCCGGAGAGTCATTCTAATCTCGCTCAGACTGACGTCCGGGATATCTTCGGAATAGTGTCGGATAAGACTCGCTCTTGGATCGTTACTCACACTTGCGTGTGGCTCCAACGATGACGTGTACAGCTGCCCATAGAACCTCTCAATCTCACTCAAATCTCAGGTGCCCCTGAAACGATGCTACCGCACTCGGTCCTCAGATTTGACAGTTGGCTCTTTCTGGCAGACAGATCTCTGGCAAAGACTTTGGAGCCTTGGTTCCGCTCGATCGCTTCTTCAATACAAGCTGTATTGAAGTTGCGTAAGTCCTGCCGCATGCATTTGGAGATCTGTCTGTTCATTTACCTGTATGCTGTCAAATCTGTTGAAGAATGTAGCTTCATCTCCCGTCTAACATTCCAATAGAATTGCTAAAATCACACGTGATGTTTAACAATTCCATAAAATGGGAGCGACTGGAGGCGAATAACTTGAGATCATCCACATAGAAAAGGTGGGTCACTTTTGTACCCCCTTTCCGAAGCTGAAATCCCCTCCCGGAGCCCTCCAGTAAGGTACTGAGAGGGTTCAGATAGAGGCAGAACCAGATTGAACTCAAACAATCGCCCTGGAAGATACCCCTTCTTATCTTTATGTGGTTCTCCGCAGCCGTCATCCGCTGGCCTAGATGACAAAGGATCATACTCCACTGCCCCATACACTGCCCGAGGAAGTCTCGAACCGTACATTCAACCTTGTACAGCTCGAGGACCCTCTTAAGGCGCAGGATGTGCGAAATGTCGCGCTAGGCGTTATTTGTGCGGTTTTTAGGAGCAATCTACTTTTTATTTAAAAGATATATCAACAAATAAAAAACACATATTTCTACATAATCTTGATTTCAAAAGAGCTATATCCAATTTTTTTTAAAGGAATAAATATTAATATAATGTCCTCACAACGAAGCCACATAAATGTGAAATTATTATTGATAATATGCATCTCCTCGTAAAGTAAGTATTATTTTATTTTGCGATTTACACCAATGGATAGGCAATTTATTAATGAACATTTCTATTGTAATTTTTTTTCAAAAGACCAAAATTTTATTTTATTAAGAAATTATTTTACAATCTGGGTGAATTCACTGCCCACGGTCAGTGAGCGCTGAGCTCTTCGACGTGACACCTGTGTCGTTAGAGCGTCTGCCAGCGCACACGCTCACGTCATCTTATCAGTCGATAATATTATTACTTATTAGGTTATTTATGGGTAAGTATTATTTGTTTGTTTTGGGTATAATTTTTCGTATTAGTTATACATATATTTGTTGTGTATTTTACTGCGCGATGAAGCTTTTTGCGTGTACTTTCTTTGAAATAAATGCAAATAAAAAAATGAAGCACCATTAGCATGTAAGGTTCGAATCCATAATTAACATTTCGAAAAATATTATAATTTACACTATAAAAGGCTAATTCAATATTATCAGTATAGTATACAGTTAAAAATAATCGTAATACCCAACCATAATATCTTATCAGGTATAGTATTGCCTTGTTGGTCTAGTGGTTGTAGTAGTGCAACTGATGATAATGAGATCCCGGGTTCGTATCCCGGGTCGGGCCAAAAAGTCAGTTATGAGTTTTTCATTTATGTTCTAAGTTATAATTAGTATTACTAAGTTATAGTTTTTTGCTAAAATATAGTATATTATTTAATGCTTGTGTTTTTCTTCTCTTTCAAAAAATAATTGAGTACATAAGGTGTTCTATACGCCGAATGTCAGAGAGCAAAGCTAGTACATCTTTTGCTAAACTTTAAAATCTAAAACCAATTTTAAAACAGACGAATTGATCATAAATCCCTTAGCTATAAAATAAGTTATGATCTAATTAATGGTATTTATTCCAGTTTATGGCAGCCCTGATTTATATTATGTGGCTGAAATTAGGTACTTCTTATTAGGTACGTCAAACCAAATAACTGCCGGGCGGCTGATATTATGCACTCCATACATTTCTTATATCTAATTACAGCCCCATTAATTTCCACTAAAAGAAAATAAATAACTTGTAAATTCAAACAAAAATAACTGCATTACCTATGTCTTTAGTCATATTCATATAAATCAAAAAGCCTATATATGAGATAATGTAAAGTAAGCATAATTTTACCTTAGAATATTATTATTCTAAGAATTTTACCGGGATCATAACTTGTCAAATAATTAGGAAAAAAATCGTTTTTCGTTGCGTACCTTGTAGGGGGTATTTTGTGATTTGTGACCCTCTACATATAATTGATATGTAGTATATTAATGTAGGTTGTATCTTCTACGTTACGGGATGTGGTAATTAAAACTGTGTCCGTTTCCGTAGAGAGCGTTTATTGTACTGAAAATACTTATGAATAAAAAATGTAATTATAGTGAACGTGTCGCGCGCGCAGGCGCGATATCAGCATTATTTTCTAAACTGTTGAAATATCATGTACTTGCTCGTACATCTTGCCAATTTTATAAACAAGAAGAAAGTTTAAGGCGATGAACCCCTATTGAGTTTACGGGCAGCCGTTGCGATCACCGCATCCACACTATCGATGTCCGAGACCCCATGCTCCGATGAATGTCCTTGGGTTGGCTGCTCGACATTGTTGGGGTCTGGCTTGTCGCGAAGATTCACGCTGCAGCCTTGACATCTTCTTTTCAGCCGGAATGTCCCCCATGCAATGAAGGCTACAATAATAAATCCGACTACGGTGTACAACACATAGTTGTGTGTGTCATGTGTGAGTGATTGTACACTCAGTGTTTGTTGCTGTTCCTTGACCTTATCAATGTTGTTTTTCAGCTCTTGTAAGGCGTCTTTATGATCTTCAGGTCCAAATGTATGATTAAAGTCTGTCAGTATGTGGTTCAGGCTTGATTCACGCATGTACATTCTTTCTTCACTGCCTGTTAGTTTCAACTCGCTGTGATAGTCGTTGCGAGCATGAATGATGAAGCTTTCTCCCTTGAGCATACACCCAAGTCCGAGTAACATAATCCCCGTGCCGTGTAAGTGCTGTGACGTCACTCCAGCTGGGCAGAAAATGCGCATCGTGCAGTCTTCGCAACAGGAGAACAGCCACGCGCCACGATTGTGTAATCGCACCCACCTGTCGTTGCAATCCAATACTCTTGTGCGGCATGTTGATGAGTCGCCATTGTTTAATATTTGCGCTTCACATAATGTATCGGCTACCTTAATGTTGTAAATAGGTTGATTGATAGCACATAACATTTTGTTTTCTTGCAGATTTAAGCATGATGATACATCTCGGTTTTCTAAGGGTATTATCATGTCCCCTTTTAGGTTTACAGCAAGGTATTCAGATGTGAGTACTATAGTTTTCTCTGTGTGTCCAGTTATTTGCGGAATAGGAATGATGCGGTTAAGTTCATATTGTTCGTTGTTTATTAGCGGTAGCTTCACTTCGAATATTATGTATGCACTTGTTAAGCGCACGTGCACTCGCGCCAGCTTGTATAGGCTTCGCGTGCAATGGCGTGTGTTCACACAGGGTAGCGATAACTCGCTTGGTAAATGACCGGAGATGATGTTGAGCTGATCTTCAAATTGGTTGGGCTTGATGAGATGGGTGTCAACTCTCCCGTCCTTCACGTCAGTTACTAGGTCTAGGAGTTGCTGTTGTATTTGTCGTATGTTTGAAATGATCAAGTTCACGGCCAGAGCGGTAGCTGTTATGTACATAGCATTGTCATGGCTGATTTGTATGCGTTTTTCCGTTTCAGCGAGATGATTGTCGATGATACGAAATTGTGTGTTCATTACTTCCTCGTTTCTTTTTAGAAGATTATATTCACTTTCGATGATCGATGTGTGATTTTTGTAGAGATTCAATAGATGATTTTCGTTTGACTGGATTATGTTGATATCCTTCACGTACTGATTGGCAAATCTCTCATCCAGAGTGCCAAAAAGGGAGTTTGCTAGGTATCCTATTCCATTCACTAGTCCTCTTTTTCTTCGAGACGGTCCATGTTCTGATCGTAAGATATCGTTATAGTGTTGAATTTCGTTAAGTTCGTGTTGAAACTGGGATGAAATTGTAAGATAGGCTGCTTCATTCTTGCATAATGTGTTCAAATGGTTGACATAGTTTTGTATGTTGTCCAAACTCCGCCAATATGTCGTCATGTTGTAGTATACAACCATTTTCCACTTATCTTGAATAATCTGCACATCAGACACCTTGTCAAAATAAACGACTCTTGAACTGCTAAGCCTTGTTATGTTGATCATTTGTTGCGTAGTAGGTCCAACACACATCGAAAATATAAGTAGTAACGTACAAAAAAGGTTGTTGAAGTGTTTTTTGCCGTTGTTGTTTCTTCGTTTTCTTTGTGTATTTATTGCAGGCTTCGTAGTGTCAACGTCAGAAGATGCAGTTGTATAAGATGACGGATCCAACGGAAGGCGTGACAATTTTGTAATCGGTCGCTTCATATTACTTGTTTTAGTTTTCAGTGTGACGACTCGTACCCGGCCGTCCGCACCTGGGTGAGTCTCCAACACCCGTCCCAGGATCCATTTGGCAGGAGGAATGTTGTCTTCTCTGACGATAACGACGTCCCCAACTTCTAAGTTTTTAGTAGGGAAGTGCCATTTGCTTCGAGTTTGTAGAGTTTGAAGATAGTCAGTAGACCACCTTCTCCAGAAGTCCTTGTACATTTTCTCCGTAAGTTGCCATCTTGTAGAGAAGGTCATGTCATTACCCTCAGCGGATAGTGGTGATTCTAGAGAAGGCTCGCCGATTAGGAAGTGAGCTGGTGTCAAGCAGTCAAGGTCTTCGATATTCTCTGACAACGCCACCAGGGGGCGAGAGTTGAGACATCCTTCAATCTGCGCCAACAGTGTAGAAAATTCCTCGAACGTAAGTTTTTGATCCCCAAGTACTCGTTTGAGGTGATGTTTCAGGCTTTTTACTGCAGCTTCGTAGAGTCCACCAGCAGTAGGCCAGGAAGGAGCGTTAAAATGCCATTCAATGCCCCACTCTGACATGTTAGTTATGACGTCATTGTTTATGTAGCATTGTAATGCCTCCTTTCGTTGTTTTTCCAATGCTCTTGCTGCGCCCACGAAGTTGGTGCCGTTGTCGCTGTAGATGTGACGAGGCTTTCCTCGGCGGGCACACATTCGTTTCAAGGCGTTCAGAAAAGCCACTGTGCTGAGATCGGAGACAAGTTCGAGGTGAAGAGCTTTTGTGCACAGACACACAAATACAGCTACGTAGGCCTTCATTGTCTTTATTCCTCTGCCCTTGTTAGCCTTTATCTCCACATGCCCAGTGAAATCTACACCGGTGTGTGTGAAAGGCCTTGATGGTGTGACGCGTGGAGGAGGTAAATCACCCATAAGTTGGTTGTTGTTGATAGTTTTGAAGCGATGACACGTGATGCACCGTATAAGTCGTTTTTTCACTGCTCTCAAACCGCTGATAATCCAATATCTGTTGCGTAGATATGATAGAGTTAGTCTGGCTCCACCATGCAGGGTCCTCTTGTGCGCTTGGTCGATCAGTAACTCCGTTAACCTGTCATTGTAAGGTAAGATAATTGGATGTTTTTGTTCTTGACTTAAGTTGGCATTTTCCAGACGTCCTCCTACACGTAAGATTTCGTGTTTGTCCAGGAATGGATTTAAGTTTAAAATGCTGCTTGTTATTCGCACTTTATGATGTTTATTGAGTTGTGCAATGTCGTCGGCGAAATGATTAGTTTGTATAGCCTTGACAATTGCATTATGTGCGTTCTGCAGGTCACTCGTTGCTAAGTACGATGACCGCATGGCATTGTTGACGTCACGTGCATTGTTTATGAACCGAAGTATCCAACTTAGGATTCGAGTTACGCGTGCCATACAGCTGTGTTTGTTTAAAAGTTCTCCGATTAATGGCATCGACCTTTGTGACACGCAAACTTGTTTGACCTTTTTCTCTTCAACAGTTGTGTGGAATTGGTCTTGAAGTGGGAGATCGTTGTCTTTTAGCCAAATAGGTCCCCACCATAAATGATGATTCGCCAGTTGTAGTGGAGTTAGGCCTCTGCTGGCACAATCTGCTGGGTTATATTCAGACTTGACGTGCCTCCAGCATCCCGATGGCATGATGACAGTGATCTGTGTTACGCGATTAGCCACAAATGTAGTCCATCTTGAAGGCCCCCCTTGTAACCAACCCATCACGATCATAGAATCTGTCCAACCATGTATTGTTACAATCTGTGAGTTTATTGACTCTATGACCTTTTTCATAAGTCGAGACAGTAGTAGGGCACCGCATAGTTCAAGCCGTGGTAAAGACGGGGGTTTTCTTAATGGTGCGAGCTTAGTTTTTCCCGCCACCAGCGTGATAATTTGTTGCCCTTCTTCACTAATAGATTTACAGTAGATAACGCAGCCGTAGGCTTTCTCGGAGGCGTCACTGAATCCGTGTAACTCGATGGGTTGTTTAGTGTTACCAATCCAGCGTTGTAAAGCGATGGTATTGATAGTGGGCAATTCTTGTTGAAAGGTTGTCCACTCTTGTTGTATGTCTTCCGGAAGAGGTTCATCCCAATTTGTTGAAGCAAGCCAAGCTTGTTGAAATATGAGTTTTGCCTTCATTGTTACCGGAGACAGCCAACCAAGTGGGTCATATAATTTTGATAGATCAGAGAGCAATGTCCGCTTCGTTGTGACGTCACGTGTGTTACTAAGTGGCGCCTTGAATGTAAACTGATCAGTGTGCGGATTCCAGGTTAAGCCGAGTGTTTTGTTACTCTCTGCGTCCTTGAAGTCAAACATATTCTGGCTTATGAGATGTTCAGGTACAGTTTGAAGCAATCTGGGGTGGTTACTAGCCCATTTGCGAAGATTGAACCCACCGCCTTTTAACAGGTCAATCAATTGGTTTTGAGCGTCTTGTGCTTCTAACATGTCGTTGCTGCCACCAAGTAGGTCATCCACATACAGCTGGTGAGTAAGGATCTCTGCCGCGAGAGGATAGCGGTGTCCATCGTCCATTACGAGTTGTATTATGGTGCGCATTGCCAAAAATGGTGCAGCTTTGGTACCATATGTTACAGTGCACAGTTGGTATTCTTTGATGAGATCTGTAGCAGAGTCACGCCATACAATTTTTTGCAGGTGTTGATCTTCATCGTGTATCAGTACTTGACGGTAAAACTTCTCAATGTCTGCAGTGTAGACGTATTGAAAGGCTCGCCAACGTAGAATCATAGATTGTAGGTCTTGTTGGAGGTTAGGCCCGCACTCCATGAGATCGTTCAAGCTTTGTCCTGTACTTGTCTTGGCAGAGGCATTAAAGACTACGCGCAATTTTGTAGTTGTTGAGTCCAGCTTTTGTACGCCGTGATGAGGTAAGAAGTAGCTTGGCTTATGGTGTTCAGTGCATGGCTTCATGTGGCCGAGTTGTAGATATTCGTCAATAAACTTCTTGTATGACGTAGAAAATGTTTCCTGTTTGGCCAATCGTTTTTCTAACTGCCGAAATTGTGCGATTGCCTGTGGCTTAGAAGTGCCCAAGGTTTGTTCGTAGTTTATTTTCATTGGAAGTCTGACTGCATATCGTCCGTCTTCTTTTCTTGTTGTTGTGGTTGAATAAATAGATTCACAGTATTCTTCCTCTGATGTTAGATTGTGATTGGTTTCGGTTATCTCCTCCATCTCCCAAAATCGAGATACATCGTCAAGATTAATGAGCACGTGGCAGTTGAAGGTTTTGATATTGCCCAGCAGTACCCAGCCCACTTTTGTCTGTTGAGCCATGGGTGCGTGTGAGGGTCCTCGTAGCATACCACTCATTACTATGTCAGCATACACTCCAGCGTCTAACAGAACGTCCACTGGTCTCGAGATGTTGAAGTCGGGATCCGCCAGTTGTATGTTCTGAATATGTGGCCAGTCTTGTTTTTCGAAGGTGTAATTAGGCAGGTTGCTGAGCATGTTGGCCATTACCATGGCTTCGATTGTAAATGAATGGCCTCCGTACAAAGACTCACAGTCTAACCGTACGGTTCCGTTGCTATGATGTGCTGACGTCCCTATGCCTGAGACTGTGGCGTTTCGATTTTGTCTTTGCAGTCCCAGCCGTTGCGCAGCATCTTCAGTTATTAGATTTATCTGTGATCCTTGGTCGAGAAGGCATCGCAATTGAACAGTCGATCCATCAGCTGCCATCACCTTTAATTGAACGGTCGCTAGTAGGACTTCGTTATAATTTCCAGACACGTGGTTTGCCTTTTGCTGTGACGTATGTGGCTTGTTGCTAGGTATAACGTTATTTGAGACCGCGATTTCAACTTTGCGGTAAATATCGTGCAATGTTGTGTGGTGTGCTTCTTTGCACACGCGGCATCTTTTGTTGGAGTTGCATTTATTGTCGTTGTGTAAGTACAGGCAATTGCGACAAATATGTAGTTGCGAAATTGACCTCATTTTGTCTTCCGGTGACATGTCTTGAAACGACTTGCAGTAGAGTAAAATATGATTGTTTTTACACAGCGGGCAATTTTTGTCTGTGCTTGTATGATATGCTCGAAGAAAACTACGCCTGTTGGTGTTGTTAAAGTCCTTCTTAAATTGAGCTGTTGCCTCCTTGTTGGTCGAATTGTTTGACTTGTTAGGTGTCTGTCTCTTCTTTTGAACAGGTTCAAGCGCAGTAAACTTGTTTTCCAAGAAGTTTATCAGCTCATCCAAGGAAGGTAGCTCTCTCGGAGCCTTTCTGATCTCCATGTAGGCTGCATACGTGTCGGAGTCCAATTTGCCAGTGAGAATGTGCACCAGGATCGGATCCCAAGTCGTTGTGTCGATGCCCAGATTGTGAATAGCATGTATGGTCTCGACACTTGTGTCATGTAGCTTCTTCAGCTCGTATGCATTCTGTGTTTGCAACGCCGGTTGTCCCATAAGGGTTTGTATATGTTTTGTAAACAAAAGTTGTCGGTTGTTGTACCTATGGGTGAGTATCTCCCAACAGGTGTCGTAATTATCAGCTGATACTGTAAGATGCTGTAGGATGCGCTCCGCCTCGCCTTTAAGTTTGCCCTTGAGGTGCTGCATCTTTTGCGTTTTTGTCAACATGACATTGTTGTGGATGGCTTCACAGTAGAGGTCCATGAATGTAGGCCACTGGGTATAATTACCAGAAAAAGAAGGAATCTCAATTGTAGGCACTTGCTGATGCTGTTGAGATACTGAGTTAAGCTTACGATTCAAATCCCTTTTTGTAGTTTCGTACAAGGTTTCGTATGCAGAAAACTCTTCTTCGTAGCCTACATCACCGCCAGAAGTCAGGTTATCGATTTGCCAGTGGAGCTCGTCGATCAGTTTCCAGCGAGACTGCAGCGAATTCAGTTTGTCACAAATTTCCCACTTTTCTGTCAACTCTTTGGTGTTGATGTTTTTAATCACCCTAGAGAGCGCCCGGAAATTAGTGCGTTGTTGGCTAATGAACTCATCAGACCTTGATGGTACTCCAGTTTCCGCAGTTTTCACCTCGTAGTTCGTCAGCATGTCACGAATCGCTTCGTACCGCTTCTTTGTGGTGGTGTAGGTATCATTGATGAAATAGTCGTCATCCAAGTCACTGTCTGTTTTTTTTAGAACACCATGATTCATGTTGAACACCTCCCATTGAGCATTCAAAGCATCCAACCTTTTCTGTATGTATGTTCCTGACTTACGTGAATCAGAATCCTTTTTGAAGTTAGCCTCAATTTTAAGGATAGATTCAATGATTGTTCTCTGTTGTTGAAGTAGGTTCTCCATGGTTTAAGAACGATGTTGTAAATAGTTGGTTTCAGATACGTGTGACTGCGACTCTTACCGTAGTATGCACCTCAATCAAGCTGGTGAGACCCGCTTGTGGGAGGCCAGCAACCAAAGTGACACTACAGATAGAATCACGAATTACACTTTTTTTTCTTTTTTTTTTTTTTTTTACAAATACACTTTACTGTTGAACTATTGTAGACGTAATATACAAGTCTTAGTTCACGTCGAAAGCTCGAAGGACCAAAATGTAGGGGGTATTTTGTGATTTGTGACCCTCTACATATAATTGATATGTAGTATATTAATGTAGGTTGTATCTTCTACGTTACGGGATGTGGTAATTAAAACTGTGTCCGTTTCCGTAGAGAGCGTTTATTGTACTGAAAATACTTATGAATAAAAAATGTAATTATAGTGAACGTGTCGCGCGCGCAGGCGCGATATCAGCATTATTTTCTAAACTGTTGAAATATCATGTACTTGCTCGTACATACCTGTTTTGATTTTAACACTGTTAGGTTTAAAACTGCGAGGTAATATTTGAATAAATATACTTTCCTCTAGGTACAAAGAATTTTTTAGATGACAATATATGTAGTTAAGACTATTAGATAATAAGATAATATATAGATAATAAGAGAATAAGATTTTTATTTATGGAGTAAAAAGGCGAAAAGACTGGAATTAGGGGCTTCCACCCTAATTCGGTAAAAAGTATCTAAGTAGGTATTAATATACCTACTTTTTACTCTAAATCTTTTTTAAACTAAATTAAACTAAAAAAAAAAACTAAGCTGACCATTTATTTTTTAACTCAAAACAGGACATGGGTTTATTTATACTCTAAAAACTATAACTTTATACAATTAGTGTTCACTATAAAATTATATTCGGTATAGACGGTAATTATTAAATGCAACATTTTTTTTAAATTAATAATTACATTTGTCAGTGGAAAAAATTTGCTTTAATACAGTTGGTGATGATTTTAAATAAGAATAAAATTCTGCTTAAGTTTTTTATTGTCACCTTTGTTAACAACGTCGCCTTTAGAACTGGAACCGTAAGTGTTTCTTTCAGACAGCCACAATTTATTCAAAATAAAAAAATACTCTTTCTACTGGAGCATTTGTACCAGTTAGACATAAAATATATTCGATTAAAAAAAATTATGTTGAAGATTGTTGACTTTGAATACTTCCATCCAACGAGTTATGGGACAATTTTGTGTCCCGGAGCTTTGTTTGGGGGCAATAGGACAGGTGGCCGAGAAAAGGGACAGTCCCGTTCAAAAAGGGACGTATGGTCACTTTAGCTATAACCAGACGACGGCTCCGTGGCGCAGTGGCTTAGCAATCAGTTGTTGCGCTGGGGGCCGCGGGTTCGAATCCCGCACGGAACAAGTATTTGTATGGCCTACCTGTTCCGGGTCTGGATTTTTGTCCTTGTGCAATTTATGTTTGTAAACTGCCTCCACGACTCTCGTTCTATATTACTCTCACTCTGCGAAACACCCTATTTATTTATTTATTCTTTATTGCACCAAATATTTGTACAAAAGGCAAGCTATCTGTTGAGGACAGCTAGAGACCCGCCGCCCCGTCGCCCCTTCGTACCCCGCTACCCCCCGCGCACCCCGCACACCGGCGCCGACCCAGTGATGTCGGCGACCAATCAGCGCGCGTGTGGCTTCATTTGTCGTCGCACGGCACTACTCACAGACTGAGGCACCTTCTTGCGAGATATAAGAAGGGCGTCTCGGTCTGTGAGCTGTTCATTTCACTTCGGAGCGGCACTTAAGAAGAAACCTGAAGAAGACTCAAGACTCCAATTCAAGACCTCCCTCTGTACATAGTGTTAGACATAGTTAGTCAGTGCCGAATCATTGTAAATAGTTAATACAGTATATTAAAAAGTACCATCTTTTCTTCAAGCAGTCCCCTAGTATAGCTAACCTCAGATCAGTCGTTAAGTAATCAGTCAGAAATAAATATACAGTCCACTGTTCATCCATTATATACTTGGTCCATCGCCGCCGGATTCAAGCCAGAAGAAAGAAGCAAGAAGTAAGAAGAAACAAGAAAGAAGCCAATTATAGAAGAAAGAACATAATTATAGAAGAAAGAACATAATTATAGAAGAGAGAAGATCATTATAGAAGATCTTCAAGGAAGAAAGAAGTTCGTCGACGAAGAAAGAAGATCTTCGGTACTAATTTCTTCCCTGTTTCTTGTTACGATTACGTCACATACGTCTATTGTCTGTTTCCAGACAATTTCTTGTTT
Source organism: Parnassius glacialis (assembly GCA_033319125.1). Lineage (NCBI taxonomy): Eukaryota > Metazoa > Arthropoda > Insecta > Lepidoptera > Papilionidae > Parnassius > Parnassius glacialis. The sequence continues at coordinate 17,326,010 of JAVANC010000008.1, forward strand.
CTTTAACCGCGTTTACGCGGCCAGTGGTCACTCCCTAACGGTGCCAAACTGTGACCATCTGGTAACGCCCTTGTGGCGGGAACGACATCCATACGTGTGTCTTTTAAAGACTGTACGTACGTCTTTTTGAAGACGACCGGAGGTCGCAACGTGGGACAATGAGGAAGACACGAAGCCAGAAGACACGGAACGATGATGACACGCCGGTAGGAATGCGCATATTCGAAGAAGCACCCGCGTCCCCGTCCGATTATCTCGCGATGGCACAAGCGCCCTCCGCCGCGCCCGCGCTCCAGGCCCCGCCCGCGCCCGCATCTACGCCCGCGCCCGCGCCCCCGCCGCCGCGCCCCGCTATGTCCATGTCCACGACCGATAGTTTGGGAGAGGTTAGCATTTCCGCGCCGCGTACAGAGACACTCGCCGCGATTATTGAAGATCTTCCGTCTACAGAGATTAGTTCGATAGTACGTACCGTCGCGCCTGTAACAGACGTACATAGGCCCGCACCCCGCGCCCCGTCGGTTCGCTCCGTTCGTTCAGCCCGGTCGACGGCTAGTGCGATAGCTAAATTAAAGCAAATTGAGTATAACGCCGCGGAGGAACTAGCTGCAATTAGGAGGAAGCAATTGCAGTTGGAAGAAGATCTTATTAGGAAGAAGTACGCTAGGGACGTCGCGCAACTGCAAGAAGAAACAGATAGGGAAAGTGTCAACGAAGACGAGTTAGTTGAAAATAGGGTACGCGTTGATAGGTGGTTAGAGAACGTAGAGACTGTGCGGGGGGAGTCGCCTTCCCGCCCCTCTCAGCCCGCGCCCCGCATCGAGTTAGAGCAGACCCTACCGATCAGGGTAACCGGTTATGACCACAGTGAAGATGCCCAGGGGAGGACGGAAGCGAATAACGTTCAACCGCGCCGCATAGATTCGGTACAGAGGGAAGATGGAGTCGCCGTAGAAATGAACCAGGTGGATCGTCGTGTACGGGTTACGTCGCCGTCGCGCGTCCAACGCCGCACTCTATCGCCTACACATAGATCGCCACATCGCCACGCGGATCGTAGATCACCGTCGCCGTATAGGGATGTAGGTGTACATAGATCGCCATCGCCACATCGCCACGCGGATCGTAGATTATCGTCGCCGTATAGGGATGTAGGTGCGCATAGGACGCCAGCGCCACAGCGTAGGCTAGAGAGAGATAGGGATAGAGATAGGTCGCTTACTCCGCGAGGGAAAGATAGGGGTATAGAGCGACTAGCGGAAGCTCTGGAGAATATGGTCAGAGTTAGGCCCGCTGCCGCGAAGCGCAGACGCAGGGCTTGCCTATTTTTAACGGTTCGGCCGCGGAATGGTTAGCGTTCAAAGCCGCGATGAAAGAATCCACGCGTCTATATGGATTCACAGATACGGAAAATATGGCAAGGTTAAGAAACTGTCTACGCGGTGAAGCTAGGGAAGTAGTATCGGCACTGCTGTTTACCGCGAAGGATCCAGCAGATATTATGCGAACATTGGAGCAGTGTTTCGGCCGCCCGGAAGTAATTATCGATCGAGCGTTAGAAGAATTGAAACGCCTTCCGCGCCCGGGTCAAACCGCACAGGAATTAAATGCGTTCGCAATAAAGTTGCAAAATATCGTGTGCATTTTGCAAAACGTCGACGGCAAGGGATATCTGCAAAATCCAATGCTTACTAGGGAAGTAACGAGTAAGTTAAGCCCTCACTTACGGTCGCGTTGGTGTGATTATGCGGAGCACTACGGAAGTGCAGACGAACCGGACATCGTTACACTGTCCAGGTTCATGATGAGAGAGGCTGATCGTGCGTTGAGTCATGCCTATACGTCCGTAGAGCCGACTAAGGAATCGCCCGTAAGACGAGAGGCGCCGTCGTCGAAAAGGATAGTGACACGCCGCGTAGAGAATAGGGCTCGCGACGTAAAAACGTTCACCGCCCAGGAGGACACCGGTAGTGCCTCTTGTATGTGTTGCGGGAGTGAACACGTGATCGCTAAGTGTAGAAAGTTAGCGCAAATGGGTGTGGACGACCGGTGGAATTGGGTAAAGGAAGAGGGGGTGTGTTTTCTATGTTTGAATAGTAAACACCGACGGTTTAAATGTAGAGCGAAGAAATGCGGCGTCGACGGCTGCAACGCCCCCCACCATGCCCTCCTTCACACCCGCAAGACCCGCGCACCCGAGACATCGGCAAAACCGGATGAGACCGTGCTCGTCGCGTCTAACGTCGGTAGTAATGCGTCCGTATTATTGAAAGTGTGTCCCATTACGTTACGTGGACCACGCGGTAGGGAAATAGATACGTATGCGTTGCTTGACGAAGGCTCGACCATTTCGTTGATCGACGACGATTTAGCGCGCGAGTTAGGAGCGGAAGGACCGGTAAAACCGCTGAATATTAGGGGAATAAGCAATAGTCAGCGCGAGGCCGATAGCAGGCTAGTTAACATAGGCATACGTGGAAAATCGCGCAGCGAGATGTATAGAATAAATGCGCGTACAGTAACAAATTTACAGATAGGTTCGCAGTCGGTAAATAAAGAGTGTTTACGGTTGAAACACTTACGCAACCTACCGAGCTCGGTTTGCTACGAGGACGCCAAACCGAGATTATTATTAGGCGCCGACAACTGGCATTTAATAATCACCCGTAATTTAAGGATAGGACGTCGAAGGCAGCCTATAGCTGCACGAACGTTATTAGGATGGGTGATACAGGGAACCGTGCCGCGATTCACGTGTAGGGAGGACGGTGAAACCGTATTACACGTCGTAAGCAGTAGCGGACGGTTAGATAGGGACATTCGAACGTTCGCCAGTCAGGACGAGGAGTTAACGGAACTCCTTAAACGGCAGTACGAGATCGATTCCATCGGTATCTCGCTAAAGAGTAGGCCGCGACGGGAAGAGGAGCGCGCTGTCGAGATATTCCGGCGCACCGTCAAGAAGGTCGGCGAGCAATACCAGGTGGGACTGCCATGGAAGGACGACGACGTGCGGATGCCTCCCAGCTACGAGATGGCTGCTCGAAGACTGCGGACGATCGAGAAGAAGATGGACAAATCGCCGGAGTTTCGAGACGCCTATACAGCACAAATAGACAACCTCCTGGCGAAAGGATACGCAAGGGAAGCCGAAGGGACAGAGAGAGAGGACCCCAAGAGCTGGTACCTGCCCCACTTCGCAGTACGGAATCCGAACAAGCCTGGGAAGACAAGAGTGGTTTTCGACGCGGCAGCGCGTGCGTCCGGTAAATGTTTGAACGATTATTTACTTGACGGCCCCGACTTGTTACGGAACCTACCGGGCATACTGTTTAGATTTAGGGAGAACGAAATAGCCGTGTCCGCGGATATTAGGGAAATGTTTTTACGTGTAAAGATAGACCGTCGCGACCAACCCGCGCAATTGTTTCTGTGGCGAGGTAACGAGCGATCCAGCCCACCGCGGGAATACGTTATGACATCGATGATTTTCGGTGCGAGGAGCTCGCCGTTTCTCGCACATAGTGTTAGGGATCATAACGCGCGCGCACACGCAGAGACACATCCGTTGGCACTTAACGCTATCGTACGTAGTCACTACATGGATGACTACCTAGACAGTTATGCTACGGTAGAGGAAGCGGTAAACACTGCGAGGCAGGTTATGGAAGTACACCAGCAGGCCGGCTTCACCTTAGCAGGCTGGAATTCGAACCACGCAGCCCTACTAGAAGACAAGCCGGAGGAATTACTAGCGAGCAAGCCTAAGGAGGTAGGCTTGAGACAAGACAGCCCAGGCAGAACCCTAGGGCTATTATGGATGGCCGACGAAGATGCCTTAACGTTCAACACATCCATGAACAGGGTACCGAACGAAGTGAAGACGCTGCAGAGGCCACCGACCAAAAGAGAGACGTTAAGTGCAGTCATGTCGGTCTTCGACCCGCTGGGACTGCTGAGCTACCTCACCATCACCGCCAAGATCCTGCTGCAAGACCTGTGGCGGATGAAGAAGGTCGGATGGGACGACGAGCTACCCGAGGAGGCAGCTGAGGAATTTCAGAGGTGGCTGCGAGTCGTCGAGGAAGTATCACGACTGCGGCTGCCTAGGTGCTATGCTCCTACGGGGGGAGTGGTAGAGCGTCAGCTTCACGTGTTTAATGACGCAAGCGAACGTGCGTACGCATCCGTGGCGTATTGGCGATTACGATACCGCGACGGAACGGTTAAGGTACGATTAGTGGCGGCCAAGGCGAAAGTCGCTCCAATAAAGGCGCAAAGCATTCCGCGGTTAGAGTTACAGGCGAATCTAATAGGCGCGCGACTCGCGGAATTCGTGCAAGGCGAGCACAGAGTGGTAGCCGATAGGGTAGTTTATTGGACAGACTCCACTACGGCGCTCCATTGGATTCAGAACGATACGGCGCGTTACACCCCATACGTAGCACATAGATTAGGGGAGATATCGGAGAAGACGTCACCCGAGCAATGGAGGTGGATACCGACCGCAGACAACATCGCGGATCAGGCAACGCGCATAAATTATACGTACAAGGAAGAGAGCGACAAATGGTTTACGGGACCACCATTCCTGTACGAAGATGAAGATCGATGGCCTCGACGTCGGGAAGAGAAGGCAGGGGATGAAGATGACGAGCTGGAGGAAGTCGTGGCGCACCAGAGCGACACCAGGGACGCTCCACACCTGCCAGACATCAAGAGGTTCTCTTCTTACGAGAGATTGGTCAGGGCCACCGCTCGCATATTACAGTTCGTCGATGCCATGAGAGGAAAAGCGCACGGACTAACATTGGACCACATCCAGAAAGCAGAACGGATGTGGATAGAGCGAAGTCAACAAGACAGTTTTGCTGAAGACATCAGTCGACTGCAGAAAGGAAGGAACTTGGCAACCGGCAGCGCGTTGAGGAAGCTCGACCCCATATTCGAAGATGGCATACTGCGAGCTAGAGGACGGATTGACGCAGCCGATGTGGACAGTCAAATGAAGAGGCCCACCATCCTGAACGGACGCCACCAGTTTGTAAAGCTGCTTGTGGAGAAGGCGCATAAGGAAGCAAGCCACGCCAACAGGGAACGGGTAGTGAACGACCTACGCACGAGATATCACATACTTCGACTACGACCGACCGTAAGAGAAGTGGAGCGGAGATGTCTGCAGTGCAGGGTACGCAAGGCGACACCACGGCCAGCGGTTATCGGAGATCTACCACCTGAACGGTTAGGGGCATTCGCGCGACCATTCACCTACACCGGAATCGACTATTTCGGGCCTATAACGGTAACAATAGGACGTAGGCATGAAAAACGGTGGATAGCGTTATTCACTTGTTTGACGACGCGCGCGGTACATCTAGAGATAGTTTATTCCCTAACGACGGACTCGGCGATATCGGCATTGCGGCGCATGGCGGCTAGGCGTGGGTGGCCACGGGTCATCTACTCTGACAACGGAACGAATTTCCATGGGGCGGACACCGAACTACGACGGGCAATGGAGGAGTGGGCACCCCTGCTGAAGGACTACGCGTTGACTCGGCGGACAGAGTGGAAGTTCATCGCGCCGGGCGCGCCGAACCAGGGAGGCGCATGGGAGCGTCTCGTGCGCTCAGTGAAGACCGCGCTCGAAGCCACTCTACACCAGAAGAGCCCGCGGGAGGAGACGTTGGTGATGCTCCTCACCGAAGCCGAGAACACAGTGAACTCTCGACCGTTGACACACGTACCGGTCGACATCGACGAGGAAGAGGCGCTGACACCCAACCACTTCCTGCTGCTGGGACCATCGAGCCTTCCAGTAACCGCGCCGTGCACGCCTAGTGATCGTCGGGCGTGGAGAGCGGCGCAAGGACTTGCCGACGAGTACTGGAAGCGCTGGATGAAGGAGTACCTGCCAACGCTGGTTGCGCGCGGGGACTCACGGGATGTGCAGCAGCGACAGCTACAAGAGGGGGACCTCGTCGTGGTGGCAGACGGTAGCCTGCCAAGGAACGTGTGGCCGCGTGGAATTATAACGCGGACCTTTCCCGGACCAGACGGCGTGGTGCGCAACGTGGAGGTGCGGACCAGGGGCGGATTGCTGCGGCGGCCGGTCAGGAAGATCGCCGTCCTCCCGAAAGAAGATGAGGCTCGCGAGCTACGCTGGGGGGAGGATGTTGAGGACAGCTAGAGACCCGCCGCCCCATCGCCCCTTCGTACCCCGCTACCCCCCGCGCACCCCGCACACCGGCGCCGATCCAGTGATGTCGGCGACCAATCAGCGCGCGTGTGGCTTCATTTGTTGTCGCACTACTCACAGACTGAGGCACCTTCTTGCGAGATATAAGAAGGGCGTCTCGGTCTATGAGCTCAACATTCCGCCTCTGGCACCGCTCTCGTGCGGTCGTCTCAGGTAGTCCGCGCAGCCGTCCCCGTACGGTAGTGCTCTCTCGCTCTCGCGCCTCCGCTGTCCTGCTCGCGCTGTACAGCGTCGTCGCCTTGGTGAGTCATTTCTGCTATCAGTTCTTGCCCCCCTGTCTTCGGGCGGGGAGGTTTGACTGACCTCCGCTTGTTACCTGTTATATTTTTTGTTATCTTTTTTTTGTTAACTATTTTTATTTTTGGTTTCGTTATTTATTTGTATAACGTGTACGTGTATACTGTTTCTTGGGAGTTACTTGCTCTTTTCAGAGCAAGGCCCTGCTCTTTTAAGAGTAAGGGCATTTCTCCTTGAATAAAAAACGTCCCGTTCTTCTGAGAACGGTGATCCCGCCCCTACTGTTAGGTTCAGAACGTCTCTGTTCTTTTCAGAACAGCATCCCCCACCAGCCCCATTCATTTCTAGCATCATGTCGAAACAAGACCTTATAGGGTCCATCGTCTCAGGCCTTAATAGGCTGGATAATTCGGCTCTCGCCGCAATCGTGGCAACTATTGCCTCGTATGCCCCTCAGGCACCTCAACCGCCGCCCGTTATAGCGGCCTACCTAGAGTCCAAGAACTCTTTCGCCCCCTTAGATATGGAGTACGCATGCTCCGAGTCCGAATCCACTGCGTCGGCCCCCCGGAAGAGGCCCGCCACCTATTCTGGCACCGATTCCTCGGAGTCCTGTGACTCCGACGAGTCATCCTTCACGACCGTCTCCTCAAAACGCAGCGGTAAACGCACCGCGAAAAACCGCACACCTCCCGTTTCAGCGGCCCCTGCCGCTCCTTCAACCTCCGCAGCCCCGTTGCGGCCTCAAACCCCGCAGCTCCCGCTGCCGTCCCTGCCTCCGCAGCCCCCGTTGCTGCTACGGCTCCCCTAATATCAATGGACATCGCCCCGCCATCCAAGCCAGCTTCCCGCTGTGCCCCAGTACTTGCAAAGAAGCAAGTCCCGCCCCCCTGTCTTCCTAAGAGACAAGGCCAGATTCACCAAGTTGTCGAAATCATTATACGACGCAGGCATTAAATATGACCATGCGATTAACCTCGGGGAGACTATTAAAATCATTCCCAACTCAATCGATGCCTTCCGTAGTATCACCAAGCTATTCACAGCCGAACAAGCCTCCTACCATACTTACGCTCTTCCGGAAGAGCGTAAAATCAGGGCCGTCATCCGCGGCGTGCCATTTGAATTCTCCAACGAGGAAATCCTTGCGGACCTTAAGTCCCAAGGTTTCCCTGTAGAAGCCGTGCACAAGATGCACAGTAGAACGGGCCAGAGGTTCAACCTGGTCCTAGTCATCTTAACCAACGTGCCGGAGGCAAAAGCCATCTTCCGGCAGGTACGCACAGTGTGTGGCCTGTCGAGAGTGAAGGTTGAGCCCCCACATAGGCGCGGGTTCCCGGCGCAGTGCCACCGCTGCCAGCTATATGGTCATGCGGCGGCCAACTGCTCTGCCCCACCCAGGTGCGTTAAGTGCCTTGAACCCCATAATACTAAGGATTGTCCTCGGCCCAAAGACGCCGAATCCCCACCCGCGTGCGTCCTGTGTAAGCAAACAGGCCACCCGGCTAACTACAGAGGCTGCCCTTGCGCACCTCATCCTCGCCCCAGTAGGCAAGCTCCACCGCCGGTCAATGACCGCTCATTCCCGGCTCTCTACCAACGGTTGCCCCGTCAGGGCCTTTCACAGCCCATCCAGGGCTTCTCTCGACCCTCTCAGGGTCCCCTTAGGCCCCCTCAAGGCATTATTCGGCCCCCTCCGGGCTTCTCTAAGCCTATGGAGCCTCCAGTCTTTCCCTGGGGCCCCAAAAAGGCAGACCCACCGCGGACTACCTCCGCCCCACAACAATCACAGCCCTCAATGGCTGATGACCTAAAAACGGTGTATTCCGCTATTAGGAACATCGACGTTGGGGAAATCGCTGTGTTAGCACGCAAATTGCGCGCTGCGAGGTCCCCTCAGGACCGTCTCCTCGCTCTTGCAGAGCATCATAATCTTTTGTGCTCGTTGTAAGTTAAGTTAACTTAATTAACTTAACTTACGATGACAGAGCAGGTTGCTCTACCAAAGTCTCACGGTCGTATCAAAACTAAGGGTTTATCGCTTGTATCCTTTAATATTCGCGGTTTGCGAAATAACCTCCCAGAACTTAAGCTCTTTCTTCAAAATCGTGAAGCCGATTTCCTCCTCCTACAGGAAACTAATCTCAAAACTAAGGACACTAAAGGCCTTTCTATTAAAAACTTTTCTCTTCTTCGTAATGACAGGCACGACCGCCGAGGTGGCGGTACGGCCATTTATTACAAGAAGTCACTCCACTGCTCTCCCATTTCTACTCCGCAGCTTACCAATATGGAAGCCACGGTATGCAGGCTAGCTATGACTGGACATCAGTCCATCTTCATAGCCTCCTGTTACATCCCTTCAGGAACCCATCCCCTCAAAAAAGATCTTGAGTCTATTTTATCTTTAGGCAATTCAGTCATTATGTTTGGAGATTTTAACTCCAAGCATACTGAATGGACATGCCGTACTACCTCCCCTAGTGGCAAGGTACTGCTCGATATCACGCAGTCTCTTGACCTCACCGTTCACAGTCCCCTAGGTGCTACTCACTATCCCGATGTCACCGACCACGCTCCCGACGTGCTAGATTTTGCACTACTCAAAAGTGTTTCCCTCAACCTCAGGGCAATCGAGACACTAGACGATCTAGGATCCGACCACCGACCGGTCTCCCTCATTCTTGGCCATCAGCCACCCCCATCAACACCCTCGACTAAAACCTTCACAAATTGGAAGGGCTTCAAGGAGTACCTAGCGAATGCTTTGGACTCACAGGACTCTCCCATCTCCCTATCGTCGGACTTAGACAGTCCCGAAAAAATCGACACCGCGGTCGATTCACTCTCCACCCTTATTAAAACCTCCCTTAAGGAGAATGAAAGGGTAGTCCCGGTTGCTAATAATAGTGGGCTTCCCCTACATATTAGCAACCTATTAAAAGCCAAGAAAGCTGCTTCCCGGAGAGCAGCAAAATACCCCACGCCCGAATATAGGCACACGGCTAATCGTCTTCAACGAGAACTCCGTTTCCGCCTCTCTGAATTTCGAGACCTCGAAAAGAGTAAACTCATGGAGAATATCTCTCCCTCTCATACAGCGTACTATCGGATGGCAAGAGCCCTCCGCATAGACGCTATCACCCACACTCCCCCTCTCTCCCGTCCCGACGGTACGGTAGCCTTCGAGGACGAAGAAAAGGCTGAGTGCTTTGCAGACAGCATTGCCGCTCAATGCTCTCCTAGCTCTCAACCCGTTGACCCTTCACACGTCCAGGCAGTGGAAGATGAGGTCCGCCGCCGGAACTCACCCCCTACAGCCTCCGAACCTATCTCTGTGTCCAATGATGAGATTTCATCCCTCATCAAAGGACTTAAACCCAAAAAGGCTCCGGGCGCGGATGGCATCTCCAACCAAGCCCTTAAACACTTTCCTGAGCAGGTGTTAACCTTTTTATCTATTATCTTCAACGCCTGCTTCAACCTTAGTTACTTTCCCACTACGTGGAAAGAGGCAACTGTGATTGGTATTCCCAAGCCAGGCAAGCCTCTCAACCTCCCCTCCAGTCATCGCCCCATTAGCCTCCTCAAGGCAATGGGCAAGCTCTTTGAAAGAGTCATCCAAAATCGCATGAGGCGCCATCTGTTTCCCACAGACGGTGACCCTCTTATCATTCCCCATCAATTCGGTTTCCGAGCTAAACACTCCTGCCCCCAACAAGTTCACCGTATTGTGGAATATATCCTCAGCGGTTTTTATCCCCGTCGTCATAAGACTATCGCGGTCTTTTTCGACATCGCCAAAGCCTTTGATAGAGTCTGGCATACAGGCCTTATCTACAAACTATACAAAATAGGTCTCCCCGATCGTCTAGTACGTCTCGTGGCCTCTTATCTAAATCATCGTACCTTTCGTTTTAGACACGAAGGCACGCTATCTTCACAGCGCCCCATCAAAGCTGGTGTCCCTCAAGGCTCAGTACTTGCTCCTCTGCTGTACATCCTGTTCACCAACGATATTCCCATTCCGCCGAAAGGTGTTCAGCTCTCCCTCTTCGCAGACGACACTGCTCTCTACTGTAAAGGTATCTCGCTACCTTTCATACGGAACAAGGTCCAAAAGTCAGTTGATGACCTAGGAGCTTGGTTCAAAAAATGGCGCATCGATGTGAACCCGGAGAAGAGCTCCGCCGTTCACTTCGATTATAAACGACGCCGTATCAAAAACACTCCACCAATACGTATGCTAGGGACCCCTGTCCCCTGGCATACGTCTGCCAAATATTTAGGTGTCACTCTAGACACAGGGCTAACTTTCAGGCCCCACGTCAAGAGAGTAACCCGTCACGCACGTTTTTACCTGAATAGGCTCAACAGTATGTTGGGCCGACACAGTAAAATGTCCCTCAGAAACAAGCGTACCCTTTATAAGGTCTGTATACGACCAGTCATGTCCTACGCGGGCCCCATTTTTGCCCACGCTAACCCTAAAATTATTAATGAACTCCAAGTAGTTCAAAACCTTTTCTGTCGTCGAGCTGCGAACGCACCTTGGTACGTCCGTAATGCCGACCTTCATCGGGACCTAGAGCTCCCTACAATTCAACAATTTCTTAAAAAACTCTCTGAGAACTTCTTCAAAGCCTCAGAGTCGCACTCCAATCATCTTATTCGTGAGGCAGCTACTTATGCAGCCCCACTCCCCTCTCGCTATCGAGTCCGCAGGCCGAGAAACTCTCTCTCGGACCCGCCTAATAAACTGTCAAACGACCTGAACTGCCTCATGGCGGCTCAGGCCAACTCTAATTAAATTATTCATAATTAATTTGCCTTCGTAGGCACTCCCTCAGCGGCTCGTAGCCGCCTGCGCCCTCTTTTCCCAAAAGAGGGTCGCTTCCGATACGGCATAAGAAGCTTTAAACAGCTAAGTTGCCACTCCCCAAAGGCGGTTTTTAGCGGGTATCACTTAGGTCCCCCGGTAGGCAGTGAGTCCCGCATAACCAGGACAGACCGGCTGTCGTGGTATGCGTAATGCATTTTCCGCCTCCCTCCGTGGTAGCCCTTTTCCAATTGCTTCGGGCGCAAAAAAAAAAAAAAAGTCTATGAGCTGTTCATTTCACTTCGGAGCGGCACTTAAGAAGAAACCTGAAGAAGACTCAAGACTCCAATTCAAGACCTCCCTCTGTACATAGTGTTAGACATAGTTAGTCAGTGCCGAATCATTGTAAATAGTTAATACAGTATATTAAAAAGTACCATCTTTTCTTCAAGCAGTCCCCTAGTATAGCTAACCTCAGATCAGTCGTTAAGTAATCAGTCAGAAATAAATATACAGTCCACTGTTCATCCATTATACTATCTATCTATTTACCTATAGTGAGTAGGTATCATTTAAACTCACAATTTTCAATGCTTCATTTTTAATATATAATTAATTATAAAATTTCATAATTAGATAATATATGAGAATACATAATTCTAATATAATGCAACTAATATACCGAATAAAAAAATTAAAATACATTTATCGTTGTACGCTGTGTGTATTTGCATAAAATAGTTTATTGATGTTGAAAAAATACTACGTTCTTACAGTAGGTGGCGTCTTACATATTTCTTACGCGATATATTGTAGCGAGACGACGCGGCACTAACGACTAATATTCGCACACTGACTCGCCACAACTTCCGTCCAAGGGCCCTCGCTGTGGTTTACGGGCTCTGACTACAGGCCGCGCCAGAATGCGATAGTGTCGGCCTGATTCAGTGCTGGGCCCGTTTCACGTACCATTGGTCGCTCCAATGATTCATAGAGTCTCTTCTAATCACTCTGGAAAAGACGATTCAGGTTGAACCGTGTTGACCTCTCGGTATATCGCCGAATCCGCTTCCCCCAAGCAGTGATTCACTGCTTCAGGTCGTCTATGCGCTCCGTCAGTTTTTGCGTTATATCCGAATATGAAAACGCCAAACGCCATCCTGACGGTGCGCACAATTCTCGGCCTATTATTGTCCGACCTGAAGCTTATCAGTCTGCCGATGAGGGCCCTTGCCTTTGCAATACGATCCTCAATCCTTCTTGTCCAGGCTGGGATGGCGCTACTTTGTCTAGTAGCGCGTCCAGCCGTGGGAAGTTTGGCGCCAATAATACGGAAAACTGCCAGTGCAGCGCCAAAAAGAATTGATTCCGTCTTGCAAAGGTCCCGGCTGGCTTCCAAATAGGTCACCAGCATTGGGTTAAGAGCCCTCACGACAGCCCGATTCCGCTTGCTTAAGGGTATACGCGGGAGTCGTGGTCGATTTTCGAGAGGCGTACTGCGCGTTTCCACAATCGCCTCCTCCAATTTACTCCTCATCTGCTCTAGTTCTTGGGTAACCGTTCCATCATCGTCTGAATCAACCACAATTGGAAAATCCGCGGCGGTATCCACGTGTGCAGATTGCTCTCCAGTTCGTGGCGTCGCATTACCAGCTGTGGCATTTTCATCCGATGAGGGAACAGCCTCACGTCGTAGTCGTTCGAGTTCGGCGTCACCAAATATGTTGGAGCGCAGGATGTACCGAACTTGGTCTGCCAGGTTTTGCTCTGATACATGAACAGATAGCTCCAGCTCCGCGAAGAAGCTATGCATCCGAGCCCGATACGCTAATATTCAAGTTTCTTCCCCTTTTGCCGTAAAATACGCTCGCAATGCGTTTGCGTTCATCATTTCTGTCCAACGCATGCGACGTGTTCCACCAGCGGCGGGTGCCGCTTGCTGAGTACGAGAAGACCCAGCCGACACGAAGCCCTCTGGTGGGGATGACGGATGCGGGCGGCTACTAGGTGGTCTTGTAGCCCCCCGCGCTTGGCTGGGGACCCGCATGCTGTCGCGTCCAGCGCCAGCTCCAGACGCGCCCTGGCAACCTCCAGGCAGCGGCCTTTTGCGCACTCTTTTATTTTCCATCATCTGTTGAATGGGCGTCAATCAACGGGAGACGCCCAGACCCGGCACCGTTTCATGGTGCGGCCATAAGCACAGACGGACCTTTGCACCCTCAATTCTGCCGAGGCACGGCGCACACACCTCTTGGCAAGACGCTGACTGACTGCGCTGACGTACAGTTTTGTCACTTAACTGTTACGTCAGCAGGCGGTGGGGTCTTCACTTCCCTACGCCATCTTATTATTATTATTATTACCACTATCGTTAGCGCTCCTTTTCGGGGTTTTAGATGCGGCATCGGCTGATCGCAAGATCCCGCCCTTTATTCCTTAAATTGAGAGGTGGCGACGTACAATCGCTGTCGTATCCAAGATTACGGCTTTTTGTATTTTGTTCCTCACCCTCACTGAGATTTCTAGCTTCGCTAAGTTCTCAGTAAGGGATTTAGGAATTCTATTATTATTATTTGGGGCATCTAAATCATCTCGTTGGGCTGTATAAATATATAATTGTAAATAAAAATGATAAGCATACATAAATATCAACAAAATAAAATAAATACATAATAAAAACCCAACCAGATGGAAGCCCTCGGCAGGGGAGACCAAACGGCCGAGGGTTAGGGGTAAGGGCGTTTCGTCTAGCATAAACACAACTTGCTTACGCAAACATAAATTTTGTTCTTGCCTCACGTTTGTGGCACAGAGTACATTATATATAGGGAAGTTTGTGGTTTGAACGTCGTGGTCGGAACTATCGTTCTATATAGGTGTTATTATTCTAAGTGTTATCCCTAGTACGTCCTGACATTTTTAATTTTGTACCTTAACCTTTTCGCTGTCCCGTGCAAAACCGGACAGTGAACGTGTTAAGTAGTCCTATTTTATGCAAATATACACAATTATATTAACACTGTTACTATAAACATTAACTAAAAAGTCTAAACTCTAAACATTTACGATATGCCGCAAAATAACTTCTGACCTTCCGCGCAACTTGTCACAAACTATCCACTTCCTTATATTTATATATATATTTTATAGGATAAGGGTGACAAACGAGTCCACCTGATGGTAAGTGGTTGCTGCGGCCCATAGACATCTACATCTATCCTCGTTTGCGAATCAAAATGCAGATGCGTTGTCACCCGTGAGGACTAAGATGGAATGCCTCATTTCCAGTAAAAAGGGCCTCCGGCCACCTGCACTCACCAAGCGAATCGCAGAAGTCAACCTCTACTTCACGCTGGTATTCTGTGAGGTCGTGGTACCACCCCGGTTCGAGCCGGCCCATCCATGCGACAGCAATTCTGCCGCGTGGCTCTACCACTGTTAAATATATATATTACTATACTCTTTTAAACTATCAATCGAAAATTAAAGAAAGCGAACTTCATATCGTTCGTAAACGTCAACAAAATATAATTATAAACCATAACTACGGATGTGACATTGAGTGAAAAAATCGATTAATAATAAATCGATTATTTGCTTTGTAATATTAATCGATTTAGATAAAATCGAATAATATTATTATTAAAAGAAATAATCGTTTTTTGCGGAAAAAAATATTTTATTCGAAAAAATGCCTGCTTTCCTATATTTTAATAAAACTACGATATTAGTATTGCATTAACAATTTATCAGAATATAAATAATATAACAATTTATTAGAACCAAAATAAAAAGAAACGATAAGTTTAGTAAACGATAGTTTTTTTTGAAGTAAGTTTGAACAAAAAGATATCTAAATATCATTATTTGCCATAAATGTTCAGTACCATTGACATTGGATTAGAATGAAAATAAAATAAAACTATGTTTAAATAATCAAACCTTTTGGTCTCAAAAGTAATATATAAAATAAATCTTTTTTTAAACTTTAAATTTAAACAAAAAAAACTATAAATTATTTTTACCACTAATGTTTAGTATCATTTATGTGGGGAACTTGCAACTCACACATAATATATTACACAAACATACATTCTCACACACACACACACGCATTTAACAAACTACATTTTACACTAATAACACAACACCATACTTACCAGTTGGCCGACGCTCATAGGTTCGATCCCGGTGGTGTCATCGATTCATTACCATATAAGGTGCTATCTCGTGCGGTAACGGCTACACGCGGGTGGCGTGAGCGCATCGCCTCCTTGAACCTCGATCAGTCGGTTACGTACTGCGACGGAGAGAGATTGTCGCTTTAGCTTACGGACGCTTGCTATTAAAATATTTACGTGTGTACTAAATCCTGTTATCTATTTTCTCTTAATTTTCTCTCCGCCTTTCTTTATATCTATAAGCTTGTTTCATCTTGTAAGTGTTGCATTCTCCTTCTGACTATAAAATTATTGGTGTGACTTTGTATTTCTGTGCAATAAATGTGTTAGTGTAATAAGTGTTGAACATTATTTATCTGTATGACCGTTACTATACACATAACAACAAACTTCGCACCCACTACATTTACATTGCACTAGAATGAAACTAAAATAAAAATATATTTTTTATTATTCTTTTTTTTTCTTTCTTTTAAACAATCAAACGACAACCTTTTTGTATCAAAACTAAAATACAAGACAATTTTTTTAAACTTGTGTAAACAAAAAAAAGTAAAAAAAAAATATTGCCATGAATTTTCAGTTACAGAGTTTAAAAACAATAATTTTACCAACATTCTTCTTCGTCTGTTTTATAAAATACAGTTACGTTTTTTCCTGACAATATTTCCCGCTTTCGAAAATAATCTTTCGCCTGATACGGAACTGGCAATCACAAAGACGTTAATATAAGCCAATTTGGTTAATTTAGGGAAAGTTTCTTCAGAGCTCCATGTATTGAGGGCATCTGCCTTGAGATTTGATAGTGATGCCGCAATATATAGGTCCAATTTAGTATTTTTGCCTATTGACTTGTTGGCCGCTATTATTTTTTCATTATAAAATACTTCCGTCAGCCACTTTTAGGCGTTTTACAAGACATTTTTATTGTTTAACAATTATTTACACTCTCTAAAGAAAGAAAGAAAACCACAGAATACTTTCACTCCTAGCGGAGAAAGAAAACTTTTTAAAACATACGAAAGGCGATACTGTTTTACATACATAGAGATACTTACGAGGGCTGCACTAAAAGTATCGGGAATGGAATATTTCCACTGTTCCTGTCATATTAAAATCTTTTTAATTGAAAACTCTTGGTTTTAAAAATCGCATACCATTTATTTATTTAAAAAAAGATTCTCGGTCTTGTCACAAGGTTTTGTCAAACTTGTTTAGTCGTTGAGAAAATGGAATTGACTCGAGAAAATTCAAGAGCGATGATTTATTATGACTTTCGAAGTGGTTTAACACAAAAACAGTGTGTTGACCGGATGATTTCTGCATTTGGTGATGAAGCCCCATCCAAAACCACAATTTATCGCTGGTATGCTGAATTTCAACGTGGACGTGTCAAGCTCAGTGATGATCCCCGTCAAGGTCGTCCAAAAACTGCAGTCACCCAAGATAACGTTGATGCTGTGCGTAAGCTGATTGAGGAAGATCGACATGTGACATACCGCGAAATTCAGGTAACTTAAGACATTGGCATGAGTCAAATACAAGTAATCTTGCATGAACAATTAGGTGTAAAAAAGTTGTTTTCCCGATGGATACCGCATTCGCTCTGTGAAGAGCAAAAAGCGGCTCGCGTTACTTGGTGCGTCAGAACTTTCGAAAGATTCCACGCAGGATCCTCAAATGCTGTATACAACATCATATCAGGTGACGAATCCTGGATATATGCGTACGAACCCGAAACAAAAAACCAGTTACGAGTTTAGGTGTTCGAAAATGAGTTAAAGCCAACAAAAAATTTCAGTGCCGCCCTCGTACAGGTGGCGCCGTCTTTTGATGACTTGTTCATGTTAGTGAACTTTACGTTTTTACATCCATCGCACAGATGACGCTGATTACAAAAATCGATTAAAACACGTAATTTACATAATCTATTTATTAATAATCGATTTTTATTATCAAAAAATCTACTGTTAAAAATCGATATTAAGAAAAAAATAATCGATTAATATGAAAATCGATTATTTTTTGACACCCCTAACCATAAACAGTTTCTCTCGGGCGGCATGAGTGGGACGCGCCATTCCACCAATATCGCACTATTCTCGAAATAAATAATTCGAAAATCAACTCTTTGTACGTTACTTAGAGTTCAAATTGAATGACATGACCGTCGCTGGCAATCTGTGACTTTATTTTCAACGTAAGTTTTTTAATTTGCTCGGTTAGTTACGTTTGCATTCTCGATTATTGAACGAGCCGCACGAGTTAAACTCATAAACGTCGTTGACGAATTCAACTAGTTTTTTTTTAACAGTGGTAGAGCCACGCGGCTTTTGCTGTCGCACGGATGGGCCGGCTCGAACCGGGGTGGCACCACGACCTCACAGAAAACCAGCGTGAAGTAAAGGTTTACTTCTGCGTTTCGCTTGGTGAGTGCAGGTGGCCGGAGGCCCTTGTTACTGGGAATGAGGCATTCCATCTTAGTCCTCACGGGTGACAACGCATCTGCATTTTGATTCGTAATCGAGGATAGATGTAGATGTCTATGGGCCGCAGCAACCACTTACCATCAGGTGGACTGTGTGCTCGTTTGTCACCCGTATCCTATAAAAAAAAAAAAAGTTGATTCATAAACGTTAATACGTTGACAGGAGATCAACGGTTGATTCATGGGCATGCAACTTAGACGTGGGCGTTATTTCACGTCACTAGATACAATAACTGGCTACGAAGCATGTAACCGAATCACTAGTTTCGAGTCATATTACAAGTAGTGATTTTTGTAAATGCGTTATTACTGTTAACTGTGATTGTTGCGAGAGCCGAGAGTCGACTGCATATAAAAAGTACTCTGTGGTCGACTGTCAGTCGGTCGAGCGCAAAGCGCACATGTGACATACAACAATAAACAAAACAGCGTATGTAACATTATTATTGTACATTTAATTTTCATATGTAAGATTTTTGACGGAGTCATGAACTTGTTTATTCATAAAATTAAAATAAAACTAAAAAATGTGTATAATATTATAAAACTCAAAAACTGTGTATAAATAGTCAAACAAACAAATAAAATAATTGTACAGTATAAATAAAAGTGCAAAAACAAATGACAGTGAAAACGTTGAAAAAGTATAAATAAACTGTAAATATCAGTAATCATTGTATATACAATCAAATCGACTTGTAAATACGCCTGCATTAATAATTTTATGAAAATCTTAGTTTCATAGTAAACACAAATCAATCATAAATACATTTAATGCAATCAGTCCTAAACCCGAATAAAGTATGAAGGGAATTTAATTTATTGATTTAACTGTATAGCTACAAACAGTTAGATAGTGATGAAATTTATTTTCGTTTCATGTGTAACTGTATAGTTGGTGGTGGTATTTATGCAAACAATCACAGTAGCCGAATAAAAATAGCCAGTTACAAAAATCACTAGTTTTGAAATAGGTGACGCCAACCAAGTCACTGGTTTCGTTACGTTTCTTGAAAATGACGTAACGACCCACGTCTAATGCAACTTAGAACATTATTTTACGAACAAAATGATACGTTTTATGTGCTTCCATCTACATTCCGAAGCGCTAGGCTAGACTTATTTTGATCTCACTAGAGGGCACTTATATATTAAGTCTATGCCACAGAACATAATTACTCTCTAGTCTATGCATACGCAATAATCCACGCGCACACAGAATACATGTAACGCACGCGCACTACCACGCACAACACAGTTAGTAGCGGTCACTGGTTACGCTTAAATTGTTATTAATATTTATTGAACATTATTTATTTTTAGAAAATGCCATTTTATCTGTGTTTTCAGACAATGAAAAACTGCTAAAATATTATTAGAATACGAAGGCAAATTTCGCCACAACGCTTAAGGTTATAATAGCACAGGCGGATAATCGGGCGGTCCCGAAATCTAAAGATAAAGACCCCGGATCGCGTCCAGCAACATGTGTTTATTTATTCCCTTTTTTTCAAGTTCCTTCTTTTGTAAGCGCCGTCTGCTATGCAAAGCACGACACTAAAGAAAATTAAATTTGAGTCGCGCATCTATCTCTAGTATATATTCCCCTATATATAATGTACTCTGTGGTATATATACAGAATCGTAGATAGAGGATACGATAAGATAGTAAGATACAAAGTCTATGTACAGAATACAGATCTATGGGTTGATTCAACTAGTTCGTTTTCGTTGATTCAACACATCGCAACAAATCGGCTCATCGATAACACAAATTATAAAGTTGTAATCGCTAATCATTAAAGTATAATGTACTTAGAGATGGGTAGCTATTCAAGTAACTAACTAAATAGCGGCTATTCACAAAATAGCCACGGCTATGATATTCGTGAACACGATAACTAGCTATTGGCTACTTTGGCTAGAGGCGCTTCGGTTATCCGACAAGCTACGGCGCAGCGGGTAGCTGCTAGCTGCTACTGAAGACGCTACGTTATACAGCCGGCAGCCGCGCGTAGCTCTCAGCTACGCGCGGCTGCCGACAGCTACCAGCTACTAGCTAGCTGACTAGCTGAATAGCCAAGGCCAACCA
The DNA here is from genome assembly GCA_033319125.1 of Parnassius glacialis. Taxonomy (NCBI): domain Eukaryota; kingdom Metazoa; phylum Arthropoda; class Insecta; order Lepidoptera; family Papilionidae; genus Parnassius; species Parnassius glacialis. Next base: position 17,346,086 of record JAVANC010000008.1, read on the forward strand.
ATAGCCATTAGCCAACGGGCAACGGGAAACTACACGCGCGATCGATGCAATCTTCAATCGCATTTCACATCGCCCTTATCTTTTATACATTCACGATATAACAAAAAGGTTAGGTTTATTATTTGTAATATGTACATAATAATTGTATTTTTATCCGTTGTCTTAACTAAAATGACCTTCCCTTCACACTTTCTTCAGGCTTAGGACTGACGATGAAACATTAGAGTACAAAATTAAATTATAATGAAATATCATACAGTATAATTACATCGTATTACATCGGCGTATTTCAAAGTTCATTTGATTTTATGTACAAATTTGAACTTTAGTCTATTTACACTTATTTTGTTTAAATTTTTACACACTTAAATGTAATATTATATTATACACTTATTTAATCACTATTAGTAAGTACCTATTTGTACTTTTTTAATGAATATAAAAGTTTATATGATAATGGTTTACGTCCAATTAAAACGTACTTTGTCCATATTGACATTTAAAAACATTAGTTTTTGCACTTTTAATTTACTTGTACTGTTGAATGTTATATAACATAATTAAATCTGATACTACAGCAGTTTCTTCACTTATAGATATAGATGGCACTTTAAAATATAGATGGATATGATATTTCGACAGTTTTTAATAATTTAATTTAATAATATGTACGACATAGTTATGAGGGAAATTCATTTCTTTTCAAGAAAATATAAAATTAATAAGAAAATAAAAACGGAAGTCATTATTTTTTATTTATCTAAATATAAGTTCCGCGGCGAGATTCGAACGTAATTCACAGGGCAGTTGAGCATTGAATTCCTAGCCTAGCTACACTACAGTGGCACGCTAACGGTATCAACTATCGGTTGGTTAGTGAGTCATTTATCCAAATAGCCAAATAGCTGAATAGCTGGTTATCTAGCTGGCTATTCCACCACAAATAACTGGCTAGCTAGGTTATTGCAATTTTGGCTAGTTACCCATCGCTAAATGTACTTACGTACTTAGTACATAATAACTCAATGTCGCTAATACCAAAGAGTATTGTAATATAAATAACGGAAATTACGAATACGGCCGACCAGCCGACCACGGCAGACCGGGCTGACCACAGAGGGCTGACGCTTGACAGGTTAATCATGAGATCTACCAACTTGCATTTTACGAATTTTTGTATATCTATAATCTAAACATAAGTTGCTTTATAAATAATAATTAGCATAGGTAACTAGCACAAACTAATAATAAGCGCTAGGGTAATTAGTAACTACATATAATTTTGTAAATATTGTAAAGACCTTTGATCTGTGATCAGTGATAATTTCATCTGTAATCAAATGTGGTCTTAGCTTTGATTACCTAATTGCTAATACGTGTTAAATTATTTCTTATAAATTATGGCAAAATCTATAGTGACTGACTTAATTCAAATTTTTAAAAGCAGTATTAATGCCGTGGTGCCAGGAAATTTGGTAAAGAATTGTTTTAAATACTGCTCATCTACACATCAGCTGCAACTTTGTGGTGAAAAGTATGATTTAATTAATAAAAATGTTTACATAGTTGGAACTGGAAAAGCTGCACGGAATATGGCTATTGAAGTAGAAAAAGTATTGGGCTCTAAAATCAAAGAAGGGATAATAAGTATTCCCAAAGGAAACTATGATCATACTACAATAAGTACAAATATGTTTTATTATGAAGGTGCCATAAATAACTTGCCAGATAAAGATGCAATGAATACAGCTGAAAAAGTAGAACATCTTGTCTCAAACTTAGGTAAAGATGACTTTCTTTTAGTTTTGATATCTGGAGGAGGTTCAGCATTATTACCATTACCAAGGCATCCAATAAGTCTTGATGAAAAAACAATGTTAATAAAAAAACTAGCACACTCGGGGGCAGATATCAAGGAATTAAATACTGTGAGGAAAAGAATATCTGGTCTGAAAGGTGGTCAATTGGCTATAAAAGGGAAAAATGCACAAATTGTAGCTTTAATTCTGTCTGATATAATTGGAGATCCCTTAGACTTAATTGCAAGTGGTCCTACAGTAAAAAATGAAGATAACTCTTTACAAGCGGTAGACATTATTAAAAAGTATAACTTATATGAAAATCTTCCACATTCAATAGTTACTGTTTTAAATGAAATTAATAGTTCTGAAACATTTCCAATGGACACAGTTCAAAATTTTATAATAGGTTCTAATAAACTTAGTACTGAGGCAGCATATTATAAAGCAATGGAATTGAATTATATGCCAATTGAGCTTTCTAATATTGTAAATGGTAATGTTAGATTGATAGCACAAAGTTATGTTCAGTTAACCAAATCATTTTGCTACTTTTTAAATGGAAAGATTAACAAACCAACATTGAAAGATATTGTGAATAAATTAGACATACCAGGACTTAGACCTAATTTTGTGGATTCCATTGATGATTCTACTTGTTTTAAAGAAAAAGGTTGTTGTTTGATATTTGGAGGAGAAATTACTGTTGAAGTGAAAGGGACAGGTAAAGGTGGAAGAAATCAGCAGCTAGCTTTAGAATTTTCTAATTGTATACATAACATAAAAGATGAAATAAATAATTTTGATGTTTATTTTCTAAGTGCTGGTACTGATGGTATTGATGGGCCAACTGAAGCTGCTGGTGCAATTGGGTATAGTGACTTGATATCAGACTCCAAAAAGGAATGTCTAGATGTAAATTTATATCTTAACAATAATGATTCATATAACTTCTACAGGAAATTCAAGGATGGTTCTTTCCACATAATTACTGGACATACAAACACAAATGTAATGGATATACATTTAATTATAATAAAAAAATGTAAATAGTTCATAATAACATACTTATTAATATTTTTTGACAATAATTAACTTTTTAAAACTAGGTACTATAAAGATGGTTTAAGAAATAAGGAGAGTTTATTTGGTTCTTCTTTACCTTTTTTTAACTTTGCTGAAGCTAATACAGCTTTCTTACATAGCCCTGCAAATTTATCTTTTCGCTTTTTGTTGTTTTTTATAACTTTTGGTTCACTTCTGATAGTGTTGGGTAGATTATTGTGCTTATTACTTAGTGAAAATACTTCTTTTGATTTACTATATATATTCAAATTGTTTATCTGGCCTGTTTGATGCAATTTTGTTACCACGGGTATATTTTTCAAAGGTTTACATTGCGTTGCCAAAGATGGTGTTTGCTGTTTTATCACCTTTTTCTCTTTCTTAAGTTTTAAGACTGGTGCCTCACTACAGTGTTTACAGAATGTGCAGATGTGTTCCTATAAAATAATTCAAATTTTTTAGATATGTATGAACTAACATTAATTTACAAATTTAAAAATCGTTAATTTACAAATTTTGACTTACAAGTTTATTACTCTGTGATAAATTCATACAATCTTTTTTCTGCTTAATTCGTCTCTTTTGTCTTTTGCTGAGTTTAAGGGGTCTAACCTAAAAATAAACAATTATAAACATTTTGATTTTAAAAAGTAAAATAGGTTTTAAATATGTTATACTTTTATTTCTGTATGTTTGTTCCACTCTAGGCAGCAGTATGAGCATCTGCTTTTATTAGAAAATTGTTGTTGTGGCAACCCATATCCTCTTGTAATTTCCTTGCATCGCATCCTAAAAAGAAAAAAATATTAAACAAAAGCTCATAATCAAAATATACTTAAGGTGATGCTAAACTGATAATACAGTAATACTCTTACAAATAATAACTTCTTAAGATTTGTGTATGAACATTATTAGCTGCAACTGGCGCTAAAACTGTAGAAGCCTTGAATAAGAACCCTATTTGCTTTTCGGTCATGTTGTCTTGAATTCTTAATTACAAAAATAGCTAGGAGCTAGAAAACTCCATAAAGTTCCGAGTATAATTCATAATCACTATCTAATTCTAATCAGTTGTAAGTTTCGAGTTTCGACTTCGTACGTGGTTATGTCAAAATGTCTTTTTTTTTGGAGTTTAAGGCCTGGTATCTATAATTCTACTAGACCTTTAGGTCGATATGTCAAATGTCTTTTTTTTTGAGTTTATGGCCTGGTATCTAAACCTTTAGGCCAAGTCTTGAATATTTTTATTCGGTTTATTATAACTTCCCCAAATGTATAATTATCCTCCAGAGTTCACTGCTTCACAATATGTTGATGCGTCACATTGTGGAGCCCTTGGGAGATTTTGACGGCAACTTGAGCCAGCAGACAGCTGACTGTTGGTGATGGTATCTAAAGGCGCCTATGTAGACAAACAGCTTATCTTGAGAATCCATCACCATCAGAGCACTTGTTTCACCGTTTCTACTAATAGTTCACATGCGTAGACAGTTAATACATAAAATCGCACCACTTTTACATATCAAAATCCTTCAAACTATTATTTTAACTATAATACAGGAGCAGCAAACCACCGCCGGTCAAGTTCCCGCCAAAACTCCTATGTCAAATGTCATTGTCACACCAATGCCAATGGAGCAGTTTTTTCTCTGCGATTTTACTAAATTTATCGCCAAATCCTACTAAAATGTACTAAGCATATTTTAAAAATCAATTAAGTTCCTACCAGACAGCATATCTTTCACATAAATAAAAAGTCAGACTAGGCAAACAAAATTGGTTTATTTATTAAAAATTACGATTTGGATTAATATTTATATGTCGGAGCGTCTATAAAATACCGGTTGGATCGAGGTGGAATTGAGGGTATATCGAGAAATCCCAACTTGTTTGTGCAGTATAAAGTTCACTGTAGGCGCCGTGCGCGAGAGATTTTACTCAAGTCATTCTACTAATTCTAGAATAGTGTCGTGGTTCTGTTCGCTGTTGTTATTCTCCTAGTGCAGCCAAGGAGCATTGGTGTTACACTGAGGTAAGTAATGTTGTGTTGGTTTGCATAATTTGGTCATGTAATTACGTACCTCACGTTACACTGGTGTGTGATCGTGGCGGGGACGTGTTATGGTGTGGTCGAACTGTAATTTCACTATGCTATATCACTCACTATGAATGTATAGTGCGTTACGTTGTCTTATTACTCATAATGATTAATTGCGTAAGCAAGAGAGCAAGTTGAACATCCGCTCTCACACTTTTATTATTTTTATAATCAACGCTATCCTGATGTATTTCCGAGATCAAAAGTAGGATCTTCTGCTGAATGTCCGACATCAGAAATGGGATAAAGTCCCTTTGGTCACCCGTGTTTAGTTTTTGAATAGTGTGATAGTTATTATGTATTGTGAAAGACTTCGCGTTGATACGAGTAACTTTGATTTTATAAAATGTCGAAATAAAATTTGCTGTCCTATTTACAACATTGATGTACCATTAAAGTGTAGAGTAAAAGTTTAAAGTGAAATGTTTTAAGCCGAAAGTAATTTTTTTTTTTATAGTAGAGGGGAATCTTTTTGTTCAATTAATATTCAAGTAGTATTAAGGTACGCGCAAGCACATTTATTATTCCTTAACGTACCCAAATATGTTAACAAATGTCGAAAGAAACGTTGGAGGTATTTTAAGATGAGCTATAGTTTTGTATTTGGTGGAATTTTAAACTGTTCGAGTTATGTTATAATTTGATAGTTTATGCGAAGTATTATTTACATGTGGTACATTTTAGAGTTCAAAATGTTTAAACGATATACTTTAAAAAAAATGTGTTTAATTATAACGTGCCATGAATTAAAAACGCTAAGTAGTATTGTTACGGCCTACAGCTGCCCCTGCAAAAGTCGAATATCCCGGGGCCCATGAGCGGAAGATTCAACGAGCAGCCGCAGGTCGGGCCCCAAATGGCCATATGGAAAAATTTCCTATCATACTAGTTTAGTAAAAATTTCCTATCATACTAAACTATATGGGAGAATGCTAGGAAAATATAGTACGTACCTGTTTCCGACTCTAAGGTCGCCCCAAGGCTCGGTTAGGCCGTAAGTGGGTGTAAGGTGCATGGCAAGTAGTGTTTAATGATGTGTATGTGTCTGAGACCTGGACTAGCTTAGGTGACCAGCAGCGGCCGAGTTCCAGGCTGCCCCACAATGCTGCATCGCTCCAGCAGGCTCCACCGCTGGACCATTTCTTTCTTCATTGTCACTATTTCAGTCTATTAACTTCATTGTACATGTAACTAACTTAAACTCGCCTAATTCCACATTCATCGTAGAATCGAACACGTGATACCCGACACAGTAACGGACAGTAGTGCAAAGTTCAATACTCAATGTCCCGGATTCACTTATCGTCAAATTATAAATAGGGAACTAACGCGATCTCTTCATGAGTCACACGGTTCAGCGTTAAACACAACTAAGTTCCTTCGTTCGACATCAAACACCACGCCGCGATAAGAATTCAAAATACGCCTTGTTGACACGTAAAACTAACAAACCAGCCAACAGACAAAAACGGGCACTTAACGCGACGGCACAATTACAATGATTTCCAGACAATCAACCGGGAGACGCTCTCGAACAAGGAATGCGCGGTTTGAATCCTAGACCGTATATCTACTCGGCGCGCGCGAGCGAAATTCCGCATCACCCGAGCAAGTTAAATATTGCCAAATTTACTTCAAACGCAATCACTATATAATTTGTACAATTACTTTCAAAGAAGTTACTTTAATCAGTCGAACACAATAAAAGCCTCTTGTCAAGAACTTAAACTCTAGACAACCTAATCCGAAGCGGTTTTCACGAAACACAATTCCGCAGCGAAGTAACACGCACTAAATCTAACCATCTGGACCCTACACCGGTCGCGTGAACTTCGGCGGTGATAACCAAGATACGCGAATTAACCGCATCGCGGCCAGCGAGGCGAGCTTCTACCAACTACTCTCTCGCCCGACAGCGCCAAAACGCTGGGGAGCCGCCTTCCGTTGCCCCCTCCCCGCCACACGCGTGACACTTGGCACCATCGGCCGATTCTCCAAGTCGAACGTGATTGGGTGCGCCTCAAAATGACCATTTTTGGGCATGAACAAGTATTTTTATATTCTAATGTGTCGACAAGTGTTAAGTTTAGTCAGAGTGTTATGTGGTCGACAAAATTGGGATTTAGGTCGGCCACATACATACGGAATTCCGTATCGGATTCACGAATCGGGAATCCGTGAATACATCACACATACGTTTTTTTTTGTTTGAAATAACTAAAAGATTTTCTAATTGCGATTCCATTGTTGCTTACTAGGTGCATCCCCTTATCACCCTAAGCTTGCAATATAGTCAATATTATGTAAATAGATCTATTTATTCAGAGATATTTTTTAAATATTTATGTCTGTAAATTCTTTCGACGAATTATTAAATAAAATAAGATGAAAGGTTACGAAAAGCTATACACGCTTCGGTCGTGCGGCGAACACTGAACGCGTTCCGTACGGAATTTACGTATGTTTGTTGCGACTTGTACAAAATCTATGGAAGACTTGGGTTCGGAGCGGCTTTTTACCGTTCGGGATCCCGAACGCACAGGTGGTCATACGGAATCTCGAATCGGAGAAAATTCCGTACGGAAAAATACCGCACGTGTGGCGGGTCATAGATTTTATATGGTACTTGCTGCGTTCGGGATTTCGAATCGGAATAACGAGACGGAATTATGTATGTGACCGGCCTTAATGTTGAGGGCTTAGTGGAAGGCGTGGTGCTGTGGCGCTCGCTCTTCAGTGGAAGTATGTTGTCGGCTTATGACGCCGCGGACACATTATTTGCTGCTGCTAGCAATCACCATTTGATAAATCAGGAAATAAAGAAATAAGTGTTTAACTTTTTAACGGGTTGCGAAAAATGCCGGAAAACCAACGTATAACTGACGAAATTGAAGTAGAGCAAATTTGTTCTGACATTGAACAGAGTATTTAAGTTTACACGAGGATTGGACCGTGTACCAGTTGTTTGTAGTGTAGCCGCAGCTCAGTATATGGTGCCCTGGAAAGGCGAACGGTGTTCCGAGAGTAGTGCTGCATTTTTTTTTTGAAAATAAAGCCCCGACTGAATCTTTTAAATGTTTTCTTTTATGTGTTACAGTAGCATGTGTGATGTGCTTACATGAGTGCAAGTGTGAGGCAAGTGTGTTCCTAGCTGGTCCGAATGGACTGCCGGGTCCAGCTGTAGCATGGCCTGGTTTCGGTAGACGCGTATGCTGCACGCGTGGTGGGCGCCGGCCCGGAGCGAGCGTATGATGTATATGGCGGTGCCTCGGAAGTCGTACACTGTGTGTGCGCGGAAGTCATACACCTTGTGTGCGCGGAAATCGTATACTCTGAATGCGCGTAAGTCGTGTTCTCTGAACATGCATCAGGATCTGTCCTGGCAGGCTGTCCTCGTTCGCGTCGTTCAAGGACGAGTATGTGTGCGATACTTCGTATGGAGATGTATGCATACTTGTGAAAGTGAAGTACTTTATTATATAGTCTGTGGTATGAGAGCGTATTTCTGTTTGAGGGCCTCGTATGCGTGATGGATGAGAGGATAGGCAACGGTGTACATATGTTGTCTTGATAATTAACTACTTGTTTTTCACGAAGTTCACGACGATGACAACCCCCACGATGCCGGTGAACCCTCAGATGCTCCTGCTGCTCCCGTGAACACTTCCGAGTGCATGGTGCGGCGTAGCATCTCGCAGGCGCTGGTGCGGCGCAATGACTCACTGTGCGAGTGCGACACGCCCTGTGCTATTGTTTTGGCTACGTGCGCAGAGCACGCTTGACGCAGCACGTCACTTCAGTATAAGCTAGTCATGCGCTTGGAAGATTGTGCGCTCAACTGAGATGCATCCTTACCATTACAGGATGACCCACGAGCTGATGACTGCGATGGTGATAGTGTTTTGCAATTGAGTGTTGGAAAACCCCGAGTGAACGTGTTGTTCTCGGACGAAAGTCTGTATTTTCAATCGGCTTAACGATCATTGGTGATTCACTCGGAATTCCACCAATTTACGAGACAGGTTACACATTACAGGTCAACATAGCTTTAGTGTAAATATGTGGGCGGGAATACTGAATGATAAACTGATAGGACCATTTTTTATCAAAGGACGCCTCACGGGTTAATCGTTTTTAAGCCTGATGTGAACCATGGTAAATACAATGTTGAACGAAATAATATAAAATATTACTAATATTTCAGACAGATTAATCTCTACCCATCTGTACCTACTTCTAACAAATTAACTTTTCCCGCTATAAGTCTGTCAAATATTTCACCTTATTCTTTTCTTTTTATCTATTTTTTTTAAGATAAAATAAGGGTGACAAACGAGCACACAGTCCACCTGATGGTAAGTGGTTGCTGCGGCCCATAGACATCTACATCTATCCTCTATTACAAGTCAAAATGTAGATGCGTTGTCACCCGTGAGGACTAAGATGGAATGCCTCATTTCCAGTAAAAAGGGCCTCCGGCCACCTGCACTCACCAAGCGAAATACAGAGGTAAACCTCTACTTCACGCTGGTTTTCTGTGAGGTCGTGGTACTACCCCGGTTCGAGCCGGCCCATCCGTGCGACAGCAAAAGCTGCCGCGTGGCTCTACCACTGTTAAATATATGGCCCTTGGTATTGTGGTTATGTCACAATAATTCTGCCAATGTCCGGTCTTCGGTCTGTCACACCTTGTCTTGAGGCTTTCCGGTGGAAAAGGAGTTAGTGGTTATTAGGTGAAAATGTGGATAAAGACAAAGCAACTAAATACATGAATTGTGGACCAGACAATATAGAGTAAAAATCTAGTTATAGGAGGGTATTAGCCTGGGCAGGGAATATAGAATTAGGTTAAGCTAAATTTAGTACACAATAATTATAGTTTAATATTATACATTCGAATATATTTTGAGATCGTATTGACATATATGGAATCGGGGATAGTTAAGAGGGGTCCTGTTGTGAGGATACCTTCATCTAGACCACATTCACAGAGGCAATGATCTTTGATTCTAATTTTAGCTAGAAATACAGGAGTGCAGACATGCCCGAGCCTTGTACGGCAGATTGTAGATGTGATTTGTTTGTTCAGAAACCTAAATTTAAAAAACCAAGGTTTTCGAGGAATTAGGAGTTGGTTTTTACCAAAGTAGCAACCTTTACTATGTCTGGATATGCTCCATTCTCTGTCCCAAGAATTCTTTAATTCAATTTGAGCTAATGACATTAAATCATGAGAGTAATTCATTAAATGAGGACAGTCAGTATCTACAGCTCCTTTGGCCCAGGAGTCAGCCTGTTCATTTCCTTCTATGCCACAATTACTAGGAATCCACACAATCTCTACCTCAAGCCCACTCTTATTACAATTTAGTATGAGTTCTTTAATTTTCAGTATCAATGGGGAGATGGATTTCATTTTAAATATATTGCTCTGTAACGACATTAGGCAGCTTTTTGAATCAGTAAATATAACTGACTTAGGAATTTTATGGGAATAAATATAGGATATAGCCTCATAATATATGGCTACAGCTTCCCCTGTAAAAACAGAAGCCTGAGGAGGACATCTATAATTAAGGACAATTTTATATTTGGGAATCCGTCTTGCAGAACGACACATTTGAATGAAGACAATTTGGAAGCATCAGTAAAAATGTATAGCAAATCAGACCATTTTTTTGCCACAAGGTTATAGAAAGTTCTATTTGCAGTTGGTGAATTTTTATTAATGTTTAAATTCAGAGTGATTTTAGGATTTAGTAATATAGCTTCATAGCTGGTTTCAAAATAGGGTAGAATTGGGGATGTAACACAAGGATAATCAATATTTTTTAATCTATTTAGGGATTTAAGAATAGGGGGCCAGCTTTTATTAGACCAATAGGAGTTATTTACAACTAATAGTAGCAAGGATTCTAGTTTACGATGTAAGGGGTGAGATGTTAGTTGTAGTGTTTTTGAGATAAATCTATCACCTAGAAACTGTCTTCGTAAAGAGAGAGGGGGATCAACACATTCTACTTGTAAAGCATTTTTTAAAGTTGATTTCATTGCGCCTGTGATAACACGTAAACATCTTGTTTGGATAACTTCAAGCCTACTAAGGGCCGATTTGTTGCAGGGCTCCAGGAGAAAAGAACCATAGTCGAAGTGACTACGGATGATGGCACTGTATAGGATTTTTTGACACATGGGGTGAGAACCCTACCATACGCCAGAGAGAGATCTAAGAATGTTAACACCTTTTTCACATTTATCACTGATGTAATTAAAGTGAGCAGTACCTGTCATATGACAATCTAAGTAAATACCTAAAAATTTTACTTTGTTAACAACTGGAATAGATTCACCATTATATGAGATATCAATAGTAGGGATAACACGTTTTCTACTAAATGTTATTATTTTTCTTTTAGAATGTGAAAAATAGAGGCCATGGTCGGTAAGCCATTGATTAAGATAATATAAGCCTCTGTTAAGATGATGGGAGGCAGTTAGGATATCAGGAGACGTTACATAGATAGCAAGATCATCTGCATATTGTAATATGTCACAGAAAGACGAAATTGAATATTCCAGGTCATATGTGTAAATATTATAAAGAATAGGGCTTAAAACCGAGCCCTGTGGTAGACCCTTCCAAATTGTTCTGGGCGAGCTTAACATTCCTTTATTGCGAATTTCGATAGATCGTACCATGAATAGATTGTAAATGAAGTGAACAGTCTTCGCAGGGATGTTCAGATGAAGCATTTTCTGCCTGAGCAACGGAAGGAAAACACTGTCATAGGCAGATGATATATCAAGGAACCTACCCAACCTAATATCTGTAGTTAGGATACTCAAACTATCTAATGTGCTTTTCCCTTTTCGAAAACAAATTGACTTTTTGTAAGGATGTTATTATGTTCCAAAAACCATTCAAGTCTGTTTGGTTTGACCAAGACAGAGGAATATTAGAAGATATGTAGATATTGTTCAGAATTTGGAGAAGAATTAATTTTCCCTTAAGGCTTAATTTACATAAACATGCATAGGGTATGCCATCTTCTCCTGAAGAAGAGGATTTTAAGCCAGATAACACAGACTGTAGTTCGGACAATGAAAAGATTATCTCATTATTGTTGATGTTAGACGGGACTGGAATCGGTGGGCATATTGCATATTTATTAGGAACAAAAGGAGGAGCTAGCATATCAGAGAAGACTTCTGACCATGATAGAAAGTTATCAGAAATGTTGCTATCAGAAAGAAGAGATCCACGAATTTTTTTTATATTTTTCCAAACTATTGTTACTGGTGTATTAGGGGACATGGATTGACAAATTTTTTTCCATCCAATTTTTTTCTTTCTGGAAAGAAGTCTCCTTGTTTGAGCAGAGGTTTTTGAAATAGTATAAAATTATCGGTTGTCATACAGTGATTGTAAAGTTTTTCTGCAGCTTTTCTCCTTTTAATCATAGTGGTGCATTCAGCATCCCACCATGGAGGGGAGGATAGGTTCTTGCTGTAGGGTTTTTTGGTTGGTATAAATAAGTCAGCTGCTTCAGTTATATATTGTACCAATAAAGAGTAAGAAGTTATTGGGTTGGTTGAGGAGTCAACCTGCATTTGGGCAAATTTAGTATCTAAAAATTAGTGAAATTAGTCCAAACTGCATCTTGCAGCTTATATTTAAGGAGGGGCGTAGTGGAGGGAAAAGGAATAACCGCATAGGGTTTGGTAATAAGAATGGGAAAGTGATCACTTCCATATGTTTGATTGAGAGTTTTCCAAGAAAGCTGAGGGGCTAGACTAGAAGAACAAGCTGTTAGGTCGACAGCAGATCTAGGGTCTAGTCCTGGATATACTCTATGAGTAGGGGAACCATTGTTGATGATGCAAGCATTAATATCTTCAAAAATTTGAATAAGTTCTGAAGAGTATACATCACAAAAATGTGACCCCCAAGATACATGATGTGAATTAAAATCACCGGTAATAATAAAAGGGGGAGGTAACAAAGAAAAGAGAGAGGATAGTTCTTGAATTAAGTGAGTATTTGGATGAGAGATATATATTGAAATAATGTTGATTCCTGCAATTTTTGCAGCTACGGAATTAATGTTTTGGCTATGAGGAGGGAGTGTAATTTGAGAAAAAGGTTTTTTTTATATGATATGGGCGACAAACGAGCACACAGTCCACCTGATGGTAAGTGGTTGCTGCGGCCCATAGACATCTACATCTATCCTCTATTACAAATCAAAATGTAGATGCGTCGTCACCCGCGAGGACTAAGATGGAATGCCTCATTTCCAGTAAAAAGGGCCTCCGGCCACCTGCACTCACCAAGCGAAACGCAGAGGTAAACCTCTACTTCACGCTGGTATTCTGTGAGGTCGTGGTACCACCCCGGTTCGAGCCGGCCCATCCGTGCGACAGCAAAAGCTGCCGCGTGGCTCTACCACTGTTTAAATAATGAGTAAGCAACAACCATCATTTCTATCTTCACGGAGGCAGGTAAAGCCTTGCAAGCGAAATTTATAGCCAGGAAGGAACCATGTTTCTGAAATAGAAGCAACCGAAATTGAATGTTTATTTATTAGGAAGATGAGTTCTGATTTTTTTAGGTTGCAAGCTTCTACAGTTCCACTGTAGAAGATGGAGGTCTTTTGTTTGAGTCATTTATATTATCTATTAAACTAGCGAGATTAAAAATTTTTTTTGCAACGTTGTTCGATAGTGAGTCTGACATTTTCAAAATTAAATTATTGAGGAGAGAAATTAGGCATTCAACAAGATTTTCATTTGTAGATATTTGATTATGTGTATTGGATAAAGCGCATCCATTTGAAGTAGAGGATGGGCAGTCTGCAACTATTCTTTAATGGGATTGTTGGTCATATCCCATGGGAATTCTAGGGATGGGGCGGGGAGATTTGAAAACGGTTTTTCTATATGCCTGTGACATGGTGGGAAGGTTGAAGGAGGTAGTAAAAGTAGGTGAAAGCTGAGTAGAGGCCACTTCAGAATATGGTTTTTGAAGATTGTTCAAACGAACAGATGGGATTTTGGCTGACACTTTTATACAGGATACATTTTATTCTGACATCATAACTTTGATAGATTTCTGTCTACGGTGTTCTGGACAATTTTTGTTATTAGCAAAATGATTTTTGGAGCATAACAGACAAGTGGCTTCGCTTTCAGGAACAGAACAACTTGCTCCAGTATGCTCTTGGGCACAACGGAAGCAACGTGGTTTAGAGCGGCATTGATCAGCTACGTGGCCAAATCGACAACACTGTTTGCACTGGATGGTAGAGAGTTGATAAGTTTCAACAGTAAGGGATGTGAAGAATGCATATACATATTTGGGGAGTATCTGGCCTTCAAATGTCAAAACAATAGATTGAGTAGCAACCCATATTGGGGATGATGACCCTTCAGTAAAAGTCTTTCTCTGAAGACGGCGAGCTTTTAGGATTTTACAACAACCAGGGGGAAGCTCAATAGCTTCTGCAAGTTCTTCCATTGACCAATCCACAGGGACACCGTGGATGACACCCATTCGAGAAACATTATAAGATGGAATAGTTACAATCAATTTTTCTTTTGCGAGCATTGGATTATTAAGAAATTTGTAAGCCTCATCTGCTGAGCAGAATTCAATAGAGATGCGATTTCTACCAACGCTTTTGACTCCTCCTCTTTTAATGTTTCCTATATTATTTTTAGACAAGCATAAACCTATTTTAATTGATCGAAGTGATAGCCCTATTCTAGGGTCTGACGAAGACCGGGAGATGTGGACAATGAAAGGGCCTTGATCATTTGGCCCATACATTCTAAGATTTTGTTCTAGGCAGGGATGTTTATATATAGTATTTATTGAAGCTGTTAAATCAACTACAGAATTCTTTTTATACAATACTGGTTCATATGTTCGAGTCTCAGCATGTCTTTGGTCTGGTATGGTCATTGTCATGGTAAACCATGATCACAATCATTATTGTCACTTAATCCAAAGCACATGTCTTCATCGGGAGGGTCAGGGGGTTTCTCACGGGGAGACCCCGTTTCGTCACCCATAATTGGGTGTATTGTTCGAAATAACTATATCTTATAAACGTAATCTATTTACAACAGAGGAATCCACCACCACAAAATAAAGGAATTAAGGAAAATTAACCAAATACCGAAAAGCACTCACAAGTACGTGTTAACCATTCGACCGTTGACCATAGGCCCACCTTATTCTTATGTAACACCGTCGCGGTGACAGAAAAATTCGTGGATACCCTCATGATAATATGGTTCTTACTTTTAATTTCCGGTACATAACAAAAATTTTATCTGGCAGCCCTAAAATTATTCCCGCCAAAACAACTTATGTCAAAGATGTCAAACCTCAAAAGTTGGACCGATCCAAATAAATTCAACTAAAAGTTGAAAAATCTCAAAAGTATACTTAAATGTCATAACTCTTTAATAAACAGTATAATAAGGCCATTACCGGCACAAAGTTTAATAAAGCCGTTACCGGTGCTGGTGTTTGTAATTTTGGTACCTTATTATTAGGCCTGAAACAATAATGCTTAAGACATCATTAGCCTAAAAATATATATCAGTTTGGCTGTTACCACATTGCAACTGTTAAAGCTTGATGTAAGTAAAGTACATGAAAATTTCTAATCATGGATGTAGCAGACACATATGCTACTCAAAGACAAGTGAAAGATGAAGTTGGCGTGCGGTGCCAAAAGCTTTTCCAGGACTTTTTAGAAGAGTAAGTATTATTATGTTTAATGTCATAAAAATCGAAATAAACTTTTACTGTAGTAATGATTTGAGAGTTAATCATTAAGTTATGAAAAAGTATAATTTAGCTAAGCTTATAATAGAACCAGTGTGAAATAGCCAAGTAGCCTGATGCTGTTTCACATGGTGAGTGAGGAATAGAATAGTAAATTGATTATTACATAATTCTTATTAAAAGTCATTTTTTATTTACCACTGGGTCGGAAAATACCCCTGTCCTGGGAAGAACCAGCAAGAAACCCAGCGGGACTTTTTTTTTCAAACAGTTCACTTATCAATAATTTCGTTTATACAATTTTTAAATGATTTTTCATAGAACTAGCATGGTGGCAATCACCTTATTTAAAGGGGTTATTTTCATTCATGTATTCCTTGATATTATAATAACCCTTTTTGTACAGTTTTTCTTTAATAAAACTTTTAAACTTGTTTATTGACAAACTTTGAATATACAAAACAAATAAAGCTTCAATATCAGTTGCATTACCCCATAGCAAAATTCCACAAGCTATGAAAGTAACTAAAATACACTAATCTAGTTGTCTCAACATCTGTGAGACTTCTAATCTTTCTTACAGCATATGCTGCAGAACTAAGTCTGCTTGCTAATTTAGATATATGGGGGCCCTATTTAACAGCACATTGGTATTCGAATGTTTTACATTAGGTATTGTAAATTTAATACACTATGTCTTATTGCCGTTTAAGAGCATATTGTTGGCGTTAATACAATGTACTAATTTCAATAGAGCATTATTTACATCTTCATAATTAATTAACTACTGTTTGAGTTTGAAAATTAAAGAGGTATCATTGGCAACTAATACTATATCACAATTGTCCTCTACAAGATAAGGTAAGACATTAATATAGATTAAAAACAGGAATGGGCCAAGAATCGAGCCCTGAGGAACACCCATGGATACTACCTGTGACCTTTATACTAGGAAATGTATTCTACCTTGGTTCTCTTTGGTGATAGTTTATTCTAATTCTTAATTGAGGATAGATGTAGCTGTCTGTCTATAGGTCAGATCATCAACTCTTGTCATCAGGTGGACTGTGTGCTTTGTTGTTACCTTTATTGCTTTAAAAAAAATTAAACTGTAAATAAATAATCTTCTTTTCTATCTTTTTATAGATTCAAAGAAGATAATGAAATAAAATACGAGAAACAAGCTAAGGAGTTGTTGAAACCTGAATTGAGTACTTTAGAAGTCAGCTTTGATGATGTTGAAAAATATAATCAAAATCTTGCTACCACAATCATTGAGGAATATTATAGAATATATCCTTTTCTGAACCAAGCTATTTTGAATTATGTATTGAGCCTTGCTGATAGCGGCATGAAAAAAGATCTGCAAGATAAAGAGTGTTATATTTCTTTTGTAGATGTGCCAACCAGGCATAAAGTGAGGGAATTGACCACAGCTAAAATTGGTACATTAATCAGAATTTCAGGTCAAATTGTGAGAACACATCCAGTGCACCCAGAACTAGTATTGGGAACATTTGTTTGCCTAGACTGTCAGACCATTGTTAAAAATGTTGAACAGCAATTTAAGGTAAGGTGTTACCTAGTAAATAAAACTAATCTTGGTGTAACAATTGCACAAATTATTTATTTATAGAATGGGTGTAATAAAGGAGCACACAGTCCACCTGATGGTAAGTGAATGCTGCGGCCCATAGACATCTACATTTATCTTCGATTAAGAATCAAAATGCAGAGGCGTTGTCACCCTGAGAACTAAGATGGAATGCCTCATTTGCAGTAAAAACGGTATCTGGTACTCTACACTCACTATATCACATCAGCATTTAGTTGCTATTTTACACTGGTATTCTGTGTGACTGTGGTCCTTCCCCGATCAAGCTAACCCATTTGTGCTACAACCATAATATAGCTGCCGTGGCTCTATTGTTTGCTAAAAATAAAAATGTTGTTATAAAATAAACATGTTACAATAATATCCACTAATCCAAATCATCCCATTGGTGTCGTAAGAGGTGATAGAGGGAAACTGAAACTGCAACATCTTGCTAGCAACTCAAAATAATAAAAGAACTGGATGTAAACGTGCCAAGCATCACAACTGAAAAATATCCCCCCTACGTTGCAATCTGTGGGAGGGCCCTATGTTCTGCAGTGATCTATGATAGGCTATTAATGATGATGAGGGAGGGTACTTATATAAAAAAGGAATGTAAAATATGATGTTAATTGTTTAAAAAAATTAAATAGGCAATCCTTTTCCTTTTCTTAAATCGTCAAAGTCTCTACACACTGGAAAATTATACTGGTCAATAAATTGTATACATCATACATCCCTATTAAATTACAAAATTTTGTTAACATTTCATAGCACTAGAACTTTTAAATTCTGATAATTTCATACCTATTTCTTAATATTCATGAAATATTTTTAAAAAATCGGAATTATTACTTATTCTGATACTTGGTTGCAGAAATTTTCAAATGCTATTTAAAAAAAAAACAAATTCTTTAAAAATGGAACAAATAAAATGAACCCTTATTGGACATTACCATATAGTTTTAAGTTATTCTTACTATATTTATTCATAGTAATAATAATGTATGAACCCACAAAAATAAATATCTACTTAATATGATCCATTTTTAATTATAATTTTTGGGAGATTAATTTACGTGTACATTTTATAGGTATTGGGTCTGATTTTGAAATCCCTAGTTTTTTTTTTTTTATTGGATAAGGGTGACAATCGGTCACACAGTCCACCTGATGGTAAGTGGTTGCTGCGGCCCATAGACATCTACATCTATCCTCTATTACAATTCAAAATGCAGATGCGTTGTCACCCGTGAGGACTAAGATGGAATGCCTCATTTCCAGTAAAAAGGGCCTCCGGCCACCTGCACTCACCAAGCGAAACGCAGAGGTAAACCTCTACTTCACGCTGGTTTTCTGTGAGGTCGTGGTACCACCCCGGTTCGAGCCACGCGACAGCAAAAGCTTCCGCGTGGCTCTACCACTGTTAAAAAGTTAATAGTAAAGTGTGTAATATGTTAGTTAACTTAACTTGATTTATATATTTGAAAACAGATGATGTCAAGTTCAAATTAATTTCTTCGGACATAGTAGAATTTTATATCAAACACCTAATGCCATCATCATTAATTTTTTTTAGTTGTTTTAGTTTCGTAAAGGTAAATTCCAAAAATTCCTGGAAAAAAAAATAAAGGGCTTGCAAATATCATTATTTTTAATGCCTATCTTCATCACTAAATGGCAAGATGATGAGGCCAGTGAATTTGCATCACACACTCATCTCTTTTATTTAATGTATAATGTAATAGTGTAATTTTTTTTTCTATTTTATAGTATACAATACCAACAATCTGCAGAAATCCAGTATGCGCTAACCGTCGCCGATTTATGCTTGATGCGGACAAATCGGTATTTGTTGACTTTCAGAAGATTAGAGTACAAGAGACTCAAGCGGAGTTACCTCGTGGTTGCATACCAAGGTCCCTTGAGGTTATATTAAGAGCAGAAGCAGTGGAATCTGTGCAGGTATAGTGATTTTTTTAAATACTATAGTCAATTAGGATAAATAATCTATTGCCACATGTGGTGAGGTAAATAAATCATCATCCCATTTTGCTCCATGGAAGTTTTAAGAAGCAACTGGGTGAAGCCATAAACTCTGACAGATGGCAGTATAATCATGATGTTAGATGTAAAATTGCAAGACCCCTGCAATTGCAAATTGTTTTTAAAACGAAATGATGTTGCTAACATTTATGTACTAAATATCTACAAAAATAATATTTTTGTATATTTTATAGGCAGGAGACCGTTATGACTTCACAGGGACTCTTATAGTAGTGCCTGATGTTGGTTCACTATCGTTTCCTGGTGCAAAAGCTGAAATCACTTCAAGAACGCGGCATGCAAACGAAGGCCAGATGGAAGGAATCAAGGGACTTAAAGCTTTAGGTGTACGTGAACTACATTATAAGTAAGAAAAAAAATATTATCTTTTCATCAGTTATAATTAAATGAGGCTGTATATGATCTTGTTTAAGCCAGATAATATTCGCGATGGGTAGCGGCGTCAAGCCTATCTGCCTCACCTACATAGTAAATACATGAAATAATACTAATGTCCGCCAGAGCGAATTTCGGTTGTAGTGACCAGTCTCAACAGTCTTTATACTTGCACGAATTAAGGGACATGGGTAGTGCAAATACCAAATTTTCAATTGCATCATTTATCATTGAGCTATTGTTGATTAAACAAGAAAATTTTGGATGAAATAGTTTCATGCCGTCAATATTTTGTACATATTTTTTTATTATTTTGAACAGAATTTTTTTCCTATGCCATGCCATGCTATTTTTTCCTGCCTATTTTGAACAGAAACTGCTAAACATTTTCTTTTTGGCGGCATAATTATGTCAATATGAAAGATGTATCTTAATATACCAACTTTATAGATCTTGGCTTCCATTCCGCAAACTTATTCACCTCCTTTCGTCGATTCTAGTATAAAATTCTATTGCCTACTAGAAGGTTAATTTGGTTTTTGTTTGGAAACTTTAGTATTGGAAATTTCGATCTGCCAATTGAGCAAGGACCTGAGTAGAGGGAAACCAGAACCTCGATTGATAACTATAATAAGGGGTGATAGCAGAAGTCTGCAAAATAAGTTGTAAAACCATACTGCTTATTTTGCAGGCTTCTGCATCTGTAAAATAATTCGAAATTTTATATCTTGTTCTAGTGATTAAATTCGCTTCTCTGTTTATAGGACCGCATTCCTCGCATGTAGTGTGCAAGCAATATCGCGTAGATTTGGCACTGCAGAGCTTGCTACTGACGACCTCACCACTGAAGACATGAGAAAACAGATGACTGATAAAGAATGGGACAAGGTGAAGAAAGATTAAAAAAAAATGGAATTTTTATTTTTTTAACATACAGTGTTTACAACAGGGGTGACAAACTTTTGTGTTAAGTACACATCTACTTTTTATCTATTATATTATAAATCAAAGGATAAAAGTTTAGAACTTAGAGGATACAAGGAGATTGTTGCCATAAAACTAACTTAATTAAATTTTTCTTTAAAGGTTTATGAAATGTCAAGAGATCGTAATCTTTACAACAATCTAATAACAAGTCTTTTCCCAAGTATCCATGGAAACAATGAAGTGAAGAGAGGAATTCTCCTCATGTTGTTTGGGGGTGTTGCCAAAGTTACAGTTGAAGGTATGTTATATATTTTGAAGAAGGTATCTTTATGTATTCCAGTAATCAATATTAAATTCAGTCCAAATCCTATAAAAGTGAGAAGTTTTCAATAAGTTAATAAATAGAAATAGAAGAATCATCCATTACATTGTAGAAACCCATTCTATTAAAGATTATAAAACTGAATTGGCCATAGTCTAAGACTTCGTAGTTAGCCATCACAGAGTATATTTCACCTGGTCATGCCATAGTGTAGAGGTGTTGGGAGTAGCCATAACCACTAATCCCAACACCTAGTGCTAATAGTAAATAGTATACGCAATTGATCGTGGGTGGGAGGTACTTGTCACACTAGGTAAGGCACATTATTTTTATTTTTACGTGGAGTTTAGCTAATCAATTTTTTACCTCTAATAAATTTATGTCATCAACTTGTGATTGTGTGTGATGCTACTGTGGGCCGGCCATAAAGCTCGAAGAATTATTGAAAATAAATGAGAAAAAAGGTTCCCTAATGGAATTAATGATTTTTTTTACGTGGTAGAGCCATGCTGCATCTATGTTATAGTTGTAGCACGGATGGGTCGGATCGACCGGGGAAGGACCACACTGTCACAGAATATCAGCGTAAAATAGCAGTTTAACGCTGCTGTGTTTAGTATGGTGAGTATAGAGAAACGGAGACCCTTTTACTGTAAAAGAGGCATTCCATCATAGTCCTCACGAGTGACAACGCATCTGCATTTTGATTCGCAGACAAGAATAAGTGTAGATGTCTATGGGCCACAGCAACCACTTACCATCAGGTGGACTGTGTGCTCGTTTGTCACCCTATCCTATAAAAAAAGCCTCATACTGGCAAGTGAAGTGTATTGCGGCCTCCCACTGGATGAAGTAACGACCTGGAACGCATACAGGGAATTCATGAATGCAGGCTAGAGAGGACTTGTGAAAGACTGTGATAATGATAATAAAATGTGAAATAACAGCCTAGATACATACCACTGCTAGGCTTAATCCTCACCTTATTTCTGGGAGTGTATTAGATCAAGAAAGTTCAGAAATGATAATTTTTTTATTTAATCTTACAATGTAGATTTTAACTAAGAGACAAATCGAATAAAGTTTTGTAAATATTCTTTTTAAGGAACAACACTTAGAGGCGATATAAATGTTTGTATAGTGGGTGACCCAAGTACAGCCAAATCTCAGTTGTTAAAGCAAGTGAGCGAAATAACTCCCCGAGCAGTTTACACCAGTGGCAAGGCATCAACAGCGGCTGGTCTTACAGCAGCTGTAGTGAAGGTAAATTATATTAGATACTTACTACTAAAACTTAACATCATTTTTATCAATATTGTTATACCTTATAGAAAACTTTCTATTTCTATTTGCATTTAATTTTGACACATTTACCTATTTCATTCCCGACGTTTCAATGAAACGTCCACCATAGTCTCAGGGAGACTAAAGGTATTTGATGTCCTTATGCAATAGTTAAACCAATAACTTCAACCTTTAGGTTTTCAATATTAATTTTTGGTCCAGAAGGAGCCTACAGTATCTTGAGGTCTAGCAAATGACAGATTTGAGCTTGGATTTAACTTTATTAATTATACATCCCAAGAAGATTGCAGTACTCAGCCATTTTCTTTATTGGAATTTGGATATTTGTAATTTTAATAACCTCGCGAATCGTCTTTGGTTGAAATTTGTGTTCTTTTGCGGGGATTACATAGGATACATGCCCTACTACCTACCATGCGTGTGGTGGTGCGGTGTAGCAGTATGTGATGGTCTCAACTGAGTCTTAAAACTTATGCGATAAAATTGGAGGTAGGCTCAGAATCAGAGTCAGGAACAGAGGAATAAAGAGTTGCTCCCCAAAGCAGTGAACAGATCGAACTCCGAAAAAAAATGCAAATTTTGCATCACCACGGGGAGTTCACATCTCGTCAAAATTCACGATACTATCCTCACTATCTGAATGCTTGGCGGTCCACGGCTGTGCGTTTTAGTAGGAGTTTTGTTCCTCGTACAACTTCTCTGTGGAATTATTTACCACCGGCGATTTTTCCGGACCAATACGACTTAGAGACCTTCAAGAAAAGAGCTTTACACCTTTCTAAAAGGCCGGCATCTGCAATTCCCATGGTGTTGCGGTTGTTCATGGGCATCACTCACCATCAGGTGAGCCGCATGCTCGTTTGCCCCCTATTCTATAAAAAAAAACTATATGTGTTATAAATTATACATTAATTACTATAATTCAATACTAATTAAAAAATTATTTTAAAAACAAAATGTGTTTGTATGCTGTTAAAGGATGAAGAGTCATTCGACTTTGTAATTGAAGCTGGTGCGTTGATGTTGGCTGACAATGGCGTGTGCTGCATAGACGAGTTCGATAAGATGGACCTCCACGATCAAGTCGCTATTCACGAGGCCATGGAGCAACAGACCATATCAATTGCAAAGGTTTGTTTTTTTTTGTTAATTTTAAGTTATTATCTATAAATTATATATAAAAATAATGAATTCGAAAATAAAATAATGAAACAACAATCACATACAAAGCAATGTTAAGTGAATGTGATACTTTCAGTCCCTTGATAAAATAGATTACAGTATAGTGTACTTTTGCCAGACTATACAATATATACCCTGTTCGATCCGTGGGTGCTTTTAAATTTAGTGATATGATTATTTGTTACTTGAAAACTAAGATTGTAATTTTTTATTTGATGTAGTATTGCGATCATATGTACCCTTTCCAGATCAGACAGGATGTTTTTCACATATTGCATGTGAAAAAATATCCTGTCTGAAACATAATATGTTTTTATTAAAAAAAATCGCATAAATACGGTAACCGTTTTCTATTGTGGGAAATAATAATTCATTACTTTTTTCTTGGAATATTTAATATTATAGTATTTTTATTTTTATATATTCTATATATTTATTATTATATATTTCTACGGCAGGCGGAAAAACGTACATTGACCTAAAGTATTATGTTAGCATGGAAACTGTTGAATTTTAAATAAGTGGAAGGCGGCTTTTAAATGTGAAAAGCATTTATTTATAGGTTTTACAATATTAAGTACAACGTTACTCGTAGTGTCACGGAATAGAGAGAATAGACACAAAACCATAAAGCATAGACTAATAATACAGTCTAACAAACTATGGACTTTTATCAAAAGGCTCGTATTTAAATTAACATTTCATTACTCTTACCAAATTAGAGCCTTCTATTATGTGTAGCATAAGTAACAAAAAAAATACACAATAAGCCTTAAAATACACAATGATATTTAGTTACAAATTTAGAAAAATAAATTACTCATAATTATTAAGTTTGCACATCCCTATTTTCTTTCTCATATATATGAATTTATCCTTAGATAATGCTTTGGTAAACATATCAGCATATTGATTGTTTGTGTTAACATAGTTCAGACTGATAACATTTTCATAATATTTTTCTTTAATAAAATTATATTTAATATCTATGTGTTTGCAACGCTTGTGAAATTCACTATTTTTAATAACATTAATTGCACTTTGATTGTCAATGTTTATGATCACTGACAGTTGTTTATATTCACTTATTTCCTGTAATAGTTGTCTTAACCACATGGCCTCTTTAGTGGTAGCACAAGCAGCCATGAACTCTGCCTCAGTTGTAGACAAGGCCACGGTCTGTTGTCTTTGTGAGGACCAGGTAATGGCGGCTCCATTTTTAAGAAAAACATAACCAGTTGTTGAACGCCTTGTTTCAACATCGTTGGCAAAGTCAGCATCACTGTATCCTACTACATCGGTGCTGTCTGGCTTTGACATGTAGCTTAATCCATAATCTTTAGTATCTTTAAGATACTTAAGTATTCTTTTAACAGCATTCCAGTGAGTCTCATCATGACAATTTAAGAATCTACTCACCTGACTAACTGCAAACAAAATGTCTGGCCGGCTTACTGTAGCTGCATGTATGAGAGATCCTACAGCTTCTCTGTATGGATATTTTCTTTCAGGTATCCTATCAGTCTTTGTGAGCTTGACATGTGGATCGGCCGGTACACTGTTAGAGTTTGCTTCAGTCATATTGAACTTCTTCAATAATTGCTCAATATATTTGGTCTGGTGTATAAAAATATGATTATTAGATTTTTCAATTTGCATTCCTACAAAACAGGAAAGAGGATATGTTTTAACTTCAAAATTGGTTTGAAGATCATTAATTACTTCAGTTAAAACTGACTCATCTTTGCAAAGTAAAAGACCATCGTCAACATATAGACACAAGTAACATGTTATTCCTCTAGTTAATCCATTATAAATGCATTGATCTGCTTTACATCTTTCAAACCCAAATTTCTTTAAAACTGAATTAAATTTTGTATTCCAACATCTTGGTGCCTGTTTTAGCCCATATAAGGATTTATTAAGTTTACATACCATGTTTGGGTTGCAGTTTAATCCCTCAGGCGGAGTCATGTAAATTACTTCTTCCAGGTCACCATACAGGAAAGCAGTGGTAACGTCGAATTGGATTATCTGAAAATTTTTCTGAGCTGCAAGTGATAATAATAATCTTACAGAGTCATACCTCACGGTCGGTGCAAAAGTTTCATCAAAATCAATCCCTTCTTTTTGTGCATAGCCTTTTGCGCAGAGCCTTGACTTGTAACGAGGACCTGTTGGTTCATCTTTGATGCGAAATACCCACTTACATCCGATAGGCTTGAAGCTTTGGGATTTTTCTACCAATGTCCAAGTAACATTTTTAGAATGTGATTCTAGTTCTTCTTTTATTGAAGTTTTCCACTTTTCAGATTCAATTGAGGTTAAAGCTTCTTTGTAATTCTGAGGAATAGAATTTATCTTTTCTTCACTGTAGCACAGGTAAGATCTATCTTTATTTTCATTTAGTTTTGATAATTCTCTGTTTCTTGGTCTCAATGTTATTTTAGAAGGTGTTGACGATTGTTGAACATTTAAATTTGGTTTATACTCCGGATCTATGTTATCGTCTTGATCTGACATATATTCACTAGTACTGGTTGAAGTGTCTGTTGTGACATTGGAATTCAGAGATGTAAAATTATCATTTTGCTCCAATGATGTATCACACATTGTTTCTTTCTCTGTCAGATTTATAGGAAGATAGTTTCTTTTTATTGTGGTCTCTAAGAAAACAGCATCTCTGCTTTTAATCACAGTTTTAGAGGTAGGTATTATAAACCTATATCCTTTTGTATTATCACAGTATCCAATGAATATAGCTTTCTGTGATTTACTGTCCCACTTCTTGCGTTTCTCTTTTGGGAGATGTATCATAGCTTCACAACCAAATATTTTTAAATGGCTTATATTTGGTTTCTTTTTAGACCATATTTCTTCTGGAGTTTTAAAAGCCAGTGAATGTGTTGGAGATCTATTGATGAGGTAAGCAGCTGTGTGTACT
Organism: Parnassius glacialis; assembly: GCA_033319125.1. Classification (NCBI taxonomy): domain Eukaryota; kingdom Metazoa; phylum Arthropoda; class Insecta; order Lepidoptera; family Papilionidae; genus Parnassius; species Parnassius glacialis. The sequence continues at coordinate 17,372,565 of JAVANC010000008.1, forward strand.
GCTTCTGCCCAGTACAGTTTAGGTAGGTTTGCATTAATCAACAGACACTTTGCTTTTTCTACAAGCGTACGATTCATGCGTTCGGAGACACCATTTTGTTCTGGTGTATAAGGCACCGTTGTTTGATGAATGATACCAGCTGTTGCTAGGAACTCAGAAAAAGCATTGTTTACATATTCAAGTCCATTGTCTGTACGCAAACATTTTATACTGCACTCCAATTGATTTTCAACTTGACATTTAAATTCTTTGAATTTTTCAAGAGCTTCTGATTTCTTTTTTAAGAAATAAACAAACACCTTTTTTGAAAAGTCATCTATAAATGTAATTAAGTATTTTGCACCACCAATCGAAGTAGTCTCCATCGGTCCACATATATCCGAATGCACAGTTTCAAGTAAATGTGTGGCTCTTGAATGACTTGCCTTGAATGGCAGGCGTGTTTGTTTCCCTTCTAAACAAGTTACACAGGTCAAATTGTTTTCTTTCTTAGATAATTGCACACCATCTGTATTTTCTTCAATTTTCTTTAAATCACTGAAATTGAGATGTCCCATGCGCTGGTGCCATAGATAAATATCTTGTTTATCAACATCAGATATGTATGCTTGAAAATTATACAGATTTAGCCGGTACATATTGTTGATCAATAAAGCTGTTGCAACTATTTTCTTGCGACTGTTAAAAATTACACAGCCTTTACTATTAAATTTCACTGCACCACCATGGTTTACAATCTGACTGACTGATAGTAAATTCGTTGCTAACTCAGGCACATATAAAACATTTTGGAATAAAACTTTGTTACTCCGTCCTCTATCATCACAGATATCCAAACTAAGCTGACCAGAGCTTTCTACTGGTAAGGATTTGTTATTTGCAACTTTAATTGTCTTCACGAGGGGCACTGTTTCATTGTACAATAATTGTTTGTGTCTGGTCATATGCATTGAGGCACCGGAGTCTATATACCAGGCATCGCTGTTACTGTCGGAGGCTATGAATGCAGCAGCATAGCTAGGACTTTCATGTTTCTGTTTTTGCTTAGACTTGCACTCTGTGCTTATATGGCCATATCTGTTGCATTTGAAACAACGTGGACCTTTGTGAAATGACTTTTTAATTACCTTTTTCTTTGAATTTGTTGCAAAGGCATTAGTATCACTATTACTTGTTTTTACATCCTGTAGGATTTTAGCTTTAACTGAATCGGCACTTATTTTTATTCCAGAACTCTCGATCGCCATGATCATCGGTTTGTATGTTTCAGGTAGACCAGAGAGAAGCAGGGTACCCAGCCACTCATCGTCCACTTTAAATCCGATATTACGGAGCTTATGAGCTGTAGTGACTACTTTACTAACGTATTGTTCTACATTTTGACACTCTGCGAGGGTTGTATTGCATAATTCACGAAGTAAACCTACTCGGCGTGTTAGCCCCGAGTCATCGAAAGCACTTGTCAGGTTATCCCAAACTTCCTTGGCTGTCCTCGCTTCTTGTATGTGAACATAATTTACGGAATCCACTAACAAGATTATCTTTGACTTTGCTTTGAGATCACGTTTTTCGTTTGCCGCGCCGCCGGTGGGATTTTCAATACAGTCCCATAACTCCTCGTGTTCAAGGTATGTTTTAACTGCAAATCTCCATGTGGAGTAGTTATCGCGGCCAGTTAGTTTCTCTATCAAAGTCAGCGGGTTATTTGAAGACATTTTCAACACTTGTAAAACTTTTTGCCGGTTTCACGTGCGTTATTTTTTTTTAGGTTAGATGTTAACAACTTTTGTGCACAATTGTAACTATTGTTCGATTTGTATTGTTCACTTTATCAGGGCATCTGGACCCATAACCTGTTGAATTTTAAATAAGTGGAAGGCGGCTTTTAAATGTGAAAAGCATTTATTTATAGGTTTTACAATATTAAGTACAACGTTACTCGTAGTGTCACGGAATAGAGAGAATAGACACAAAACCATAAAGCATAGACTAATAATACAGTCTAACAAACTATGGACTTTTATCAAAAGGCTCGTATTTAAATTAACATTTCATTAGAAACAAAACGACAGGAATTGCTTACATACGTTTCATTATCTATTACGTATCGTTATGCGCTAAGTGTGTCTCGTGGTACGGGGTAGGGTGAAGGAACCGGTCATTCAGAGATAGCAAACCTGTTTCGACACGATTTGCGGTCTCACGTCGTGCATATTTGCTAGAGCGGGCGGGCTCATCATATTTAGAGATTTAAAATTTTCGGTTATAGTTGTTTTCATTTTTATTAAGTTTGTTTTATTTGTTGTATTGTTTACGTTTTATAATAAAGTTTTTGTTATTGTTTTGTGACGTTTTGTATATGTAGAAAGAGTAATTGAGTATAGTACAGAGACTAATTCTGTAGTTAGGAATAATATTAATTCGTTTACACGAATTAATTATCCAACGAGTCGAGGATAAACTAGTAACGGAATACGACAAGCGCACCGTTCCACGTCAGAGCCAAGACTGTCCGAACGGCGGCCGCGCCGTCCGTTTTATACAAGCAAAACGAGCGCCACTGCAGGTGCAATAGTGCAGGTGTGCGGAACACGTGTTATTTACAAGAATTCTTTCTAACTGCACCGACGGCTACCGCGCCGCACGTGCAATGGTGCTGGTCCCGTCATATATTATCACCGGTATGTAATCGAGTCCATCGACTTAAAATCTTATAAAGATTTTACGTCACCACAAAAGAAGCGGAAAGTGTCGCATATTTCGGAAAATTGTAAACGTCTATAAATATGTAAAAGAAACGTGGTCTAGTTACGTATATCCTATATAGTTTCATAATCATGTGGCGGACTCTTCCACGTTGTCATCATCAGAAAATTCTTCTGAAATAGGTACAGAAGAATAGTCTGTCAAGTGTCTCCGACAATCTATTATGAGAAGTTTTATGCATGCTTCAAGGTTGACTGCTAAAGAATGCTTAACATTAAAAGATCGCTTTTTTATCCGACTTCCCAGAAATGTTTATGTTTTGTACAACTACCTACTGATTAAACTACTTACCTACTATCAACGTAATAATTAAAATTGTAATAACTCTTATGATTTATAAATTATAAATTTAAATTAATGTTAATTTGCTTTTTATTTCATATTAATACAGGATAGTCTTCTTTATTCATAATATAATAATAGACACAGGGCCTGCGAAGAACTTCGCATTTGGCACTTTTATCTTTCACTCAGATCATGTATGTAGATGTTATGTATACAAGAATTAAAAAATAAAACGTAAATAAAGGTTGGCTACCTGGATGATATTGTCAAAGGTCAACGTACGTTTTTCCGCCTACCCTAGAAACATACTATATAATAAATTGTTAAAAATTAGATTAGATTAAAATTATATTCTTGGGTCAATTATAATGTAAAATTTTACTAATATATTTGTTAAATTGGCAACTTAACAATTAATTCAATTAATAATTAACAAAAAAAATATTTCAGGCGGGAGTTAGGGCAACACTTAACGCTCGAACATCGATACTAGCTGCTGCCAACCCCATAGGGGGGCGTTACGATCGTGCCAAATCTTTACAACAAAATGTGTCTTTAAGTGCACCGATTATGTCGCGTTTTGATCTATTTTTCATACTCATTGATGAAAGCAGTGAGATGGTTGATTACGCTATAGCAAGGAAGATAGTGGACTTGCATTGTAACAAAGAAGAGACATACGATTGTGTTTATACGAGGGATGATCTGTTAAGGTACATCGCCTTTGCGAGATCTTTCAAGCCTATTATTACTGAGGTATGTTATACATAGTTGAATTTATATTATTTAGTATTTACATTTTAGAAGCCTTTGATCATTAAAAATATTTAAAATGGATAGACAATTGTTCATTGGTTAACCAAAATAGTATACAAAAAGTAATGTAAGTATTTGTTTGCAGGAAGCGGGCAAGCTACTAGTGGACTATTACACGACGCTTCGATCTCGTGATGGTGGGGGGGCCAATGGCGGAGGATCATGGCGTATCACCGTTCGTCAGCTGGAGTCTATGGTGCGACTAGCGGAGGCTATGGCCAAGATGCATTGTAGTGGTCATGTCGCTCCTCAACATGTACACGAAGCTTACAGGTTGGTTTCTGTTGGAAGTCAGTTTTAGTTGTTATTGTGCCGAGTGTTAGCAAGTACACTTGTAGTGCTACAATATTTCCTACACTGTTAAGTTTCAAACAGTATTTAAAAGTAGTTGCCTGGTATTGATTTTCAATTTGTTTGTCACTATTACAAAAGCTCTCCATCCGTAATTTTTAATGACAAAAAAAGATAAAAATGACTCTTTCAATTGAGTTAATTAGTTTTCCAAGGTACTTCTTCTATTAGCCCGGCCACACATACAGAATTCCGTTTCGATATTCCGATTCGGAATCCCGAACGCAGCAAGGCCATATAAAATCTATGACCCGCCACACACGTACGGTATTTTTCCGTACGGAATTCCTCCGATTCGAGATTCCGTATGATCGCCTGTTTGTTCGGAATCCCGAACGAAAAAAGCCGCTTCGAACGCAAGTCTTCCATAGATTTTGTACGAGTCGCAACACACATACGTAAATTCCGTACGGAACGCGCTCAGTGTTCGTCGCACGACCGAAGCGAGTAGGTGTGTTTATGTATGTTTTTACATTTAATCTTATAGGTGTATAGCTTTTCGTAACCATTCATCTTATTTTATTTAATAATTTGTTGAAAGAATTTACAGACATCCATCCATATTTAAAAAATATCTCTGGATAGATAGATCTTTTTACATAATATTGACTATATTGCAAGCTTAGGGTGATAAGGGGCTGCACCCAGTAAGTATAATACAGCAACAATGGAATTGCAATTAGAAAATCGTCGTCATTTTTCGCTGGCAGAATGTCTAGACTCATTGGCTAACGGCTCTCTACTGATCCTAATTATTCCGAACGGAAAAAAAACGTATGTGTTTGATGTATTCACGGAATCCCGATTCGGGATTCCGAAACGGTATCACGAAACAGAATTCCGTATGTATGTCCGACCTTAAGGTGGGTATTTACTAAGGTGGATAGATAAAACAAAGGGGACAGGTCTCTAGCACAGTCTACATTAGACTTACGATTTTGATTGATAATTGAGAATTGAGAAATACATTATTGATAATAAGAACCCCAGTATGTAGTTACTAAATCCACACACTTCCCTGGACAGAGGTATTTTCCAAACTAGTCGTAAAAACATAATTGACTTGATAATAATTATTTTTGTAATCTATATACTATATCTAAAACACAAAAATTGTTTCTACGTACGTCCGTTATAGACTTTCATACCATACAACCGATATGTCCCTAACCGTCAAATCATTAGAAAGGCAATATTATGAAGATTGTTTTAGATATGTAGATTTATATTTTTTTTTTCTCCAACAAATGTATTTCTTTCTTTTAGAGTAGCAGCACACGCCGGGTATCCGCTAGGTTAAATTAAATATTCTTCTATTCTTTTGTACACTATTTTGTTATTTGTATGAAAACTGGACTTTCTGATGCTGGTTATGGAAACTCGCCATTGCTTAGTTTTTAATAAACAACAACAAAAAAAAACCAATTACATAACACATAGTCATGTGTTACGTAATTATGTAACATTATTTATTATAACTTATCAGGTTACTAAATAAATCAATAATTCGTGTGGAGCAGCCAGATATTCATTTGGATGAAGATGAACCACAGTATGAACCTATGATGGATGTTGATCAAGAAACGCCTGAAGGCAGCACGGGTGAGTTTCTTTCTCTTTACCATGTACTTTTTATTCTTCATTTGTCTGTGAACAAAAATTAAAATGGAGCTTCGGCAATAGTAGAGAAGATTGAGGTTATTTTATTTATTTATTTTTATTTTATGGGAGTATTTTTATGTAGCATTTCTAAATAGTTTTTGTGGTGTTTTGGAGAAAGAATCTTAGAAATATGTCCATAGTTAAGCAATCCAATACAATTTTGCCTTAGAATCTTTTCCATTGAAGTATTTCCATACAAATTTTTACAAAATTGTATTACTAAAAATGTAATAAATATCACCATCAAAGTGTCCATTGCGGATTTGTTCCAAATTACAAATAAAAAAACTTAGCAAAGTGAAGAAGTCCAATCATTAAGTCTCCATGTAATTTTAATCCGATAAACGTCATTCATAAACATCCTTATAAAATTTTAGCAGAAAAGACGGTGAATGGAGATGCGGCGCCAAAGAAAAAGCTAACGTTGTCGTTTGAAGAATATAAATCACTCAGTGACATGTTGGTCGTTTTCATGAGGAAAGAGGAGGCTGAGGCTGAAACTCGAGGCAAGTATAATATTTTTATTTCAAACGCCACTTGAATAAGGTTTATTTTCAAAATAGAAGAGGGAGCTTACAAGTATAAACAGCTGCAACATTAGAGGAATTGTAAGAAATTTGCTGATCCTTGAGAAAGAAGTAGACTCCTTTTTTAACCGGGTCAGTGCGAATGGCACGCCTGGCGTGCCATATATTATTTTTGTGCGTGGGGCATGACACGCGAGTCGTCTTTTTAAAAATCGTGATAACTCACTGAAATTGCGTTTTTGGAAGGTTCATCCAGAACAATATATTCATTATTTTACAAGTAAAGTAACAAATAATAGCACTCATTGCGAGCGCTCACAAACTCAAGTTGTAAACAAGTTTCTGGAAAACAAGTCTAAAATGGTTGAACTGCCATCTTATTACTATCACATAATCGAATAGACCTACGAAGTACCATGTGCTCTTGTGACATGGTATAAGGTTTATTTTTGTTTGAAACAGTTCGAAACCGTTCATGCATAAAAAAGTTCGCTAATAAATAGTCTTTTGTCAATCCGCCGCCGTAGAGCGCCGGCGTTTTTTCTTTTTGAAAACACTTGTTTTGCTATTCTTACTAATTAGACGTTTTAGATCGACTTTACTTTTACATTTGTATAACATTAAATAATATTTAACATTTGTAAATATCAATCATAAACGTTATTTTTTTTTTGCATAAATAAGGTTCTTGATTGTTTGACATTTACAAATGTTATTATTAGGTGAAAATTTAATTTAATAAAAACCAAGGTTTTCCAGGGTGATTTAGCTGTACCTATTTATATAAATGATTTTTTATAAAACAAAACTAGTACAAAAGATTTGTAATCTCTGCATAAAAAAAGTCACTTACTTTCAATTTCAAAGAAAACACGTAGAAAAACACGTAGCTACCCACTAAAAACAGGTATTCTTACGTTTGTAACTAATGTTTGATGTCAACTAAACTTAATTAGGTCTAAACAAGTGAAAAAAACATAAAAAAGAAAATAATTTTTACACATTGCTGATGGCACAATAGGCGTGTCATCAACTTCTGTGGCGCTTGACACGCCAGGCGTGTCACGAAATATTTGTTCGCCGCCACAGCTAAAAGTTGTCAAAGATCGGTGCCACAACGAATCGATTAAAGGTTCCTAAATTATCTTGGCTTGGAAAAATTGCTGGTGATAGCAGATCCAATTAAGTAGTCATGCGAAGAAGAAAACTCGTATAAAATCGTCCGGTGTTTGCTTGCCAATCATATAAAGTTTAGGTTAGGATGGTATTGAGAATTTTGTTGCAATGTCTGATGGGGAAAGTTGGCAGCTGGAATTAATCCGAACAATTCTTGGGAGCACCATTCATAGTAAATGCGATTAAAAAATGCAACAACTTTTCGGAAGGCCAGCCAATCAGAAACTACTCAATCGTCGACGATTCGGGCTGCTCTTAGCTGATTGCATTCAAGTGGAAGAAATTGGTACTTGGATGCCCCGGCTTGAAGATGAGAACATTATTTAAAAAGCAGCAAGTGTTCTGTCAGCATGGAGTACTGTCCCACTACTTAACAAGGCAAGCTTTTTCATCATTCAATATGTCGACGCCGAGGATTCCGATGCGGGCTGTGGTAACAAGTGGATGGAGTCCTAAAATTAAGGGGAGATACAGCAAAGAATTATCTTTTAACTAAAGTTGTTTTCCATCTTATATTCATTTATTACTTACGTTTAATAGGCTAATATATTTGAAATAACTTAACCATACTGTTTTCAGGTGAAGAGAGTGCGGGTATGAAGAAAAGTGCGGTAGTGAACTGGTATTTAGAGCAGCTAGTGACGCAAGGCCAAATAGAAAATGAGGACGAATTACTAGAAAGGAAAACATTGGTTGAGAAGGTCATTGATAGGCTCATGTATCATGTAAGTTACATTTATTGACGTTTTTAGTAAAAATTTGTACTCTCTCTCTCTCTTTTGACCATATCAAATGAAATAAACGACTTAGTAAAGAAGTTTAAGTTCTTTATGAAAGACAAAAAAAATAACCTTAATTGAATAACTGAAATGTTAATCCTGGCTGATTTTCTTTCTAGTGTCCTGTAAATATTTTTATATTTTAATATTATTTAATTAAATTTAGTATTTTAATTTATTGTTATTTTGTGTAGGATCAAGTTATAATTCCACTGTCAACCACGGGTTTAAAGGCTACTCAGAAATCATCAGAGCAGGAAGTAGAAGACGATCCCTTGTTAGTTGTACATCCCAATTATGTTGTGGATACGTAATGTGTGCCTAGTTATAAGCTGGTCTTTATATTAAACCATTGATTTTTAATTTTATCTTTTTTTATATTACTCCAATCAAGTGATTTAATTTGTGTGACATCCAACATGGTGCAAACTGGCGATGGGGTAAGAAGCATAGATACTGCGATCGCTATTGTTTATGGCATGCGTGGTGATAACGATCAATCTTTGAAGCCTGTCCAGTAGAGGGCCATCGGCGATGATGTAAACAATACTTGACTTAGTTGCTTAGTCCGTACTTGTGCTCCCAGTGTTAGCAAACTTAGCATATCCTTAACATTTTTCGATCACGTGGGTTTTGTCGTATCTCCAAGCCTAACGATAAATCTATTATGTGCACTATAATATGGGAGGCTAAACAACTTTAATACTGAAAATTGGAAGAAGCAATTTCGTTGAATATGTCAGTTGTTTATTGATTCATGTTTAATGTAAATAATGGATATAAAATTCAGTGGATTATTAGAAACACCTATACCTAATTGCTGTTCCTATAACCTATCCAAGATACAAAAAAATAAAATGACTGAGTTGCAGAGCTAAGGGCCGCGGGTTCGAATCCAACAGGAAACAAATATTTCTATGGTACAAATTATTGTTCCGGGTCTTGATGTTTGTTCTTGTGAAATTTATGTATTTGAACAGCCCTATGATACAGGAGATAATCATATATCTCATTCGGCCCAGGAACACTCATTTCATGAAAATGACATAACAAAGAGAAAAAACAAATAATAGCGAAACAATGAAACACAGCCGATATAGTCAGATTCATTATTGAAACACCATTTCCAATGTAAAATAAACCTAGCAAGCTAACAAACAGCATAGCAAAGTGGCAAAGCAATCAGCTTTGTAGCGGTTTCTAACGGTTGCCTTTGAGCAATCAGTTTCAAAATAGGAGGTTCAGATGCCTGGGTGGGTGATCAGTAATCGATTGCTGAAAACAGAATTTGAAAATTCGAAACCGTTCTCGAGATAATCGTGGGACAGACGGACAGACATCGTGAAATCAATAAGTGTCTTCGCAAGCTTCGCCACTTAATAACCACTTTTGTATCTTAGGCGTTTTAGGTTCTTTATCATTATCATAATCGTTACAGCCCTTCACAAGTGCACTGCTGAACTGCACGGCTTACCACGGTATACCCCAAAGCACGGCCATGAGCCACTTGCATTCATCGACTTCCTGCGACTCCCTACACTTCTCATATCGTTACAAGGTAGAAGTCGCGGCACGTAAGTCTAGCGCTGAACGAAACGTGGAGGGGACGCGCTCGAATGCGACCTCAGAGCCAATCAGCGCGTGCGAACGATACGCACGAGCCAATCAGCGCGACTTATGTTAAACTGTTACCGCTAGACTTTCGTGCCGCTATTTGTAAATATGAAATCTATATAATGTATTTTTGTCAATATTAATGTTGACCAAATACTTATTTTTCTATTTCAAAAAAGTAAGATATTCTGTTGGCAATCCTAAGAAATAATACCATTCTATGTTATAATGTTAATGATTGTGAAGGCGGCACCGTTAGGACCCTTTTTAGATAGGTATATAGGACGGACAGTCAGACATCGTATGACAGATTTTTTATTTATGTATATTATTATATTTTTATTTATATTATTGCTGTGCAATTTGTGCTGGCGGACTGGGGATGTCCCGGATGATTGGCGATCCGCAGTCATTGTGCCTTTATATAAAGGTAAAGGTTCACATTTTGACTGCGGGTGTTATCAGGCGATCAGCTTGACCAGTTTAGCAAGTAAAGTCTACTCGAAGGTTTTGACACGTAGGATGCAAGAGAAATCGGAAAGATTTCTATGAGAGGCACAATGCGGATTTAGACCTGGAAGAGGATGCACGGATCAAATGTTTTCTCTCCGCATGATCACGGAAAAGCTTCTGGCTGCTAACCAGAAGATTTTCTGTGCTTTTGTAGATCTTGAGAAAGCATTTGATAAGGTTGTAAGGAAGAAAATGTGGGAACTGTTGCCGGGTTATGGTGTGGATGGTCGATTGCTAAGGGCTGTGCAGTCACTTTACTGTGACTGTAAAGCCTGTGTGCGGGTAGGGCATGACCTGTTATCCATGTTTAGCGTCCAAACGGGCGTAAAACGGTTGTGTCATGTCTTCCTGGCTGTTCATATTGTATCTCGACAGCTGTTTACAGAAGCTGAAAGATAGCTGTTTGGGTGTGAAATTGGATGACATTAAAGTAAATTGTCTACTGTATGCTGATGATACAGTGCTTATTGCACCATCAGAGGCAGAACTGCAGGCATTAGTCACGTGTATGAAAAGAGGAATGTGAAATTAAAGGTCTCCGTTTGAATGCTAATAAAACTAAGGTTCTGGTATTTGAAAGGGACGAAGAGGGAACGAAGTGTGAAATATGGGTAAATCAGGAATGTCTAGAACAGGTAAATGAAATTATATACTTGGGGAGTGCTTTTAGCCGGGATGAAAGATGTGATTTAGATGTGGACAGGCGTGTCGCGTGAACAAAGTCAATGGTGCCCTGACTGCGTTAGTCAAAAGGCAAGGCGTAGTGAAGAGTGCACGCCTTGCAATACATAACGCAGTGTTGGTACCGACTTTGTTATATGGCAGCGAAACCTGGGTATGCCAGAAGAAGCATAAAAGCAAGTTGAATGCAGTGGAGATGCGATCTCTTCGTAAAATGTGCGGCGTCACCATGGCTGACCGAAAGCGAAACGAAGAGATTCGCAATATGGCAGGTTTGAAAGATGACCTTATCACAAAAATTGATAAGGGCGTGCTTCGATGGTTTGGGCACGTTGAGCGAATGAGTGAAGACCGAATGGTGAAGAAAATATATAGCGCGAAAGTTAATATTAAAAGGTGTCGAGGTAGACCGAGACTAACTTTCGAAGACCATGTGAGCAAATTGCTCGAAGAGGGGAGGGTCAAGAGTACTCGGATACCTAGACGTGCATTGCATGTATGAAGAAGATAATGAATCTGAAAGAAGCGAAAGAGGTATGTAAGGATCGTGACACTTGGCGATCTGTTCTCTCTGGCTACCCCGTCAGGGATTGTGCGTGAAGATAAGTAAGTAAGTATTATATTTTTATTGTGATATATAAATTGTGACTATAGTCTTCATGTTAGTTTTTCTTGCCGCATTTTCGTACAAGATCTTCACGCATTATTAAGTGACGGCGCGACATAAGCATTTGACTTTCGAAGTGTATAATAATCATTTTTTCAATAAAAATATTTGATTTTGACAAACTTTAACCAGTTTACTAACAGTAATTCAATACCAAATTAAATAAAAAAGGGGTGTAAGAAATGAATGAATAAGAAATAATAAAAGGAAGGTAAGAAACAAAAATGCTTTTAACAAAACAAACATTCTTAACAACAACAATACTATTCAATCAACATCGTTCAAACACTTTGTATAAATCACTTAAATTAGCTATTTGTAATATTACCCCGTTGCTTACAAAACTAGTGGGCGGTAAGAAATTTCTTCTGATTGCCGGAAATATCACGTGCTCTTGCTTCCATTCCTCGGATTTCTGCATTTCTGTAGTAGAATCTGGGTTCGGTTGGGAATAAAAAACGGCGGTCTGACGACTGAATGTATCGAAGCATTCCTTCTCAGAATCCCAATTCACTTCTGTGACTAATCGAACTAGGTAAGTAGGTAGCGCACCCATAAATGGAGTGTGGCCATCTAAAATCAAATAATAAAGATCAATAACACATGTTATGTAATTGCCGTAAATTCCTAGGTATACGAGCAACTTTTTTTATTTTTTTTTAATTTATTACTTTTCAATTATTAATATCGCAAAATTTTATTTCTTGCTATAACCATGTGCTCGACGGTGAAGGATAACATCTTGAAGTAATCTACATGTCTGAGACAAAAAATATTTCGAGGCCTTTGCCCAGCAATGTTATTGTTACGAGTCGTTGCCGGAATCACGCGAGCAATGCCGAGCGGGCTGGCGCCGCCAGGGCGCACCGAAACACGACATTATGCATACGAGCGTCGGCGTGTACGACGGGTCTTGTGAATGCTATGATTAAATTAAACTGAAGTGATTGAATGTATTGAGGTATAACGAACAGTTGGTTGTACAAGTGAATTAACTCTTTAACGCACACCCTAACTTTTTTTTGAATTCCTAATATTTTGTCATACATATATATTCTATGCCGTAAATCATAATGATATGTTTTAGAAAAAGAACCTGAAAATCGCTGTTTTTCGAGAAAATCCCAAAAATCATGTGGCCAGTAAACTGGTCACTGAACGTTCTGCGGCTTCTGCGTCACTAACCATCATTGCAAAATCACTGGCCAGTAAAGTGGACACGAACGAAATCTATATTATATTTGTGAAGGGATATAAAAATACTTCAATTATGAATTTCACTTAATAATAGAATATATTACCTTCTGTGTACTAAATATCGGGAATTTGTCAATAAAACAAAAAATACAAATTATTCATCTAAATTTATTTTATCGCCTTCAAAGTAGGCCCCATCGCTTGCAATACAACATCTCCAACGCTTCACCCAGTCTTCCATACATTTTTCATAGGCTATTTGCGGTATGGCCTTTAGCTCATTCAGCGAATTTTTTGTTATGGCTTCTATCGACTCAAAACGTTTTCCTCGAAGTGGTAATTTTAACTTGGGAAATAAAAAAAAGTCAGACGGAGCCATATCAGGTGAATACGGTGCTTGGTCGAGAACTTTTGTTGAATTTTTCGCTAAAAACTCTTTCACTATAATGGCTGTGTGTGATGGTGCATTATCATGGTGCAGCATCCATGAGTTGTGTTGCCACAAATCTGGACGTTTTCGGCGGATACTCTCACGCAAACGCTTCATGACGCCTAAATAATATTCTTTATTCACTGTTTCTCCCTTTGGAAGGAATTCGGAGTGAACCACGCCACGGTAGTCAAAAAAAACTGTCAGCATCACCTTGATTTTGGAGCGACTTTGCCGCGGTTTTTTGGGTTTCGGCTCGTTTTCGAGACGCCATTCTGAAGACTGTTGGCTTGTTTGCATGTCGTACTCATAAACCCATGTCTCGTCGCCAGTTATTATACGTTTCATAAAGGTCGGATCCGTAGAAGCTCGGGAAACCATGTCTTCAGCGACATGCTTTCGCTGCGCTCTTTGAACAAAATTGAGCTCTTTTGGAACTAGTCGAGCGGCGACGCGTTTCATGCCTAAAATGTCCATGAGAATGTTGTGGACGGGCTTAAAAGATATGTTCACCTCACTAGCCAACTCTCTCAGACTCATACGTCGATTTTCGAGCACTAGCTTCTTGATTTTGTCGATGTTTTCTTTGGTCGTAGCGGTTGAAGGTCTACCAGAACGAGGCAAGTCTACTACTACTTCTCGGCCTTCTTTAAAAGCCTTATACCATTCATAAGCCCTTGTTTTCGATATACACGATTCGCCGTAGATATTTCGCAACATTTTTAGTGATTCACCACATGAAATATCATTCGAAACACAAAATTTAAGGCACACTCTTTGTTCAACAATATTTTCCATTGTAAAAATCGCCGAGAACTCAAAACTATGACCAACAAAAAGTGTAGTTTAAAACAAATTAAATGACAGATCCCGCTCAAACTTTGCGCGCTAAATCAGTACAGTGCTACCAACATGCAGTAAAAAAAATTAGAACGACCTCTTTTACGCGGGTCTTTTTATTGACATATTCCCGATACTTTTTACACAGAGTAGTATACTTGACATAGAATAATCATTCTTCAATTACAAATATAGTTAACATAACATTTTTCTTAACTGAAACATAATTTTTAACTTTTCTTATCACAGTCAAACACAATACCTATAGTATGTGCCAAATCGATTGAGAAAAACGGACAATGACCTTTCGGTCGTTTAACCAGGGGTTACAAACCTTCAATATATAGGCACATTTTATATGTAGTACTTTCTTTATTTATAATGATTTTTTTATAATGATTGATATAATATATATTTATTAACTATTATTAAAAAGTTATGTGAAAGATCGCTGTAGAAGAAAAATCATCTATTGTTATAAAGTACTTTATTCATTTAACAACAAAAAACATTAATTTATAACACATATAAAGATTCGAGTGATAACGACACCGAATAAGTACGTACTTATGCAAAAGATAAAACTTTATTTTTAATATTATATAAGAACTTTATTTTTATTCGGTGCAATCATCACTCGTATCTTCACTTGATGAACTATCTGTAACATTAATTATAAAGCGATCTGCAGTTTGGTCAATTCTATCATCCATGCCACGCATTTTTTGTTCAACCTTAAGGACATGCTGAACACAGTTTTTCCATTTATCTGGCGTGATTTGAGTTAAACCATCTTTAAGTAAATTTTTAACATCTTTTAACTTGAAAGTTGTATTTTTTCGTGCAACGTACCCTTTCACATCTGCCCACACAAGTTCAATGGGGTTAAGCTCACAGTGATAAGGAGGTAACCTTACCACTGTGATGCTTTTTTCTTTTGCCATCTCGTCGGTGACGTAACTTCGATAGTTATCTTTAACTGCCTTTATTTTTTCCATTAAGTGGGTCTTTGTGTCCGAGGGCACGTATGCGATCTGTTTAGATTCTAGCCATTCCTGCATATTTTGTTTCCGCCAAGACATTGTTGGGGTTTTTTCTAAACGTCTGGAGTGGTAACTAGCGTTATCCATAACTATGACATCGCCGCTTTGCAGTTTTTCTATTACTTTTCTAAACCAGTCCTCGAAATGGAGAGCGTCCATACTCTCATGGTAGTCACCAGTAGATGATGATTCAAATACCCAATCACATCCCTCCAAAAAGCCATTTTCATTGCCAACGTGTACAACTATTAATCGCTTTCCTTTACCCGAAGGGGCTTTCGCGCCAGTAGAGTAGCCTTCTAACCGTGATTGACGAGAAGATTCAATTGTGGTGTCTTCCCATACCTTTCCCATAGTATGACCTGCGTTAATCCATGTTTCGTCAAGGTAAAAAATGTTACGTCCCTCGTTTCTTAATATTTGTATTTCTCTCAAATATCTGGTACGCCACAGAACTATCTCTGGGCGATCTATTAGACCACTTTTTCTGTTTCTCTTTATATATTTGAATTTTAAATGGCGCAACACACGTCGCAGGGAAGTTTTGCTCAAGTTTGGCAACTGGTCATCTTGATTTATACTGAGCAAAATTTTGTCTAAAGTCGGTAATTCTCCTGCAAGAAAGAACTGATGCACTTTCGCTCTTATAGCCGATTTATCAAAATCGTCCAACTTGTCAATTACAGACTTTTTTCTTTTATTAATTATTCCCTTTTCTGGTATTTTATGGGAATCTCTATACACGCTTAATACGCGATATATAGTGCTCTTGCTGACTCCTGAGATCTCCGAAACCTTTTCTACCATATTAACGTTTGAAGGATACACGTCTTCGGGCCAGGTGTTTTTGACATATTTGTATACATTAATGATAATCTCTTGTTCCCCGACCGACAAAGTGGTAGGTTTTCTCTTTTTTACTGGTGACGTTAAAGGTGCTCCAGAAGATGGGCCTGTAAATAAATGACAAAAATATACTACCATAGTACTACATCACATAAATACATATTGTTTTAGAAAATAAATACCACATGGTCACATAAAAAGAGCGCTTTAAGAAATAGAAAGGCTACGTCGTCGCATTTGTACCTATTTGTACGTACCTGCTACGTTTATTATGGGTCGGCGACGTCTCTTTCCACTTGATGTTGAAGGACCGGGTCCTTCACCAAATTCTCCTGAACTCATGTCGATTTAGTAACGACCGTCACAGTAAAACTAATATAACAGATTCAAAAAACAAAAACTTAACGATATAACAAATTTAACAGTAAAAACTCAACTAAAACAATGCAATGAATGCTATGAATTACCCGAGACGTACACACGCAAGCGCTATCCGAACACGAATGAAAACAAAATGGCGGACCGGCCCAAAAAAGGTGACGCATCTCTGGCTGCCATTGTCACGTTTCTTTTAGAACGAACTGACGTAACGCGCGTTTTGTTTATTTTAAAGGGATGAATTTGCAAAAGCTCAATATGGTGATTATATTGCTTCAAATATTTTTTTAATATGAAACTGTTATTAAATGAATTGCTGCGTTACTTACCATAAATTGAAATATAAAATATAACACATTTTTCGCGATGTACCGTAAGATTTTACTATGTTTATAGGAACCACAGACAATATTATTTAAGAAACAAAAAAACAAAACATATGTGCTGACCTAGAAGTGGGAATAATATCAATATTTAAATATTGTTATCACATCTAAATTGAGATTTTGTAAGTTACGCCTTTTGACACTCGGCTCATATCTGAGGTCATTGTCCGTTTTTCTCAATCGATATGGCACATACTATAGTCAGGTCATAAATTCTGTCACATGTTTAATATAAAATAATTGAAACAAGTTTATTCATTATGTAACCATTGTATATCAAAATGAACTTAACAAAATATAGATTCTTATGACACTAGAGTTTATTCAAAATGACCTCCGTGATTTTGAATACAAGCCTTCAATCTGCGCGGCCAGTCGTCTATCGCAGCACGAACGAGGTCCATGTCAATATCAGCGGCTGCCTTAATCAAGGATGTTGTTTACGCAAAAGCGTTGGTGTCAGGCATCGACGTTAGATGGCTCTCGGCTCGGCTGATACGGGATGACGTTCGCGCGTGTTGAACGTCCGAGCTTACTGAACGGTGGGAGTCGAGAGCGAAAGATTAGAAGTCTTCTTCGCGTCGAAAGAGAAGGCAGTCCGTTTGTTTGGGAGCTCTTAGATCTAATTTATGTTAGGCGCGTATAGTAAATATACCACTGGGAATGATAGCGCGTGTTGAGAGTTTACCCGGGACTTTAGGTTTAACGCAGAATCTGTATAAGTGGATTCGACTGTATTAGTTACTAGTGCGGTAGTTAATATTCTAGAAATAACGGTGACCTTTGACCCGTACGTTCTGTGTTCATTTTCGCGAGTCAATCGTAACAAAGGAAGAAAGTGACTGCGGAAGGTGACCTTAGCTTGGAGAGGAGCTGAGGGCCGAACTGCTGCAGGGGGAACGGTCAAATAAGGTCAATAACACTACCAGCCACACCCAAATACACATCACTGACCTTTACTTTCTAGCACAATACATCCACACGAGACCTGACCGAATCCTGAGGGACCAGTCGCCTTGAATAGAGGTAAGTAAGCTCTGTTCAATAATTGTAACGCTCCCCCCGGATTGTTTAGTGTAATTAGACTTTAACCCGTGGCGTGAGGACGCCCGACCAGCATCTGCCTGTAGCTTCTTCGTCTATGGGCCGCGAAGGATTCTACTCCTGGGATAGGCAGCTGCCGGCCGTAACATTTGGTAGCAGAACGCGGTGCTGGGATCGATTCCCGGTCGATCCACCGACCATAGTATTTGATAAAAATTAAATAATTTTGGTGGCAGGGAGCGTTGAGTTGATTGGTTTAATTTTGTGTCTACAATCACGCCCGTCCGTAATACGTAAAAATATTTTTTTTTATTATATACGTAATAATAAAATTCCTTTCTTTGTTAGCTTGCTTTGTTGTTTGCGGGTAAATTTGAAAAACCACGCCCGGTTCGCGCGCAAGCGGGAGATTGCGTCATGTAGGTAGATGGTTATTTTTACGTAATCGGTTAATTATCGTTGTCGGATGGTTGTAGTGTATTACTTATCGAAGGGTCGATTTCCGAGCAAGGTATTTTTTGTTGATGTGTATCTTCGTTATGTATCTTTCGTATTGTAATTTGTATTTGAACTAAAGAGTGGTAATTTGTATTTACGTAATTTGAATTTAACTTGATTTGATCGCACTAGTATTTGTTATTGTTAATTTGATTTGCCTTTTCTTTTGTACTAACTTGTGTTTGATTTAATAAATAGCGGTTCTTATTTGTGTAATTTCTATTCAACTCGATTTGACAGGAACTGCATTGGTTAGCTGTTAATTTTTTTGTATTTTTTATTTGTTATTTTTGTAATTGTGCTCGAGCGGCGTCGTAATTTGTATTTAGTAGTGATGTCCTCGCCCAAGATGCTAATCCGTTGCCTGCGGACTGAGTTACGCTGGGCCACCAGCGCCCATGCTTTGATAGGTCGACCGGATAGGGTCCATAATTTGATGAAGCGGTTCGAGCAGGTCGATGCTCGAAGGGCTGCAGTGGAGGAGGCTTACGCTGAGCTCGAGGATTCGGATGTGGAAAAGGGAATCCTGGACTCCTGCTTCGCAGACTACGAGCAGTTCTTGTGGCTCACGGACGAGTTGATCGAGGCTGAAGGCAGGTATGCCGAAGAGGCGCGTGAAGCTCGGACGAGTGGCCTGCCCGAGTCCGTTCGGAAGCAGCCTCAGCCGGAGCTGTTGGGACGACTCCCAACTCTGGACTTGCCAAAGTTCTCCGGGGTCCTTTCCGAGTGGCTGACCTTCGTTGGTCTTTTCGACGGCCTAGTGGACGCCCGGAGTGACTTGACTCCGAGCCAGAAGATGGCGTACCTCTTGGCCTCACTGGAGGGGGAGGCCCTGGGCGTTGTCAGCCATTTGAGCTTGTCGGACGACGCCTACCAGACTGCTCGGGACCTCCTAGCCAGAAGATACGCCAACGTCCGGCGAATTGCGGACGAACATGTTAAGCAGCTTCTGAGCCTCCCGCTGCTGAGTGACCGGGCCAGACTACGTCCGGACCTGTTGGATCCAGTCTTGGTGGCCTGTAATATGTTGAGGCGGCTGGATTTACCAGTGGGCGAATGGGCCTTCTTGTTGCTCCGCATCGTGCTGTCCCGTCTACCTCTCGACCTTCAAATGCATTTTGAGGAGAGGTACGGCGGGGACGAGGCCTCCTATATTCCGCCCTTCTATGACCTGCTGCGGTTTTTGGAGGAGCAGTGCCGACAGATCGAGCACGCGGCGGGCACCGTCGACGACTTACGAGCCGTGCCCAGTGAGAGGCGAAATCCGCCGGGCAAGTCGTCGTCAACCCCCCCCCCCCCCCTGCTCCTATTGTCGAGCATCTGATCACCGGGTAACGTCTTGCCCAAAATTATTAAGTAAGCCGGTTCCGGCGAGGCGAACTATCGTCAAGGAGCGCCGCTGGTGCTACTCCTGTTTGGAAGGGCACCTTCAGCGAGACTGTCCGCACCAGCGGCTCTGTATGCATTGCCAGGGCAATCACCATGCCGTACTGTGCCTGGGTGCAAACGGCGTCTCCTCTCGGGGCGCTGCCAGGCCCTCGACCCCCACGGGCGGGGGCGCTCCGCCACTCCCTCTGACGGGCGACGCTCGGCGCCCGCCGGCTAGCCACCAGGCCCCTAGGTTTGAAAGGGATCCCTCCCCCGACCAGTCGGGGGGTAATTCCCCCAGGGGCGGGGGTGTCATCACCCCCCCTCAGCGTGCGAAGAGGAACTTCACGGCCACTCATCGGTCCGCTGGACCCTTCCCACTCCCGTTAGCTGAGTGGCCGCGACTGGTGTACCACTGTACCCCATTTGATGGAGGCGGCCCTAGCTAGCTGCCGCCTTAGCTCCCACCATGGCTGCCTCTACTGAGCCTTAAGCCGTCAACAGTCCACTTGTCAAGCTGTTCTGTTGCCGACGGCCTCAGTGAGGGCGTACAACCCGAGTGGCGACCGTTAGCGGTTGCGCTCTGTCAGTATCGGGTTCACGCGGTGTGGCCTCCACTTGGTGGTGGGAAGATTAGGGCCCCCTGGAGCGTTGAATCACGCTCTCAAGGGGTATTAGATTTGGTTTGGTCGAGCACTTAGCTAAAAATTCTTTAAATTTAAATTAAAATGCTTTGAGTTTTCCGCGAAATTCATATTGTAGCGGTTGTGATTAAAAGAATTGAATTTAAAATACTCCTTTAAATGCTGCTGCATATGTTTTGTAAATACATTTGATCACTGCGTTTGTTGTTGCACGGAAAATGGAGATTAAATTGTGTGCCCTTTTTGAGTGCTTGTGCGTATGCTTGTAATTGTATTTGATTGTCGCGCCTGTGCTGAAGGGAAGTTTGAATTCATTTGAAATTTGAATGGCGCTCTATTTTGAAAATTATGTATATGTTTGTGATAGTGTTTAATCATTTTGCTTTGTGATAAGGAAGGTTGAAATTAGATAACCCTGTGGTTGCCGAAGGAAATAGGAGTCAATTCTCTTTTGGTTGTAGATTCGATCTTGCAACTTGCCGTCGCGACCCTGTCCCGCTGACCGGTTTGCTCGCGGACCTAAATCCTTATGTCCGGGACGGGGGTTTGTTTACGCAAAAGCGTTGGTGTCAGGCATCGACGTTAGATGGCTCTCGGCTCGGCTGATACGGGATGACGTTCGCGCGTGTTGAACGTCCGAGCTTACTGAACGGTGGGAGTCGAGAGCGAAAGATTAGAAGTCTTCTTCGCGTCGAAAGAGAAGGCAGTCCGTTTGTTTGGGAGCTCTTAGATCTAATTTATGTTAGGCGCGTATAGTAAATATACCACTGGGAATGATAGCGCGTGTTGAGAGTTTACCCGGGACTTTAGGTTTAACGCAGAATCTGTATAAGTGGATTCGACTGTATTAGTTACTAGTGCGGTAGTTAATATTCTAGAAATAACGGTGACCTTTGACCCGTACGTTCTGTGTTCATTTTCGCGAGTCAATCGTAACAAAGGAAGAAAGTGACTGCGGAAGGCGACCTTAGCTTGGAGAGGAGCTGAGGGCCGAACTGCTGCAGGGGGAACGGTCAAATAAGGTCAATAACACTACCAGCCACACCCAAATACACATCACTGACCTTTACTTTCTAGCACAATACATCCACACGAGACCTGACCGAATCCTGAGGGACCAGTCGCCTTGAATAGAGGTAAGTAAGCTCTGTTCAATAATTGTAACGCTCCCCCCGGATTGTTTAGTGTAATTAGACTTTAACCCGTGGCGTGAGGACGCCCGACCAGCATCTGCCTGTAGCTTCTTCGTCTATGGGCCGCGAAGGATTCTACTCCTGGGATAGGCAGCTGCCGGCCGTAACAGATGTCTTGAGTGACTCCAAATTGGGATGAGGCTTTGAGCACGCCTTTTCCTCCAAGTGTTGCCATATCTTGTAATCTAACGGATTCAAATCTGGACTGGAGGAGGGCCAGTCTTCGTGCCGGATGAAGTCGATTTCACGTGCCGTCAGCCAGTCTTGTGTGCTCTTCGCTCTATGAGCTGGCGCCGGATCTTGTTGGAATACCCAGTGCCTTTTATTGAACATGGTATGAGAAACAGGTTCCACAAGGTTCGTCAGGACTGTATTTTGATACACAACTGCATTCGTTTTTACACCTTTCTCGCAAAAATGTACCTCTGTTAAGCCCCAATAAGAAACTCCCAACCATACCATGAGCGAGGTAGAAAATGACCTCGTTGGACACGCGGAATACGGTTGCTCGCTTCTTCACTACTGTGTGCGTCCACCTTATCATTTTGTTTGTTGTAGCTCTCTTCTACGGTAAAAATTTTTCATCCGAAAATATAATTTCCCGATATTTTTTCCCGCGTACCGCTTCAACAAAGCGCGGCATCTCTTCAGTCTCAGGTCCATTAGACGATCATTCAAACGATGTCTTGTTTTTCTTCGATATACCCGAAGCCCTAAGTCTTCAATTAACACCCTTTTCACCGTGGTTCTGCTTAACCCCATCTGAAGGGCCAACAGGTTCTGCTTACGTTTGGGATTTCTTTGAATTCGCGCCTTCACAGCTTTTATCACTGCTGGAGTCCTAACAGACCGAGGGCGACCACTTCTTGACCTGTCATCTACACTAGAGTCATCATTGTATCGTTTGATGGTACGATAAACGAATCTTTTGGTTATATTCAAATTTTTCAGTCTGTCAAAAATTTGAATTGGCGCGTAACCGCAACGATGCAACGCAATAACTGCAACACGGTCTTCTTTAAGCGTCCACTCCATATTTAAAAATGAGTAAAATTCTAAAAAGTATACAGTTTTATTTTCATGAACAATTCGAAATTCGAATTCAATAAAGTTTTTTGTGGCCAGCATTCTAAAAGAAAAGTTTTTACTGTGTGACAATACTTATGACCTGACTGTGTATAAATATTATCAACTCAATTATCACCTACGTTATTTAATTTTCCCTTCATTACGGAATGATACAAAGCGTTCTACACATATGGCTACATTACATTGAACGCATTCATAGACACTTCTCTTTGGCTTTGACGCGGTACTGCATTATCTACATCTACGTATTTTTTTTCTTAGAAGATTTTATGCGCTTATGATCGCTCTCTTCATTTTTTTGAAAAGGAAGCAAAGGTATGAATTTAGATCAACTTTAGTTTATATATCCACGTAATTATTGAAGTTACTATCGTATAGGATAGTTAGTTCCTTGTACATCGGTGGATCTCGAAATCTCTCAGTACTCCACTTATTTAGATCTTCATTTACTAAATTCTCTTGAGGACCTGCGTCTTCGGGAGAAATAAACTCGTAACACCTTGTCGGATTCGGCGATAGCGGCGATGGTGATAGCGACGAGCGTGGAGGTGGCGATGATGGGATAGACGGTGGTAGCAGAAACAAAACTCCTGTGGTGGTTGTGATGAAGACGATGTACTATGACCTGATCCATTACTTCAACTACGTGTGCTCAGGATGCTGTTATTCAAAGAACACTTGTCGTGAAGCGACAATTAAAAGAGAAAATATAGAACCTAACCTACGAACAGCAAAACAACAAAAGTAGACCAAGAAAATAATATATTTAAGTTTTTTTAAAAGAGTATTTACAATTTTATAAAAAAAATGAAATATGAAGATGATGGATGAAATGAGATTACAATTAGGTTTTAAAAAAAATAAAGATAGGAGAATAGGACAATATAGTTTTATAGTGGAGCCTGGAGCCTCGCTGCTTTTGTAGAAATAGGCACACGCAGAGCTTGAGGTTTCTCAGCGGCGACGGCACGCAGCGCCTGGACTGGCACACGCAGCGTCCGGAGCCGGCGCACGTAGCGCCTGGGGTAGGTGCGCTCAGTTCTTGGAGAAGTAGTCGCCGCGCCCAGAGGTAGCGCGGGCAGTAGGTGCACTCGGCGCCTGGAGCAAGCAGTCGTAGCGTGCCCGAAGGTAGCGCGGGCAGTAGGTGCACTCAGCGCCTGGAGCAAGCAGTCGTAGCGCGCCCGAGGGTAGTGTGGCCCCGCGCTTGAAGCAGACTGCCGACGACTTCACGTGTAGATGGAGGCTTGCAGGATCCCGGGGCAAAGCGGCCCCGGGATAAGGCCTTTAGTAGATGTTTCTCGTTTAAGAACTGAAGCGAGACTGTCCTGTATTCTCCAATTGCTCGGCTTTTATACCTTTTTAGAGAGAACGAGAAATTATTTAAATTAAAACGAAATTTATTGTAAATGACCTACAGCCAAAGAGTATTTATGTAGAAAGAACATCATACCAGAGACGAATTTGAATAAAAGTTACCATAACAACGACATAAATAATAGTTGTCATATTTAGCAATTTTTGGTTTTTGGACTATTATTAAGAAACTATTACATTTTAGTAAGAAATGAGATATTATTCACATAGGAAAAACTAATGCACGGCAGCGTGCACGAAGCCTGAAATTGTAGAGTTACAGAGAATTCAATAAAAGACCAAAAAAGGTAAGACTCCATTGACAGCTATTTTAAAAGTACAAAATAGTGTGAAAATACGCAGTAAAATGATATGTTATTGTGTAAAAACGTTACAGGATCCTATATAAATAAAGGTGATGCAAAATATAAATGCAGAAAATCAAAAACAGAATGAAAAAAATAGTATAAAGTGATGCAAAACATGAATGCAGAATATCAAAACAGAATGGAGAATTAGTGTACAATGAAATGTAAGTAGCATAACACTACACACTGTCGACGAGACAATCATCAGGATCAGAATCACCACCGACGGTTGTGTAGCCTGGTCATCTGTTATATCCACGATCTCATTCTATCGATCCTCATCTAGTTACTTCAACTTCCGATAAGTGTATATGTGTCCAAAACAACGTAGAAACTACAATGCAAAACTACTATATAACAATTTTCGTAAGTACCTCCATACCTGCAAAAACATGGGGCGAAAAAAAACACAAAACATTCATAATAATAGGTTATAACTACCGAGCAAGGTTGTTTATCGTAAATTTATTATTATATTATATCAAATGCATATATACTTGTTATAAAACGATATGGTTTATATATATATTACTCGAAAACATATACTCAATACAATAGCTCAAAGTCAGGTAGGCAATTTTTAGGGTATATTTTTTCAACACACCGGTTTGTATTCAATTGACAAAAATGCATGCTTTTCTTAATATTATCGATTACATTTGCACATAACATCAAAGTATATACTATAAAATAATAGTTTGACTTAATTTTTCCAAGAAGACATGTTTTCTTATTACTATAACACTTGTAAACATGTAACATATGCACGCGATGAGAGAAAATGTTCATGCGCGGGTGCACGGTGGCCAGTAGACAGGCCATCTTAAAAATAGGCGCGAATCTTTGATTGCGCGTGACGAACTTGAAAGCTGATCAGTCAACGGGCCAATGTGCTCTAACGCGAGTCGCATATGTTCATAAGATTCAATATTTAAATAAAAATTTACGAGATAACGACCTTGAAGTGACTAGCCAGTTTACTGGCCTCTTTGTATGAGCCGTATTATAAAGGGTCCTGTAAATGTATTGAAGCATAAGAAACGTTTCATTTTTACAGTATATTAATTTAGACTGTAACTTTTACTTAATAAATGAAATTTATCTAAAACTTCATAAAGCTATGAGTTAGTTTTATAAATTTATTAAAAAAGAATGTTGTGTATCGGTGTTTACATTTTCATGTGGGATTTTATGAAACGCGAAATGATGCTATCACAAAGTAACAGCTCAATCAACTATTTATGGATAAATATAACATATTTTACCATTAGATAAGACGAGCTGCCATCCCTTGAATTGAATATACTCGTAAGAACTAAAATACCTAAAGGGCAACAAGGAGCAACGTTAAAAATTTGAGTTGTCTGTTGTCTGGCACTAAGATCGCCAATATGCAGAAATTATCGTTAGATCTGATTATTCCGTAACTATTAGACATGCAAAATTATTTAACATGGCTGACGGCTTGATGCAAAAAAATTTTAAATGTCTGCAAGTCAGAAAGTAGTTTCTTTGAATCGGGTAAAAAATGTAGTAACAGTTTCTCTAGTAATTTGCAAAATTTCTTAATGCTCATTAATGACGTACTACCTATTGACGTTTTTAAGCTCTAAGCAGAAGTCATAATAAAGGTAAACTTCGGAGCGCATTGCATTTCAAATTAGCGGAAAGTTGCAGGGATGGCCTGTAGGATCAACCAATTTTTTTAACTACAAGAGCTAAAATATGCAGTTAAAGAAAGTAAGCCAAAAGTTAGGAGAACGATTGAAATATCTTAAACAGCACTCAAGACTTATAATAGTAAAAAAAAAACTATTTTTGAATTATAGAAAAAACAGTTACCCAATAACAGCGGCAACGCCAATAATTCGCCGTCGTTGTTTATTTCGATAGAGAAATATTCGAATAGCATATCTTTCTTGCTTACCAAGAGCCTTGTCATCTGTTGAACCATTTCTCTTATATCACCTGGAAGAGTATAAAGTAGAGTAAAGAAGTAGAAAACACTTAACATAAAAATATTTTTACAGAAGACGCGGCAAACGATTATAATATTTGTGACAGCGCTGTCATCACGCCACAGGCAAAAATAAACCGAAATCTAAATCACATACATACATACATACATACATACATATAATCACGCCTCTTTCCCGTAGGGGTAGGCAGAGACCACTTCTTTCCACTTGCTACGATCCTTACATACTTGTTTCGCTTCGTCCACTCTCATTATTCCCTTCATACATGCTCTACGGTTTAGGGTACTCTTTCTAATCTAAATCACTGAATCTGAAGTATACTGGTATACATATATGGAGTAGCTCTGTACTACAACACGGAGCGTTGCTCCCTTTCCGGGCTGAACACTTAACCTTTTCCGTCGCACGGTCAAATATTATTACAAGACTGTTCCCCGCGACTTCATCCGCGTGGAATTTATTACGATTGGATTTCATGGGTTTTAATTTTTTTTGCGCGAAACCCCAATTCTTTTTCTAAAATAAAAGTTGCTAAAGTTACTCCTTATAACATCAGCTATCTGCCAGTGAAAATCCTGTATAAATCGATCCAGCCATTTCAGAGATTAGCCGGAAGAAAAAAACAAACATAGAGAAAAACTTTAAAAAATTTGTTTTATATTTATTTTTGTTATAAGTAGCGTATATACTTTCATATGCATTTAGTGAAAAGCTGTTATTTTGACATTACAAACAAACACTTCAATTTTATTTATTTGTACAGATATCAGCTGGTCTACTTTAATTCTCAGATGCAAATTGTAGAGTTGAGTTCTGATAGCAATTGACGGTTTATATTTGCCACTTAATAACTGAAATGGACTGTAAGCTCCTTCATTATTCTACTGGGACACAAAGTAAAGAAAATATTTGTTTCTAATATTGTCTGATAATAACTTATTTCTGACCGAATTCCAGTCAGTGCGGTCTAATCTCAATGGAGACTTAGCCATCTGCACAGGGCAGGATTGTAGTGCACGAGTGTGTGCAGCAAGCACAACTGCTTTTTTATTCTCTTCTTTCTTTACATGCTTTCCGAAAAACTTCTAGACATGTTTATCTGTACCGGTATTCAAACCCGGAGCTGCACGATCAGCAGTCGTGCTTACGACCACAAAACCAATAAAGAATTCGATGTTTACTTTCAAAACTTACCAAACTCAGGATTCCACTCGGATTCCTGTGACCTGAGACCAAGTATGAACAGTTCTTCCACAGGCAAAGGATTGGACAATTTGATTAATCCAAAGTTCTGAAAATCGTACAGCATTGTCTCGTAAAAAAGCTCCTCTCTGTAAAATAAGTGTTTGGTATTGCATTATTCAATGTGCTTGCCTGTCGTTGGTCTAGTGGTTGTAGTGGTGCGACTGCTGATCATGAGGTCACAGGTTCGAATCCCGGGTCTACTCTCGGGGGAAACTCTCAGTAGCTGCCTGGAGTGAGGAAGTTGGCGGTGCTCAGCCGTTGGTCCTGCGCCTGATCCCCCTTCGGTCGTGTCGGTTTACCGTCCCATCGGACCGTGAGAGTGATGGAATAGAGAGTGCACCTGTGCTTGTGCGTACACTTGGGCACTATAATGCTGTCTTGCGCCGATGGCTAGTCTCAGTTGAGGCTGGCCGCCGTGACCGAAATTCCGGTCTGGAAGACATTTGTCAATGTGTTTGAAGGCTTATTATACTAAAACCTACTTTCATCATATTCTCCTTACCTTCTTTCATCATATTATTTCTTTATCTTTTGTCTTGTCTCCCAATTCATAATAGCGATAGAACCTAAGGGACGCTGCATCTAAATAGTGCGTCAGTAATAGTAATGGTAGGGTGCGAACAGCGATCTCAAGACGTTGTGAGTTCGAATCCGAATTTCGACTGTTGTGGTAAAACACTCCTACCAAAAGCATTTTAAGATTAGCAGGACTGATTTAAGGTAATATTATATTAGTAATGTTAATAGAATTGCTATTATTAAAAAATTGTTATGAGTATAGCTGTATAACCCACGGAGCAAATACAAAGAAACAGCCTAAGCAACTGTGCACTATGATTCTAACTAGGTCCTGACGTCATCACAATATCTATAAATAATAAATGTAAATCGGTATATTTTCGTAGTATTAAGAAAAAATGGATCAAGTGTTGTGTAGTGTAAAAACTAAGATAGACGCTCTGAAGCTATGGATGGCATCATATTTCATTAGTAAGTAATTTTATACATAATTTATTAAAATAATTCTAGAAAAATCTCAGCGTCAGCTTACAAATATAATTAAATATATTCGACACTAGATGTGGCGACACTTTGTGTCGTGGGAACTAAAAATATAAAGGTATGTAGAGCTCAGTATTGGTAAAATAATCATACGAAGTGCTGAAATTTGTTTTGCATTCTATCCTAAAGGATTGTTCAAATATTATTTTTTCAATTTTGTGAATAGGCGGCCATCTGTCGTCAAGGTAGCTAAACTACTTTGCAACATCGATATGGAACGATGCGAGTAGTTTTACTATTTATCGGTAGATGGAAAATAGTTAAGTGGGCGGGGCTTAACACCCCCTTACCCGGCAAATTGTCACGCGTTGTTACATACTGAAATCTAATTAAAACACCTCTTTGTATTTGCTCCGAGGCATAACCTGACTAAAAATATCCAGCGCTACTATCACCAACAGGCTTAACCTTTTAACGAACTTACGCCCAGCAATAGACGTAATGACTACAAGACATTAAAGTATCATCTTTAATTTTAAAGTTGTTTTGTAGTTCCTTTTGCCATGTTATCATACCAGCTTTCCTACCCTTCCGAATGCAATGGTGCCTGCATTGCTGATACCGCTAATTTGGTATATCACAGACCAAAAATAAGCCTAACCACATAAAATCTTAATACAGTTATCTAGGTCACAGAACAATACAGTTAAAAAGACTTACGTTAATTTCGTTGTATTGCACAAATACAGCTTCGTAGAATGTTGGATAAGTGATCGGTGGCAATCGATACATGCGATGAAAATCAAATTCGCCAATATTTCCCTGAGATTCATATTGCACTTGTTCTCAACGTCCATACGTAACTGTTTCACACTTGTGAGTTTAGTTTCCACCCTCTCGTATTTAAATGTTCGTGTTTTGAATGATTCTTTTGGGTCGATATAAGTTATATTCGCGTGGTCGGTACCAGTACGTAAATTCCATTTTTCTGTAGATTTATTGTTCTCTTTCGGTTCGTTTACAATCGAACTCTCTAGAACATCTGGATCATTTTCCGTTTCCTCGATAATTATGTTCGGTATTTTATTTGCTTCATTTAGGTTTTCTTCGTGTTCATTATTCATTAATTTGTTTTCATTATCTGCTATAAACTCTTTTTCAATGGAATCTTTTTTTTCATTGTCCATTTGTTTAGAAGCGATTTGGAAAAATTTGTCAATTTTTTGTGTATCTGAACTTACTCTAACTAAATCTTTTGCGTACACCTTGGCCCCGTCGGTGGTTTTTTTTATTATTTCATCAACATTTGTTGCGCCTGGTAGACGGGCCTGTGAAATTGACGAATTATAAAGTATTTAGTCAACCGATTAACGAAATAAATTGTTAAAAAATGTGACGACTGTATATGTTTTAGATAGATTCTTATATGGCGCAGCGGCTATCTCTTGAGGTTTTCTCTTTTTTAAACCTGACTGTGGGGCCGCGGTTTCAAATCCCGCACGGAAATGTTTGTATAACCTATAAATAATTGTCTCTGCATTGTAATTTAGGTATGCTTAGGGTCTCAACGATACATACATTTTTAAACAAAAAAAAATTACTTATTTTAGGAAAAAACCTTACCTGCGTGTACATGACTCGAGACGAATTACAACTGAGCAGTTTACTTTCAATGCACGATTTTATTTTTTCGATGATCTGCTCCTCATATAGAAACTGAACTTCATGTTTCGTTGGATGTACATTCACATCAACATTTCTGGGATCTAAAAGTTAACTGTTTTATCAATAATGTGTAGTATTCATTTTTCTTAGTTTATGGATGTCAAACCATTACACGAGAATTTTGGCATGATGAGATGCTGGTGCGATCTCCTGCTTCAGTTTCCCTCTGTCGCTTTTTACAACACCTGCGGGATCATATGAGGTAGTAAATTCTCCTACGCCGCCACTACACGTGCCATGTGGTTGGGGTTGGCTCGGGTTGCTCGTAAACTTTGCAATTTAAGCCGAGATTATCTTCTCCGTTAACACGCCTACCATAATAAATAAATACAATTACATCGACTTACCTAGCTCAATACTGAGATAGACAAATGCGTGAGCGTTCTTCGGTAGGTACGTGCAATAAACGGAGTCCACCGCTTTGCGTATACCTGAAATAAAAATAACATTGTTAAACTTTAATAAAAATGACAATGACGTGTAGTGGTGGTGTAAGAATATTCACTATCCCATATCGCCCCGTGGGCGTTGTAAGAGGCGACAGAGGAAGACTGGCGGCAGCATCTTCCTGATAACAACTCAAAATACCCCCCCCCCCCCCACACGCGCGCGCGCGTAAGCACACACACGCAAACACACACACACACACCACACACTTTTTGAATTTTATTGAAGTTTAGCCAATTTTTTGAAAACGAAATGGTGATGTATTAAATTGGGTGCTGGAAATCGTTCGTAACAGTTATACAAAAATATGTAGATAATATAAAGATAAATTATAAAAATAATTAAATAGTTTTTATTTCTGTAATGTATGGGACAATATTTTTTAAAACTGAAGAACGAAAGCTAATGCTTTTAAGTTTTAACATAGCAAGAACAAAACGTTTTAAAATATTTTTATGTAATTTGTCTATGGCATTATAGATTATTATAATGAAGGCTATATGTAATAAATAGCCTTTAGAATAAAAAAAAAAACTTATAATATTGAAACATTGCGGCGAATATGTAGAGATTAATACTGAATAAAAGAAATCTGTATAGAAAATCGATTGAATAGGCTACGTTATTAAACTAAACAAATATTTAGTTTTTGTTTATTTCGAATAATATCGGACACGATTGAATAGGCTGTATGGTCGTTGATCATTGCCTGTTTCGAGACTTAACTTGGTAATTTGAGTTATGGAGTGTAGAATAGAAGGAGAACCATCTTATAAGGTGCGAAAATTGAAAGTGTCCTACTATATACTGAAAATAGAGGTTCCTAAACCTACCACAATAGCACTGGCGTCTGAAAAACTACGATATGAATATAGCTGTTGTAGACGAAGTGAAGTCAGCTGAATTCAAATATTTAAAAAAATTCATGACTAGAGTAGTTAGTAAAATGCCAGTATACAAAACTCCTTGTTTATTTCTCCATGTTATTCGAATTAATTTTGGCTTTTTTTTTAATTTATCCTATGCTACTGCAGTGGCACCCTAATTGGACGCGTTTTTAGGGACACTTTTCATATATAGAGATGGTCCTCCTTCTACTCTACGCTCCATACTTTGAGTTTAAGCTTGTCATGCGCATTTGTCATTGTGGTTGTTGTTTGTGGATATATTTCGTGTTGTTATTTTCGTGAATTAATTTAACTTGACTGTTATGGACATTAGGTTGTTGCGCCCACATAATGACAATAATGTGTTACTTGGGTTTTCAGAGGAATAGAACAGACACAGACGGCAGAGTCGGGAAGGGACGCCCTAGGAGAAAGTTTATCGGCCAAATTGGCGATATATTGAAAATGGGCCAAAGCAAGAGTACCTTTAACCGACGAGCGTGTATGCGTAGGTATATGGATGTGGAGGAAGCGAGAGGTGTGTCAGGATCGTGTCAAATGGAAGTCCATAGTCTCTGCCTACCCCTCTGGGTGACAGGCGTGAGTGTTTATGTTAGAACAGACAATGTACAGCCTCAGACTACTTTTCTAGATGACATTTTATTAATAATTGCAGAAAATAATTAAACAATTAGAAAAGTTTGAGTTGTATTTTATTTTATTTTCTTTAATAATAACTAAAAACGGCATCGTTTTGTGCTCT
Organism: Parnassius glacialis; assembly: GCA_033319125.1. Lineage (NCBI taxonomy): Eukaryota > Metazoa > Arthropoda > Insecta > Lepidoptera > Papilionidae > Parnassius > Parnassius glacialis. The sequence continues at coordinate 17,405,127 of JAVANC010000008.1, forward strand.
TTTCAATTTATCGAAACAATTTATCCCATGAATGATTGATTTTACTACATAACCTACAATTTTTTTTTTATAAGAGTGTGTGCAAACGATCATGCGGCTCACCTGATGGTAAGTGACTACCGCCGCCCATGAACAACCGCAACACCAGGGGAATTGCAGATGCGTTGCCGGCCTTTTAAAAAGGAGTAGGCTCTTTTCTTGAAGGTCCCTAAATCGTATCGGTCCGGAAAAATCGCTGATGGTAATTGATTGCACAAGGAAGTCGTGCGAGGAAGTAAGCATCTTCTAAATCGCACAGTGGTGGACCGTAGTTCATCCAGATGGTGTGGATGGTATCGGGAGTACTGCCGCGATATGCGTTCGTGAAATTTGGCGGCTGTGATTAATCCGAACAGTTCCTCAGAGCACTCCCCGTGGTAAATGCGAAAAAAAATGCAAAGGGATGCAACATCTTTTCGCAGCGCCAATGAATCGAGCCGATCGGAAAGGACTCGGTCGTCGACGATTCGAGCCGCTCTGCGCTGAATGCGATCAAGTGGAAGGAGCTGGCACTGGGGTGCCCCGGCCAAATAATAAAGCAAAATAAAAACAAAACCCCAGGACCTACACAAATACGATTTTTTACAAAAATAATATTTTTCGGTAGACACTTCTCAAGCCTTAAATGAGATGGTCCTCTTTACTCCCAATCATAATTTTGTGACACAAATATTGCCTGAGAATCGAACCAAACGTCCGTATTTCAGTAGTCAGCTACTCTGAGCACTCGATCACGCGTCGTACAATAAATAACAAAATAACTTACTCTGCGAGTCTACTAATCTGTGGTTAATGAACAAGAGCATGGTGCCTCTCTTGTGCGAGTAGTTGACGTTCGTAACGTACCCGTGAAGGGACATCTGCAAAGTGTCGTCTTTCAATCCTATCTCGAGTAATTCCCGTGCTATAGAATTTCCGTGAATCTGTAATCGATGATTTAATTAAATAAATAAAAAAAATCTCTTGGTGCTCGATAAAAATATTATTACCAAAAATTCAAAATTACGATAGTAAAATAGCGACGTAATCTCCATTTGGGTGACATAAATAAAGTTTACAGCTGGATAAAAGCCGTCGCTGTCGTTTTGATTCTTGATGGGTAACAGTAACGATTTTATATCATCAGATGGAATGTATGCTCGTATCGCCTTAATTACTTCCAATAAAAAATATTTTGAATTGGAATTTCAGCTCAGAAAATTGTAGTGTAGTTATATCGTGGTACCATATTTTGTCAAATTATTATTATTAAAGCCAATAGTTATAAGCAATTTTCTTTAACAAAAAATGTTACCATTTCTATTTTCAGTTAAAGATAATAAACAATTATAACGTAATTATTAATAAAATATTTCGATGCAACGGAACATACAATCCTAATATTTTCCACAACGGACGATTTGATAGCTGTCTTTATATCTGTATTTTCACCGAACTTCTTCAAAGTGAAGCCCACGTGACTGTTATGTATAGCATAACCTCCAACGACTTCCATTATATGCGCGTACTCTTCCGCGGGGCTACGCAGGGATTTTTTTCGCGCTATAACATTGTAAAACAGATCTTCGACTGTGATTTGTGTGCCATTGTTTCCCGCACTTGCTTTTATTGGTCCTTTGAGTTTGCCATTTTCATAGGAGGCCCTGAAATATTAAATTTAGCAAAATTAAAATGATGAATATTAAAGTTATATTATATCTAGTTGCAAAGTACTTACCGGTTTTGATCACAGTGACAATTTTAGAATATGTACGAAACATTTGCCAAGATATAGTGATAAAAAATGTGCATGCTACCATTAGGGCACACAAAAGTAGGTAGATTAAATAAAAATAAGTGCTTGCAGTGCTTTTATGCAGATAGTAATTACGGTATTAATGCATATTTAAGCCTTTTTTCCCCAATCGTGCATATTTCGTTTAGTAGCGGGAGGTACTTATAGGGGGCCTAGGTGACGAAGGCGTGTAGGGCGCGAGCGCAGTGGCCGAGTGAACTGACTGACCAAATTTTAAATTTTGGCCTATGACGTCAGTTGATGTAGAGATATCGTTTTCGGCGTACAAATTGATATTGGTGGATAAACGTTACAAATTTCCGCTCGAAAATTTGGAAAAACATTAATTGCATATTGTCATAAAAGCTAATGCTTAATTTTAAGAACATTTTGCTGTTTTTATAGTCTTTAATTAAAATATATAAAAATAAAAATAGCTTTTTTATGTTGCATTGTGCATATTTTGGACATATCAACAGTTTTAAGTGCATATTTGCATGCATATTTTGGAAATTTGTTAGTGCATATAATCCGATATCTAGTAATGAATAACACTGGTTTTTTGTTTTATATATATGATATTTTTTATTAAAAAGTTCAATCAATGTGCAATTCTCATAAATATCTAAATCAAAGTGTAGATGCCTGTCCAAGAGATCTCGGACAATAACCAAAGATGGCCAGGTGGGATTAGGGAACGGCGACATTATCAATTAATTTCTATCGCCGATAAGTCTCAAGGGATCTATGTAAAGAAATTATAATCGGGGAACACAGTGGATGAGGAAAAGTATACAATAAGTATACGACATTTACATAGCAGTGCCACGCTGCAGCTGAATTATGGCTGCAGCATGAACTGGTTGACTCGTCCGTGCAAGGAACAGGCTCCCACAGAATACCAACGTGAAATTGCAACATAAAAACACACACATAAACATACCACACACTTGACGTGTAACTCAGATTTTTATTACCTACTTCCGGCATCAGCGATCCACAGCCAAATCTATATTATAAACAGCTACACTACAGCTTCTTGTTTAGTGATGAGAAATAAAAACATTTTTACTATTTATTTTAATGCTGGTGTTCTAGGAGAATGTTTAAATTTTCATTTTTCCCGGTCTAGACGATCCACTCGTGCTGCGGCCATAACTCAGCTGCGGAATACCTAAACCACGTAAACATAAATATTCTAGTGCTGGTAGCCCATTAATAATAAAAAATAATTAAATATACATCATCACCGTCATCATCATCATTACAGCCCTTCACAAGTCCACTGCTGAACATAGGCCTCCCCCAAGCAATGCCACAAAGCACGGTCGTGAGCCACCTGAATCTATCGACTTCCTGCATGTCTAACCAGATCGTCACTCCATCTAGTGGGGAGCCGCCCTACACTTCGCCTATCGGTACCAGGCTGCTAATTAAATATTATATTAATAAAATGATAAAAGAGTTCATACTTGTAAGCACATTTATCTGCAGCAGTCTTTGTAAGTATTGTAAGATGCGAGATATAGCTGATACTGGCTAAAGCTTCACCTCTGAAACCATATGTACTGATTTCTTGAAGGTCCTCATATTGTTGTAGCTTGGATGTCGTGAATCGCTCGCATACTATGTCCAAATTGTCGCTCCGAATTCCACTCCCATTATCTTGAATCTGTATTATATAATAATTTAAAATTAAAAATTTTGTACAGCCGACTTCAATATAAGTTATTAAGAATAACTCAAAAACTATTGGTTTGACCCTGACCAAATTCATATGGGAACACACGAGAAGCACCAGCTTTCAAATAAAAAGGAACTCCATCCGCGGCTGGTCGTTGCTGCTGGTGATAAGAGGGCTGGTTCTTTCCTCGCTCAAAGGTTAAGTATAGCCATTCAGCGGGGAAACGCAGCCAGCGTTCTTGGCACGATACCGCGGGGAGTAGGACTATTTGATATTTAAGTTTCTAGTTTTAGTTTTTTTTAATTATTATTATTATAGTTTTTAGTATTGTAGATAAAAATAAGTATTATGTATATAAAGATTAAATGTATTTAAATAAAAAAGAATCATCGAAATTGGTTCACCCAGTAAAAAGTTATGAGATAACCACACATAAAAAAAACATACAGTCGAATTGAGTACCGTCTCCTTTTTGGAAGTCGGTAGAAAATTTAAATGTACCCCATCTCTTCCTATGGGTGTCGTAACTTTTAACAGAGAAATATTCTTTATATCAGTATAATCTAGTAGTTTAGATGGTAAGAAATAATGGCAAAAAAACTCCCCCCTCCCCCTAACATGAATTAAGTAGGGAAACTTAATTAATGTTATTCTTACACGTGGTAGAGCCATGCTGCAGCTATATTAGTATATAGTTGTAGTACGAATGGGTCGGCTCGACTAGGGAAGGACCCAAAATACCAGCGTAAAATGGCAGTTTGACACTGCTGTGTTTTATATGGTGAGTGTAGAGAACCGGAGACACTTTTACTGCAAACGAGGCATTCCATCTTAATCCTCACGGGTGACGACGCATCTGCATTTTGATTCTTTATTGAGGATAAATGTAGATGTCTATAGGTCACAGCAACCACTTACCATCAAGTGGATTGTGTGCTCGTTTGTCACCCTATCCTACAAAAAAAAAACAACACAAAAGCGATCCCTGCCACTTCTTCTTCATTCGAACCTTAACGCCGGCAGTTTTAAAGGTTTGTACCTGTTTTTCCTTTGGCTGCGCGTAAACAGTGAGGGCTATCCTCGCGTCTTCGGGCGCCTCTATAGGTCCCACAGCGGTAAGTCCCACAGCGGTAATGCCGACACGGACAGGCTCATCGACCACGTCCAAATGACTAGACTCTATGCTACAACAAATCCCATCCGCAGAGACCGTGATCTTTGGCGATTGTAACGCCTACCACACTGAATGGCTTGCTTCACGTTTAACCGATCATGCGGGAAGATCTCTTTATGAATTCGCCTTGAGATATGGTCTGACACAACTGGCAATCTGGCATCTGACACGTCTACGCGAATTCTAGATATGGAGGATCATACACTTGCCTTGTTGGACCTTCTGGCAACCTCTCATCCGTACGGATATCAGGTCTTCGTAGACGCCTCTCTCGGCTCTTTGGACCATTGTCTGATACAGAGTGTAGAGCAAATCCCATCGCGGTTGCGTTCTGCTGGCTGCCGCTGTGTATAACACTAAAGGCCGACCGATTGTCTTTTTCTGCATCCTACCCTTGGGGGTGCGTTCTAGCCGGATGATGGTATGGTTCTTCAGGAATGGAACTTTTTATTCAATCATTTGTAGTCCCCGTAGGAGGCTGATTCCAGCCGTAGTTTTTTTCATTTCATCACGCTATAATCGGGAGGGCTACCAGGCATAGGCTGACACACCGACATCCTGGAATACAAACACTAGCGCTCTTAAAAGTATGTAAAATTCCGCCTCCAGGTTATTAGAGTCATTGCCAAGGCAAAGTCAGAGCACATCGGCTGAATTAGCGAGAAATTAGCTCGCCTTCCTTCAGGTGCATGCCTATCCGTGCATTCTGGTCCCTCGCCAAGGCTGTCCAAGGGAACTTCTGTCATCCATCTCTGCACAGGGACGACTCACTGGCTTATGCTGCTAAGGAGCAAGCCGATCTTTTAGTCTCTTTTTTTGCGTCCAGCACGACTCTCGATGAGGCCAAGTGAGAGGCCTTGGCCGTTAGTTTGGACAAGATCGAAGGCCTTCAATCGGGTTTGGTACAAAGCGCTTCTTACGAAGGTTCCTTCCTATGGGCTTGCCGAGAAATTGCGCAATTGGATGACCAGTTTTCTTGCAGATCGAACATCAAGGTCGTAATACACGGTGTATCCGTGCTACAGCTACAAGCCTATTAATGCTGGTGTTCCACAAGGCTGCGTTATATCAACTACGTTGTTTCTTCTGCATATCAATGATACATTGCAAACCTGTAACATTTATTGCTATGCGAACGACAGCACTGATGATGCTTTTTACACCGGCTATGTTGAAACTCCTTTCACTGACTGTGATGTTAAAAATAACATATTGTCCATCTCGTCTAAAGCCATGAATGATGAGTGTTAGTCGTAACATGATCTTACAAATCCTTGAATTTGTTACTCCCATTCTCTCACCCATATCCTGAATAAATATATCTCCACGTCTAAATTCCCTGAAGCTTGGAAAAGCGCACAAGTGATTCCTTTCCCTATGAAGGCCCAAGCCTCACATTTTACCGACTTTCGCCCCATTTCTATTCTTTCGTTTCTATCTAAAGTCCTAGAGAAACTAGTTTTTCACAAATTATGTCAATATCTAGATAGAAATTCCCTTTTAAATCCTGTTCAATCCGGTTTCCGGTCGGGTCATAGTACGATTACAGCTCTGGTTAAAGTTACTGACGATATTCGACGAGGTATGGATAATAAACAGCTCACTGTGTTGGTATTATTAGATTTTAGCAATGCCTTCAATACCGTTGATTTCGATATCTTGTCGAGCCTGTTACGTTCCATTAATATATTTCCATCAGTAGTTGGATGGTTTCAAAGTTATCTTAGGGGTCGCCGGCAGCGTATTCGCGTTGAAGATAAATTTTCATCTTGGTGTGAACTAACAGCTGGAGTGCCTCAAGGTGGTGTGTTGTCTCCTTTACTCTTTGCTATCATCATTAATTCGATCTGTCACAAAACTTCTTCTCTCTATCACATGTATACAGACGATCTTCAAGTGTATACGCAGTCAACTCTTGAGAACCTGCCTACCGCTGTTTCTGCCATCAATGCTGACCTGGCGGCTATTAGCGAATGGAGTAAGTACTATGGGCTTGCAAGCCATTATTGTTGGTGGTGCTGGGATGATTTCAAGAGTTGACTACAATAACTTTCCCTCGGTGGTATTGAATGGTGTTGTAATACCTTACAGTAGCACCGTTAAAAATCTTGGTATCCACTTCGATACTACTTTCTCGTGGTCTCATCCATTGAAAGAAGTTAGCAGAAAGACTTTTGCTGCTATGGGTTTAATGTGGCGTTTACGTTCTTTCCTTCCCATTCCTACTAAAATTATGTTAGCACAATCTTTACTCCTCTCTATTCTCGATTATGCGGGCGCAAGCTATTTTGATGTAACTGAAGATCAACTAAACAAACTTGACCGTATTCAAAATCTGGCTATTAGGTTCATATTTGGCTTGCGCAAATATGACCATGTCTCCAAATTCCGTTTAAAGCTCAAGTGGTTACCCATTCGCCTTCGCCGGAACCTACAAATTGTTTATCTTCTGTACTGTGTATTATTCGATCCAATGACTCCTAGCTATCTGAAGGAAAACTTTAAGTTTCTTGGTCATGACAGACCGGACAGAGTTCTACGGTCAGCCGGAGAACTTATACTCGCGCCACATTCATATCGAACTAAATACTTTAAAAACTCCTTCACAGTCAAGGCCATCTGCTTATGGAATGATCTTCCTTCGCAAATTCGTCGTGCGAAAACACTAGAAAAGTTTAAGACTGACGTCAAAAATTACTACCTAACAGTGCATAAACTACTGGTCATCATTTGCAACATGTATTTTTTGTATACTGTCTGTATTTACTTATGTAATTTTTATGTATATTTGCCTATTTAATCTTATGTATGTCTATTATATTCTGAATGTATATATTAGTGTATTATTTTTTTATTATGTATCAGTTTATTTTATTTAGTATAGTATGTAAGTTTACTATAATATACCTCCCACTGTCCAATAGAACAACTTTCTCCTAATCTTAAGGTTGTCTGGAAGAGATCGCTTATTAGCGATAAAACCGCCTTATTGTACCTACCTCTTAAGTTTTACTCCTTGTAATTTGTTCTTTTTTATCGTTTTTTGTGGTGTACAATAAAGTATAAATAATAATAATACTCGTATTTCTGGGTAACACGTCGTCAAGTACCGGAATTAAATCGTGCCTGAAGGCGACACTTTCTCAAACGAAGTCTCGGTTTGAGGACGACTAAATCTAGTTCAGTTTAACCCTCAGAACCAACCCAACAACGTTAACCACTAAAAATAACACTTTGTTGTATCTACTCAATTCAGAGCACTCCCCTTGGTGCCTTAGCCAGCATCAGAATCCTCGGTGTCAACATATCGAATGATGTATAGTTTTGTGGTCACTCGGAACGGAAAGTTAAATTGCCCTGTAAAAAGCTTGGTGCGCTCAGCAGAGATTGCTCTGCGATACTTGGGGGATGCTAATTATTTTAGAGATAGATCATGAATGATTTGTTACATACTTAAATAACTGTAAATCCATCCACCTTTTAGGGAAATGGATAGAATACTCTCCCATCATTAAATGAGAAAAAAATAAAAAAAATAAAGGTATAATACAAAGGTACACACCATGTATTAAAAAGAGAACATGGTTGATAGTTATGTCAAAAGAAAGCAAAGAGAAGTTTATAAATACTAATACTTAAAGATTATATTTGCTGATGAAGAAGCCAGGAGATGGTTAAATGAAAATAATAAAAAGAACTAAATAATATCAAGTAAGTTGGAAGCGCAGAAGTCCACCTGGAAGGGGACATCAAAAGATGGTAAGGAATGGAAACAGCTTTCAAAGGCCTATGTGATACACCTTAATAATTAAATTATGTAATGTGAAATCTTACAATCCTTTATTTTAAGCGATAATGGATATCCATAATTAACAGACTATATAAACAATATTAATTTGCAATACAAGAATATTATACATACCTGTAAGTACTTTAAGCCTCCAGCTTTTACAGTAATTATAATATTTGTAGCATGAGCATCTAAGCTGAAATATTAAAAATAGTTTAAATATTAATACACATTATATAGGTCATAAAAATCACAAGAAATAGGTAAAAAATTTTGTTTGTAAAATTAATAAATGAGTTTAATATAATTAATATTTTTATTTAATTTTTCTCTTGAAAAAAAAATAGTCTCTTCTGTAAAAGATGAAAACTTGTCTCAGTTGATATTTAAAACATGTGTACAAAATATAAATTGCAAGAAGTATGTTTAGTTTGCAGATAAAGTCAATTTCTTTTGAAGCTTGGTATTTCCATGTGTTAAGGAGAAAGGAATAAAAAATCTTATATTATCCAATTAATGGCATGACATAAAATACTAGACAGGCAACAGGCAACAGCGTCAAAGGTGTGAAACCCGGTCTGAAATTGCTGTATGCCAAGCGTTAGGATTAACACAGAAGAGACCCACATCAAGCAGTGGAGTTTTATAGACTGATGATTAAAGATAGTTGCAGTTCATAGAAAGGCGATGTGAAGCAGCATCAAATGTGCGAGACCTTTGGTGACCATTACTAGTGGGAGATAACATGTCGCATAATCGGAATTTCTCCTAAATCATAAAGATGTTTTACATACATTAACTGCACAAGGACAATCTCCAGACCCAGGACAATAATTTATAGGTGTACAATACTTGTTACAAACAAATACAGTGTAAATATGAATACAAACACTTATTCCATTTCATTCAAGCCCATGGATCAACAGTGCAGCAACCAAAAGCTTAGCCACTGTGTTATTAAGATGTCAATAATAAAACTTTAATGGTGTATGCATGTTGTGCTTTCCCAACAATTTTAAAAACTCTCGACCAGACATAGCTTCTGAGCCTCCTTAGTTTAGTTTAGTCTATTTTCCACAATTTCACATCTAAGCACATATTTTGCATTTCGGCAGGGATATTATGATTCTTCGAACCATGAAATCTCACCGAATAAGTTCAACAGTCTTCTAATGTTGCGAACATATTTGGGAAGTGATCCCGGTGTACTGAGATATTTAGCCCTGTATGCAGTGACCTCTGGACATGCCATCAACACATAGGCCGCGGTTTCCACCTCCCCAAAACATGCCCTGTACAGGGGACTATCTATAACACCTACTGCTGTACAGTCATGACTCTCTGAGCATCTAAGATGACTGAGAATTTATTATGAATTGCTCTACATCCTCCATAGCCTTCCTTGCTAAGCTGTTCAGTCTACAGCTTACTATGTTTCTTTCTTGCGTGATCAATGTATCACTGTGTATACAACCTTGAATATTATGTGCCGGCATAGCCAATACTGCACTACATATCATAAGTCTACTGCTGAACTTATGCCTCCTTCCTACATTAGCACAAAGTACAGTCCTGAGCCACCCGTATCCATCAACTGCCTGCATGTTTCATCAAGGTGTGACTCATCTATCAAGGGGTCACCCAACAGTTCAACCACCAATCAACACGCAACAGATCACTGCATCTGTTGCATATGTACCCACAGTGCACAGCTCATACAGAAATAACATTTTTTTAAGGTGGAGAAGTTCTTATGGATACCTTCTGCTGCTGAGGCAACAAAAAAGTCATGTCTGACTTCTACCGGCAAAAAACTACAGTGGTCACCATCACCATATGAGGTGTTCTGGAGCCACAGGTCAAAATCCACAGGTCACATTGCAATCAGAGCAACATTAGCATTGTACAACTGCAGCTTTGCATTATGCCCACTGTCTATTGCTCAAATCTAGTAATTTATAGACAATGTTTTCCCAAACACTGGCGAACAGACTATCTCAGAATTACAGAACACTTGTATGTTATTATATTATGTATGTCCAAACATAGTGAAAACACAGACTCCTTCAATACTTATCGTAATAACAAAACTATGTTTAATAAACATTTGTTCATATGAACTACAAATATTTACTACAGTATTCAGATTTGAACTTGCACATTTGGCCCTGCAGCATACAAGCCAAGCAACAAGTGGTATAAATATAATTTAAAATTTTGTACAACCAACTTCAATATAAATTATTACGAATAATTCAAAAACTATTAGTCAGACCTTGATCAAATTTATATAGGACCACATGAGAAGCACCAGCTATGAAAAAACACAGTCGAATTGAATACCTCCTCCTTTTAGAAGTCGATATAAAAAGATGACTTTCACTTTGTATTATTTACTGTAATCTTTATTGAATAAAAATGATTCTATTCAAGCATGCTAACCACTATACTATACAGTAGTACATAAATGACTTATGAATGTTGTTAAATGAATGCTATCTTGCTATCATTTATTTAATCCAAAATTGTAACAATATAATTGTTAAAATATAGTCTTACCTATTTTCTATCAATTCTTTAAGAGCATTGGCTGGTCTTTGAATTATTTCACCAGCTGCTATACGATTTACAACTTCTTCATCCAATTTTCTAATAACTCCTGGTTCCCCCATGTTTTGTAAAGAATATAAAATAACAATTTATGGCATAAAGTCACTTTCTAATTCTTGTAATTTTTAGTAGATTGTGAATTTATGTTTATGAACTTAAACCAAACCAGAGCAGAGTATAGCAGATCATATGTACATAAGCTGCATAGCTAACATAAGAATTTAGAGAATTTTGGGCAATTTTAGAGTTGATTTAGAATCACAGCTGTTTGTAGGAAATGATTTATGCACATAGAACTGTTATTATACTATTATTTACTTTTTGATTTATAGTCATACATATGTAATGTACATAGAAATTATTTTAGATTGCTAGCTATTAAATAGTAATTTATGAGAATCTCAGTACGTAAATCTCAGATATCTCATTCTCCGTTTTTGTTTTTGTTTCGTACAGTTTCGCGTTCCCGCTATTCCCGCTGTTCGTGTTTTATTTTACTTTTTTTCAATCTGGCTTTTCGGCTCTGGGTTCTAGTCTTTCTGAGTAGCTATGAGCATTATAACCAGGGCTGCCAATGCCAATGTATGTAATTCCCCAAAAATCAGAATAACATTCCCCAAATTTGGGGATAAAAATCTGCTAATTCCCCACAAATTCCCCTCAATATTTTAAGCAATGAAACAAGTCTCAACTATTTAAATAATATTTATTTTTTAACCTTTTTTTATACGTTTTATGCAAGCATTTTACTCGAAGGATTATTAAACCTGGCACTGCCGCCCAATTTTTTATCCCCTCTCGTGTTGCCATTAAAGATACTACAGTATCTATATTCGGCAGATTGCGGTTTTCTGTTTTTAAATATCGAAGCGCACTAAATGTTCTTTCGACCGATGCGTTTGAAAATGGCAGTATGAAAGACGTAACATTTTTTTGTTTGGGAACATGTATTCTCCCGCAGCATTTTTAAGGCGAAATACTTTACCCTAGTAACTTTCGTTCAATTTGTGAAGAAGGGATGTTTCTGATTGAAATAAGATATTGAATTTTGTTACCAGTGTAAGTACCTACATAAGACATGAATACCAAATATACCACAGTGAATTGGTTGTTCATTGTAATCAGCATTTCTTCGGTAGTCTTCGACAGATCTAAGAAAACTGTTTTGTCAAGTAGGCTTTTAATGGAATATACTGCTACTGATAAAAAATTAAACTGAACCATAAACTATATAAGTTCATGAAAATTCTGTATTAATATTTACAATAGCCACCAGGTGTCGCCGAAGTATTTTTAATGAATTTGGAATAAACACGAAATCTGTAGAAAGAAATATATAAACCCTAAAAACATTATAAGATACACAAAACAATTTTACGGTTGGTGAAAGAATAAAGATGCCAAAATTTTAATTTGGCGCAATGAAGAGTATTGAGTCTTCCGTTATCCATAAGTAACTAAACTGAAAATAATTTTAAAATGTTCGGAATTCTCGCAAAAGTAGTTAAGTGGTAAGATGTTAAAATCCCCGCATTTTCCCCGCATAATGCCAGTCCCCAATAAATCCCCAATCAACTTGAGATTCCCCGCAGTTTGGGGAATTCCCCACAAATCGGCAACACTGATTATAACGTATAGACAGTTATGGAAACGTCTATATACTTTATAACGTATAGATAGTTATACATAACGCTCATAACTATCTATTTCTTATAACGATTCGCAACGCACAGAGTACCTTTGAACCGCAACGCTGCAACGTGATAGTTATACATAACGCTCATAACTGTCTATTTCATAAAACGATCCGCAACGCACAGAGTACCTTTGAACCGCAACGCTGCAACGTTGCGTTGGTTTGGAATCGTGATTCGTGATATTAAAACATCACGCACTCGCTGCCGTACATAAACAAATGTTATGCCGTGTAAGATAAGAACGAAACTGCAGCGGAGCTCATATTGAAACGTGTAGGTGAGCGAAGCGAAATTCGAGAAATATGTTTATTTCTTTCTTTTTCATATAGATACTTGTATAACTATTTCAAATTGTCAATGTCTTTTTTAATAAAACAATTTTAAACCTCGTGCTGTTTATTATAAAATTCTACAGAGTAAATACGGGTTCTTACCATATATTGAAAAATAACACGTGTGCCCCAAAATGTAAGAATTAAACTGCATTAATAGCCTTGACCTTGTTAAGACGAAATATTATTATTTATCTTCTGTCCTTCAACTTTTGAACTTGAGATTTTATATTAATTAGATTTCGGAGGAACAACTGCAATAATAAATTTTGGGTGTAATATTATTATTTAAAAACTGCTTTATTTGCTAATTCCAAGTTTATTTCGAAGCATAAAGCACGCATAGTGACACTAGTGTTCATAAAAGAAGTCTAAAAATGAACAAAAAGCTTTGTAAATATTTATTTGATTTCGTGATTGTAAATATAGATATAGCTTCGTTTTAGGCTGTAATATAACAAAGAAACAAAGTCGCGACAAAACACTGTGATTTGTGGGAGTTTTTCGAAAAAAAACTGATAATTTAAATAAAAAAGCGCGTTGTAATATTTGTAAAAACGAATTTAGTTTTCAGACGACTTCAGGTTATCTGAAGTTACATTTACGGCAGCGATATATAGAAGCGTACACACAAGTTTCATTAGAACAGGAAACGATTGCTAGATCTTCGAGACCTGTGAAACTTTGGGTATCCTTGCCTTGTACTAATTTAAAAGGCAACTTTTGAGCCAGCCTTCGATGTCAAATCTAACCTTCGTGATGCAATCAGCTGTACTGTACCACAGTCTCAACACAAATAAGGAAAAATGGATGCCTTAATTCCTAGAAAGATGTCAAAAGATCAAAAGTACGAAACAAAATTCATTTCAGCAACTAAATTAGTATTTACTTGATTGATTTTGATGATAACTGTGACGGTATATTTTTAAGTTTGCCGTTACATGGAAAATAGACAGTTATGAATATAGATAGTTATGATAACGTTATCCGTTGTACCATAACGATAACGTTACGTTATTTAGAAAAGACATAATGACACACCGCTATTTCTGAGCATGAAGTTACAAATTTTACAATGTATAATTATCTTTAAAAGTCAGAAATGTCACGAACGATCTTTCACATTGATTCACAAAGAGTATGGAGTGTAGAGTACAAGGAGAACCATCTTATAAGGGGCGAAAGTTTAAAAAGTGTCCTACTATTTACTGAAAATAGCGGTTCCAAAACCTACAACAATAGCACTGGCGTCTGAAAAACTACGATATGAAGATAGCTGTTGTGAAAGGAATGAAGTCAGCTGAATTCAAATATTTAAAAAATTTCATGACTAGAGTAGTTAGTAAAATGCCAGTATACAAAATCTCAACTATTTACGTAGTACAAAACCAAGCGGATTGGTCTAATTACTTTCGGCGCTTTTTTTTAAATTTATCCTTTGCTACTGCAGCGCCACCCTTATTGGACACGTTTTTAGGGACACTTTTCATATATAGAGATGGTCCTCCTTCTCTCTACACTCCATAACAAAGAGTAAAATCTATTAATCAGTCTGTGACAAAGATTTTGTCACTCTTTGGAGTTTGTTTACGTTTGCACTATTGATTAATATCATAGATAAATATATATGTAGCAAGCTAATTAATATCACGTTGTTTTCTTTTTTATATATCTTGAACATCAGAATATAATAATAATAATGGTCACAAGAATTTTTCATCAGGTAATATACTTTGAAGTTTGTGAAAGTTAATATCTTGAATGGAATTAATGAGGAGTAATCTATTCAAACCAAATTGACAACATTGAAAAACCAGATGTTTTAGGACTCCTTTCGGGTCACCACAATATTAACAATTTGAATTTTCTTTCATTCCCAAACGATGCAGGTGGGCGCCTACACTGCTATGCCCAAATCTCATTCGGTTTACAGCCATAATGAATTTTTGTTGAATTTACAGCAGCTGCTGCACTTCACCGACGTACAACGTCCATGGTTGCCGCGTAAAAAATGAACGTTCCTTGGCGGATCGGCTGCCGCGCGCGGTTGTCTCTCTGTAGTTAAATGGGTCACACCAACATGTTCTAATTTGACAATAAAACCTATATAGCTTTAAAGCTATGTTTATGAAAATAACAATAGTTTTTGTTTCATCCAAAGTGGTGCAGAAATACGAAAGTTATAACTTTTTGAAGATCCGCAATATTTTATAATTTTTACCCGCTCGTTCTCTGTGACGTGACGTTGCAATCCGAGAGAGCGAACGTGCAGTAGGAACTTGCTAAGTTCAGTACTAACCGCGCGCTCGGAAGTATACGGTCGTTTACCTACATATTATATCGAATGTCAGAGTTAATGTCCGGTTGACTGTATTCAAAGACATTTAAGTAGTAGTAGTAATAGACCGGACATCAGCAGCAAAATTGTCGTCTGTAACTTATGTCCTATAGGATATATCTCCGTTAGTCTTAGTGACATCGTCATAAAGTCAAGACGCATACTTTTCATATCTTTAAAAAATATTTTTATAGAAAATATGCCCGGTTGTGCATTAAGATATTGTAAGTCACGATATGGAGCAAAAAATGAACGTGATTTTGGTTTTTTATCGTAAGTATAACGTATATTTACCGAATAATATTTAAATTTTATTATTTCTAGTAGATTTTTCTAGAAAATTTATTTTTATTGTACTAAGCGCCCTCTGTTATCCTGTAGCGTCACTATTTATTTAAAGTTAGTGATTGACGACGTTTATCGATTGGGGTTATCGATAAAAATATTATACAGAATGACGATTTAATCATTTACAATATTTAAGGAGGTAAAACAGTCAAAGATACTGTACCCATACCAACAAAAATGAGTAGCATATACCAACTATGCTAAGTGGCCTACTTTATGTCGAAGGGTGGGAAAATTTTTTTAGGCATGATCATGAGATTTTCTGTGTTGCTTATGAACATGCTGAGGATACTTGCTGTGTTGATGTTTAGCAATACAGCAAGTCTTCTCTTTTACATACCGTGCGTCATTGTCCGGTGGTATTCAAGGACAAAATCATTATAAATCCTGGCTTACAGTGATAGGAGAGTGCTATAGGCTTGTGGCATTAAAAAAAATTGTACTGTTAAAGATATTAGATACAAGAAGTTGTAGGTTAAGCTTGAGTTAGGAAATAAGGTAAAAACTTAATATAACAATTTTTATTGATGTGGGTATTGTCTTTTAAGTAGTGCAGCTGATGAAATTGACAAAATAATGTAAAAAGAGAGGAAGACGTCTCCATACATTCTTGGGCCCAAGTGTTAACAAGATGAAAGTACCATTTGAAAGCGTATATATAAACAAATAATAGCCGAAAAGATATGTCAATCTAGAAGTTGAGTTATTGTAGAATAAGTAAAATAGAGATTATCTATTACCTACACTGTAACAGGTGATTTTTCACTGTTATTACATTGTAACAGGTTATTTTTCACTATAATTACTTAAAGATATAAAAGCAGGATCAGTATAAAATAGAGGCATAAAAAGTTAAAGTGATTTTTTTCGTGTGATGGAAGTCATGATAAATAGATTTATACAATGAAACAATCATTTTACTCCCTTTTATTATATTTTAAAGTATTTCAAGCTTAGTAACCTTCAACAACATTATCGATACTTTGGTATCGAAAGGGTAACATTCCTAAAACAGTCAAATGTCACCTTTGTAGAACGCTCCATAGAGTATGGTAATATTTAGAAAGGACCCTCAGAACCTAAGAGTATATATATGATAACAACGTTTAGTCAGAAACATAGTTAAGAGTGCTCAGAACAATTATTTTTTAAATGTTATTTATATGAATTATAAAACTAATACTTTATTAGAATTAGTTTCATTACTAAATTACGCTTCTCTAAATTAACAGAATTTACTTTAAATGACGAGTTTCCGTCGTTACGTCCTACGCGTCGCGTTTACGTCACATACTTTAGTGTTATTTCCTTCGCCGCGTGAGTGTAAGAGGCAACTACAAATTTATAAAATATTAAGTGGGTACAATAGAAATTTTTGTTAGTTTTTATATAAAGGGTTAGTAATTACACTGTCTTTAAAAGTTAATTCCTTATATTTTGCTTCGTAACAATTTTATATACTTTATAAAATTTCCATTTCAAATACTGTGTCGTTCAAGTATCACTATATTTAATAGACAGAATTAACTGAAAATTAAATACAAGGTGTGAATGATCACTATAAATCTTGTGTAATTAACACAAATTTTCATATTCCACAAAGTTTTAAAATTACGTTTTATGTTATAATTTCGATATAATATAATGAACATTATGGCGAAGTTGTTTTCAACAATAATTAAAAATTTTGTTCAACCAACTTCAATATAAATTATTAAGAATTAAATGAATTGTTAACTTGTTAATTGTTTAATTGGTAATGAATTATTAACAATATTAGACAGACCTTGATCAAATTTATATGGAACCACATGTGAAACACCAACTTTCAAATAAAAAAGAATCAATGAAATCAGTTCACCCAGAAGGAAGTTATGAGGTAACACACATAAAAAAAACATAAGAGTCGACTTGAGTACCTCCTCCTGTTTGAAGTCAGTAGAAAAATGGCGTTGGTCAAAGATTTCATAATAAAGTATATACCTATGATTAATTTTTTTTTTGAGGCTCTTACTGAGTATATCAATATAATCTTTGTATATAAAAATTACGTGTCACATTGTTTGTCCGCGATGAACTCCTAAACTACTGAACTGATATGATAGTTTTTATCCCGATAAGTGACCCTCAATATTTTTTATTACGAATTTAATAATTTTTATAGGACACAGGATCATCGGAGAGGGCCGAACAACGTCTGCCTGGCCAGCTAGTAATATTATATATTTCTTTTCTTTATGAAAATTGAGTGTTTCTATATCTTTGTTTCTTTCTTCATAGTATTTATTTGATTTTAACATTTGACGATTCGTTAGATTTGCTTTAGTTGTAGAAGTGACATAATATGTTCTTTTTTTCTTTTCAGTGGAATTGTTTGGTTTTGTTATTTATTACTGTTCTAACCATTGAACTTGTTTACGCAATTTTTGTTTAATAAATTGTTTGATGTTTGATGACTTTTTTTGACTCACAAAAATATTGTTTCAAGTAATAAAATTAATCCCTCCCTCTCCTTACAGTTTCCTTCCACTGCTGGTCATGGGCCATGGAAATAAAGGGGAGCACAGAATTTTGCTGCCACAAATATCACCCACCTTTGCAACCCTGCCCTAAACATCGCACGGAGTATCCGCATTTCACCGAGATTAAATTTAGAAAAAATGTTTGCCTTTTTCCTCCAACTTTTTTTTCTTATCACTATTACAACAAACACCGTGACATCCTAAAAAAAACCCACTGAACATAGGCCTCCACTATATACCCTCATAGAGGGTATACTTGTCATAGTTGCCACGTTCTGTTCCACGGTACACGTACCTTGTTACTGTTACACAGTATCAAGGTACGTGTACCGTGGAACTGAACAGTGCATCAGTCTCCTCTTACGAAACCCACGGAATGATATGAATATTCATACACCGCCACTACACAGTAATTGGTAATTTCTCGAAACATTTCATTTATCGACAAATCGTCTTGCAATCGTCTTTACTCTAGCGCTCACTTGACCTTCATACAAATAATTCGATATTTTAATTGTTAATATTTTTTAAATTTTTGGATTAGAACATAGTAATGACTCTAAGTTATATTTACCATCTTTAAAAAAAATTGTCTTTGGCCTGACCTACTATACTCTTAGGCTTGACCATAGTTCTGACTAAGTATGTCCAAAAAATGTCAAGTTCTAAGAGGTTAAGCGTCACCTACTGGGGAATAGCTAAAATGTTGTCTTAATAAATGATAGTGTAGTTTTGCTATTTTTAGCTAGAGGGCGTCACACACGCACGAGCTTAAAGTTTTTGTATAGAAATTTCTCCAATGCCCGCTCTATAGTATATATATATTTAAATCTCTTTGACTGTATTAGATGACATAATGGGTGAATTTTCAAAATAGCATATTTTTGGTGTGATTCGATAATTTCACTCAAAATAATATTACGCATTATATAAAACATATCTCAAAATGTTCTTTATACATTTATTAATAATTAGTAGGTAATAAAATAACAAAATAACTATACTAAAATATAAAAAACTTAAAAATAGTGTTGCGGAAATCATTTACCTCTTCGTTATTTTCATTACCATGTTCATTAATTTTACAAAAACTCGTATTCTTTGTCTAAATTTCGCTGGATTTAATGCCTTATGTACTATTTTAAGTCTAAACTGAATATTTATTACTTTTCTGATATCGTGATTTACCCCTGGCATTGTTATTTAACCATTTAAAAATGTGTCACAAGAAAATTATCATTCATTTCCGCGATTTTTGTTTCAAAAAGTTTGTTCAACGAAATTATTAGAATACAGTAAACGAACGAATTTCGAATAACTAGCCTCGCCTATAGATGTGCCAACTCGGAGAAATTACAACTCGAGTTAACTCGAGTTAAAATTCACGCAACTCGAGTTTAAGCTCGAGTTACGGAACTCGAATTAGTAGTCCGAAACAGAGTAAATGATTTGTAACAAATTATTTTCTTACCGACTTCAAAAAGGATACGGTGCTCTATTCGGTATGTTTTTCTTTCTCCTTTTTTTGTGTGTTTTTTTCTGGCTGAACCAAATTCGATGATTCTTTTTTTTTTTGAAAGCTGGTGCTTTCCATGTGGTTCCATATAAATTTGATCAAGGTCTGACTAATAATTTTTGAGTTCTTCTTAGTAATTTATATTGAAGTCGGTTGTACAAAATTTTTAATTTAAAATTATTTATAAATTTGTTTTTCTAAATAGCTCTTTGGCGGGTTGGGATAACCATAATTACCAAACTTATTATGTAGAATTGAAATAAAAAGGTATGTTTAGTATGTATCACATACTTATGTATATTTGATTTTAATCTTAGTCATAGTAAGTACTTGTATTTAACAACAAAACTAGCTATGTAGCAGTCTTCACGAAACAATATTAGTCTAGTTTTAAAATATAGGTACATAAAGTATTAATATTTTAACTATCACAGTCAAAATATTCTTAAATAAATTAAATAAAATTGAAAATTAAAATATTTATTGTAAGTTAAGTGTTACAATTGGTGTTAATTTAAAATATGGTGTATCTTACAAGTGAACAACAAATTGTTTTGGTTGTGGCTAAATACTTTTTAAAACACAAAACGCGCACACACGAACGAGAACGAAAGGCGCTCTTACTTTTTTGATTGCTCACTTGATCTGTTCATGTACAGCAGTCCAAACTCGAGTTAGGGAGATCCAACTCGAGTTAACTCGAGTTAAGCGCAACTCGAGTTAACTCGAGTCAGTAACTCGAGTTGACCCATCACTAGCCTCGCCCGTCTCCTCAGTCGTCGCTAAGATTTGTGCTAGTATCCACGTATTAATAGTAAAATTTCGTTTTAAAGTGATTTTATTTTAGTTTGTCAGCAATTGTCGTCATTAAACGATTGAATATATTGTTGGTAAGTCTATTTTCTTTATAAAATGATAAATGAGAATGGATAACATTTAAAGTGTATTAAACGAAGAAAATTGTTATATTACAATTTTTCGATCGGTTGGGCAGGTTTGAACGTGTTCTATATTGTTTCATCATTTATCGCAACATCATTAATCGTGTAATTCTAGATGAGATGAATGTTTCCTATTGAGGAAAATGACATTTTTGTTACGTTTAATGATGGCTCATGGAGGTTAATGATTTAGGATCTATAAGTTGAGCATATGAAAACTAATGTAATTAGAATCCTATAAAATTTATAATTGTACAATAGAAAACAGGTACGTAAATTTACATTTTAAAACTTTTTTATTTTAATTTTTCTCTATTTCATTACGCAGATACAGCCATGGCTAAAACGAAACCAGAGCGTTTGGCCCAGCAAAGGCTATGCAAAAGACGCAAGTATATAGAAATAAAAAATGATCCCAAATTATATGCTTTAGAAAAATAAAAACAACGTGCCAAATACCAAAAACGTAAAGAAGAAAAGAAGCAGACATCTATCACTGAAAAAAGCCTACGTGAACAGAGACAATTGCGTAAAAAGTGGAAGGAAAATTCTAAGAAATATAGACAGCGCAAAAAAGAACTTACGTCTTCAGAGTTTCCAAATGTAGTTAATGTTCAAGCTGATGAAACTTCTGAAGACCTTACCAATTCTACAGAAGATCCTATCGGTTTATTTACGAAAAAAGATATGCAAACAGCAGAAAAGAAGGTTCGTTATCGGGAATTAAGGAAAAGAATTCAATTAATGAACATTATAAAAAACTTGCGGAAAATTAACAGAAAACAAAGAATGACAATTTTCAGGTTAAAAGCAACTTTCAAGAGTGATTTATCAAATACCCAGAATGTGGATCACCGCCAAGAGGTGATTAAACAGAAGACGTGTATAAATAATGGTCTTAGTGTTACTTTCAATTTAAATTCCAGAAAGAACACTAAGTTCCGCTTGTTTCGTCAACAAGTGATAATAGAATCTATCGAAAAATTTTACAACAATGACGATGTAACTACTATATCTCCTGGCAAGAAAGAATTTATAACTAAAAACAAGAGGAGAATGCAGAAACGCTACCTTACAGCTCCTTTGAAAGTTTTACACAAAAAATTACTGTCAGAGACAAATTTAAAAGTGAGTTATTCATATTTTACGAAGCACCGTCCGTTTTGGGTACTTCCTCCTAAACCTTTAGACAGAGACACATGTTTGTGTTCTCAACATACAAATATAGAATTATTAATTAAAGCTTTGTATAATGCATCTATCATATGGGAAAAAAACTCGCATGAATTAATCTCAAATTTATGTTGTGAACCGAGGAACATAAAATGTTTACTAAGAGAATGTATTTCTTGTCAGAACAAGAATATTAACTACAAAGAGTTTTCGAATGACTCTAATTTGATTTTTTTAAGTGGAAGAAAGAAACCAAAGAGATAGTGACGAAAAAGGGCCTTAAAAAGAATCAAATAGTAACGGTAAAGAAAATAATAATTACACAACCACTAACAGCAATAAAAGAATTAGAAGCTTTGATAGATCCCTTTTTTAAGCATATTTACAATATCGAAGTCCAATATACTACAATTAAGAACTTGAAGGAAAATTTAACAGTATCTGAAGCTGTTATTCACGTAGACTTTTCAGAAAACTACGCTTTAAAATATGCTGAGGAAGTCCAATCGATTCGTTTTGGAGGAAGCAGACAACAAGTTACTTTGCATACCTCAATTATTTACACTCATAATTTCTCTTTAGGGATATGTCGACCAATATCTGAATGCACTATTAGTAGTTGTAATCGTCATGATGTGGCTGCTATTTGGGCACATTTAATTCCTCTTATAAAACAAACTTTGGAAATTAATCCCTTTATTACAACAATACATTTCTTGTCGGACTCACCCATATCACAGTACCGAAACAAATTCATGTTTTATGTAATATCACAGATTCGGAATGATTTTGAATACATATCTAAAATTACTTGGAATTATACAGAGGCGTTGAGAGGTGTTGCCAGTGATGACTTACGGAACTGAGACGTGGTCTTTCACTGCTGGCCGTATGAGGAAGCTCAAGGTCGCTCAGCGAGCTATGGAGAGGGCTATGCTCGGAGTTTCTCTGCGTGATAAACTTAGGAATAAGGATATCCGCAGTAGAACCAGAGTAACCGACATAGCCCAACGGATTAGTAAGCTGAAGTGGCAGTGGGCCGGCCATATAGCTCGAAGAACCGACAACCGATGGAGAAGAAAGGTTCTCGAGTGGCAGCCTCGTACCGGTAGGCGAAGTGTAGGGCGTCCCCCCACAAGATGGAGTGACGACCTGGTAAGACATGCAGGAAGTCGATGGATGCAGGTGGCTCGGGACCGTGCTTTGTGGCATTCCTTGGGGGAGGCCTATGTTCAGCAGTGGACTTGTGAAGGGCTGTAATGATGAATGATAATGATGATACAGAGGCGGGGCATGAAAAGGGTGCTCCTGACGGCTTAGGAGCAGTTTTAAAGAGAACTGCCGACAAAATGGTTCGTTACGGACGAGATATTGGTGATTTTGATTCGTTTTGTTAAGTTTTAAAAGACAACGTTGAAAATATAGTTATCATAACAGTGAAGGAAGATTCTATAAAAGAAAGAGAAACTCTACTCCCAAAAAGTCTTAAGGCTTTCAGATGAACCCTTTCCGTTCACCAAGTCGTTTGGGATTCGTTCTCTACAAAACTTACTTTGAGAAAAGTAAGCTGTTTCTTGTGTGGTTTTGATGAGGTTTGCATACATGGCAAACACCTTGGTTTCTATGACATTACACAAAACAGTAGAAATACTAAAAATAATTATAATGAATCGGAAAATTTAACGATATTAACTGCAACTACATGCAAAAGAAATGTTAACGAAAATAAAAGAATTGTCGTATTAAAAGAGATAACTTTTAAAGATCAAAACGAAATAAATGTGCATTATTTGAACCAAACATCTAAATCTAAATCCACAGTATTTCTATAAATAAATCGATATAATAATTTGAAAAAAATGTTTCATAATGTTACTGAATTTTGATGAAGGCTGATTATTTTGTGATTATAGTATTTTTCATTTAGTTAATAATAGTAAATAAATTAAAGATTTTTGTGATATTATTGTTATTTTCGTGTTAGCATTTAAAAATTGCACCGACTCCAATTAAATTGTTTACTTAGAGGCTTGTTGTTTTTTGTTAAATAAAATCAAAGATTTTTTATTGCAAATTACATGTTAGCGCTTAGAAAAGAAACCAAAGCTGATTATTTATTAAATATTTAAATGTCCTATATTTAAAAACAATCAAAGTTTCATATATGTTGCTTTGTCTCAATTAAAATTCAATAGAGAACTAATTGTAAGAAAGGTGTTTTATTTGCATCATTGACTTCTACACCCTATCATTGACTTCAACTGACTTTATCATTAAGATATACACACCATCATTAACTTCAATGCGATATTTATATTTTACAGCTTTTTTTTTGTGAATGCACTATATTTACCTTAATTTAAATATACAGAACTGTCGGTTTTTCAAAAACCATTGTAATTTATTTGCTTGTCTTAAGTTATTCAACTAAAAAGAAAAATCACACAAAAACCGTCAAATTAAATCATAAAATGAAAATCCACCCTAATACTTATAATAAATCCAACGACTATATAATAATTTTGAACTAATAATTTATGAATAATCTAATCTAATCCAATGTAATCAATATTATTTCAGATGAATAATTTAATCTAATAATCTAATCTATTATTATGAATAATGTAATCAATGAACTATTAATAATATTTGACATTTGTATGCCCATGAGCATTCAACTCGGCTGGGCAGCGTTCGGGAAACTACGACACATC
The DNA here is from genome assembly GCA_033319125.1 of Parnassius glacialis. Classification (NCBI taxonomy): domain Eukaryota; kingdom Metazoa; phylum Arthropoda; class Insecta; order Lepidoptera; family Papilionidae; genus Parnassius; species Parnassius glacialis. Next base: position 17,429,779 of record JAVANC010000008.1, read on the forward strand.
TTCTCGTTAGATATACCTCAAAACCTGAATATGAAATTGTACAACCAGTGCGTGTTGCCAGGGATGACTTATGGATTTAAGACGTGGTCCTTCACTGCTGGCCGCAAGAGGAAGCTCAAGGTCGCACAGCTTGCTATGGAGAGGGCTATGCTCGGGATTTCTCTGCGTGATAAATTTAGAAATAAGGATATCCGCAGTAGAACCAGAGTAACCGACATAGCCCAACGGATTAGTAAGCTGAAGTGGCAGTGGGCCGGCCATATAGCTCGAAGAACAACAACCGATGGGGAAGAAAGGTTCTCGAGTGGCAGCCCCGTACCGGTAGGCGAAATGTAGGGCGACCCCCCACTAGATGGAGTGACGACCTGGTAAGACATGCAGTAAGTCGATGGATGTAGGTGGCTCAGGACCGTACTTTATGGTATTCCTTGGGGGAGGCCTATGTTCAGCAATGGACTTATGAAGGGCTGTAATGAAGATGATGATGATGATCATGATGCCCATGAGGCTGATCACAGACTGAACTTTATTTGTGTTTAAGAGGCGTATTACAAAAAAACGCGAAATTACAAGGTTTCCTCGTTGAAATTTTATGTTTATCGTTCATTTCTTGAAATAACAATTACTTGGTAAAAATAGTTCGTTTTCTCTCCTCAAATAAGCTCGGAATGGATTTTAGATAACTTATTTATTTAATCAGTAATAATCATTCTCCCGATACATGTTTAGGCAAAAACTCTCGAAGACATGATTTGGGAGCTCTAATTTGTAGATTCTATTGAATATCGACCATCAAAAAAAATATTTTTATCTCCCAAATATCCTACACTGTAATAATAATGGAATACATTTTCGTTATATGCTTTTCACACTAGGAAAAAAAATTCGACATAATTCAAAAAACGACCAAAAAAGCTTCGATGCAAGCCTCAATATTTCCGAAGTTCTACATCACATAGACGTAAAATTTATACCAAAATAATCATCAACATTTGCTTAAACTATGCTATTATTTTTACTTTTAAAATCGTTACTATTATATTATAATTAATTAAATAAAAGTACTATATATTTAACTGCGCCGGCCATCTGAGATCATTAACGCGCAAGCGCTTGCCGAGGGTGGACCTGCGTGAGTTTATTTCGGGCGCTGCATGGTTTCGATACTACCGTAGTGTGCGTCGATTGCCTGCATACTAGAACATTGTCAACTACGACCGCAATTTTTGATCGCTGGGTTTAAAACTATTTTAAATATTTAAATAAAACTAATTTTACGGATTTTATCGCGTAAACAGAATTAATTTAGTTTTGTTAAAGTTCAGATCTAAATTATGTAATTCTAACCAGTCGTGTATTTTAGTGAGTGATGTATTTAATTTTTCGTTTAATTCACAATTGTCTGTAGATGACAGCAAGATAGATACATCGTCATCAAAGATAATACTTTCTTCTTGTAATTGTTGTAGGAGGTTGTTTATATATATTAGAAATAGAAAACAACTTATTTTGATGTTGTTTTGTTATTCCCATTCGATGTAAGTTAAATGTCCATTTTTAATCACAAGAAAAGATTTTAATAATTTATTCCAGCTTCTCAATTTGCCCAAAAAATTATTTATTTATTTATTAAATGTTTATGTGCTACACCTTAATCTAAGGGTTGCAATGGCCAGACTTAATGCCTTATAGCATTCTCTTACAGTCACCCCGGGTAAAATTAGACAAGTAAAAGTTAAAAAATATATTCGCAAACGTACTAATATACATATAGAAAAATAATATAAATAAAAAAAATTTAATATATATACATAAATATTGCATATATAATATATAAAATAAATAAAAATAGAAATCGAAGGTCAAATGGACTTTTCCTTAAGATAATGTTATCGGACCAGTCTTTTAAACATATGCTTATTCGGTGCTTTGCTTATATCAATGGGCATGGCATTCCCATTGATATAAGCATTACGCGATAAAATCCGTAGAATTAGTTTTATTTTATATAGTTATAATTTAGATCACGTCTCTTCCATTAAACATGGTAGGGACAACGAGTCTGCAGCATGTGCACAATTGAGTAAACAAAAAATATTATTATAGAAAAATGTGGTCTATTCATTGACCTAGATCATTGTTATTTGAGGGCTTCACCTAATGGTTTATACAGCAACGGTCTTATTGAAGTTAAATATCCTATTTCAGCTTTCGGAATAGATTTTGATACGGCCTTTCGAAAAGTTAAAGGTTATAAATTCAGTGATTCAAGTGTAACATTAAATCAAAATAATGACTGGTTTTACTAAATCCAAGGCCAGCTTCATTTAGCAAATGAAAATGTCTGAATACTTGCCATAATATGTATTGGCCCAGATTAATGCAGTAAAAGTACTAAAAATTTACAAATACGACCAATTTTAGATTTTCAATATGTTACCCAAGTTACAAGCTTTTTATGAAAAGTGTGTACTGCCTGAAATTATCGAATCGAGAAAAGTTCGGTCAATGTCGTCGCAGCAAATATTTTTCTTATAAAAAATATATATATTTTTTTATAGGATAAGGGTGACAAACGGGCACACAGTCCACCTGATGGTAAGTGGTTGCTGCGGCCCATAGACATCTACATCTATCCTCTATTACAATTCAAAATGCAGATGCGTTGTCACCCGTGAGGACTAAGATGGAATGCCTCATTTGGCCTTTGCCTCACATGGAAGTAAAAAGGGCCTCCGGCCACCTGCACTCACCAAGCGAAACGCAGAGGTGAACCTCTACTTCACGCTGGTTTTCTGTGAGGTCGTGGTACCACCTCGGTTCGAGCCGGCCCATCCGTGCGACAGCAAAAGCTGCCGCGTGGCTCTACCACTGTTTATAGTAATTGACTGTAAGTACCGATTAAAAAAATATTAGTTTCATTTGGTTGTTATATTTATTAAAACAGGTTGCAACCGTTTATTTATTTATACCACTATTCTACCGGTAGTAGACATAATCGATTATTAACATTCGATTACAGCGTAACAATTAAAATATTTATGTGTACTTATTTTGACACTAAATTTCATAAATAATGAATAATATATCAAAATGGTATATAATAATAAATAATAAATTATATAATAATATAATAATAAATTAATAAGATAACATTAAAATGACACACCAAAAAATATTCCATCCACTGAAGTCCATCCTAAGAAAACTTTGTATTATGGAAGATCAAGATCGTTTAATCGCCATACTCACAGTATTATAGTGCGAGCGAGTGAATAGATATGAAAGAAAGTATCGGTCGCGTAGTTCGCCGCCCGCTCGGTGCGTAAAATACCTAAATTTGCAAAACGCCGAAATGTAAGAGGGCTCTTAAATAAGACCTTTATGTAAACTATGAATCACAAATAAACTATTTGATTTGATGTATAAACTAAAGTATTGAACATTTAGCTTTTATATTATGATTTTTTTCCAGTAAAATTAAATTTATTTATATTATATTTTATTTATTTTCACCAACAATATACATTCAGAAAACAAAAAATATGTGCTTACATCTGATACAATACTATTATTAGGTGAAAAACTTGTGCCTAAACTAGGTAAAACCTGTATCTTAGGTCACCATTTTATTCCCAAGGAGCGTGATATAACAGAAATTTAAAAAAAAACAGAAAATAAAGGTTACCGATAAATAAATAACATGACAAAAAAAATGTCATTATATGACATCACATCGCGATGCGGAGCGGAGCAAAGCGGTCGCCCTTACCGTAAAACACCATTTTACTCATCAATATTTCAGTCATTTTTAAAGGTAGAAAAAAAATAAAAATACCGTTGAATTCGTAATTTTTTATACAATTTTTTGATACTCTTAACAAAATTGGGTGGCCAGACCCATTGTGCGCTAAAATTGGCTCGCGAGCCAAAGCACAGGTTTGCCGCGGGTGAACAATGCTCGCACGGCAGTCGCGCGAAGTCGATGCGCAACTTAGACTAGCATAAGTAGAACTATCATATTTTTCATCAATTTTTTTTTACTGGACAATCTGTAGAAATTGCCACATGAGGGTCACTACAATTTATGCATTTATTTACTGTAAGGAATGTAAGGAAAATGCGTTTCCTTACATTCTGTATGCAGATGAAAATCGGTTCATCTGCACAAATTGAACACCGTTGCACTGATTTACATATTTTCGCTCCGTGCTTAAATTTAAAACATTCTAAAAGCTGAGTAATATACTGATGCACCCTATATTGGAATAAATACAGATGTAAAAAGTCAGGTAAGTTGGTTGACAAAAATGTTACACTTACAGAACTGAACGGTTTGATCTGTCCATTAACTTTTTTGGTGAAACTACGCACTGCGACGACCTCATATTTCGATGATAGTTTCAAAACAGCTAATCATTACTTATGCTGATGGTAACATACCTGGTGGAAACGTACCCGGATTGTTTCCACCACCCTTGCTAGTATAAATGCCTTGTATATACTTTTCTAAGAAGCTTTAATTTTTCAAAAAGTCACTGGCGTTAATCACCCGCGCAAACAACACCCCTACTTTAAAAGCGTTTATTCTTCTCATATTAGTGACTCGTTTGATTTCGTTTTTAAAAATTCCCACCAACATTAAGGGATTCGTATTGCCTAGTTTAACTCCTTTATTACGATTCTCAATAAAAACTGTGTATTCAGCCATTCCCATTGACTCGGGGAAAACTCTTTTATAATTTAATTTGTAGTATGGCTAATAAAAATCATCTTTTTCCTGCTGCAGGTCTTGCTACGCTTTGGTGGTTTCCTTTTCCATTCCGCGTCGTGATCCATGCCTTTATCCATGCCGTCACTATCAGACGGCATTTCTTTTTATTTTGTATTAAAATTAGAGAATGTTCCTTTAGCAGTTGAAGTTAAAATTAGACTTTTGTAAATTAAAAAATACGCGCCTCTTCCTCCCGCCAGTCTCGACTCCGGATCAAAGAGTATAAATACAATAACTATATACAGGAGCCGACAGGAGCTCATAGCAGGAGCTCTATTTCGCCTTCACATTTTTATATAACTGGCTTTACGGCCACACTGTCCTTCTGAGCACACCTTCACAGATTACTACAGACCAAAGAGATTTAAAATATATATATACTATAGAACGGTCATTGGGAACATTTATTACAAAAACTTTGAGCTGGTGCGCATGTGGCACCCTCTAGCTAAAATAGTAAAACAACGCTAAACATTTCTTAAGACAACATTTCAGGTATTTCCCAGTAGGCGACGCTAATTAATATAACGTCATTTTAGGAATGTTACCGTTTCGATATCGAAGTATCGATAATGTTGTTGAAGGTTACTAAGTTTGAAATGTTTTTCAATATAATAATAGGGAATATACATGATTGTTTTATTGTATAAATCTATTTATCATGACTTCCATCACACGAAAAAAATCATATAAACTTTTTACGCCCCTTTAGTGTCATGAAATAAAATATTTAATTTCCAATAACTAAGAATCAATTCAAACAGCAGTCACTTTGCTTGTCACCTTGGTGGCATCTTGGATGACGTCACTCGGTCCATTAGCTGCTATAATAATAGCATATGATTGATCGGTCGGCGTTAAAGACACATCGAGAAACACAATAAGAGAACGCCTCTATGTTTTTAAATTCGTTTCTTTTACAAAACTACACTTCAAATCTTAAATATTTTAGGAAACACTGAACATAAAAACCGTTTCACGAATTTTCACGTTTCATCGGCTGCAGTACTTAAAGATACTACCCACATCAATAAAAATTGTTATTTTAAGTTTTTACCTTATTTTCTAACTCGGGCTTAACTAACAACTTCTTGCATTTAATATCTTTAACAGTACAAATTTATTTTAATATAACAAACCTATAGACCTCTCCTATCACTGTAAGCCAGGATCTATAATGGCTCTGTCTCTGAAAACCACCAGACAATGAAGCCCGGTGTAAAACCACCAGATAATGAAGCCTGGTATGTAAAAGAGAAGACTTGCTGTACTTCTAAACATCAACACAGCAAGTATCCTCAGCATGCTCATAAGCAACACAGAAAATCTCATCAGCTTGCCTAAACAAAAATTTCCCACCCTTGCTCCACATAAAGTAGGCTACTTAGCATAGTTGGTATATGCTACTCATTTTTGTTGGTACGGGTACAGTATCGTTGACTGTTTTACCTTTTTAAATATTGTAAAGGATTAAATCGGCATCCTGTAAGTATATTTTTTTTTATCGATAACCCCAATTGATAACGTCGTTAATCACTAACTTTTACATTGGTAACTAAATAGTGACGTTTATTGGATAACAGAGGGCGCTTATTACAATAAAAATAAATAATCTAGAACAATCTACTAGAAATAATAAAATTTAAAGATTATTCGGTAAATTTATGTTAAACTTACGATAATAAAACGAAATCACGTTCATTTTTTTGCTCCATATCGTGATTTACAATGTCTTAATGCACAACTTTGCATATTTTCTTTAAAAGTATTTTTTAAATATATGAAACGAATGCGTCTTGACTTTTTGAAGAAGTCAATAGGACTAAATGACAAAAATCGAAATTCGAGCCAGCACTAGTAGTTCCCATCGAAATGAGGTAAATCAATTTTGGGCAAACGAACAAAACTATTCTTATTAGAACAGTGTGCACCTGAGTCCGCATCTCTGAAGCCCGCCTCCGACCCAGCACCGTTGGACGAAGCACCGAGCAAGCTGCGCGTGATGGCCACCAGATTGAAGAACTGACGGTCAAAGTCCTCACGCTCAACTAATGTAGACCCCGCATCATCGGCAAGCACTTCTATGTTTGTCTGTAATTCATCAAATTCTGAATATAAGGTTTCGAATTTATTAAAACGCTCCGCTAAGTCTAGACGTTGCAGCTCAGAAATATCAGAACTACTTTTAATTAAATTTAAATAATTGTGGAAAATTGTAAGCTTTGATTTTATCGAACTACGCTTTTTCAATAAAGTTTTTAAACTATCTGCCATTTTTTCTTTATATGAACACAGCAAAAGAAAAGAAAACGTTGATTACTTTAGGATAAAAAGACTGTGCTGTGCGAGAACAAAAGGGACTGTTGCGCGCAGGTATAAGTCACTATGAATCAGCGCAAGGTCAACGAATGGACACTTGAGCGCTTGATATTTGTAACGGAATAAGCATTTAAATTTAAACAAGCGAGCGTTTCAATGACAAAGCAATTTTTAAAGCACTGAAGTTAATTAGGTACCTACTTATTAAAAGAAATGAAATATTACTTATATAACTTAGCCAATGACATATGTAGGAATGATTTTTTCGGCATGAAAAGAAAGCGGGAAAATAACTAATTGGAACGAACTCATTCAAATACAGTTTTTATATTTCCAGGATGACATCAGCGTCTTCAATGATGACGCAGGCTGCTACGGGAACGACTTCCTTCTTCAATATATGTGGCCGTGGGTTCAAAGTTCGCACGGTGACCGTTGACGTTGTCGACGTTAATTACGGCAAAAACTGGTAAATGTTTTGCGCGATCGAAGGACCATATGTTTAGGCCTTATCGGGACTTTAGAAATAAAATGAGTGGACTGTATTAACAAAAGGTTGTCGTGAAGCGACAATTAAAAGAGAAAGAACCTAACCTAAGAATAGCAAAACAACAAAAGTAGACCAAGAAAATAATATATTTAAAGTTTCAGAAAAGTATTTACAATTTTATAAAAAAAATGAAATATGAAGATGATGGATGAAATGAGATTACAATTAGCTTTTAAAAAAAATAAAGGTAGGAGAATAGGACAATATAGTTTTATAGTGGAGCCTGGAGCCTCGCTGGTTTTGTAGAAATAGGCACATGCAGAGCTTGAGGTTTCTCAGCGGCGACGGCACGCAGCGCCTGGACTGGGCACACGCAGCGTCCGGAGCCGGCGCACGTAGCGCCTGGGGTAGGTGCGCTCAGTACTTGGAGAAGTAGTCGCCGCGCCCAGAGGTAGCGCGGGCAGTAGGTGCACTCGGCGCCTGGAGCAAGCAGTCGTAGCGTGCCCGAAGGTAACGCGGGCAGTAGGTGTACTCGGCGCCTGGAGCAAGCAGACGTAGCGCGCCCGAAGGTAGTATGGCCCCGCGCTTGAAGCAGACTGCCGACGACTTCACGTGTAGATGGAGGCTTGCAGGATCCCGGGGCAAAGCGGCCCCGGGATAAGGCCTTTAGTAGATGTTTCTCGTTTGAGAACTGAAGCGAGACTGTCCTGTATTCTCCAATTGTTCGGCTTTTATACCTTTTTAGAGAGAACGAGAAATTATTTAAATTAAAACGAAATTTATTGTAAATGACCTACAGCCAAAGAGTATTTATGTAGGAAGAACATCATACCAGAGACGAATTTGAATAAAAGTTACCATAACAACCACATAAACAATGGTTGTCAAATTGAGCAATTTTTAGTTTTAGGACTGTTATTAAGAAACTATTACATTTAAGTAAGAAATGAGATATTATTCATATAGGAAAAACTAATGCACGGCAGCGTGCGCGAAGCCTGAAATTGTAGAGTTACAGAAAATTCAAATAAAGACCGAAAAAGGTAAGACTTCATTGACAGCTATTTTAAAAGTGCTAAATAGTGTGAAAATACGAAGTAAAATGATATGTTATTGTGTAAAAACGTTACAGGATCCTATATAAATAAAGGTGATGCAAAATATAAATGCAGAAAATCAAAAACAGAATGAAAAAAAATAGTATAAAGTGATGCAAAACATGAATGCAGAATATCAAAACAGAATGGAGAATTAGTGTACAATGAAATGTAAGTAGCATAACACTACAAGGTTTAATACCGTAAAACCTCTAAACGAATATAATATTATTATCAATTGAAAAATGAAGTGCCCGTCTGTTACCGCGTCTCGCAGCTGAGTGAGGAACAGAAGCGCCCGCGCTCTCGCAGGGCCAGCGACCGGTTCGCGCCTCCACGCGTCCTCCATTTTGACCGAGGCGCGATGACGGGCGCCGACAACCCTATAGGACATAAGTTACAGACGACAATTTTGCTGCTGATGTCCAGTCTATTACTACTACTACTTAAATGTCTTTGCTACAGACTAATATGATCCTTAAAGCGTCTCCCACACGCAAGGGGCCTGCGGTGGTGGCTAACTGCGAGCCACGACTCCAGCCGCTGCAACAACACATCACCGTGGTTGCAGTGGCGGCCTGAAGCGCCATTCGCTGAGGTGTCGGTGCTACAATTGGATGTCAGTAAACATAGATAATCGTAACGAAGTATTACTACGTATTAGTACGACATCATCTTCCCCTCGTTGTTAACGGAACGTCTTGCTTCTCCTAGTTATCGGCATCTTCACACACTTGTGATGGTAACGGTAACGTCAAATGTCCGTGCCTCCTTCAATCAAGATATAAGTAAAACGTAATTACGTAGATACTGGATTACAGTTCGTAAAATTTCGAGCCACTTGAGCCCTTATTAGGGTTAAAGGGATCTGGCAAGTACTATAAATATAATCTAATCTTTGCTACTATACATATACCACAGAGCAGGGGTTGAAAGCGATAAAGGTATAAGGGTATGGTACCGGTATAGAATTACGATACAGCTTCGATTTAAAGGTAGAACGAAAATGGTTGAATATTACGGTTGTGGTACCGTTAAAAAATAACTATACATATATGCTTTTTACGGTATCGTTATACCTATATATTACTAATACCTTTACCGAAATAATTTCGGTACCGAAAAAAATTATGCGATGAAGAGCGCGTGACGCGGCGGCAGCGGCTTACTTATATGGCGCTTGATACGACAGGCGTGTCACAAAATATTTGTTCGCTGCCACAGCTCTAAAAGTTGTCAAAAATTGGTGTCGCAACAAATCGGTTAAGAGATGCTTAATGAGTTTGTACTTACTTTTATCTATCTGAGCGACAATCTAATTGTAAAGTTTCAACAAAGCACACTTCGTACCTTGAGAAGAACAAAAGCATAAGTGGTCTTATGTCGTGTTCTGTTTGTTTTCACGCCATCAATAAGAGCAACGCAAATTACAATAGCTCAATTTTTTTCACATTTTTCTTATTGTGTGCATTTTTACCTTTGAAAAAATATATCGACTAAAAAAAGTAGTTTTATTGATTACGATGAAAATAAATGAAAACCTACACGTACATAGCTTAACAACTTTTTAAACCCGAAGGAATATAATTATTAATTTCAGTAAACGTTTGAAAGTCTTTTTTGTCGCAAAATTTTACATGTTTCAACACAAAATTTTACATTCATGTAAACATTATAACATAAATTCTTCTTATTCAAAATTATATATCTCCACAAATTATCGCGATTACATACCACTAACTATGTTGTAAACTTATCTATACTTTAATAATAATAATTAATACTATACTAATATAATAAAGCGGAAGAGTTTTTTTGGTTTTTTAAACGCGCTAATCTCTGGAACTACCAGTCCAATTTGAAAAATTCTTTTTGTATATTATAGCCAGATTCATGTGGAATAGTATAGGCTATCTAGCATTATAGTTCGGCTGTTCAGAGAATGCGTTCCTGACACCTATCAGTTAGTCACGACTAGTGATGGGCACAACTAACACTGAGTTCGTTGCCGTTCCTCCAAAATGAACCGCCACGTTATTTTTAAGATTATTTTCGTTTTAAATTGGCGGAATAATTTAAAATTTATATTTTAGTAATTTAAGTGGAAACCAAAAAAAGTTAATATTAATATAATAAAATTGTTTTATTTATTCTTTGTTACAAAGTTACAATCTGTATTTCTATGCAATAAAGTACATCGAATTGAATGTGCGTACAGAATATTAATAATACTCCGATTCGCTTGAGGAGGTGGTGTCTTCATCATCATCTTCGCCTACATGTATAATTATATTATTATCAATAACAGAATCAATCCTGATATCTCGGTCAAAATGTTCCACAATCAGGTTTTTAGTCTTCTCAACAACCTATGCCCAGTCATCTCTTGTGACTTCCCCGCAGGCATCTTTTAATAGGGTCATCATCTTTTTCGTGCTGAATGGCGGGGAAGTATTGTGGCGGGTGGCGTAACCTTTTATTTGAGCCCAGATTAGCTCAATCGCGTTATATTGGCAATGATACGGTGGAATTCTTAGAACGCGATGACCGTACTCCAGAGCCAGTTCATCGATTTCGTATCGCACATTTGCCGCTTTATTTTCTTTAACTAATTTAATTAGCTCTGGTTTTAGCATCTGCATACTTGCGTCAATGCCTTTTGCTTGTAACCAAGCCACCATTTCTTCTTTTTTATTAGCTTGGGTAGGTGGTTTCTGTATTTGAACCGAGTGATAGGAGGCATTATCCATGAATATTACAGAAGTCTCTGGTAGGCTGGGCAAAAGCACGTTCTGGAACCACTCTTTAAATGTAGTGGCATTAATTTCCTCGTGGTAGTCATTTGTGGTTTTTGATTGAAATGCCAGTAACGCGTTCTCCACAAAACCGTATTTTGCAGAACCTGCGTGGCATATTATCAGACGGGCCCCCTTACCCATTGGTACTTTCGACGTCGACGCTTGTGTATCATCCGTCCAAGAACGGGAAACCGTGTGATTGGCGTTTAGCCATGTCTCGTCCATGAACACGACATTATCCCAGTTATCAATATTTTTGCTTCTCTCAAAAAACCTATCCGTTTTAAAATTATGTCGTATCGTTCTAATAAAATTTTTCTTTTGTCTGTTTTTTATACGAAAAACCAATATCTTTTAAGATTTTGGTTAAAGCAGTTTTACCCCCGCTAAACAGTCCAGCTTCTCTTAACGATGCCAAAAGCTTCTTCCTGTTGAGATATTCATTTCTGGAATGGTAACCATATATATGATTTCTGAATGCATCGGCGTCAAAGGTGTCAATATCTGTCACGGGTTTAGTTCTACGTTTCTTCTTCGGAGTACGTAAAATATTATCTTCCGTGCCAGTAGAGCCGAACTTTTCTTTATTAATATTTGTTATCGTTCGTTTGCTAACTCCAAGCGCCTGAGAGACGTGTTCTTGTACTTGTTCGACAGATAACAGGAGTTCGCCATTTTGCCGCTCCCGCTCAAAGTAATCTTGCAGCTTGATGATTAACTCACGGGCTCCACTTTTCAATGTTTGTCCACGTTTAGGCATTATTATGCACCAAAAGTAAAAAGAATGCAATACAAAACACAATTGAAGTCCGATTTAGCGCCGATGTCAGTTTGAAAAGCAGAAACAGTCCATTAAACGAAAGCCGGGTAATCAAATAAAAACAGATCGAAAACACTTGAAGAACGTGGTCTATGCGCACGAAACTACAACAGACGACTGTTTTAGCGTCACAAAATGGCGGCCCATAATGCCATTTGGGGTTACCATTTTCAACCTAAATATAAAAATGCTACTTTCTTTCGCGCGTTCGGTTTGGTCGTTGTTTTATTTTTATATTTAATAAAAGTTATCTTATAGTCCATTATTTTCAAATTCTTAAAAAGAAAAACAAAACGTATTATTTTATAAAGTATAACTGTATAAGAACAGATTACGATACTGTTATTGCCTGTTATTGTTAGCACAGCACTACAAATATAAAGCGCTGATATAACCTTGTAATAGCGCAGTATAGATTTAGAAAAATATTGTTTACCAAGTTATTTGACACTCAGTTTGGCACAAAATTATAACATTCATTGATTATTGATATAATAATGTTGTTTTAATGCTCATCAATTGTTAAAACGGTAAACAACCAGCAAAAATATTTTTATCGTAACTGCAACGCCATTACAAAGTTACGTCGTCAGTTCAATCGCGACGTGTCAGGAACGCATTCTCTGAACGGCCGGACTATAATATATAATAAAACGGAAGAGTTTTTTGTTGTTTTGTTTGTTTAAACTCGCTAATCTCTGGAAGTACCAGACCGATTTGAAAAATTCTTTTTGTATATTATAGCCAGATTCATGTGGAATAGTATAGGCTATCTAGCACTAAGCGATATCACTCAGCTAGCCTTAAATATGGATATTTGTTAAGCAAGTCAGAAGAAAAAGCACCCCCGAAATGATTTATCCACGTAGGCTGGTGTTATCGTTAGGGATACTTACGTATCCCTAACGCCAGCTAATAACACCAGCAATACAATGTTCTAGAAAAATATAGACCTTTACTCCGGCTAAAAAAAGTCCGCGATACCATATGTCTATTTCTTTTACATAAGCCATAATTTGGTATTTTGTGACAAAAAATATTGAAAATTTAAAAGTGATTTATGAGCGTTATTATTAGGCATGACCTATTTATCCTTACGAACAAAAGTTACTTCATCATCAAGACAATTTTATGAAGATAAACTTTGTTCTTTATACCATGTTATTTGGACCCATAGTTTAAGAGATAATGTAAAATTAAAATAATTCAATACTTGGCTGGGCGCGCAAACGACGCTTAAACCCTAGCCGTTATAAAATGTTTGAACTAGGTCATGTCGCGCACCTCGGACACGTGATGACGCGGGTGAAACCGCGGGGCACAGCTAGTTTACAAATAAAAGTTCTTTGATTGATTAAGCAATGTAATTGTCTATATTTCTAAGCGTAACATCGATTAGGGTTCACGTACACCTAATCCGTCATCGGCCGCAGTTTACTCGGGCGACGACGGCTGAACTCGGACGATCGAATCAAACACTTGTAAAAGAAAGAGAGTGCGTACACTGACGTACACAAACACGACCGTCATCGTTCGATGACGCACGACAACGGCCCATCATCCGTCGATTCCGAACTCATTGGGATTTCTCGCCAGACTACCGGCGTCTACAATGTAAATTGAGTGTCTTTATTCTGTTGTTCCTTTCTGTCAGTGTTGTTATCTACCTAAACGACTATGGATATTGAAAAATTAATTAGTTGTGTTTATAATAGACCAACCCTGTGGGATAAACATTTAAAAAATTACAATAATCGAGAGGTTTCGTAATGGTTATGGGCTGAAGTTGGATCGGAAATGAATATAGCGGTTCCAGACATTAAAAAAAATGCGTCTTCACTCTGTTAAGCAACACAGTCAACTACAGAATACCGGCAACGTCCAGTGTCGGCACAAGTGGTACACTGTTGCAGTGTAAGTACATACACGTCGTAGTTACTCGTCCGAGTAAATCTGTCTGCCATCGTCCGACGAAACCGGTTTTGTTGTACACGTACAGTTACGGCTTTGTTCCCCTAAAAATAAAACTGTCCTATTCACGTAAGCTCGCCTACTTAAGAATAGCTTGAAAGAATTCCGAGCTAAGCGCGAATACGTGCGGGACTGCGGGAGTCATTTCGTCAACCGCGAATCATCATCATTACAGTCCTTCATAAGTCCACTGCTAAATATAGCCCCGCCCAAGGAATATCACAAAGCACTGTCCTGAGCCACCTGCATCCATCGATTTCCTGTATGTCTTGCTAGGTCGTCACTCCATATAGTGGGAGAGTCGCCCTATACTTCGCCGTCCGGTACGAGGCTGTCACTCGAGAAACTTTTTTCCCCATCGGTTGTCGTTTCTTCGAGCTATATGGCCGGCCCATTGCCAATTCAACTTACTAATCCATTGGGCTATGTTGGTCACTTTGGTTCTACTGTGGATATCCCCATTTCTAAGTTTATCACGCAGAGAAACTCCGAGCATAGCCGACTTCATAGCTCGCTGAGCGATCTTAAGCTAAGCGCCCTTATACGGCCAGCAGTGAAGGAACACTTCTTAGATCCATGAGTCATTATTGGCAACATGCAATGGTTGTACAATCTCGTTTTCAGGTTTGAGGTATACCTGACGAGAAGATGTAATTTTTTGAACGCTGCCGAGCCAAGTTGAATCCGTCGATTGACTTCTCGGTCGAAGCTGGCTTATTTGTCACAGGTAAACATACTCGTCAAGAACTTCGAGCATAGTGCTCCCAACAACTACCGGCATAGGTGTGACATGGACATTAAACATGATCTTTGTTTTGTCCATGTAATTGTTAAGACCTATCCATTGGGAAACTCTATTGAGGCCATTGAGCATAGTGCTTAGGTCCTCCAGGGATTCTGCCATAAGGACTATATCGTCGTATACTTTCCTGTCCAGTAGCTTGAAAACGTACAGTAGCTTGAAAACGTCTTCCAATGCAGCGGTGAAGAGTTTCGGGGATATAATGCCACTCTGTCTTATACCTCTCTGCAGTTCGGTAGGTTCCGTACTCTGATTTTGTACTCGTATAGCCATCGTAGCCCTACTGTACAAATACTTCAGCACATCGATATACCGACAGTCAACTTGGCACCGCTGAAGGGACTGAAGCACTGTCGAAGTTTCGACGGAATCAAAGGATTTCTCGTAGTCCACATACGCAAGGCAAAGTGGCAAATTGTACTCTTCAGTCTTCTGTACAATTTGCCGAAGGATATCTATGTGGTCTATGGTACTAAACCCTTTACGGAAAACGGCTTGTTCCGGAGACTGGAAATCGTTGAGTCTGCGTGAGCGACGATTCATAATGAATTTTGAAAACAGCACGTAGACCCGGCTCACAAGGTAAATCGGTCTGTAGTTCGGCAAGAGAGCGTTGTTGCCTTTCATGAAGAACCGAATACTGCACTTCTGCTCCACGCCTCCGGAGTAGTACCACCATGGAGGACGGAACTAAAAATCTTCTGAAGGACTTTAAGTACTGTTATTCCAACCGCTTTTAGAATCGCCGGTGTTAATCCATCCTTGCCTGGGGTCTTGCCGTTTTTAAGGTGCTGGTGGGCTATTCTAATCTCGCTTAGACTGACGTCCGGGATATCATCGGAATAGTATCGGATAAAACATGCTCTTTGATTGTTACTCGCACTTGCGTGTGGCTCCAACCCTATGGGCAGATGTACATGACGTGTACCTGAGAATCTCTCGATCTCACTCAAAATCTTAGGTGTCCCGGAAACGATGCTGCCACACTCGATTTGACAGTTGGCTCTTTCTGGCAGACAGATCTCCGGCAAAGACTTTGGAGCCTTGGTTCAGCTCGATCGCTTCTTCAATACAAGCTGTATTGAAGTTGCCTTAGTCCCGTCGCATTCATTTGGAGATATGTCTATTCAGTTGCCTGTATTCTGTTAAATCTATTAAAGACTGCAGCTTCATTTCTCGTCTAACAGCCATGAGATAAAGAGTGATCGGAGAGTTTTTCTGTTCTTCTGTGGCGGGTCTTGCAGAACTTAGCTCCGACCGCATGAACAGTTTCCACGAGCTTGTCACTTATATCATCCACTGCATTGCAGTCTTCTACGCACTGAAACGGTTTTGTAACCCGGGCTGAAAGGTTTCGGGACTTTGGATTAGAGCACGAGGGGGACGGAGCGTTGACTTCATTAGATGAGACCTCTCGAGTTTAGGTACAGTGTGTCTCTAATCATTCGGTGATAGCTACCAGTATTCACCCTCGCGATCACTGAGACATCACTGAACAGTAGTCGTCTGATCGTCATAATGAAATCAATTTCATTTTTGTTGAACCGTCGAGGCTCGAACAAGACTACTTTCTGTAGGGTTGCTTCTAGAAGAAAGGGGTCATCATAAAGAGTCGATCTTTCACCATGAAGTCGGCCAGGTGCGGACCCTTGGGTTACGTTGCCCTATTGCAAATTTCATTATCTTCAGTTCACCGTTCTCTCTTGTGCCTAGTTTTGCGTTGAAGTGTCCTATTAACATTATAGTGGGTTTTGGAGGAATGCATGGCTCTAGATATATCCACACACATTTCCTCCACATCCTCATTGTATTTGGCGAGGTCAGCGCGTAAACCTGTATCACCTTCAACAAATACTGTTTGGTAATTCTGAGTGTAAAGTACGAAACCCTCGTCGACACACTCCCAATTTTTACAACTTCGTTAACGAGAGACTTGTGGACGATAAATCCGACACCTCCTTGGGAGAGATGGTCGCCCTCCCGTTGATAAAACAAGTTGCTGGAATCGAGGATTACCCTGTCCTCCCCCTCTCTTCAGACCTCGGATATTCCTATAATATGCCAGCGTAACTTGTCTATTTATTCCTCTAGCTCCAGGATCTTCTCACCCATCCTTAGGGTGCATGCGTTGTATGTTGCCAGGTCGAGTCGTCTTAGGTAGCAACCGAACCTCCACCGGAGATTCTTAGTACCCTACCCCGCTGTTACCATGGTCGCCACAGTAGCCAGGAATAGGGGCCGCCGGGGACTGGGGGCCGTCTCTTCGTAACTTTCAATAGGGTATTTGCCATAGTTGCCACGCTTGGCGAGCGGGTTGGCAATCGCAGTTTTTTTATTGTAATATTGCTGTTATCAGGAAAATGCTGCTGCCCATCTCGTGGCTGTTTCCCACCACTGTCACCTCTTACGACACCCACGGGAAGATATTATGAGGTAGTGGATATTCTTAACCGCGAATATCCTAGTCCATGTAAGATATGTTTTTTATTTTTATGGTTGTTTTCATGTCAATAGATTCCAAATAATAAATTGTAATTTAATTTTTTCTTCTTTTTTTTATTTTAAAAAACGTTACCCCCACACTAGGATTTTCTCCTGTGTCGTGGAGGCAGTTTACAAACATAAATTGCACAAGGACAAACATCCAGACCCGGAACAATTATTTGTAGGCCATACAAATACTTGTTCCGTGCGGGATTCGAACCTGCGGCCCCCAGCGCAACAACTGATTGCTAAGCCACTGCGCCACGGAGCCATCTATTATTATTCTAATTATTAAACTTCGTAGGTTTTAATTTCATTATGCACGTTAGATGTTGTTTTTAATTTTTATAAGGATAAGTTGTTTCCACGTGGAAAGTTCCTAAATAATAATGTAGCACAATTATTAAATAATTGTCAATCTCATGATCTCATTTCATACTTGAGATAACGTTAATGTTTCAATTAAATTTTAGGTGAGAGATTTTTTTATGACTGTTTGCAGCATAATCTGCTTTTTATTTTAATATAAATCATTTGATTTTAAAAATAATATGCTTTTTATTATTTCATAAATAATTAAGTAATTTTTACATAACAAAGTATACTTCCGTCATAAGAAGTTTTTAACTACATGTACTTCCCATATTTATCAAATAGAAAAAGGTATAAAGGGTACTTATTTTTATTATTTAACAAATTAATTCAGTGAAAAAATTACTTGCTTTTCAGACTGATTCCATTCCATGCTAATGTAAAAAAAAATCACGAATATTTTTTCTAAAATTATTAATTTTGGAAAGAACATAGGTGTATCTATTAATACATTTCTCTTTTAAAAAAAGAGGCTAATAAAGAGTAGCGTAATTTAAATAAAAGTTAATAACTTATTAAATATTTACTTACTTCTATTTTTAGCTTGTTTAATTAATGAAAAGAGTATTTTTTGACGCATTTTTTCATTAATTTAAGAAATTGCCAGATTCTTCAATAAAAAGATATTAAGATAGTCATAGTCATAGTCATAGTCATTTATTCCATAGAACAATATTACATCGTATTGGAAATTCATTACATGGATAAAGACATTTACATGCAATTATTTTAATTAAATTAAGAAATAACTAGTTTTTTCGCTCTCCTGGAAAATGTACTTTTTACACTTACATTGAGTTATATGTACTACGTACTAGAGAAGCTATTCCAAATAAAAAATGTGCGCTACTCTATGTCTTCGCGTATGCGCGGGAGATAGTAAAATCTCGCATGCGCAGTTGATATAAGCGCGTTGCGCCTGCGGGGTCAGTTTTTGTAATAATAGATTAGGTATACGAAGGTAGAATGATCAGTTTGTAATAATTGTTTATTTATATATAGTATTGTTAATTATATCGAGTACAATTGTTTTGTTGTTATATTTATTATGCATATGTGCTAATTTAATATAATATTACATAATATTATGTCACAATTTTATTTTAATGATATTTTAAAAGGTAAACATGTAAAATATAAAAATATACATTTATATTATATTATTTATTTTTATATTTGTAAGAATCACATTTTTCTGTAAATAAATATTTTCTTTTTATATTTTCTTAAATTTTGTCTGACTATCAAAAATCGAATTTAAACTGCTTACTGATTCAGACAACGGTTCTAATACTTCTTGTTCACCACATTTTGTTGGCTGAAAAAAAAAAGATACTAGTTATCTGGGAAGCCTGTAAATATTCTAGCGTTACAGTATTAATAAAAGCGACCAAGTGCGAGCCTGACTCGCCCATGAAGGGTTCCGTAACAGCAAGTAACATAATTTACGATTTATGACGTATTAAAAAAAAACTACTTTCAAGATCTCGTTCAAATCAATTTTCGGTGGAAGTTTACATGGTAATGTATATCATATTTTTTTTTACTTTTATCATTCTCGTATTTTAGAAGTTACATGGGGGGGAGGGACACACATTTTACCACTTTGGAAGTGTCCCGCGCCCAAACTATTGAGTTTAGAAAAAAATGATATAAAAAACCTCAATATCATTTTTGAAAACCTATCCATAGATACCCCAGACATATGGGTTTGATGAAAAAAAAATTTTTGAGTTTCCGTTCTAAGTATGGGGAACCCTCAAAATTTATTTTTTTTATTCTATTTTTGTGTAAAAATCTTAATGCGGTTTACAGAATACATCTACTTACCAAGTTTCAACAGCATAGTTCTTATAGTTTCGGAGAAAAATGGCTGTGACATACGGACGGACAGACAGACAGACATGACGAATCTATAAGGGTTCCGTTTTTTGTCATTTGGCTACGGAACCCTAAAACCCGCCATATACTAGTATGACTCGCGCGCCGAGGGTACCGCCTTTCTTAAATCCCGTAAATATACTGAATTTACACATTACAAAAATTCGTTCGTCATCTAATCACAAAATAAAACAAAAATCCCAGCAATATTATATAATAATATAATTATGTTATCGCATGTTACTGCAGATTTATTTAAGTATACTCTTCCTGTTTTAGTGAAGTATTAGTTGTTTTCTTTGAAATGTACGGAACATATGCGTGAATAATCTGACGGTAACCACCTGCTATATAGTGTATTATCTATGGTAACCACGTTTCTTCGCTGCGATTCTTCTGAACAAATTTAATCCATGATTCTCTTTCTTTTTTTTTTTTGATTCAGGAAACCTTTAAATCCAAATAATACATAATAAAAACTATTAATTTTAATGCATTTACATTTCCTACCGTGATTATATATTAATATTTACGGTCCATAATTACTTAACATTATACGTCAATAGTGTTAAGTCTGCGCATAAAAATGTTTTACTCTTTGACATTCCCGTATACGTTGCAGTTGATAAAATATAATTAAATTAAGCGTGTTTTAAAGATAATAATATGTTGAACTTACTGGTGAAAAGTCACTCCTTGACTTTTACTTATATTTCTCGAGATGTTTGAACAGTATCTCAATGCACACGAAGGCATATTAATTTAAAAATAATTCTTCACTCATACTTTCATGTTGCAGCAACCGCTTGACACAGACTAAGTGAGGTTGAGAGCGCGCACTCTAACGCGTGTTACAAACAAGCGAGTTGAGGTGTCTCCTCTAGTACGTAGTACATATAACTCAATGTACACTTATTGCTTTTATTCTTCTCAAGGTACCTACGACTTGTGATTAAGTTAATAAATAAAGTAGACGTGGAAACATGAATGGCGGCAAAATGGCAAAACAATCTGCTTTGTCTTGCTGCCGAGAATGACGAAATCAGTAAATATTCGATCAAGTACCTACTCTCTTACCATTGCGGCCGACGCGCCGCGTGACGCCTCGGCGCGGGTGGCAGGGTACAAAGAAAATCTTTATTTTATAATTTAGGTACTTGAAAAGTAATCATACCGCAATATTACAATGAAATTATATACTGGTACAGTTACTTTAAGGTATAGATATAGTAATTTTAAGGTACCTTTATTTTAAGGTATCGAAATTTAAAGGTATGACGTCATACCGCTAACCGTTTTAACAATAATTTTTTCGGTTATTCAATCCCTGCCACAGAGTACGGAGTTTTGGTGGGAACTTGACAGGCGATGGATTGCTGCTCCTGTATTATTGTTTAAATAATGGTTTGAAGTGAGATTTTGTGTATTAAGTATCTGCGCATGTGAACTATTAGTGGAAACGATGAAACAAGTGCTCTGACGGTGCTGTGATTCTCAAGATAAGGTGTCTTTCTGCTTAGGCGCCTTGAGATACCATCGCCGTCTCCAACTGTCTGTTGTCTGCTGGCTCAAGCTGCCGTCAAAGTCTCCCACGGGCTGCACAATGTGACGCATCGACATATTGTGAAGCAGTGTACTATGAAGGATAATTATACAATTGTACCTTGTAACTTCAGGTTCATAAGGGCTATAACCCAGAGCCGTAAAGGCAGTTATTAAAAAAAAACATATTACACTGCCAGAGACAGAATATGAAAATAAAATTAAGAATGAATGAAATGAATAATATTGAAACAAACGTATGTATGTAGTAATTCTATACTACGTCTTTTTGTATTTTAATCACTTTGATTATTAGTTACTAATAGAAAATGTAAATAATAGTTTTTATTTAAATATTTGTGTAAAAAGATAATGGCATAAAATAATAGTTTGAATCTTGGGTGCCGGTTTTTGAAAATGAGTATCATGGAATTTGATTTTGAAGAAAGTGATTGTGATAGTGAAACCGAGTTGCAAGATTTAGAACAGCTTACCGCAGTTCTTGTTTCTGATGAACCTTCAACTAGTGCATACACTTCACAAGTTCCTTCCCCTTCGGCGAGTACATACAGTTCTTCCTCGAAAGTGGTACATGAACTATCAAAACTTGAAACAGCTTTAGCGCTAAACAAACTTACTAATGAAAAGTTACGAAGGTTAGAAAAAATCTTAGTGGGACGGTTACAAGAATGTAAACAAAAACTGAATGATATTGTAGAATCTAATAGAGGAAATAAATATTATGACCGACAGGAATCATTTAGATATGTCAATTGTGGTAAACCATACTTTAAAGATAAAGCTAATTTTGTTCCCCCCAACAATACAGATACAATAACAATGCAAAAATCAGAAATGTATGACTTTTCCTCTGTATCATCAGCTACTGGTTGGACAGTAAAAGATAAAAGTCATTTTATTAGTTTGATACTTAAAATGTCACAGGATGTATGCAAAAAAGAAATTGATTCCAAAATTTCTGAACTAAAACGGGAAGCTAAACGAAATCCTGGTATGAAAGTTGATAAAAAAATTTCAGCTTTGATTAAAGAAAAAGATAATGTTAGTAAAAAATTATTGAAAGATCTTGCATTACCTATAAATCAAGAATATGATTGGGACTACATAGCTAACAAATTGAATCGACGGCATTCTGCTCAAGAATATCAAAGTCTGTGGAAATTATTTTTACATCCTAGTATTAACAAAAATAGTTGGAGCAAACATGAGCACACATCTTTACAAAAAATTGCTCACAAAAATAAATTTCAAGATTGGGATCAAATAGCTGAAACACTAGGAACCAAACGTACAGGCTATCAATGTTTTGTTTATTTTCGTACTAATATATGCAACACATTTACTGGCCAAAAATGGACAAAGGAGGAAGAAGAATATCTTAAAAGGTTAATTGACTACTACAGGGAGGACAGTTACATTCCTTGGGGTAAAGTGGCAACATCAATGGAAAACCGAACTAAGATTCAAATATATAACAAATATAATAGACTTATTGAACAACGGAAAGGAAGGTTTCTAGCTGAAGAAGATGCTGTCATACTTACTTGTGCGGATCACTTTGGACCAAACTTTAGGCGTATGACAAGCTTTCTGCCCGGTCGCTCTGTGACTCAACTACGTATAAGATATCAAATATTGGCCAAAAAAAGGATATCAACAGTATGGACAGTAGAGGAAGATAACAAGTTAATAAAGTTAATGGCAAACCAAGACTCGCCTAGTGTTTATTCAAGTATTACAAAATATTTCCCTGGAAAAGACCGAATGCACATAAGGAGTAGGCATTTAACACTAGTAAAATGGATGAAAACCCATCCCAATGTAGACATTTCAAAAGCACCACGTCGTGCAGCACGCCGATTGGGCCATGGTCAAGCTTTAGACAATTTGAACAAAGCAATTGAAAATTTAAAATGCAGAATACAGTCAGAGGTTGAAGATCGTAGGTGTAAGAAGGTGACAAAGAACTCACCGGAAGATGTCATTGAAGATGCTATTATGGCAACATTGCTTAATCAAACCATAAAAGAGGAAGAAGCTAAAAAATCAAAACTATGGGAAGATGAACGTCTAGTATTAAGAGATGACATTGTTATTTCATCACAGTCTTTAAATGCTACTAATTTAAGAAAATTACTCATTTTGTTTAAATCACAATTAAATAAAGACCAATTAGTAAACAGTAAATACTGTCAAGATTATCCTGATTTAATTAAAGGTGAAAACGAAGTATGTTTAGTTAAGGTGAAATCATATTCCAAAAAAGATACATTTAAAACAATAGTAAAACGATCACCTGATATATTTGGTACGATAAGATTAGGAGATTTACAATATGTTTTACCACCACACTATGCAACTATAACTGGTTGTAGGACCTTAATGGCTTGGATATCAGATATAAAAGTAAATAAGGTTAGTGATTTCAATGTTAATGTATTGATCAGAAAAAATAATCTCTTAAAGGAGCATTTTTTCCGTTTAATGGAAAGGTTTAATTCCCTCTTTCTGTGGCCAATGTTGCTCTCCAATGAGCCACCACAATTTGACAGAAATGATATGGTAAAGTCTATAGTAAGTAGACCATTGCCAAAATCTAATCTTCCTGTTGTAGGCATTGGAATTGCTATTCCTGAGATGAAATCAGATATTATTAATGACACAATAGATTTAGAAGAGTCTGCAAGTAATAAAGATGAAATAAATCTCATAGAAATAAGCATTGATGGTACTATTATTAATCCTTGTGAAGGAAATTGATATGACTTCATAACAAAACATAATTTTTCCAATAAGTTGTTCTTACTTGGACTTACTAAACTACTAAAGGTATGGTAGTACTATGAATGCTATTATAATAACGAAATAAGTCTTATTTCTAGTAATGTCGTAAGTTTTAGTTTTATTGGAATTATTTGAATTGATAGTCATACAATCTCATCTCTTACATTCTGAACAAATTTAAGGCTATAAAAAACATAAATTGTAAAAATAATTATTAAGTATTTTTTTTGTTATTGTATAAACAACAAAATAAATGCTTCCACTGTCAGTTCTGTCGGAAATTACCTACTTTAAGCTTATGATGTTTGCATGGTCTAGTTTGAGTCTGAGTACCTGGCCACACATATTCATAGTTTGTGGTTTGAAACCTAGCTGGAGCCAACAATGGTGCAAAGACCCAACTTAGTGTGGTTTTCTGGTGAGGTTGAGTTGTGATTGTCCCAATATTACTGAAATTAAAATTTCTGTTAGAATTTCAGTAGAAAGAATTCTGTGGCAATGCTTCCTGGCAAATCACTCAAGCATGGGCATCTCGTGATTATCAGTCACCATAAAATAAAATATCTCAACAGTATGTCTTTATATGTTTGACAAGGTTACTGGTTAATACTAGATAGTGAAAGTCATCATTACAGCCCTTCACAAGTCCACTGTTGAACTTAAGCCTTAATAATAACCCTTCTAAACAGTTTTTGTTTAATGACATTTTTAAACTTGTTGATTGACAAACATTGAACATTTTATGGGAATTAAAAGTGTAACATTGCCCCCCCCCCCCCCCCCCCCCCCTCATTACTAGTTCTGTGGATTCTAGTAACTGGCATTACAAGCTTGTGTTAGTTAGTATGATTATCATTGTTTGTCTCAAAGCTTTAATTATATTTTTATGTCTATACTTAATTTAATTTTTATAAAAATATATTGCGAAGCTGAAGATTATAAGTATATTTATTTCTTTAACCCTTTATATAAGACTCCAATTAAAATTCTCGGATTCCGACGTTGTATCGGAATTCTGAATCGGACTAACAGTTAGTCCGATTCAGAACTCTGTGGTGACCAAGGTCTGACAGAGTTAGTCACTAACTCTGTCAGACCTTGGTCACCACAGAGTACTATTCAAAGAGTATAATAACTGTCCTATACAGGAAGTTACACGAGAGCCCAAAGAGTGTAATAACTGTCCTAAACAGGAATGAAATACGAGAGCCTCGGGCGAGAGTGGACGTGTTTAGTTAAGTGCGCACAGAGTACTTTGAATAAGTGCGTGCCGAGCCTGTGTTACACTACAGTGATTAGAGAAGAATAGAAGATAGCAGACAATACAAGTGGCGACGAGGATGGGACAAGTACCTATTTAGTATAAAGATATAATCAAAAATAGGTTAGCAATGTGCAACTATTAGCATTGCAATTGTAAATTAATTCCTAGAGTACCCGCGAAAAAAAACTGTGGATTATGAATTATGATTTATTGTTTTTAACCCTGTTATTATCATTTTAATAATTTATATAAATTATATGTTCGCATATGACCACGCTTATGGTGTGCAAAATTTATTTTCTTTATGTCATCATCATCATCATCATCATTACAGCCCTTCACAAGTCCACTGCTGAACATAGGCCTCCCCCAAAGAATGCCACAAAGCACGGTCCTGAGCCACCTGCATCCATCGACTTCCTGTATGTCTTACCAGGTCGTCACTCCATCTCGTGGGGGCACGCCCTACACTTCGCCTACCGGTACGAGGCTGCCACTCGAGAACCTTTCTTCCCCATTGGTTGTCGGTTCTTCGAGCTATATGGCCGGCCCACTGCCACTTCAGCTTACTAATCCGTTGGGCTATGTCGGTTACTCTGGTTCTACTGCGGATAACCTCATTCCTAAGTTTATCACGCAGAAAAACTCCGAGCATAGCCCTCTCCATAGCTCGCTGAGCGACCTTGAGCTTCCTCATACGGCCAGCAGTGAAGGACCACGTCTCAGTTCCGTAAGTCATCACTGGCAACACGCACTGGTTGTACAATTTCGTTTTAAGGTTTTGAGGTATGTCTGACGAGAAGATGTGTCGTAGCTTCCCGAACGCTGCCCAGCCGAGTTGAATCCGTCGATTGACCTCTCGGTCGAAGTTGGACTTACCTAGTCGGACTATTTGTCCCAGGTAAACATACTCGTCAACAACTTCGAGCTTAGTGCTCCCAACAACTACCGGCATAGATGTGACATGGACATTAAACATAATCTTTGTTTTGTCCATGTTCATCTTAAGACCTATCCGTTGGGAGACACTATTGAGGTCATTGAACATAGTGCTTAGGTCCTCCAGCGATTCTGCCATAAGGACTATATCGTCGGCAAATCGAAGGTGAGTGATGTACTCGCCATTGATGTTAATACCGTATCCTTTCCAGTCCAGAAGCTTGAAAACGTCTTCCAATGCAGCGGTGAAGAGTTTCGGGGATATAACATCACCCTGTCTTACACCTCTCTGCAATTGGATAGGTTTCGTACTCTGGTTTTGTACTCGGATAGCCATCGTAGCTCTACTGTACAAACACTTCAGCACTTCGATATACCGACAGTCAACTTGGCACCGCTGAAGGGACTGCAGCACCGCCCAAATTTCGACGGAATCAAAGGCTTTCTCATAGTCCACATACGCCAGACATAGTGGCAAATTGTACTCTTCGGACTTCTGTACAATTTGCCGTAGGGTATGTATGTGGTCTATGGTGCTAAAGCCATTTCGGAAACCGGCTTGTTCGGGAGGCTGGAAGTCGTCAAGTCTGCGCGCGAGACGATTCGTAATGACTCTCGAAAACAGCACGTAGACGCGGCTCAGAAGGGAAATCGGTCTGTAGTTCTTCAAGAGAGCGTTGTCACCTTTCTTGAAGAACAAGACCACCGCACTTCTGTTCCACGCCTCCAGTGTAATGCCACCATGGAGGACGGAATTAAAGAGCCTCTGAAGGACTTCAAGTACCGGCCTTCCACCCGCTTTCAGAAGCTCCGCTGTAATTCCATCCTCGCCTGGGGCCTTGCCGTTTTTAAGGTGTTGGAGAGTCATTCTAATCTCTCTCAGACTGACGTCCGGGATATCTTCGGAATAATGTCGGATAAGACTCGCTCTTGGATCGTTACTCACACTTGCGTGTGGCTCCAACGATGACGTGTACAGCTGCCCATAGAACCTCTCAATCTCACTCAAAATCTCAGGTGCCCCGGAAACGATGCTGCCACATTCGGTCTTCAGCTTTAACAGTTGGCTCTTTCTGGCAGACAGATCTCTGGCAAAGACTATGGAGCCTTGGTTCCGCTCGATCGCTTCTTCAATACGAGCTGTATTGAAGTTGCGCAAGTCCCGCCGCATGCATTTGGAGATCTGTCTGTTCAGTTGCCTGTATGCTGTCAAATCTGTTGAAGAATGTAGCCTCATCTCCCGTCTAACAGCCATGAGATTAAGAGTGTGATCGGAGAGTTTTTGTGTTCTTCTGCGGTGGGTCTTGCAGAACTTAGCTCCGACCGCATGGACAGTTTCCACGAGCTTGTCATTCATATCGTCCACTTCATTGCAGTCTTCTAGGCACTGAAAACGGTTTTGTAACTCGAGCTGAAAGGTTTCGGGACCTAGGATTAGAGCACGAGGGGGACGGTGCGTTGACTTCATCAGACGAGACCTCTCCAACTTAACATTTAGGTTCAGTGTGCCTCTAACCATTCGGTGATCGCTGCCGGTTTTCACCCTCGCGATCACTGAGACATCACTGAACAGTTGTCGTCTGGTCGTCATAATGAAGTCAATCTCATTTTTTGTCGAACCGTCGGGGCTCGACCAGGTCCACTTCCTGTGGGGCCGCTTCTTGAAGAAAGAATTCATCATAAAGAGTCCCTCTTTCTCCATGAAGTCGGCCAGCTGTTGGCCCCTTGGGTTCCGTTGCCCTATTCCAAATTTCCCTACTTTCTCACCTCTCTTCTCACCGTTCTCTCTTGTGCCTAGTTTTGCATTCTTTATGTAGCAATGATAAAATAATGATTTCTTTTAACATATGTCTATTAGCACAACTTTTATTTAAAAATATTTTTGATGGAAAAATAGTAAATGTAACTAATCACTCCTCTCGATTCGAACCGAAATACAATGTCGTTAGTTAAATTTTAGTGGCATTTTACATGTAGGTGTGATATTTATCGCCTTTAATGAAAATACTATTTTACCGCTTTCAGGGCATATATGTCTTAAAAAAAAATCGTGGACTCTTCACGACTTCTGTAACTAGTAATACTGTAAATGCGCATTATAGGTATTGAATTCACCCAAAGCCTAAATGGCACAGCAATGGAAGTAGTCGGTATAACAAATAAACCGAAAGAGAAGGGCGAGTGTTCTGGAACATATTACTATCATGAAATTGAGTTTGGGTACCAAGATACCAACTATTAAATTGGTGTTGGGTACTAAGATACCATCATTAAATTGAGTTTGGGTACTAAGATACCATCATTAAATTGAGTTGGTTACTAAGATACCATCATTAAATTGAGTTGGGTACTAAGATACCATCATTAAATTGAGTTGCGTACTAAGATACCATCATTAAATTGAGTTGGGTACTAAGATACCATCATTAAATTGAGTTGGGTACTAAGATACCATCATTAAATTGAGTTGGGTTTTAAGATACCACCATTAAATTGGAAGTTGAGTATTAAGATACCACCATTAAATTGGACTTTGGGTACTAAGTTACCACCATTAAATTGGACTTTGGGTACTAAGTTACCACCATTAAATTGGACTTTGGGTACTATGTTACTACCATTAAATTGGACTTTGGGTACTAAGTTACTACCATTAAATTGGACTTTGGGTACTAAGTTACTACCATTAAATTGGACTTTGGGTATTAAAATACCAGCATTAAATTGGAAATAAAAATATAAGAAACTGTTTCAGTTTGCCCCTAAAATAATAATAATAATGATACCGTTATCAGTTTTAATGTGATAGCACATCTATGGCTATAAGGTGTGAAAAATGGAAAAGGTCTCTACTAATCTATCTGGACGCAGCTGAAGTTACATCAGCACTCAAGTAACGAGCTAGGCTATTGTATTTTGGTGGCTCTGGGATACAAGAAATATTCTACAATTTACCGGTTGCCAATGTCGAATCATCAGAAACCGTTGATGCATTTAAAGTAGCCATAAAAAAAACTCTACGAGTATTTTCAACCTAAACGGAGCAAAGTTTATGAGCGGCATGTTTTTCTATTGCTAAAACATGAAAAAGGAGAAAAATTTGGGAAGTTTTTGATAAGATTGCGTCAACAGGCCGAAAAGTGTGCATTCGAAAAGCAAGATGATCATCTCATAGATCAAATTGCGGAAAAGTGTAATTCGAAATTGCGCAAGAACCTTATATCTTACAAAACGTGGGAAGAGTTAAAAAGCAAAAAAGTATATGCTTTTAATCAAATGTAAAGACCAGACAAGACATTATTAGCATATAGTAGTAACTCTCCTTTGGCAATAGAGGTTTTATTTGAAACTATACTCGAAGTCGATGGACGAAAGGAACATACAACCATTTACGTGATTTCGGGGGGTACTAGAGACCTGTTGGGTAAGAACACAGCAGTCCGTCTAGGTGTCTTAAAACTTGGTATCGGGATAAATCAAGTGGAGAGTACCGATCCCCATTAAAGAGAATGTTGCAATAAAAATTAAGGAATCACTAAACAGTGATATAATTGAAGAAGTGCAAGGCCCGTCTAAATGGGTTTCACCAATGTTCCAATCATGAAAGAAAATGGTGAATTACGTTTGTGCGTAGATATGAGATTACGAACGCCGCTATATTGCGAGAAAACCACCGCCTGCCTACTATGGACCATATTTGCCTAAAATGAAGAAAGCTAAATATTTTAACAAATTAGACATAAAAAAATGCCTTCCATCAAGTGGAAATTCACTCTGAATCCAGACACATGCCGACTTTTATAACCCCTAAAAGATTATATAGATATAAAAGAATAATGCTTGGAATTACCTGCGCTTCCGAGATTTTTCAGAAGATCATTGAAAGGATGCTGATAAACTGTGAAGGGGTCGTCAATTTTATTGATGATATCCTGGTATTCGGGAACAGTAAAGAAGAACATGACGCATGACTAAAGAAAGTTCTACAGGTACTTAGTAAAACAACGCCGTGCTGAATAGCAATAAATGCATATATAAAACGCAGGATGTGAATTTTCTGGGACACAGGCTTACACATGAAGGAGTAAATCCTTCAACAAGTACGTTGAGAGCATTATGAAATTTAGGGTCCCAAAGACCATAGAAGAACTCCAAAGTTTTTTAGGACTCTTAAACTACATAAACAAATGGATACCTAACTTGGCCGCCATGACAGAACTTCTGAAGCACCTGCTAAGACAGAAGATGAGCAAAAGGAAGAGCTTGAAAAAACAATGGTCTGGGGAACAAGATAAAGCATTCCAAAAAACTCAAACGGATGCTCACGGAAATACAGATTTTAGGGTATTATGACGTCAGAGATGCAAGACAGGTGATAGCAGATGCTAGCCCTGTCGGACTTGGTGCTGTCTTTGTACAAAATGATACAAATGTCCCTAGAATTATTGCCTATGGTAATCGAACTTTGACAGACTGCGAGCGCAGGTATAGCCAAATGGAAAAAGAGGCACTAGCATTAGTTTGGGGGGTCGAACATTAATATTTTTTTATTTGGAAAGCCTTTTGATTTAGTCACTGACAAAAACCCGTTAGAGATATTATTCGGGTCTAAATCAAAACCATGTGCGAGGATTGAACGATGGGTACTGAGGCTACAGTCTTATTTATTCAAGGTTGTATACAAGCTAGGAAAACAAATATAGCTGATCCCTTGTCACGATTATGTAACTATCCTGATAACCCACCAAAAGGAAAAGACCAGCACGTGTACCAAATAGTGGAAAATTCTAGACCAGTTGCTATACCAATGAGTACCATTGTAGCATATTCAGAAAAAGACCAAGAGATTTACAAAGTGAAAAAAGGTGTCTATCAGAACGACTGGGACGATTCAATTAAGAGTTACAAATTTTTGGAAAACGAGTTGTTTCCACGATAGCATTCTACTTCGTGGAAATAAAATTGTAATACCACAGCAACTCTTCAAGAGTGTATTACATGCTGCATAGGAGGGTCATCCAGGTATCGTAGCGATGAAGAGACGCTTGAGATCAAAGGTATGGTGGCCCCGTATTGATAAAGACGTAGAACAATTAGTAAAGGCCTGTAAAGTTTGTACGTTAGTGGGTTTGCCAAGCCCACCTGCACCAATGAAGAGACGAGAGTTGCCTGCAGCTCCATGGATAGATGTCACAATGAATCTAATGGTACCATTACCAAGTAATGAGTATCTGTTAGTAGTGGTCGACTACTATTGTCGATACAAAGAAGTAAAAAATTACAAAAACATCACAAGCTTACAGATTATTAAAATGGTAAAATAAATGTTCAGTAGACTTGGTTATCCTATTTCTATCACCGCAGACAATGGCAAGCAGTTCGTTAGTGAAGAGTTTCGATCTTTCTTCAAAGAATGTAACATTAAGTTATTTAGTACTGTACCATATTGGCCTCAAATGATCGGCGAAGTTGAAAGACAAAACAGAGATATTTTGAAACGTCTTCGTATCAGCCAGATCGAGAGGAAGGATTTAAAAGAATGTTTGTGGGAGTATCTTCTAATGTATAACAGCACCCCTCCTTACAGTTACCGGGAGGTTACCGTCTGAACTGTTTTTTCAACAAAAAAGTAGGGATAAAATTCCATCAATAGGCGAAATAAATTACAGACAATCATTTGAATTCAGATATCAGGGATAGAGACAAAATACTAAAAAGAAAAAGGAAAGAGTATGTAGGAAACGCAGAGCAACTCACTCAGATATAATACAGGGAGATAAGGTTTACGTAAAAGCAGTGGAAAAATCGAATAATTTTATAACAAATTTTAAACCGACGCCACACGTCGTAGAGAGTGCACGAGACGGTGACTGCACAGTACGCAATAGTGAAACGAACCAAAGGTTTAGGAGAATTGTGATACATTTGAAGAAAGTAGGAGGCGATTGGACGACTACTCCACCCGATCAGAATGAAAAAGAACAAAATTTAGAACAGGATAAAGAAGACGAAAATATGTAATAATTAATACAGACAGCACAAGCTGATTTGTGATTGTTATGAGTTATAAAAGAAAAAATCTTCATAAGAAAGAGATGTAATGTTTGCATATATGTAGTATAGAGTAAATATTGTTATTTGTTTATTTACTAATAATTTACCATACACAAATACACAAACATACATTTATATATAAGTCACTGTCTCGAGCGCACCG
This sequence comes from Parnassius glacialis, assembly GCA_033319125.1. NCBI lineage: Eukaryota > Metazoa > Arthropoda > Insecta > Lepidoptera > Papilionidae > Parnassius > Parnassius glacialis. The sequence goes on from JAVANC010000008.1 coordinate 17,462,354, forward strand.
CGTCAGTTACACGAGAGCCTCGGGCGAGAGTGGACGTGTTTAGCTAAGTGCGTGCCGAGCCTGTGTTACACTACAGTGATTAGAGAAGATAGCAGACAATACAACTATAGTTCGGCCGTTCAGAGAATGCGTTCCTGACACCTATCAGTTAGTCACGACTAGTGATGGGCACAACATAACACTGAGTTTGTTACCGTTCCTCCAAAATGAACCGCCGGGTTATTTTTAAGATTATTTTCGTTTTAAATTGGCGGAATCATTTAAAATTTATATTTTAGTAATTTAAGTGGAAACCAAACAAAGTTAATATTAATATAATAAAATTGTTTTATTTATTCTTTGTTACAAAGTTACAATCTGTATTTCTATGCTTTTAAAATAATTGCTGAAAGATACGACTCATTCCTCCTTAAGCAATATTACCGCCTATGTTTAGTTAATAAGGCGCTTGTTTTTAAGAATTAGATTTAGGTACTAACATAGGTTATAAATTCCATATCTACTAACAAACTTATGGATCACTTGGTTATCTGAAATAAAATTATTATTATTATTATTATGCAATAAAGTACATTGAATTGAATAAAAATTTATATTTTAGTAATTTAAGTGGAAACCAAACAAAGGTAATATTAATATAATAAAATTGTTTTATTTATTCTTTGTTACAAAGTTACAATCTGTATTTCTATGCAATAAAGTACATTGAATTGAATGTGCGTACAGAATATTAATCAGACTCCGATTCGCTTGAGGAGGTGGTGTCTTCATCATCATCTTCGCCTACATGTATAATTATATTATTATCAATAACAGAATCAATCCTGATATCTCGGTTAAAATGTTCCACAATCAGGTTTTTAGTCTTCTCAACAACCTTTGTCCAGTCATCTCTTGTGACTTCCCCGCAGGCTTCTTTTAATAGGGTCATCATCTTTTTCGTGCTGAATGGCGGGGAAGTATTGTAGCGGGCGGCGTAACCTTTTATTTGAGCCCAGATTAGCTCAATCGCGTTATATTGGCAATGATACGGTGGAATTCTTAGAACGCGATGACCGTGCTCCAGAGCCAGTTCATCGATTTCGTATCGCACATTTGCCGCTTTATTTTCTTTAACTAATTTAATTAGCTCTGGTTTTAGCATCTGCATATTTGCGTCAATGCCTTTTGCTTGTAACCAAGCCACCATTTCTTCTTTTTTATTAGCTTGGGTAGGTGGTTTCTGTATTTGAACCGAGTGATAGGAGGCATTATCCATGAATATTACAGAAGGCTCTTACTTTTACATATCAAAATCCACTTCAAACAATTATTTAAACAATAATACAGGAGCAGCAATCCGTCACCGGTCAAGTTCCCGCCAAAACTCCCAAATAGAGATGAAACGTACGAGTATATACTAGAACAGATTTTGGCACTAGGTATTAAACGAGACTAGGTTGCACCTGTTCCAACTTTTAAAATACTTGATCCACCAAGTCTCATTGTGCCTACGCGTCGCCCGGCACCAGCGCGGCGTTCCGCTCGAAGTACCGGCACGGCAAAGCGAGATAGCATTTTGTTGCCGTAGTTACTAGTCTGCTTTGCCACTCACTCGTGTTTGCCTAAATCATTCGTGTGTCGGTCATTTGAATTTGAAGTATATTTTAATGTGTATAAAAGTAACAGGACGCGCACTCGTGTTGTGCAAGAATATATTCTGTCCTTTTTTAACTACACTATTCCGCAGTCTTTCTGTCTTTGTCTGTTAATACTCCAGACTAGTCTGGACTAGTCCCGGGAACTTCCACAAAATACTAGGCAGATATTATACACTAGGTATTTGTAAACACACGATGCGTATGGAGAACATATGATGCAGTTGAGTGTCTAGTACGGACTCATGCTAATGTGATCTCGGCACTGTATTGAATGATACCTACTCGACTTATTTAGCAATAGGTTTTCGTAACGAAGTTTTATTATGTGGTTGAAGAAATTTAATTTTTTTTTGACATTTTAGTGTATATTGCTTAAAAAAATGCAGCAGTGTCGCTTGGGATCATTTTATGGACAAAGGCCGACAAATGGCCGAGTGTAACATTTGTAAAATATAATCTGATTTTTAGCGCGTATGTAAGAAAACAATGAATGTAGATAGGTAATTAAAAAAATAAAATCAAAAATGATACAAAAAATAAGAGAAAAAAAAACAAAAATCTAATTAATCTTACATAAAAACACAACAACAACACAAACACTCACGCCTGTCAATGATTAGAGCAACAAACAGACGGCCCCCAGTCCCCGGTGGCCCCGCTATTCCTGGCTACGGTAGCGACCATGGTAACGGCGGGGCAGGGTGTGCTAAGAATCTCCGGTGGAGGTTCGGTTGCCATCTTAGACGACTCGACCTGGCAACGTACAACACAACACACGCAGGACTGAGGACTAACGAAAAGATCGTGGATCTGAAAGAAGAGATAGACAAGTTACGCTGGCATATTATAGGATTATCCGAAGTCCGAAGAGAAGGGGAGGACACGGTAATCCTCGAATCCGGCAACTTGCTCTATCACCGGGAGGGCGACCATTTGTCCCAAGGAGGTGTCGGATTTATCGTTCACAAGTCTCTCGTTAACAACGTTGTAAAGATCGGGAGTGTGTCGACGAGGGTTGCGTACCTTATACTCAGAATCACCAAACGGTATTCGCTGAAGGTCATATAGGTTTACGCACCAACCTCGGCACATCCCGATTAGGAGGTGGAGGAAATGTATGAGGATATCTCTAGAGCCATGCATTCCTCCAAAACCCAATATACGGTGTTAATAAGAGACTTCAATGCAAAACTAGGCACAAGAGAGAACGGTGAGCTGAAAGTAGGGAAATTTGGAATAGGGCAACGGAACCCAAGAGGCCAGCAGCTGGCCAACTTCATGGAGAAAGAGGGACTCTTTATGATGAACTCTTTCTTCCAGAAGCGGCCCTACAGGAAGTGGACCTGGTCGAGCCCCGACGGTTCGCAAAATGAGATTGACTTCATTATGACGACCAGACGACAACTGTTCAGTGATGTATCCGTGATCGCGAGGCTGAAAACTGGTAGCGATCACCGAATGGTTAGAGGCACACTGAACCGAAACGTTAAGTTGGAGAGGTCTCGTCTAATGAAGTAAACGCTCCGTCCCCCTCGTGCTCTGTTCCAAAGTTCCGAAATCTTTCAGCTCGAGTTACAAAACCCTTTTCAGTGCCTAGAAGACTGCAATTAAGTGGACAATATGAATGACAAGCTTGTGGAAACTGTCCATGCGGTCAGAGCTAAGTTCTGCAAGACCCCGCCGCAGAAGAACACAAAAACTCTCCGATCACACTCTTAATTTCATGGCTGTTAGACGGAAGATGAAGCTTCATTCTTCAACAGATTTGACAGCATACGGGCAACTGAACAGACAGATCTCCAAATGCATGCGGCGGGACTTACGTAACTTCAATACAGCTTGTCATTTGTTGTCTTTGCCAGAGATCTGTCTGCCAGAAAGAGCCAACTGTCAAAGCTGAAGACCGAGTGTGGCAGCATCGTTTCCGGGGCACCTGAGATTTTGAGTAAGATTGAGTGGTTCTATGGACAGCTGTATACGTCATCCTTGGAGCCACACGCAAGTGTGAGTAACGATCCAAGAGCGAGTCTTATCTGACACTATTCCGAAGAAATCCCGGACGTCAGTCTGAGCGAGATTAGAATGGCTCTCTAGCATCTTAAAAACGGCAAGACCCCAGGCGAGGATGGAATTACAGTGGAGCTTCTGAAAGCGGGTGGAAAACCGGTACTGGAAGTCCTTCAGAGGCTCTTTAATTCCGTCCTCCATGGTGGCATTACACTGGAGGCGTGGAACAGTAGTGCGGTGGTCTTGTTCTTTAAGAAAGGTGACAATGCTCTCTTGAAGAACTACAGACCGATTTCCTTGCTGAGCCGCGTCTACGTGCTGTTTTCGAGAGTCATTACGAATCGTCTTGCACGCAGACTTGACGACTTCCGGCATCCCGAACAAGCCGGTTTTCGAAAGGGCTTTAGTACCATAGACCACATACATATACCCATCGGCAAGTTGTACAGAAGTCCGAGGAGCACAATTTGGCACTATGCCTGGCGTATGTGGACTATGAGAAAGCCTTTGATTCCGTCGAAAATTGGGCGGTGCTGCAGTCCCTTCAGCGGTGCCAAGTTGACTGTCGGTATATCGAAGTGCTGAAGTGCTTGTACAGTAGAGCTACGATGGCTATCCGAGTACAGAACCAGAGTACGAAACCTATCCAATTGCAGAAAGGTGTAAGACAGGGTGACGTTATATCCCCGAAACTCTTCACCGCTGCATTGGAAGACGTTTTCAAGCTTCTGGACTGGAAAAGATATGGTATGATATTGATATATTGATGATGATGATGATGTTATCAATGGCGAGTACATCACTCACCTTCGATTTACCGACAATATAGTCCTTATGGCAGAAACGCTGGAGGACCTAAGCACGACCTCAATAGTGTCTCCCAACGGATAGGTCTTAAGAAGAACATGGACAAAACAAAGATTATGTTTAATGTCCATGTCACACCTATGCCCGTAGTTGTTGGGAGCACTAAGCTCGAAGTTGTTGACGAGTATGTTTACCTACAAATAGTCCGACTAGGTAAGTCCAACTTCGACCGAGAGGTCAATCGACAGATTCAAATCGGCTGGGCAGCGTTGGGTAAGCTACGACACATCTTCTCGTCAGACATACCTCAAAACCTTAAAACGAAATTGTACAACCAATGCGTGTTGCCAGTGATGACTTACGGATCTGAGGCGTGGTCCTTCACTGTTGGCCGTATGAGGAAGCTCAAGGTCGCTCAGCGAGCTATGGAGAGGGCTGTGCTCGGAGTTTCTCTGCGTGATAAACTTAGGAATGAGGATATCCGCAGTAGAACCAGACTAACCGACATAGCCCAACGGATTAGTAAGCTGAAATGGCAGTGGGCCGGCCATATAGCTCGAAGAACCGACAATTGATGGGGAAGAAAGGTTCTTGAGTGGCAGCCTCGTACCGGTAGGCGAAGTGTAGGGCGACCCCCCACGAGATGGAGTGACGACCTGGTGAGACATGCAGGAGGTCGATGGATGCGGGTGGCTCGGAACCGTACTTTGTGGCATTCCTTGGGGGAAGCCTATGTTCAGCAGTGGACTTGTGAAAGGCTGTGATGATTATGATGATGATTTACGCATACATGCTCGTCGGTTAACCGGTTCAGTGCGGGTGGCACGCCAGGCATGCCATCGATTACTTTTGTGTGTGGCGTATGACACGCGAGTCGTGTCTTTTTAAAAATCGTTATAACTCGCTCAAATTGCTTTTTTGGAAGATTTATCCAGAACAAAATATTCATTATTTTGCAAGTAGTTCATGCCTACAGCTTCGTTTCTGGATATTTTGATAATTTGAAATTTTTAGGGGTTGACAACATTTTTAACTTGTGTATAACTCTTTTTACTTTGTGTGTTTTAAATCATGTTGTGGAAAAATAGTCTAATAAGTAACAAATAATAGCACTCATTGCGATCGCTCACAAACTCAAGTTGTATATAAATTTCTGGAAAACAAATCTTCTGTTAAAAAAAAAACAATGCGTTTATATTATTGTTTAATTTTGCTTAAAATGGTTGAACTGCCGTCTATTTTTTTTTATAGGAGAGGAGGCAAACGAGCATGCGGCTCACCTGATGGCAAGTGACTACCGCCGCCCATGACTGCAACACCAGGGAGGGAATTGCAGATGCGTTGCCGGCCTTTTAAAAAGGAGTACGCTCTTTTCTTGAAGGTCCCTAAGTCGTATTGGTCCGGAAAAATCGCTGGTGGTATTCGATTCCATAAGGAAGTCGTGCGAGGAAGAAAACATCTTCTAAATCGCACAGTGGTAAACCGTTAATCATCCAGATGGTGTGTATGGTATCGGGAGTTACTGCCGCGATGTGCGTTCGTGAAATATGGCGGCTGGGATTAATCCGAACAATTCCTCAGAGCACTCCCCATGGTAGATGCGAAAGAAAATGCAAAGGGATGCAACATCTCTTCGCAGTGCCAATGAATCGAGCCGATCGGAAAGGGCTCGGTCGTCGACGATTCGAGCCGCTCTGCGCTGGATGCGGTCAAGTGGAAGGAGCTGGCACTGGGGAGGCCCTGCCCAGAGATGGGAACAGTATTCCATGTGAGGCTGAACCTGCGCCTTGTAAAGTTGCAGGCGGTGTGCCGGCATGAAATACTGTCCCGCTCTGCTGAGCACGCCAAGCTTTTTAGAGGCCAATTTGGCCTTCTCTTCCAAGTGACCACGAAACTGCACGTCACTCGATATGTCGACGCCGAGGATTCCGATACTGGCTGAGGCAACTAGGTGAGTGCCTTGAAACTGAGAACATACGACAAACGGGTTCTTTTTAGCGGTAAACGCGCAAACTTGAGTCTTCTGAGGATTAAACTGGACTAGATTTAGTCGCCCCCAGTCCGAGACTTTGTCCAGCAAAGACTCGACTTCAGACACAAGTTTGTTCCGGTACTCGGAGACGTTTTCCCGAGAAATATTAGCACGGCCGGTGTATAGAGCATCACCAGTGTTGTCATCCGCATAGCAATGAATGTTACCAGTTAGCAACATATCATTGATATGCAGAAGAAACAGCGTTGGTGATAGCACACAGCCTTGTGGAACACCAGCGTTAATAGGCTTGTAGTCAGAACATGCACCGTCTACTACGACCTTGATGCTCCGATCTGCTAGGAAGCTGGTGATCCAATTGCACAATTTCTCGGGAAGCCCATAGGCAGGGAGCTTCGAAAGAAGCGCTTTGTGCCAAACCCGATCGAAGGCCTTCGCAATGTCCAGACTAACGGCCAACGCCTCCCCCTTGGACTCTACTGCCTCCGCCCATCTATGGGTCAGGTAGACCAGAAGATCACCAGCTTATCGACCCCGACGAAAACCGTATTGGCGGTCACTAATCAGTTGGTGATCCTCAATGTACCAGATGAGCTGGCAGTTAGTAATGGGTTCCATTATTTTGGAGAACAAGGAGGTGATCGCGATAGGCCTATAGTTGGACGGGTCTGAACGGTCACCTTTTTTAGGGATCGGGTGGACAAAAGCTGTCTTCCATGAATTCGGGACTACGCCTTGGGAGTAGGAGTACCGGAAAAGACGCGTTAGGACCGGTGCCAACTCCGGAGCACACGTTCTCAGCACAATTGGGGGGATTCCGTCAGGCCCACTCGACTTCTGGATGTCCAGGGAGAGAATTGCTTTGCAAACCGAGCGCTGTGAGAACAGCACATCCGGCATGGAGCACTCACACCGCGGGATGGTCGGCGGTGTTTTCCCCCCGTCATCAAGAGTCGAGTTGGACGCAAATAGGGAGCCTAAAAGGTCGGATTTGTCTTTTGCATCTTGGGCCAGTGAGTCGTCCTCCCTGTGCAGAGATGGTAGTGATGGCTTACAGAAATTCCTTTGGACAGCCTTGGCGAGAGACCAGAATGCACGGGTTCCCGAAGGAAGGCGAACTAGTTTCTCGCCAATTCTGCCTATGTGCTCTGACTTTGCCTTGGCAATAACTTATTTAATCTTATTACTATCATGTGGCCGAATAGACATACGAAGTACCATGTGCTCTTGTGGTATGGTATAAGGTTTATTTTTGCTTGAAACAGTTCGAAACCGTTAATGCATAAAAAGTTCGCTAATTCCTTTTCCTTTTGAAAACATTTGTTTTGCTATTCTTACTAATTAGAAGTTCTCAGATCGACTTTACTTTTACATGTATATAACATAAATAATATTTAACATTTGTAAATATCAATGAATCATAAACCTTTTTTTTTCCAAATTAAGGATCTTGATTGTTTCATATTTACAAATATTATTATTAGGTGAAAATTTAATTTAATAAAGACCAAGGTTTTCCAGGTTGATCTAGCTGTACCTACTTATATAAATGATTTTTTTATAAAACAAAAAAAATAGTACAAAAGGTTTGTAATCTCTGCATAAAAAAGTCACTTACTCTCAATTTCAAAGAAAACACGTAGTTACCCACTAAAAACAAGTATCTTTCCGTTCGTAACTGATGTTTCATGTCAAATAAACTTAATTAGGTCTAATCAAGTGAAAAAAAAGCATAAAAAAGAACATTACTATTACACATGGCTGATGGCACAATAGGCGTGTCATCCATGTCTGTGGTTAAGGGTACTCCTAATCTGGCCCATTTTCATGTATCGCCGATTTGGTCGATAAATCTTCGTCAAGGGCGTCCCTTTCCATAGACTTAGAATATACTGGCGTATATTCTAAGTCATCCTTCGTCCTATGAATACTTATTTACTTTGAAATTCAGCCCCTGGTTACGTCATCGACCAATGCCAACGCAACGCGGTACTCATTAGCTTGCTACATATTTATCTATGAAGTAGTTCGTATGTGACAGATAAAAGTGCTATTATAGCATAGACATAGTATCTTATCAATTCAATTCATCAGTCAATTCTCTATCTACGTATTAAAGTGCTATTTTTGCTTGTTTTTTTTTGGAGTTTATGGCCTGGTATCTAGACCTTTAGGCCAAGTCTTGAGTATTTTTATTCGGTTTATTATAATTTCTCCAAATGTATAATTATACTTCATAGTTCACTACTTCACAATATGTTGATGCGTCACATTGTGCAGCCCTTGGGAGATTTTGACGGCAACTTGAGCCAGCAGACAGCTGACAGTTGGTGATGGAATCTAAAGGCGCCTATGCAAACAGCTATCTTGAGAATCCATCACCATCAGAGCACTTGTTTCACCGTTTTCACTAATAGTTCACATGCGTAGACAGTTAATACTTAAAATCGCACCACTTTTACATATCAAAATCCACTTCAAACTATTATTTAAACTATAAAACAGGAGCAGCAAACCACCGCCGATCAAGTTCCCGCCAAAACTCCCATTTTTTCTTGTATGAAGTATGTAGTGTAGAAGGAGAACCATCTTATAAGGTGCGAAAGCTAAAAGTGTCCCACAATATACTGAAAATAGAGGTTCCAAAACTTACATCAATAGCGCTGGCGTCTGAATAACTACTATATGAATATAGCTGTTGTAGACGGAGTGAAGTCAGCTGAATTCAAATATTTAAAAAAATTCATGACTATAAAAAATATACTAGTATTGCAATATCGATATCTCCGTAAATAAAGCTTCTTTAGAATTGCACAGAGTACCAATAAATTGCACATACCTCAATTGTAATTGCACAATAACGTCTTTTTATTGCACATACTTATTTAGTTGTAAAATTAACAATTTAGTATACCACTGACGGTTACTGCCAAATACTTGTTAGCGCGATGCATATCCCCGCGCACGTGTGCTCGTACGTATCCACAGCGCGAATATTCAAAAACGTTTAAATCATTTTGTGTATTTCTGTTAAAAAGATAGTTACCAATATTTGCCTGAGCATCGATCACAATCGTGGTTGTAATCGTCGTGATGGTCGTGGTCACGTTCCATCAGGACTGTAATACTAAGTCTACAAGACATACATTGTAGGCTTATTATTACTGTCCTGAGAATAGCCTTTGGGTCTGGACTTATAAAATGAAAAATTATGAGAAATAGTGGTACATGCTTTCATATCTTTTTTGGGAAATTTCATGTGACTTCTATATTTTTACCTAAAACACCAGTTTAGTAAAGTACTTTTTAAAGTTATGTATGCTTTTTAATTTTAATTTGTATTTTGAATAAATAAATATAAATTTGTAATTCATTATGTTCTCTCTCATCGTATTCAGCGCTGTTATAGGCATAGGCAACCCAAAAAATACCTCAAATAAACCCCCCCCCCCCCCAAAAGAACAACATTCAAATTTTCCCGCCACAAAAAATTGCAGGGGCTGACTAGAGATGGAACTAGTGGGTGTATATTAGATTTATTTTATTTTGTATGAAGTTGGCGTTCTTCTCCGCTAGGAGTAATAGCGTTCTGTGGTCCATGGCATCTCCACCATTGAGAACCTGAACAATGTCTCTTGTCTTAGATTATTAAACTAAAAGGAGACGACATTGCAAAGCGTTCCCCGCTGTCAAAAGTACGAGAGGGCGGATCATTCCCGTTATATAAAACTAGTTGCGCCGCGTACGGCGTCAGTTACCAAGTAGTCGTATGCGTGAGTTGACCTCCAAAAAAATGCCGATTTGCAGTGTATTTTCTTGTAAAAAAAGATCATAGACCTCAAATTTACCAAAAGACGGCGTTACCTTTCATCTTTAAGTATTTATTTTGATTTCAATAATTAATATAAGCATTAAATCACGAAAATTCTGATTAATATAGCTGAGCAGGTAGTGGTGCCAGCTTAAAGTATTAATACTATAGTAAGGACTTTTGCACTACTAGGACATAATTAAATTTTGCTTAATTGTAGACAAATGTCGTTTCTCTTTGTTCTAATTACACAAGACAAAATCGTGTTATTGAATAGTCTTAAATTCATCAATATTATTGTGATCTATTTGCAAAACTATTCTATTTCAAACAACATTAATAATCTTTAATTGTTTTTAACGAAATGAAAACATCAATTTAAATTGTTTTATTGTATACATTATACATTTAAAACATTTTAAATAGATATTTTTTTTCATTATGTTACGTTATGAAACGAAAAGAAGGGGAATTTCGAGTATATAAAATGGTATCATCAAGACTATAATAGTGATATTCACTGTAATTTTTAGTGTCGATGTTTTTATTTGACTATAAGTAATACTTTGATATATAATACTAAGGTGTTATTTCAAATTCTTTTTTGTACAATGTTTAAAAAAGATCTTTGATTTTACAGTTTTCCAAAAGATCCTCCCAGGTGCCAAGTTTGGATAAAAGCATGTGGCAATCATATAACCTGGGTACCTAAACGAACAAGCACTATTTGTTCCGAGCATTTTGACCAATCGGTTTTCGTAATCCAATCAAATAATAAAAGGAAACTAAATGAAACTGCTGTACCGACTTTGAAATTATTGGAAGTACAGAAAATTTCGGGAATCAAGGAAGTGACACAACATTACTATTTAAAAATGTATTTATTGCTTTTCGTAGTATTCTCCGCGAAATTTGACACATTATCCATAGGATGGAACTAATCATTGAAGCAACCATTCTATTCGGAAGTTGGGGTCTCCAAAATGGCCGTTTTGTAGGCGTCCACAGCTTCTTCAGGTGATGAAAATCTCTGTCCACGCAATTTATTCTTTATTTTAGGGAAAGTATAGAAATCATTAGGGCTTAGGTCGGGGTTGTACGGTGGATGGTCTAATAATTCTATGTTTTCTTGCTCTAAAAACTCTTTTGTTCTGTGTGCGGTGTGAGAACTCGCATTGTCGTGATGGAGGATGGTGCGGCGGTTGCAGTTCTCTTTACGGAGTTCAGAAACGACCTGTGGTAAAAAAATGCTAGCATACCATTCTGCATTAACCGTTCTTTGTCCCTCAAGAGGAATAGTCGTAACATGGCCGGTTTTGGAGACAAACGTGGCCACCATTTTTTTTGCAACACTCCGTGAACGAACAATTTTTGTTGGCTTTAACTCATTTTCGAACACCCAAACTCGTGACTGGTTTTTTGTTTCGGGTTCGTACGCGTATATCCAGGATTCGTCACATGATACGATGTTGTATACAGCATTTGAGGATCCTGCGTGGAATCTTTCGAGAGTTCTGACGCACCAAGTAACGAGAGCCGCTTTTTGCTCTTTACAGAGCGAATGCGGTATCCATCGGGAAAACAACTTTTTTACACCTAATTGTTCATGCAAGATTATTTGTATTTGACTCATGCCAATGTCTAAAATTGCCTGAATTTCGCGGTATGTCACATGTCGATCTTCCTCAATCAGCTTACGCACAGCATCAACGTTTTCTTGGGTGACTGCAGTTTTTGGACGACCTTAACGGGGATCATCACTGAGCTTGACACGTCCACGTTAAAATTCAGCAAACCAGTGATAAATTGTGGTTTTGGATGGAGCTTTATCACCAAATGCAGAAATCATCCGGTCAACACGCTGTTTTTGTGTTAAACCACTTCGAAAGTCATAATAAATCATCGCTCTTGAGCTTTCTCGAATCAATTCCATTTTTTCAACGACAAAACAAGTTTGACAAGACAAGACAAGGAGTTTTCAATTAAAAAGATTTTAATATGACAGGAACAGTGAAAATATTCCATTCCCGATACTTTTAGTGCAGCCTATGTAAGTTTATTATTTCGCTACAGGTTTATTTTACATTATGAAGGATAAAATTTAAAACATGTAACAAATCGAAATGGAAGGTTTAGTGAACGATATTTATTCATTTTAAAATGTTATTTACAAGTTTATCGTCTTAGATGGTGTCAACCAAATTGTTGTTTTCATATGAGACACGAATTATTAGCGCTTAAATAAATAAATAAGGACAAACAAATAATTTCAGTGTCATATTTATAATCTATTATTATTAAATATATACAGAGTACTACACTTTTGTACTGTAGAACACAAAATATTACCGCTTTTTACGAAGACATTAATTATTTTTCAATCCTGACGTAAAAAAGTATGTTTGGTTAAGCGTAAACTTCGACCAAGAGATAGCAAATGTTTAATTTTTTTTAATTGCTCCATTCCGTTGCTGCGTGAAGGAAGGGCAAAAACAAATAAACAAAAAATCACACTTTCACGTTTATAATATTATATTAGTATGGATTGTCAAGAATGATATATAAACTTTTGAAACCAGTTTACAATCGGAGTTTTGAGGGTAGAACTATACACTCCCGCTCTCTTTCTCGCTCTAGTAAATAACGTTTCTGAGTGAACAAAAAGGATAGAAGCACAGGAAAGTGCGATTCCGTGCTGCCAGATGTAGTTCAAGCCTTAAAACGGTTTAACTCTATAGGTTGGGTAAAATCTGTAAAATTAGACCGTTTAAACCCTTATACAGATAACCTTTTCGGTTGATCATGACATTAAAAAATAGTAAAAATATTTCATAGACTAGGCATATTATATATTTTTAAGCATACAGGAACATTATTTCGATAATGATTACGTTCCACATAACATTGAACTGGCAAACTTGGTGATGGAAAAATATGCAAGCACCAGAGTTAGCTACCTCGCAAAAAAAGAGTGATCCCAAAAAGTGTATTCGTCACATATACCAAACTTATTCACTTTAAAAACCAGTTAAAATATAATATAATACTTTTTCAATTTGTTTTAATTTTGGTAATTTTGTATTATTATATTGTACCTTATGTATTTTTTTAATTTGCTTTGAATGTAATATTACTCATTAAACATTTGTTCATTTTTATTTTATTTTATTTGCTAATGTAACTTGCATAAAATTTCATCGACATATCCATATCGATAAGGCCCTCGCACTAGTTGTTTATGGCTTATGTACTGTAACGATGAGACATTTATAAGAGATTTTCAAGGTTGTGTGCGTTTTGCTTAATCGTGTGCTCATATTATGCTATGTGCGTGCGTGACGACGTGGCCCAATGTTTACGATTTGCTTAGTGTGCGTTACCTCGCCTCCCGCTAGAAGTGACAGACTTTTTTGTTTGGAATTTTATGCGCATGGCGTCTCCTGTTAGTTTATACTCTAAGTCTCTTGTATAATTACTAACTGTCGAATCGTAGTGCAGGCAAAGATCTTCCAATCTCTGCACCAACTTTCTCTGCATGTATCCAGTTTCAGCTGTTTTCACATCAGTATTCACAGAAATAACAAAAAATAATACATACTGCTTTTCATTTCCTTAAAATCAAATATTCTGAAATGGATTGAAACGTGTTGTGTTGTGGTTAAAAAGCAGAACGACTTATGGCCAGTTTTCATTGATGGTATGCACTATGCCCGTCGTCTGCTGCGTATAGTGCATATTGGCGGCGACCGTCAGTTTTACTTAATTATTAATTTTTGTAACTAAATAAGTATGTCCAAAAACAATACGTTATTGTGAAATTACAATCGAGATATGTGCAATTTATTGGCACTGTGCAATTAGAAAAAAACTTTATTTACGGAGATATCGATATTGCAGTACCAGTAAGAACCATAATTTACTTTTTGATTTTTTATAAAAAATTGGAGAGTGTGCAATTACAAATAAAAGTATAGTCGTAATTTGCTATTAAAAATACGTCGACTAGTATTTTTTTTATTCCAAATATCATTATTTTGCAGGCTGGGGTCTCCTTATCTCGCGCATTTCGACAGGCACTTTTTCATACACAGAGATAGTCTTCCTTAACTCTACCTTTCATAGTTGACAGCATAGATATTAGATAATTTACTATATAGAGTATAGATTATGGCTACACTCCATAGTATAGATAAACCACTATGACAAATCATTAGGTGACGAAAAGTGGGAAGTCTCTTGAGCGCTCTTATAGATGGCGTTGAGATTATAAATTACTGAAAATTACACTAAAGGGCGCTATCAACTAGGTTCAGTATTATTTCGTAAATATTTCAACAAAATTAAAAGGAAATGATTCACTTTCTAACTAATTTGTTATATCTAACTCTTTATTTAGAGTATACAGTTATCTGTGGTTTGTGTTAGATGAGCATGATTGAAATTTATTCGTTTATTATTATAGATTATATATATCGCTGTATTTTAAAACTTCGATAGCATGATTTAGGCTTTGGTATAAATAATGAATACCAGCAGTGGCGCCATCTTATAATAAACTGTGTAAAAATATTAGGGAAAATAGTATTTTCGATGACTATGAGATGGCGCTAGTATCAACGTAAAAGCAAGCTACTCAGGACCTTGTTTCTGATTATTCAAAGTACTCTTTGGGACGTTCATACCCCTGGTTGACAAAGCTTGACTTTAGGAATAAAAAAAATACCTTGGCCCGACCTATTAAATAACCACCAGTGTTGCCAACGAAGGCGATTTTTCGCCAATTAGGCTACTCAGGATGGAAATCGGCTACGAAAAATTCTGAAAGGCGACAGATCGCCAAATAGGCTGCTTGAGATACGAACGATTGACCGTCAACTAAACTGTATCACAATAGAAGCTAATACAACATAAGCGTAAAAAAATACCTCCTACGCAAAATGTACAAATCCAAATAAAAAAAACTGGCAACAATATTAATTTCGGGGAATACCCCAAAACTAAGGCTCACTCTCACTCATCTGCAGACGTGCGTGACAGAGACGTGTAAATCCGAATACACGGACAAAGCCTTAGGGAATAGGGCTTCTAACTTAGTCTGTTGCACGTATTCAGTAACCTGGGAGAAAAATCTACGTTTCCAGTTCCAGCAAAGCTTGCGCCAGCACCAGCATAGCAGAGGCTACAGAAAATTTTGTAGGTGAAAGTATTGCTGATACTTTGTTGCTGCTGGATTTATTCATAGCGAAGTTTTTACGTTTGGGCTACTTTAGGCTACCTCGGCTAATTCGGCTATATTAGGCTATTAAATCTGTGAAAAATGGCGATATCAGGTTCCAAGTTGTTGGCAACACTGGTGACCACCAGTTTCGGTTTAAAATAGTACCTGTATAGGAAAATAGTTCCTGTATAGGACAGTTATTATACTCTTTGCGTGTAACTGACGCGGTGGGCTCGAGACAGTGACTTATATATAAATGTATGTTTGTGTATTTGTGCATGGTAAATTATTAGTAAATAAACAAATAACAATATTTACTCTATACTACATATATGCAAACACTACAATAGTCATGAAATTTTTTAAATATTTGAATTCAGCTGACTTCACTCCGTCTACAACAGCTATATTCATATCGTAGTTATTCAGACGCCAGCGCCATAGTATAAAGACAGGGGAAGTACGTTATCTTCATACAAACGCACTGCGCGCGGCTTGTATGTGTGCGCCATAGTGACTAATTGTGAATCAGATAAATAGAGCAAAGTTCGAATAATAACAACAGAACAAAAAATTGATTACAGTCTAAGAGGCAGGCGTTAGTAATTTTATGTTATTGTACGATGTTTTTTTTTTACAATATTTTAGTCGCTTTATTCAATTTTTTTATTATAGATGCCTAATTTATATTAAATTTGCTTTCCATTTCAGACGCCTTCAGTGTCAGCGTTTAATTGACCGCGAGGATTTGAAAAATAAATCTCAACCATGCCATGTTGTTTGTGAAGCCCATTTCCACCCAGAAGACATAATGAAAAACAGCGTTAGAAAATTACTAAAAAAAATTGTCTGTCGAGTTTAAATTTGCCTAATCTGAAAAAAGTTGACAAACATACACAAGTGGAAATAACAACTTCATATATTAAGTCAAGTCAAACAGAAACAACTAGTGCTTCAGAATCAAATTTAGATTTAACCATTGCCACTTCATCATGCCAAACGGATTTTAACACCACGGATAACCTAACACAAACTACTACTGGTCTTTCTGCAAGTACTCCACGCAAGAGGAAACTAAAATCTGTGTTATTAGACTGTAAAAAGCGTTTACGAGCAAATGAATTGGCAAATTCTTCACAAGATATCTTTAATAAATTATGTGATCGTTTTTTATCTAAGGACTTAGCCGAACTTGTTAAAGCCCAAACATATTTAAAATGTGCTAACAAAGGAAACAGATACAGTATCGCTTACAAAATTTTTCTTAAACTTGTATTACGTCAGCCCACAAGCTTACCATTTATTAGAAAAAACTCTTTGTCTGCCATGTAGAAGTACGTTAAATAAGTTATACATTCCGATGACTACTCAAATAAACGAAGAATTAATGACAGCACTAAAATTAAAAGTAAACAATATGTCGGAGAGAGAAAAACATTGTACTTTAGTGATGGACGCTATGAGTTTAAAAACGAACCTGTTTTATGATATAAAAAACGACAAAATAATAGGCTTCCACGAAGTAGATGGCGTTCAATCGCCGACACCAGCAAAATATGCCTTAGTGGTAATAATGAAAGGTATTTTTGTGAAATGGAGCCAGCCAATTGGCTGCGCCTTATTATCGGAATGTTCAAGCGATGCTAATATCTCTAAATGGATTGATAAACTTATAATTAAACTCTTTGAGATCGGATTAAAAATCAGAGTGTGCGTTTCAGATATGGGACCAGATTTGGCAAAAGCTGCTAAAGAAAGAGGGACTTGCGTGAACAAAACTTATTTTACTGTTAATGGTCATAAAATTTATTATATTTTTGACGCACCACATTTGATAAAGTTAGTTCGTACTGTTACGGTTTCCCAATGCTAGGGAAAACCCTTAATCATAGGTAATAAGTGATTACATAGATTTCCTCTAAATAGTCATGTCATCATTTAAAGGCAGCTCTGCTTCCCGCTCCCGGGAACAAGTCAGTCTCTGCCCGACCGCTGAATCCATAACACCTCTGTATCATCTCGTGTCTGCCAGTTTCGACTCCGGGCTAATTAGAATTTGTAACCATTTCTATTTCTAAATTATACTATTTCCATTGTGTAAATGAAAGTGCTTTTTTTTTAAAACCTAGTCTACGAGGTCCCGTATAACATTGGTGGCAGCGGTGGGATTTAAAAGAAATAAGTAAATCCTCGGAACGCCTCAATTCAGTGAAAATTAAACAAAATAAATTCCATATATACGTGTAATCGCGTCGGTAAAAAGTGCTAAATCCCAATCTTATCTCCGTGTCGCTGTTTCTGCTGTATACACCGCTGTATCCTGCTGATCTTACCAGACCCTCACGTGCCTTGTTGGGCATACTCCGAAGACCTATCACTCACCTTGGGTGATCTCGCCTGGCTACGAAATGATTCGTGTTGCCGTCATAGTTGCAGTGTTCCTGTAAGTACATTCATTCTACATCGAAACTATTTGTGTTGTGAAAAGAAAAAAGTGTCAGTGATTTAACTATAAAGTCCATCGCATAATTTCAATTTAAAGTATTAAGAGTTTAAAAGTATTAGACTTAGTTATATTTAATTAATCATTCATTGTTCCATTGTATTATTTCTTTATCGTTCAGTTCCGAGAATAGTGCAACATTCCATTCTAATCTCAACTCCGTACCTCACGCGTTATCTTTGTTTTGACTAACTTGCTATGCCTAAGGACGAGCCTATTACCATGTCTAAAGAAACAAAAGAAATCGACATGAACTTTTTAAGTAAATTCATAAATAAATTTGACAGAAACCGCGAAAAACTTAATGCGTTTTTAAATAACTGCAGAAATGCAATAAGCCTGGCGTCACCGTCTCAACAGGATATAATATTAAAATATATTTTAAGCCAACTCGAAGGCCGTGCCGAAAGTGCGTGCTCCATTAAAGAATTCGAGAACTGGCAACAGTTAGAAGAGTTTCTCAAAAACCAATTTGGCGAGAAAAAGCATTACGCTGCACTACTCTCGGACCTCCAAGATTGTTGTCAAATTAATAGCGAAACGGTCAACCAGTTTGCACTACGCGTAGAAACATGTCTATCAAAGCTATTAACCGAAATCAATATCTCAATACCCACGAAAAAGAAAGGTGAACTGACTGGCCGTGTCGCCGCAATGCAAGGTTTAGCTTTGCATACATTTGTAAGTGGGTTAAATCCTCGATTGTCAACGGTAGTCAGATGCCGTGACTCTGAAACCTTAAATGAAGCCATTGGCTTCGCTGTCTCCGAAGAAAAGATATTACAGACCTCTTCTAAGCGTAATCCTTCGGCAATTAATACCGGTTCACCTAATCAAGGACGTTGGCCTCAACGTCAATCCCAACCAAGCCGAAATCCTACACAGCGAGGCTATTCAAACAATACCAACAGTCAAGGGCCGTCTACTTCAGGTCCTCCAGTGTGCCGTTATTGTAAAAACGTGGGTCACACTATCGATAATTGTAGGAAACGGGAATTCAATAATAACCGCTTTAGAGACCAAAATAATCAGAGACTATCTCCTAGACGCTATCAAAATAACCAAGCTCAAATCCACGCGGTAAACATTAACGAATGCAGTGACTACCCGGAAGATCAGGATAAATCAAACGATGATTTAAACGCATAAAGGGCTCACGGTGGTGTCTCGTGAGACCCAAAAATCGAATTCCAAAACATTACCATATCAAAGGCACCAATACTACATCCACTGTATCCACTGTATCCTCTGTATCCCCTAACGATAGGGACACGCGGATTAACCGCAATACTACATCCACTGTATCCACTGTATCCTCTGTATTCCCTAACGATAGGGACATGCGAATTAACCGCAATACTACATCCACTGTATCCTCTGTATCCCCTAACGATAGGGACACGCAAATTAAACAAAATACTATACCCGCTGTATCCTCTGTATCCCCTTATGATAGGGAATCGCGAAGCAAACGCAACACTGTATCCACTGTATCCCCTGCATCCACTGTATCCTCTGCGTCCACTGCACCCTTTGCATCCTCTATTCCTGCTATATCCTTTGTACTCACCAACAATAAGGACTCGCAACCTAGCCGCACCGCTGTATCCTCTGTATCCACCGGCCTCACCAAACGTAAAATCAATCATTCCATACATGCTAAACCTATCTTAGACACCACTGTTCCTTGTCCTATTCCTGAAACCAGAATTTATGAAATTAACATTGGTCCATTCAAGAAACGCTTACCCCATATCCTTGTGTATTCCTCAGTATCGGACACCACCTTATCTCTCCTTGTAGACTCTGGCGCAACAGTTAGCCTACTGAAACGATCTTCTATACAAAACCCAGTCGACATCACAACAGAGGTAATATTCCTGAAAGGTATTGACCCTATTGATCAACCTTCACCTACAATGGGCCATTTTTCACTTAAGATAAAAATAAATGATAAAAATAGTATCACACATAGATTCCATATAATACCTCAAATAAACTTACCTTATGATGGTATAGTTGGCACTGATATGCTAATCGCTTTTGGCTGCACAATCGACTACACTCATGAAACTTTGAAAATAGGTGGAAATGAACTAAAATTACATTTCAATGAACCTACTTATGTTATTCCTCCCAGATCTGAAACCGTTATAGAATGCTCTGTCTCCAACCCTGAAGTAAAAGAAGGACTCGTACTAGACCAATATTATCATGAAGATTTACTAATCGCTAATTGCTTAGTCGCAGTCAAAGAAAACAAAAGAATTAACTTATCAGTAATAAATACCTCTGAAACTCCTATAACCCTACAGTCAAATCTAGATATCACACTAATTCCCTTAAGTTCTTTAACCAAACCTTTTGATCCAATAAACACTTACACAGTTTGCAATTTAAAAAACACAAACTCTTACCTCCGAACACAAGAAGTATTAAACCTACTTAGAGTCTCCCACCTCAATCCTGAAGAGACAAACGCTCTTCACGATGTTTGCTCTGAATACTCGGACATATTCTTTATTCCTGGCGACAAACTATCCCACACAAATGCCCTCAAGCATAACATAAAAACTAGCGATCAAAATCCCATAAATGTAAAATCTTATCGGTTCCCAGAGGTACATAAACAAGAAGTTAAAAAACAAATTGACCAAATGCTCGACCAGGGAATCATAAAACATTCAGAGTCTCCATGGTCTTCACCAATCTGGATTGTCCCAAAAAAAATT
This sequence comes from Parnassius glacialis, assembly GCA_033319125.1. Taxonomy (NCBI): domain Eukaryota; kingdom Metazoa; phylum Arthropoda; class Insecta; order Lepidoptera; family Papilionidae; genus Parnassius; species Parnassius glacialis. The sequence continues at coordinate 17,483,065 of JAVANC010000008.1, forward strand.
GACGCATCCGGACAACAAAAATGGCGTATAGTTATCGACTATCGGAAATTAAACGATATTACTGTTGGTGACAGCTACCCTATACCACAAATATCCGAAATTTTAGATCAGCTAGGACAGAGCAAATACTTCTCAACCCTTGATCTCGCGTCAGGATTTCACCAGATTTTGATCAATGAGGAAGATGCTCCCAAAACAGCCTTTAGTGTACCACAAGGACACTACCAATTTACAAGAATGCCATTTGGTTTAAAAAACGCGCCTGCCACTTTCCAACGACTAATGAATACCGCGCTCACAGGCCTCCAAGGTATACGGTGTTTTGTCTACCTTGACGACATCGTCATATATTCTCATGATTTAAATTCTCATATTGATAACCTTTCCTCAGTATTCCAAAGGCTTCGAAACTACAATTTAAAACTCCAACCTGACAAGTGCGAGTTTCTCCGACGTGAAGTCGCATATCTTGGCCATCAAATAACTAAAGATGGTGTAAAACCTAACCCCGAAAAGGTAAAAGCGGTAACTCAATTTCCTACTCCCAAATCCCCGAAAGACATTAAGTCCTTCCTCGGTCTTGTATCCTATTATCGCCGTTTCATTGCCAACTTCTCAAAAATTGCTAAACCTTTAACTCATCTTCTAAAAAAGGATATCCCCTTTCTATGGGAAAACCAACAACAAGTCGCCTTCGACGAACTCAAGCACAAACTTACCTCTGCTCCCATCCTCATTTATCCAGATTTTTCCATCCCTTTCATCCTAACATGTGATGCCTCTAATTATGCCATTGGTGCTGTACTTAGTCAAGGTCCAATTGGCAAAGATAGGCCGATAGCCTTTGCCTCTCGGACCCTCAACAAAAGCGAATGTAACTATAATACCACTGAAAAAGAACTCCTTGCTATTTTGTTCGGTTGTAAAACCTTTCGCCCATATCTCTATGGACGAAAATTCAAGATCATTACTGACCATAGACCGCTAAAGTGGTTATTTAATCATAAAGATCCCAGTAGCAAGTTACAAAGATGGCGCCTAAAACTAATGGAATACGAGTATGAGATCGAATACCAGAAAGGAAAACTTAATGCCGCTGCCGACGCCCTATCCCGATATCCTGTAAACCCAGTTCAACCATTAGACTCTGATCCTGTTCCATCCAATTCTAATCAAAATGAAGATGACTCCACACCTCAATTCAGCCCTCTTACTCTTGACGATCTTGACATCCAACTACCCCCTGATTCCTCAGACCTCGACGATAAACTACCTTCTGTAGACCTCTTGGAAAACGATGATTCACTACCAGGTATCGACGATCCTCCTACACCGACCACATCTAACAAATATCCAGATCCTATACCAAATCCTTCTCGTGACGATAATTATAGCAAATTTCTAAAAACAATGAGCAACAAAGACTTTTTAGTAACGCTAACATCCTAGAACATAACGAAAGCATTCTGAAAACTAACTGCAAAATCATTGTCATACCTACTTCCATCGATCTCGATGACTCCAACCCTCACGTAGAAGAAATTCTAAGTAACCTCGAAAACTCTAAAGAACTCTTAGATAGGGAAAGAACTCTTTATTCCTTCATCTCATTCGATCACAAAGGAAAAACAATATATTTTCTATTCACCAAAGTATACAACTTCCATAACAGTTCTTATGAAGATATTTATAAAAGCCTACTAAATCTTCGATGCGATATATTACGTAATCCCACTAATTCCAACCTAAGTTTAGCCATTACTGATTTCCAAAATCCTTTCGACAAACACATCTGGACAAAAATATACAACATGTTCTGCTATATCTTTAACAATACTCAAATATCAGTTCATATTTATCACAATGCTGTAATTTACCCTACACCCTCCGAGATTCCCAGAATACTTCGTGAAAACCACGACATTCCAATTGCCGGACATTTAGGATCTACGCGAATGTATAATCGAGTAAAAGAGAGGTATTTTTGGAAAAACATGCGGACAGACATCGAAACATACGTGAAGAATTGCTCCCAATGCCAAAGTAATAAAGCCTTAAGACAAGTTAATAAATCACCTATGCAAATAACTACCACTTCCACCAAACCATTTGAACGAATCAGCCTCGACCTTGTAGGACCACTTCCAGAAGCTGGACTTAATAAACTCAAATTTATTGTTACGTTGCAGGACGACCTCACCAAATATTCCTTCGCTTACCCTATCGCTAACGCGACTGCAGAAGAGACATGTGAATGTCTGGTGCACTTTATTTCTGTCTTCGGCATCCCGAAATCTATTTTAACCGATCAAGGCACAAACTTCACCGTAGACCTATTTAAAAGAACCTGCAACTTCCTGAAAATTAAACAAATCTGGTCTTCTCCATACCATCCTCAAACGCAAGGTGCACTTGAGCGCAGTCACTCCACACTTAAGGAGTACCTTAAATCTTATGTCAACGAAAATCATTCTGATTGACATAAGTATGTTTATACCGCTATGTTGGCATATATCACATCTACTCATTCCATTACTAATTTCACACCATACGAACTCCTCTTCGGTCAGAAGCCTTTTATCCCGGACTCCGTCTACGAATTACAATCGGACCTAACATATCCAGAATATCTCAAATCTCTACACCATCGTCTAAAACTTTCACGTGAAAAAGCCTTAGAAAACATAAAAAGATCTAAGGAAAGATCTAAACAGTATTACGACACCCGGTCACGGCCCGTTCAGTATAAAGTTAAGATTACGTATATCTCAAAAATCATGTGCGTCTGCGCAAAGCCCTTTCGCCTATTTGGAAAGGACCGTATAAGGTTGTAAAAATCAATGGCAGAAACACCTTGACATTACTCATAAGTAGACGTCATGTGACACATCACTATGACGAAGTTAAATTAGCTCCTAGATCTGAAACGTAACCCTAGTTATAAACATAACATTAATTTTAATTATATTCTATTACAGTAATTCCGTGCTGAGTCAAGAATTCATTACGTCTTTGACAAACAGTCCTGGTATCTACTTCGACCCTTTAGGTTCCTTAAGTTTAGTTGATAGTTATCTTAGTGTAGTTATCCCGTATGATGTATCTTTTATCAACCCACATATTCTAAATCTGCGACCAGTCCTAGATAAATCCAAACAAGTATGTAATGATGGCAAAGTCTCTGATCGTTTGGAATGTACTAATCTCTTTGAACCGTTGAACAGCCGTTATAATGATATAGCTCATGACAACGAAGCCATCTTCCATCTTACGTCTCGCCAGTCGAGAAGGTCTGCACTTTTAGGATTCGTAGGCACTGCATCAAAAAAGCTATTTGGCACAATGGATGAAGACGATGCCATCCGATATGACAACACCATTACAGAGGTAGAAATAGACCAAAAGAAATTAGCCCTCCTGATGAAGGAAAATATACTAGTCACTACCTCTTCGCTCAGATCTTTTAACGAAACTCTGCATAAAATTAGACTAAATGAAAACCTCCTGAAAAACGCAATTGATGGACTGTCCCAAAACATCCTAAATCTAACTTACGCTTCAAAAGAATTAGGTATTAGATCTCGCATGCTGGAATTAACTTCCATGATAGAAAGTAGTCTCCTAGCCTTGTCCTTCAAAGTTGAGGACATAATCAATGCTATCATGTTTAGCAAATCTAACATCCTGTACCCTACTATCCTAACACCTAAAGAACTTTACCTCGAATTGGTCGAAAACTACAGATTCTTACCCGAATCTAAACAACTCCCAGTTCCTTTAAATCTCGATAACATGCATACTATTCTAAATGTATCAGAAATATCTAGTTACTTCAATAAAGAAAAAGTAGTGTTTGCAGTAAAAATCCCTCTCATCAACCCTATACACTTAAACATATATCATAACTTACCTTCACTGGTCCCTCATGACAAAAATAATCCAGAGTCATATTCGACCATCATTCCATCCTCCAAATATATTGGTATTAGCAAAGATAGATCAATGTATTGTAAGTTAGATAACCTAGATTATTGTAAAGTAATAAAAAATGATCATTACCTTTGTAAAACACAAATACTGTATTCCTCTTCCGCGATGCCCTCCTGTGAAAGCGAAATTATTACCAAAGTACTTACCTCAATTCCTTCAATTTGTGAAACTAAATTTATTCATGGTCACGTTAGCATCTGGCAGCCACTACGCTATAATAGATGGTTATTTGTAATCTCTGAAAAAACTAAAATAAGTATTGAATGTAATAACTCCCAAGTTACTGAAACAGAATTTAGTGGAAATGGTATATTGTACTTACCTCCTGAATGTGTCGCCTACTGTAAAAACACTCGTTTAACACCGCATGAAAATCGTGAAATTCAACTGAAAACTATTGTAACTAATTTTAACATTTTAAATGATTGTAATATTTATTTATTGTTGTAATATTGTAGCATATAATAATATTGTATCAAACTTACCGGTAGTTAATCTTAAGAATGTTAACTTAGATTCCTTAGCTTATGATGATCCTGAGATCCTGAAAAGCCTTAACAGTATAATTGAAAAACCACATATTGTTTTATATCAAAAATATTACTCAGGTATCACAATTGTAATTATAGTTTTTATTATGTGCTTTATTATTTATAAGATGTATAAAACTGGCATACACAATAAAATGATGAAATCTAAAGAAAATAAAACTCCTGAAAATATGGGCATTGAATTAGATGACAGTAACCCCTCAAACATTAACACGGGACCTTCTCTTCGAATCGGCTAATTTTATATTCCATTTACTATAACATAAACTCCACTTTTAAGGGTGTAGTTTACTCTAAATCGGGGGGCTGTTACGGTTTCCCAATGCTAGGGAAAACCCTTAATCATAGGTAATAAGTGATTACATAGATTTCCTCTAAATAGTCATGTCATCATTTAAAGGCAGCTCTGCTTCCCGCTCCCGGGAACAAGTCAGTCTCTGCCCGACCGCTGAATCCATAACACCTCTGTATCATCTCGTGTCTGCCAGTTTCGACTCCGGGCTAATTAGAATTTGTAACCATTTCTATTTCTAAATTATACTATTTCCATTGTGTAAATGAAAGTGCTTTTTTTTAAAAACTTAGTCTACGAGGTCCCGCATAACAGTACCAACTTGATGGCGTATGATTTTCATTTCCAAAATGGCGCTGTTGGAAAATTTTGTCACATAAAAAAATTCTATGAGCATGATAAGAAGAAAAGGTTTAGACAAGCTCATAAATAGACTAACAGCCACATGTACCCTACGAACTTTGAAAAAATGAAAGTTCGTTACGCGACGCAACTTTTAAGCAGATCTGTAGCAGCTGGTTTGTCAACATACATAGATTTTAATGTGGTAGATGAATCAGCAAGGCACACAGTCGATTGATGAACGATTTATTTGACGCATTGAATTCATCTAGTCTCCGTGACAGCTATAAGTACAAAAGAGCGTTTTGTGGGTGTAAAGAACAGATTGATTTTTTCAATAAAATGTTGTTTTTTTTCCGAACATTAAAATTACGAGATCCCCGAACTGGAAACGACGTTACTCAAAACGTGAAATTTATTCAAGGGTTTCAGATCACAATCCAGTCAATTTTGCATCTGTACAAGATTTTAAACAAGAAGGATATCAATACATTCTAACAAGACGTCTTAATCAGGACGTGATTGAGAATTTTTTTGGTAAAATTAGATCGAAAAATGGAAATGCTCTAGAACCAACCAGCAGACAATTTATATCTGCATATCGTAAAATTTTCTTTGCCAATATTATCCGGGCTCCAAAAGAAGGCAATTGTACGGAAGATTTGACAGAATCCCTCGTTCACTTAAGTGATTCCAAAAATACGGATAATGACGCTACTGAAATCAATAACGTTCCACCCGTTATCAATATTAACCAACCAGAGATATTGCAGTCAAATAGTGTTTTACGTGATATTAGTTGTTCAGACTATATAGAATTTGATATTCCCGAAAAAAGTGCTTTTTTTACGTATGCGGAGCCTTGTTGAAAAAATGCATGGAGCGTCACGAGGATTGCGAACAACTTAAATCGTATTTAAACGCTTATCAGCAAGTTTGCAATTTAAGTGCAGAATCTAGGTACCTTCAATACAAAAATTATTCTAGAGACCAAATTTTGTTAGTGGTTCCACTCGACGACTTTGTAGAAAATATTAAGAGGATGGAGCAGATATTCCAAAAAGTATTTAAAAATGATCACATAAACTGCAAAACTGGTATGTCTGCTTATGAACAAATAAAAGATTTAAATTTTTCATCGCCCTGCCCATGCTTTCCGAAATTATATTTGCAAAAGTTATTTATAAGGATGCGGATATATTACACATTAAAGTTTAATAACAAGGCGTTTCGTAATAGTAGGAACCGAAGAAAGTATTTTTCTGTAGCTAATTTGTAATTTTGTAATAAATGTGTGATTCAATATATATATGCTTGTATTAATTAAAAATAAAAATTAATATGGTCCTTTATGTGTGCAAATACTATATTATTTCTATTAAAAATAAAAAGTAACTAGTATATACTAAGTAAATAAATTAAACACGAGCTCTTAGTCTATAAATATTTGTTAGCAGTTTGGGCGACAACCGAATCCGACGAAGCGTGGACAGTCGCGCCCACACCGCCCCGCCGGTTTATTTTATCCCTTTTTTTATAAATAATACTGCTCTGAATCTTAATACATTTCTGTATTTGTTAGAAAAACCATTGTTGAACTTTATCGACTAATGATCACTGAATTAGTTATACAGAGATGTATTATCTTTCGCAAGGGCCGGGCTTTAAACTAATGATTTGTTGACAGTGACAACCCTGAGACAGTAGGCAATTATATCGCGGATTAGGCCGCAGATAACCTACTTGGCCTCTCTTTATACTATGCCAGCGCTATTGATGTAGGTTTTGGAACCTCTATTTTCATTATATTGTGGGACACTTTTTCAACTTTCGCACCTTATAATATGGTTCTCCTTTTACTCTACACTCCATACTTCATACAAGCAAAAATGGGAGTTTTGGCGGGAACTTGATCGGCGGCGGTTTGCTGCTCCTGTTTTATAGTTTAAATAATAGTTTGAAGTGGATTTTGATATGTAAAAGTGGTGCGATTTTAAGTATTAACTGTCTACGCATGTGAACTATTAGTGGAAACGGTGAAACAAGTCCTCTGATGGTGATATGATTCTTAAGATAAGTTGTCTGTCTGCTTAGGCGCCTTGGGATACCATCGTCAGTTATCTGCTGGCTCAAGATGGCGTGAATATCTACCAAGAGCTACACAATGTGACGTATCAACATATTGTTAAGCAGTGAAGGATAATTAAACATTGTTACTAAAGGCTGGAACCCAGAGCCAGTAAAAACGTAAAGCCAGTTGTTAAAAAAAAGTTTATGTTTGATGATTTGATTTTGATGTCACTATTTTTCGATAAGAAAGTAAATTACTATGTGAAATACTTTAGATTTAGAAATGGGATATTATTTTTAATCATTTCAAAATGTTGGTTTTAAAAGCTTGTACAGTATGCCTAAGTACTGACGTTAAATTGTGTAATATGGATAATGGGCAGCTACGACATGAATACAACATAGTGTCTGGATTGAAAGTAAAATTATTTATTTTTTCACTATCATTAGCTTATTAATTTTCAAGTGGATAACTAAAGTATAATAACTCAATATTTTAGACGCACATGGGTAATGGCCTGCCTGGATATCTTTGCGTTGAATGTTTGGCGTTTGTAAGACGTTTCAAACAGTTTAGAGATAAATGCCAAAGAGCTCATTATGCTTTAAAACAAATTCTGGATAAACAGAAGCAGGTAAGAAGGATCAAATATTTACAGCGACATTGATTTTTGTATCTGCTGACAATGTGGTTGATAAATTATTATAGTTTGTGTGCTGTATAAATTATAAGTAAGATGGTTTTGTTGTGAAAATTCATGGTATTATCTAAAAAAAATATGGAAGCAATGAACTAATCCATAATTCTTTTCAATTATTGTATAATAATAATTGTAAGTCAAAAAATAAAGTTGTAATTATTAAAATTAACAAATGAATTTAAATGCAACAGACAAAACTTTAAAGAAATTAATATATTAACTTTGGCCTCTCAATACATTTATGGAAATGTAATGTATGTACACAAAAAATAAAGTTAGTTATACAATAATAAGTGATATTCATTCTGTAAATACTAGGAACAGACACAAACTAGTAGTACCAGTTACTTGACTCCACTAAGTCAGTAATTCATTCTTGGGGTGATGTATACGCCTTTACAAAAAAATCCCAGAAAATATACAAAATTTAACCTGCTCAAAGTTCAAAAACTTTATTGAACAAAGTTTGTATGAAAAGGGTTATTATAATATTAAGGAATTTATGGATTATAATCCCTGAGAATGAGGTGATTGCTACCAAGCTATTTCTAATTTGTTGTGTTGTTAATTTGTGTAACATACATGATTGTAAGCTGTTATTTTTATAAAAGTCGTGGGTTTCTTACTGGTTCTTCCTAGGACAGAGGTTTTTTTTAAACCAGTGGTAATTAAACAAAAGAGTGACTTTCAATAAGTATTATTTAAAAAGTAACCATTGAATTTAAATTTACACCTTGATAAAATCATTTACGAGTTGGTAAAATAAAATAAAAGTTAATAAAGTAAAATTTACTAAAAAATATATTGATTGATGTCTTACAAATGATAACTTTGCATGTGCATATTAAAGAGCCAATGCCTTAACTTATGTGAATTCACCTATGTAAAATGCTAAACTAAAATGAACAAATACTATTACACTTCGAAACATTTCAGTTTTCCAACACCATCTAGTTTTAATATGGAATTTTGATCTTCTAAATAAAGGTATTTAGTGTAGCATATGTATAGCACGAGGGTGACACTGAAAGTTCTTAGAAATTCAAAAACTGAACAAACTAGCAATTTATTAGTTTTATTATATCTTTTCAAAATAGTGTCCATTTACATCGACACATCGCTGCATCTGATGGAACCACTGAGAAAAGCAATTAGCCCACTAGTTCTTAGGGGTCTCTTTGACGGTATTTTGAAATGCAGTCACTGCTTCCTCGACATCCATATAACGTTTTCCTCAAAGATTTTCTTTTATTTTTGGGAAATAAATAAAAATTGCAAGGTGCGAGGTCAGGGCTATAGAGCGGGTGACCCAGTAATTCCACGTCTTACGTCACCAAGTTTTCGATTGTTTACTTGGCGGTGTGCAACGAGGCATTGTTGGGGTGAAGGAGGATCCTACTGTGAGGTTGTTTCTCCTGAACTTCTTCCAAGACAAGTGGCAAACAATTATTAGTGTACCACTCTCCAGTAACTGTTTTTCGATCCTCTAAGACAATTCTTGCGTAATGACTTGCCCTTCTGAAGAACAAGGTCACCATCTTTTTTCCCACGCTTCGTCTTCTCTTCACTATCTCTTAGTTTCAGGATCATAACAATAAATCCAGCTTTCGTCACCCATAAGTATGTCCAACACAGCATTTGAGTCACCTCTGTTAAATCTATGAACCATTTCACGATACCAATCAACACGACGGAGTTTTTGGGCCTCTGTCAAAATATGAGATATCCACCGAGCACAAAGCTTCCTGACCGCTAAATGTTCATGGAGGATTTTGTGCACTTGAATCATACCGATGTCTAAGCTAGTCCGAATCTGCTGATAAGTCACTCTTTTGTCAGTCTCTATCATACGCCGGACAACGCTGCTGTTATCTTCAGTCGTCACCGTACAAGGCCATCCCTCATGCAGATCGTCGGTGAGATTGGTGTGACCATATTTAAACTCATTAAACCAGTTGCAAACAGTGGCACGAGATAGGGCTTCATCGTGAAAGGCCAATTGAAGTCTACATAACTTTCTTGTTGACTTAAATGACATCGAAAGTCATAAAAAGTCATTGTACGAAAATTTTCTAGCGTTAAATTCATGCTAACGTGACACAGACAATTTTCAATTTGCTGCCAAATTGTAAACAAATGACAAATTAATAAAATACATACACAATAATATTGGCAAAGAGACTATTTTCAAAATTTGAACTTCTTTTTTTATTATATGTTTACAAGTGGCCAGTTCTAAAAACTTTCAGTGTCGGCCTCGTAGTTTAGTTTATACTTCAGGGGTGGTCCAATATAAATTGTGAGAGAAAATTAACCCATAAGGGTAGTTAAAGAGTTGGTTATGTTTATAATGTAATTATTTATAACATTTTAGTTGTTACTTTGAGCTTGTGATTTTCCTTAGTCCACACAAAAGGTTCAAAAAATTTATCTTTTAATGAAACTAAAAGTATCTTTTAATTAGTCCATAATGTAATAAAGTAGCTGTTCCCCACGACTTCACTTGTGTGTAATTTAGGTTTTTAATATTTTATTTCCGTTGAACCCTAATTATTTTCTTTAAATAAAATCAGCCTAAGTTATAACATCAGCTGTTTGCCAGTGAAGGTCCCATCAAAATCGGTCCAGCCGTTTCGGAGATTACCCGAAACAAACACATAGACAGACAGACAAAAATTATAAAAATTGTGTTTTTTTATAAGTACTATATATATACTTTCATATGCATTTAGTGAAAAGCTGTTATTCTGACATTACAAACAGACACTCCAATTTTATTGTTTATTTGTGTAGATTATATGATACACACAATACTCATTAAATACATTTTGAAGTTGGTCTCAAGATAAAATGTGATATTATTTAATTCTTTGAAGTTGGCTTTTACATTTTATTAAAATTAATTTTTAACATGAGAGGGGTGTACACCCTCTCTTTATATTTGTTTATGATAAAAGCAAACATGTGACACAAAACCACTAAACTTAAATTATTTAATGAAGCGATTTATTTCAGATTACAAAAGCTGCTCTCAAAGTAATTGATCGTAAACTTATTAATATTTTGCCCTCACTGTCATATGTAGATAATAGTAGAACATATTATGAACAAGCTAAATTCCAGTGGGTAAAGCATAGTCGCTGTAGTGATGTTAGAGGTGAAATACCTATTGTGCATCACAATACAACGGATAAAATTGAAATTGCTGTGCCTAATAAAAAAGCTAAACTTAATAATGGCAACATTTTATTAAAAATTGAAGAAAAAGATACAGAAACAGATAGAGACTTCAAGTTAGATTTACCTGATATAGATGGTGATCACAAGGAATCTGATTGTTTTGATGAGTCAGTCCCTCTTGTTGATGAAACTGAAATATCTAATGAAACAAATGTATTTCAAGAGTTTTTCATCAGTAATGATCATGACTATGATAGTTATGTTTACCCACAATGCAAAGACGAAAATGATGCCTTAAGAAAAGATGACCAAGACATTGATGGTTGTAATTTAGATGAAGAGTATGCCAGCATTGTTCCAATATCTATGAAGGAAGCAAAAGCTGCAGTGGAAGTGTACAAAATGTTTAGTCATGGCAAATATTCTTGTGATGTATGTACCAAAGCTTTCTTCAGTGAAAATCGTTTGATAAGCCATAAAAGAATGCATGATAAGGTTTGTACTATTAATTTAGTTTTTGACAGTAAAATCATTAAAAACATTTAAGTGGTAATTAATAAAGATAATATTTGAAGAAACAATTTAATAAACTCTGTTCACAAAAAGAAAGAGAACCATATTGGCTGAAAAATAAATGAATAGTGGTGCAGTAACTCAGCATTGAGTTGCTGCTTAGAGGGCTAAGTTCAAATCCCACACAGAACAAGTAATTATCCTTACAAATAACTGTTCTGGATCTGGTTGTTGAGTCCAGCCCACATCACACAGCGACGCTCATATAATTATATAAACCCGCGCGTGGTATCACGCGCTTGTTAGCCTTCGTATGCACAGCATGAAGTGGGCAGACCACATTATATAGCGGTGCTTTGAGTTTTCAAGAACAGACACGAGCATAGGTACCCACATGCGGCTTGACACAGTGAATGCTTTATTATTTTTGACAAAATTTAACAGAATTCATTTTAGTTTTTTTACATATCTCTTGAAGCAACTTTCTGATTTCGTAGTTATTTGTATGGCCGCCGACAATGAAGAAAATGATTCCAAGATAGACCTTTTTCTTGGCGTTTGGCAAGGCTATGTATTGTACACCCCCCCCCCCCCCCCCCCGGTCCCGCCCCTTTCTTATTCGCAATTGTTATTAATACTATTACATCCCAAATATTTTCTTTCTACCACTTGTAGATGATCTCCAAATATATATATATACAAATGACCGTTGAGAATCTTTCTAAAGCAGTTATTTTGTATCAATGTCAATCTGGTATGTATTTTCGACTGGAGTTGATCACATAGGCTAACTGTACTCTTAAAATCCCAAGCCATAATTATTAGGAGTTTATGACCATGATAGTGCATTAAGTTCAACTGACTCTTACTACATCTTATTTTAATATGTCAAGTTCACCATATCTCATAGAATGTTTCCAACTTCTCTGCTCCCATTATGTTTGTGGTCCTACGATCCTTCTTCGAATGTCCTACGATTTATGACAAATCTTTCTTCGTTTTTAGAGTAAAACTTAAGAAATGAATAATTGAAAGTTAAAGGGACGTCATACACCTCAGTCCCCCTTGTGACCATGGGTGCTGTAAAGTGCCCAAAACGTCGGGAATTCAAAAAGTTAAAATTAAACGCGATAAAATCCGTAAAATTAGTTTTATTCCATAAAGAGGGTGTTTCTGAAACGCTCCCGAAAACGAAGACAGACGATAATACTAACGATACCCTTGATGTTGGGTTCGAAAGAAAATCGATACAGAGGGAAAAAAAACATCTTTTCACAACGTTTTATTAGCTTTATTCACGCTCCATCATGTTAATACAGCTAAATTAAACGATAATTTCATTAAAAAAAATCATGAAAATACTTAAACATAAAACCAGCAATGTAATTTAAATCAGCTGACTAAGGTTAATAATCGCGCGGATGCCGAATGCACGCGGCCCGCAGCTAGCGATCGTACCAATACCTAATAATTTACAACACTTGTCTACTTAACCTACTATTTTTCCACTAAGCTTGTCTACCTAGCCACTTTAATAATTCGAATTCACAGGTTAAATAAACCAAATATGTACCGATCCTATAGGTAGCTAATGAAAAATTTACTTAAGTGCAATGTTAACAAGGATAGTCATGCTTTTTTATCCATCGTGTAGGTATATTTATTATTCTGATGTATTCAGTTATGTACCTACTCAAATCATTTAAGTACTAAGTTATTTAAAAAAATTAGGTATGAAACAGTTTACCGATTTAAATCCTCCGTCGCCTTATAAGATTCTCTAAGACACATTAACATGTTGCCATATTCACGAGCACTATAAACGTACGCGTTAGACATTATTAAAACAAAACTAGAAACACAAAACGTAACGACAAGAATAATAACAATAAGTAATAACAATTAATAACAACAAGAATATAACAAGCAAAACGACTGTAGCTCACGCGCACGTGGTAGTCAACATGGAACTGGCTCAAAAAATAAAATTATAATAACCAATCCCGCCAAAACAAAATGCCTACCGCTAAGTTCGTGCGTCCTGACGTCCTTGCGGTAAGCACTTTGATCGTTTCCATAGATCGTTAAACCGTTACGACATTGCCAAGTTTAATTTTATAAGTTTAGTTATCACTACGACACTAGACTTCATATGGAATTTAAAAGTTATAGTTGTCATTTTTTAATACAATTAGACAATCAATTGTACCAGAAGCAGTTCGTTACTACAAAAAATATATTGGAATTAATAAACGTACCTAATTGGATTCTCACTTACACAATTAGAAATTAAATAGTACTGAATAATTTATTAGTTAAAATCAATTGCAATTATGATCGACAGGTAATTAATCTAAAAAATAATTCTTTTACTTTATTTTAATTGACTATCCGTTATTAATCCGTCCAATACTTTGAATTTAAGAAGAGGTACGTCAAATTATTAAAAATTACTTGCAAGTTGTATTGTGAGTGCCGCCTCTAATTCTTATATTGACTGCAAACAAATCTTAGTAGGTAAATTTCGGTGCAACATGACAGCGTTGCCAACACCAATTTGTCAAATTCTCCGAAAATCCATATCAAATTCCTCAAAGACAAAACTTCAACAGATTCTCCATAAATTCCCCTCAATTTTATTTTAAGAACTGAAACAATTTTCAACTAATTTTATAAGATTTATTTTTTATCTAACATTTTTGTACCGAATTTTTTTCACACCATATTTTTGTAACAAGCATTTTATTCCATAAAAAGTTTCTCTTGCCATTAAAAAGTACCACATTATCTGCATTTATATGCATTCTTTGCTTAAAGTTAAAAATAAAGAAATTAAAAGCATTAAATTATAGACAAAAGTAGCCGAAATAAATCCGAAAATTAAATGTGGTGTAATGAAGAGAATTAAAAAAAGGAAGTTATTCGATATTCATAAGTAACCTAATAAAACTGTTAAGATCAGTATTTATATTTTATGATAAAATGTTCTGACTTAGCCCAGGCTATCGATTTTCAAAATCACCGCGTTTTCCCTGCATGATACCAATCCGCATAAAATCCCCAACCATCTTTAAATTCCCCGCAAATTGGGGAATTCTCCACATGTTGGCAACGTTGAAATGTGTGCGGGTGAAAAACGTGAAAAGCAAGGGCAGAGACTAGAGCGTGTAGTAATACCTAATGCATTGTTTTGTCAGTTACATACCGAGCTACATAAAAAAGTTCGACGTCCGCCCGAATATTGACCTTAGCTGATTTAGATTACACAGCTGGTATTATGTTTAAGTATTTTCATGGTTTTTTTAAATGAAATTATCGTTTCATTTAGCTGTACCAACATGATGGTACGTGAATAAAGCTAATAAAACGTTATGAAAAGATGATATTTTTTTCCTCGGAATCGTTTTGCTTTGTGACTTATCATCAAAGGTATCGTTAGTACTATCGTCTGTCTTCGTTTTCGGGAGCGTTTCACGAACAGCCGGTACAGTAGGTATTAAATATAAGAAATCGTTAGAATTATTAGTTGAGCCTTTACTATACAGAGCTATTTTACAGAGTAGCCAAATTTTAAACTTAATTTCAAATTTATAAACAATGATATACCGTTATTGCAATTTTTGAAAATACGATTAGTCATAAATAAATTAAATATACCTAAGTATCCAACCGCAATCGGCATTACTTAGATGTAACCGCACTTAGGCTTTTAGCCATGACATATGTATATATTTCTCAATAAATTACTTTTTAAATTTCAGTACACTAGTGGCACATTCGTCTGTGAGTTATGTAATTACTATTATAAGACTGATTTCCTGTTGAAAACTCATATGACTGAGAAACATATGTACAAATATATATGTAGAAAATGTCCTGAAGTTAGTTTTGATAGGTGAGTACTGTTTTACAATGTTTTATAGAAGTAAAAGCAAAAGAAGTCTTTATTATTTTTCTACTGACTTCAGAAAGGAGGAGGTACTCAATGCGACTGTATGTTTTTTTTATGTGTGTTACCACATAAGTTTCTTCTGGGTGAATCGATTTCGATGATTCTTTATTTGAAAGGTGGTGCTTCTCTTGTAGTCCTATATAAATTTGATCAAGGTCTGACCAATAGTTTTAGAGTTATTATTAATCATTTATATTGAAGTTGGTTGTACAAAATTTTAATTATTAAATTAAAAGAAAAACAGTTAATACATGTGTTAAATTGTTCTATGTTACTAACCAATGTATGTAAAGAATATTAATTGTATTACTATACTGATTAATCAATCAATAATGGTCAAGTTTACGAAATGACAAGGTCAGGCCTGACAAACATTAGTGAGGCCTTGAAAGCGGGGGTCCTGTCTGCCTCTGATATAATATGATAAGTTGATTATACCTATACATTTCATACAGTCCCACTGACACAACTAACATGTTCTTCACAATTTTCGTTCGATGCTGGTGTGAGATGTCTAGCGTGTTCCGAGTTTTTGTCTAATATCTTAGAGCTTCAGCTCTTTATCTGTTTCAAAAATTTATCCGTTGATCCTGTGCCTGTTCGACCTCTGGTTATGTAGGATTGCCATTTGCCATCCTAATCGGACTAAACGAGTTAGAGAATAGATAGTGCATCTATGTTAGCATACACATTAATTTCCTTTAATTCTGTCCTACACAGGTGGCTAGTCTTGGTTGATGTTGATACTGTTCACTATGACCGAAATTCAGTCTGGAGGATTGTTATTTATTTATTTATAAAATAATAAAAAAATGAATGTTTTAAAAATTTCAGAACATCAGCAAAGCAGCATTTTATTTGGTCACATTTACAAAAGGGGAACAACAAGAATGCTAATTGGTATGAATCGCGCCCCAGTTGGTTGAATAATAAGGGAGGGAGGAGAAACAAAGGAGTAGTTTCGCTTCGCCCTGTTAGAAGAATTAAGAAGTTACCTGAGGACTTTCTTGTATATTCTCCAATATCACACGAAGAGCAGTATAAATTAGTTGAAGCAAGACAGAGTAGTATGAATTACATAGAAGCCGAATTCAAATGTCAGTTTTGTTACAGAGGGTTCAGGGAGACTGCTACATACAATAAACATATGAGAAAACATGACCCGGTAATAAATGCATTTCTTGTCAATACTTGTTATTATATATTTATAAGTTATGTTAGTTTATGGGCTAGCTTACTTTCAACTTTATAGCTCTCGCCGCCCAAGTTCCATCCCTGGTGCTAGCACTTGCGTGTCTAAATAAATAAAAGTATTAAATTGTGTTTTTGAAGTCTGTTGAGGAGCGGTGGGGCAACATACTAACCTGCTTATTTTCTCAAAATTAGTGACAATCGGTCTTCAAAGTTTTTGTTGCTGTGATGATTGTGTTAATCTGGTAAATTTTGAATATAGAGGCAACTTTCGAAAAGTGTCAGAAGTTAAAGAAGTCTTTAGTGCCTGTGGCGATTGATATGCACCTACTTTTTCCTAGTCTAACGGTATTTCCTCTATATCTCGTTTGCTGTTTTATTAAAATAACTTGTGATACATCCCGTCTTCGCACGGGTGATCTCGACTATAGCGCCACTTGTCCTAGTATAGCTAAGAACCATCCAAGTGATCTATGGGAGTACCTCTTAAAAAAATTATACAAATTTGTCTTTTAGAAGGAGAAGAATTATGAACACCCGCACACCGGAATTTTATATACAAAAATGTGACTAGGTTAATGGTCTTGAATTGTTATTCTATTTTCGACTAGGCCACCAAATAGCTATGTCAGCTTGTATTCTTTGGTTTGCCGTATAGTTGAGGCTTAAGAGAATCCATCACCTAATTTTGTCTCCTGGGTGTTGCAAGAAGCGACTGTGGGAAATTCCAGAAAAAAATTATGGCTTCCGTTAAATCGCGATATTTATAATCGTCTATTTTCTGTCGCCGGAATGGATATCTTGCGTTTGGTCTAAACGCGTTATTCAGCCGTTATTGAAAGACGAAGGTGATATTTTTGGTATTTTAAAAATACGATCAGCTCAATTTTCACATCGAGAGATGAAGGGGATTGATTTCAAATGCTAATATAATAACATTTAAATCATAAATATATCATATATAGTTGTTTTTTTTACTAATGTGCAACTAATACTACTATGTGGTGTCCTGTATCGAAGAAAACGCCGCTATTTTGGTGTGGTTCAGGGCTGCGACGCACGGCCGCAGTGCCCCGGCGCGAGTCCGCTCACTGGCCACGCCCACGGCTCGCCGTCGCGCTCGCTACGAGTCGAATGCCATCTTCAGATGTGAGACGTCAAGCTGCCTGCTGAGCGTGACGACAAAGGCAATTCCACTCTACAATGGAATTGGCACATAGATATAAGTTCCGAGATAATTTACCTTATTCAAAGAATGTTTGAATAATCCCAGATAATAGTAATGGGGAAACACGTTACCAATTCTCTGGCTCTCCAACCAGCCTGTTCAATGTGGTGAGGTCTATAATCAAAAATATAAAAAAATAAAGAAGAAATAGATCATCTTAAGAATTAAGGTCATTATTTTTTATTCACCAGGCAATCGCTGGCAATTACCAGTGCGATGTGTGCAAATTATATTTCAAGGATACAAGAAAAATGTACAAACATATGAATATATCGCATCTCTTCAAATACTCATGCCAATTATGTAGTTACGTCTGTTATAATAAGTAAGTGGTGACTTCATGTTAAATACTACTTCTTTGGGATTTCTTATCTTCACACACTATTTTTATTAACTTTATCACGTTTAATTATATCCCATTTGAAATTTGTTGTAGAGGGTTCGATTTTTGAAAGTCCTAATTAACATATCTTTACTTTTTGAAGACCTTCATTTGAGCCTGATTTTACTTAAGTGAATTTTTCATTTCGCATGTCTCGAAAAATGACGATCATTGTCGTCTCCAATTTAGCAAAACGCTTAATTTTATA
Organism: Parnassius glacialis; assembly: GCA_033319125.1. NCBI lineage: Eukaryota > Metazoa > Arthropoda > Insecta > Lepidoptera > Papilionidae > Parnassius > Parnassius glacialis. The sequence continues at coordinate 17,501,665 of JAVANC010000008.1, forward strand.
ATGAATACTAACACTAAGTGTGTAGTTTTATTTTTCACAATTAGAAATCGATCTTATTTTTATTCGGGGTCACCTGTACTAATGGGCGTTCCTCAGGGCCCCATTCTCGGCCCATTTTTATTTCTAGTCTGTATTAATGTCTTACCTTCCCTAGTATGCGATAATCATGATATTATGGTATTATTTGCTGATGATACTTCATTAATTTTTAAACTTAAACGGCAATCATTTAAATAATATGACGAAGTGAAGCCAATTTTTCATAGATAGGTTATCATTGTCTATGTTGTCTAGCCTGCTCATTTGGGCAAGGCGGTACAGCAATACACTGTTAAAAACCTGTTTCTTATAGCCCGGATATCCTCTTAAATCCGTTAAAAAAATTTTATTTACTCTTCATGTATGTATTACGGTACGGTACATGAATAATTTGTAAGCTATAGTGATCTTAAACTCATTGTGTTGTATTGTATTAAAGAACAATGGTTATTTTGAACAAAAACATAAATTGTTACCAACATGAAGCTGTCACCAAAATGTAGAACATTGTCAATTTAATTAATAGATATCATCAATTTATTTTTAAAAGTTGGGGAAATATAAATAATCATCTTTAAAAAATAAAACTTTGATTATCAGAATGCAGTATCTTAATATTGAAAGCATCCACAATAATTTACTTTCCTAAACCAAGAGTAATAACTATGTTTTACTTGAGAAATCTATTGGTACCAAAGAGTCTAAAATCTAATGAAAAGTACTCTGCGATATAATCGCTATGTTTAATCCATATTTTAAAATCTGAAAAGTCTGAAATGAAATAAATTTTATTTCTGAATCGTAATTAAATTCTAGTCAACGGCAAACATATAAAAAGAAAAACCTTTCAATTTATAATGCTACAGATTAATAATATAATAAACAACATCAAAACTTATTCCATGAATACAAGATTCTCCGCACTTTTAAAAATATATTGAATGTCGTACTTTGTTATATTTAAATAGACAAATAAAATGACATAATATGTTATATCAAGTTACATTAAGTATATCAGATTTGATCAGTCCAAGCTTGTTAACAGAGTGGCCATTGTTTTTTCAAGGAATTGAAAAACAACCTGTATTTGTGGAAGTCTATTGATATGCTTAAACTTTTTATTAAGACTTATACAGTCTACTTGTAAGTATTACATACTTTATGAAAAATATATTTTCAGAGGTCAAGCACATTTACATTATAGGTGGCATAAAAATGTAACATACCAGTGTCAATACTGCAAGAAAGAATTCAAGTAAGACCTATTATTTTTTTTTGAATTATGAAACTCAAGTACCTATTAAAAGAGAAATATAATTTTTATTCTCAATATTTTTACTTGATATCGAGATGTTATGTGAAACTTTCTTTTAACCTTACATTATTATCAAAAATTATAAAGATCAAGTGTTTGTTAATTTTCTTTTATCAATTATGTGCAGGAAAGCTTCCACGCGGTTGACACACATTAGGATAAAACATCCATCGACCAATATTTGTAATCTATGTGGACACAGTTTCGTCAGCGAAACAGGTCTCTATTGTCACCAGAGAATTGCACACAGTAAAGAGGTAAATATTTCAATTATTTCTATGAAATACTATACTACTACATAATTATATTGCGCGCCACAATTAATGCATGGTACATGGCGACACTAATTACCACTAGCGCCTTCTAGTATCGAGTAGCAGAATTAGGAGAGTCAAGATCCTTCTAGAAATTTCCATGGAAGAACTTTCTAAAACTATCGACACCTAGTCAGTCGGGACCGGTATGTACTCGAACATTCTAGATGTTTCTATAGTAGAAAATTCTGGAAATTATCTGAGGCTCTAGGCCGGTATAGACCGCGACCCATTCAGTGTTGAATTATCGATACAAGCGAATACTTCGAAGCGGTACAACTGCGAACTAAAGTGATCAGTAGTACAATTCTGTTTTGTTAATGATGTGGTTTTAAGTTGTAATTATGTAATTAGTTCAATTTTGATAATTCACTCGGCAGTTTTTAATTGTCTCGAACCCCAAGCGTGTAACAATAAATATGTAGTCATCACTCAAACATTTATATCGTTGCGTCTTGTCATCGGCTCAAAATATTCCACAAGGCTTTAAAACTGAGAGAGCATTTATAAAGGCAAGAGCGCGTCAGATAACATCGTTCAGAGAACAGTAAAAGGACAAACTATTTATCCTAACCTTTGTTAAGAAAGGATTCTTATTGCGATAAATGTTCTGCGTCTACAGATTTGCTACATATAATTTTCAGACTACTTTTTGATTTTTTTTTTGAAGACCCTTTCGCTTTCAGTTTTGATATCGATATACCGGGTGTTTTTGAAACGCTCCCGAAAACAAAGACAGGCGATAGTACTAACGATACCTTTGATCATGTGCAGGAAGAAAATTGATTCCGAGGAAAACAATCATCTTTTCACAACGTTTTATTAGTTTTATTCACGCTCCATCATGTTAGTACTGCTAAAGGAAACGATAATTCTATAAAAAAACATAAAAATACTTACATAAAACCAGCAGTGGAACTTAAATAAAATCAGCTGACCATAGAGTTATTGACCTTATTGTCGCGCGGAATTGACTCCGAATCCACGCGGCCCGCAGCCAGCGATCGTACGATCGCTAGCTGCGGACAGTACTGCAAATACGGCCATACTGCAATACCTAATTATTTACAACACTTATCTAAATAGTAAATACCTAACTTATCTACCTACTTAACCTACTATTTTGCCACTGTGCTAGTCTACACCTACCACCACTTACCACCACTTTAACCACTTTAATTCGAATTCACAGATTAAATAAACCAAATACAATTAAATTAAAAAAAATTAACAACGATTGAGGCATGCTTTTTTATCCGTCGCGTAGGTATGTTTATTATTCTGATGTATTCAGTTATGTACCTATTCAAATCAGTTCAGTACAAAGTTATTTAAAAAAAAATAGGGATGAAACAGCTTACCGCTCTAAATTCCCCGTGGCCTTATGAGATACGGCTCAAATTGTGCTCCATTCATTTCGAGGCAGATTTGGGCTCGGTGTTGCGTCTCCTCATGCAGGCGGGACATCATCGTGTGGTCTTCGACACAGTCCGTACGTAGTTTGTCGAAAATATCCACGATCCTTTGGCGCATTTCGTCAGCACTATCACACTCACTATTAAAAAGCCTTTCTTTCACATACCCCACAGAAAGAAGTCTAACGGGATCAGATCTGGTGAGCGAGGTGGCCAAGTGGTGTGGTCCTAGTCTGCCAATCCAGCGATCATCAAATAATTCGGTGAGGCGCTCACGGAAGAACCTCACGACATGTGGAGGTGCACCATCATGCAGGAACCATGTGCGGCGATATTTAGCCAACGATAGGTCGTCTAAAATGTCAATCAACTGTTCATTTATAAAGTTTAGGTATCGCTGCCGTTAAGTCGCTGTGGCAGAAACACTGGTCCCAGTATGCGATCCTTAAATAAACCTGCCCATACGTTAACCGACCATCGGGTTTGGTGTCCGGTTTGTCGAACAGCGTGCGGGTTAACGTCTGAATACACGTGTGTATTTCTTCGGTTCCACAGGCCGTTTCTGGTAAATGTCGACTCATCCGTCTAGATAATGTTGCCAATGGAACCAGGCACACGTTGTTGCTGGTCTAATAACCAACGGCAGAAAACTCGTCGGCGGTCGTGATCGCCGGGAAATAAACCTTGCACTTAGTGCAATTTGTATGGGCGCATTAGGTTACGCTTCAACACTTTGTGCACTGCACAGTATGATACACTTGTTCCGTCCCGACATCTTAACAATTTAGCGATACTTCGTGTACCTAGGTTCGGATACCTAACATGTTCCCGTATTCACGAGCACTATAAACGTACGCGTTAGGCATTATTAAAACAAAAAAGAAACAAAAAACGTAACAACAAGAATAATACCAACACGTAATAACAAGTAATACCAAGTAATAACAATAAGAATTTAATAAACAAAACGATTGAACTGTCGCTCGCGCACGCGTGTACAAAATCAACACGGAACTGTCTCAAAAACTAAAATTAATAACGAACCCCGCCAAAACTGAAAACCTACTGCGTCCACAGCGTGAGGCGACACCAGCCGACCGGGTTAGGCATTGTTTCTAGCTACTTAGACTTTGGAAGAGGTTGGAATTAAAAATGGATAATGTTTACTTGAGCATTATTTGTTATTTCTAACGTAAAATATAAAGTAGTTTATAACAAGAAAACTTAAGCTAAGAGTGACACGCCGCCCATTATGTCGTCTTGGGTCCAGCCAGATGTCGATGTTGTGTTGGTGTTATTGGATGCTACTTCATCATCACTTTCATTTTCGCTTGAGCTTCCGTCATCAGGTCGATCACATGGTAATTTTTTCGGTATTCTTCCTCGACACTTAATTTTACTGCACAATTTTCCCCATTCACCTACTCCTATCATATTTACCTTTGCGTTCACTAGTTCAGTCATAAAACAATTGATATAAATAATGTTTCTTTCCTTCCTTTTTAAAACCATCGTCGTGAGCCGCAAAGTAAGCTGTGTATGCAACTGTATTTTGGGAGAGAACAAAGCGCGGGAAGCATGAACCAATAGCATGCGGGCACGGTATTCAGTAATTTCACAATTTTTTATGTTTCAGTATTTTCATGATTTTTTTTTTTGAAATTATCGTTTCATTTAGCTGTACTAACATGATGGAGCATGAATAAATCTAATAAAACGTTGTGAAAAGATGTTTTTTTTTCATCAGAATCGATTTTATATTTCACCTATCATTAAAGGTATAGTTGGTACTGTCGTCCGTCTTCGTTTTCGGGAGCGTTTCAAAAATACCCTGTATATATATATACAGGGTATTTTTGAACGCTTTTCAACTTCAATCTGACACACACACCCACCCACACATATACCAATCACCCAAACACCCACCCTCTTACACTCAACACACACACACACACACACTTTTCTCTCTTTTTTCTTACTAGTTTAATCATTATCTGTACCAATATGACCATCCTGTGAGGAGAGACCTGGTGCTCTAAAACACAGGCTTTCAGACTAGCTCAGATGCCAGTCTCTCACAGTGTAAATATTTTTGTTCCTTGGTGTAAACCCCGATTCATTACTATATTAGTTTTTAAATTGTGGAGAAAATAAAGAATTATTATTATTACCTATTGCAACTTTTAATTTAAACTACATACAAAATTAGGGAGTTAGTGATAAGATATTTTTGACGGTTTCAGGAGCTAGAAGGGGGTGAAGAGACAGAATTTAATGTGAACGATCCACTTTACTGCGCCGATTGTAACATTAAGTTTAAGAATCAAGAGGCTTTCACGACGCATTTCGGTAGCTCCAAGAAGCACTCCAGCATAAATCTGTTAGTGTTTTATTTACTAACATTTATTTCTTTTATATATTGACTTATTAAACATATCACAGGAGCCGCTTAAACGTAATAATTCGTAATTCATTTATTGCAATATACGGGGTAATTTTGCAATAACCTGCCAAATTTGCAGAGAAGACAGAGAAGTAATATTGGCAAATGGTGAAGAAAAATTAACTAAAGAAAATCACAAACATTCTGTCCTTTTTATCTTTTAAATTCAAAATGCGTGGTAATGCATTATTTTAACTGGTTTTACTGCGCACGCATATATTCGTAAGGGTCGATCGGTAGGCAAAAACGTTGTTGTCTATAAATCACTTTTAATTTGGGATAATTTCAAATAAAAGTGGAAGCTTTATTTAGTCGTATTTTCAAAAACTGCATTAACGGTATATCATTATTTATATATTTGAACTTAAATTTGAAATTTGACTACTCTTAGAAAAATAACCCTGTATAATAAGCATTTAATTAAGCGAAGTTTTTAGGAAAAATGTATTAGCACTTTGAAAATGAAAAGCATCTTTCGTAATGTAAATTTATGAGCATGTTTTCTAGTTAGGGAATAATCTAAAGTTATGTGAATAATGTTACCCATTGGTTTGAAATCTTAACTATATAAATTGCATGATAATGTGTACTGAATGCTTTTTAAGTGAAAGACCTTTTGGACAAAACTTTTTTTACGGATTTTATCGTTTTTAGCGTTTAAATTAATTTGCTTTTAACATCTGAAGTTTCGAGTGCCTTACAGAATCCTTGGTCATGGGGAGTCTGTCCACTCCATAGACTTAAAATGTATAGAAATAGATACTGAATATAAAGAATATATGCTGGCGTATGGACGACCTGACAGCGCGCAAATGCGTGACATATTTTGTTTTGTCATTGTGTTCGTTAACTAATGATGTTTAGTTTACCTATAAGAACTTTCGATAAATGATTTCAGTGCGACCACAATATTGCATTGGAAGTGCTAAGGGAATGGCAAAAAGGTTCAATAAAATTAGTTTTTTTTTTATAGAATAAGGGTGACAAACGAGCACACAGTCCACCTGATGGTAAGTGGTTGCTGCGGCCCATAGACATCTACATCTATCCTCTATTACAAATCAAAATGTAGATGCGTTGTCACCCGTGAGGACTAAGATGGAATGCCTCATTTCCAGTAAAAAGGGCCTCAGGCCACCTGCACTCACCAAGCGAAACGCAGAGGTAAACCTCTACTTCACGCTGGTTTTCTGTGAGGTCGTGGTACCACCCCGGTTCGAGCCGGCCCATCCGTGCGACAGCAAAAGCTGCCGCGTAGCTCTACCACTGTTAAGTATACGAAACTCAATAACTTTAAAAATAAACTGATTTTTTTACCACGATAGTTCCAAAATAAATAATAATAATATTTATTCAAATATCTTTAGTTGAATTTTAATAAAAAATGTATAAATCCCAATAATCTCTGAACAGGTGAGTCTACCCATAAAATGAAACAATTTTCTCCAAGAAATAAATCAAAAAGTCGTATTTTCGAGCCATGATCCTTGTAGAAAAATGTTTACTGTCATGGACAAGTGTTGTCCACACGTGTGGACAACACTTGTCCATGACAGTAAACATTCCACTTTCAGGGAGTACCAATTAAACACTGAGTTTATAGTAATCGAGAGCCGTCTCGATTACTAGATACGGTATTCTTGTACAACGTTCGCTCGCACTGGCGCGTTGATTCATTTATTTTAGTTCTTGAACACCTCAGACAGTTTATCCTGGGACTTTATTTTTCAACATAATAAAACAGTAATTATGTACTTCGTGTCTTCGTTTTTACTTCAGCAGTAAATATTTCGAACAATTAATCTTTGGCCGTTACAAACAACAATCTTATTTAACTGGTTCCCACAAAGAGCAATGGCAGACTTTCATACATAAAATTAGTTGAGAAGAAATGGTAGCGTCTATATACCAAAAATATCTTAAAATGTTAAGCGTCAGTCCCTTAATAACTCTGTCAAAGAATTTTGTACTGAGAAGGCGTCAAAAAAACGATATTTACATTTGAACCTTTTCAGGTTATATCCTATGTCACTTGGAAAGAGTCATGCTTCCTGTGGTTGTTTGATGTTAGCTTAATAAATAATACATAATTGAGAGTTTTTAGATTATTGTATCTCTATTATATATTTGCATACCATGAATGTATATTTCTGGCATCGCTTCCAGGGCTTTTGTATCATAGTGACATTCTCAGAAGGGCTAGAACCCAGAGCCGTAAAGCCAGTAAAAAAAACAGTGACTTTTTATTTTAGCTAGTGTTGGCATAACATTAAATGGAATTGTTACATAGTACTATGATTGAGATAATATATTATTGTAGGAAATTCTTTGTAAGAGACTTATTCTCAGCCATATCACTTTTATTGTTATTATTACTGATAGTACAGTTATTACTAATAATAACTTAATATAAAAATATTTTGTGTGTTGTGTTGGTAGTGTTACAAAGTGTATACGAAAATAGTATGAATATACTAAATGGCAACATTTGAATAGAGTAAAATGATTTAAGTCATTTGATATTCCCAAAAATATTTGTTTTCTTCTGTGGCTTTAATTAAAATACATTTTTATTTGAAAAATCATAGAGAAATTATAAAGCTCATTTTATATATAACTTATTTCTAGACGCTATAATTTTTCTCAACTATTTTTCTGCCATTGCTCTTTATTTATTACTATCTGATAACCGCCACTTCATGCGCGTTGCTTGATATATTAACAAAGTTATCGTTATATATATACAACGTGTCCCAAAATTCAACGATAAGCCAACACCGGAGGATAGACCTGCCCCGGACTAATCGGGGAAAAAAAGAAAAAAAAATATATCCCAATTATATTTTAAGTTATATAAAAAAAATGAAATTCTTCAGAAATTGAGACCGTTTATGATATTTTTCACTACCATGACCACAACTTTTTAAATATTTTTTTCTTTTTTTTTTATAGGCAACCTGAATAGTACCTACCACAATCTACCACAATTCTTAAAAACTCCAGAATAACTCTTGTTTTATCACGAAAATTAATGAAACTTATTTTATTCCCTAAATTTTTTGAAGACTTTTACTTTTAACCAAATTTAACTTATCGTGGTGTAAAAAAAAAGTATGAACACTAGTATGGCAAGTTTTTTAAAAATTGACGCAACTAACCAACATTCCAAAATGGTATAATACTCTAGGAAAACAAGTTATAAAAAAATATGGGCCTATTATTTCTTAACAGGGGCCAAATGACATTCGGGTGTAATAAAAGTATTAGTTCTTGAAAAATGTTTAATATTTCAAAACAAATGGTAGAAACAGTTTCACGTGTAATTTATTAAGTTATTAACATTATAGCAAATGTTCGAACTGTTTGCCACCAGCATTAATACATGCACGACATCGCCTTAAAAATGATCGTTTTATTTGTCTTGCATATCTTCTGCTATTAATGTAATCAGCAGCCTGGGTGATATTTCGACGAAGCTCGTCCAATGTCACAATGGGTTTTGAGTAGACCCTGTTTTTAAGACAACCCCAATAGAAGAAGTCCAGGGGGTTCAATTCGGGTGAACGGGGTGGCCATAAGATAGGAACAAGTCGCCCGATCCAACGCCCTGGATACTCTTGATTTAAATATTCTCGCACAGGACGGGCATAATGTGCTGGGCAACCATCATTTTGGAACCACATGTTTTGAAGATCACTTAAGGGCACGTCGTTTAACAATTATTGCAAGTCATTTTGTAAAAAGTTTAAATAACTATTGCCATCTAAGTTTCCTTGTAACTCAAAGGGCCCAATTACTTTTCCATTTAATATGCCGGTCCATAGGTTAACCTTGAATTGATATTGGGATTTGTCTTGTCTCATCAAGTGTGGATTTTCATTACTCCAACTATGTAGGTTGTGAAGATTTAAATACCCATCTTTCTTGCACGTTGTTTCATCCGACCATAGAATTTTGTCTAGGAAGTGGGGATCTTCACTGTGCCTTTGCAGCATTACACGGCAAAATGTGACCCGTAGCGGATAGTCCCGCGGTAATAACGTCTGCACACGCCTGTAGTGATATGGGTGAAGCTTGTGACGTTTTAATATTCGATGTGCAGAACTTTTCGTGATTCCTGTAGCTCCTTCTATGGCACGTACCGAAGTAGTCGAGTCATTTTCTATCTCATTGAGAACTTCTTCATCACGATCCAATCTAGGTCTTCCAGCGCTTCTCCTATTGGATGGCATACGACCCTCCGAAAACGCTTGATGCACATTAATAAACACTCGATAATCAGGATATTTTTGAGCATTTGGGTATCTTTCTCGATACAGTCTGCTAGCAGCGTTAGCATTACATCGGCATTCTCCATAGATTAAATGCATATTAGCGTATTCCTGTGGTGTGTACGGTTGCGGCATGTTAAACGCCAAACAGTCCAAAATGCGCCAGAACTCTAAATCACAAAACACACAATCGTAGTCCAAGGTAATGCCAGGTCAGTTCAGTTTGCAGATCACTTCCAGTCCAAATAATGCCAGGTCAGTTAAGTTTGCAGGTTGATTCCAGTCCAAAAAGCCAAGCCAAAAGTCGATAGTATGTACGAGGGCCACGTAAGTTGAATTGGGAACGGTGCGCAGTAAACAAAGGAGCAGAGCGTACTGAACCGACTTGCTGAGAATAATACCAGCTTCTCTACCTGCCCTGTTGTTGTCTCTTTTTAACGTAAATATCTCTATCTATCTATCTCTCTCTAACATCTAAGGTATTAATGCCCCATTCGAATTCCTAGAGATTGTAACAGGAACCCATTTTGGGCATGTAGTAAAAGTGATTACTATAGTATGTGCCAAATCGATTGAGAAAAACGGACAATGACCTTTCGGTCGTTTAACCAGGGGTTACAAACCTTCAATATATAGGCACATTTTATATGTAGTACTTTCTTTATTTATAATGATTTTTTTATAATGATTGATATAATATATATTTATTAACTATTATTAAAAAGTTATGTGAAAGATCGCTGTAGAAGAAAAATCATCTATTGTTATAAAGTACTTTATTCATTTAACAACAAAAAACATTAATTTATAACACATATAAAGATTCGAGTGATAACGACACCGAATAAGTACGTACTTATGCAAAAGATAAAACTTTATTTTTAATATTATATAAGAACTTTATTTTTATTCGGTGCAATCATCACTCGTATCTTCACTTGATGAACTATCTGTAACATTAATTATAAAGCGATCTGCAGTTTGGTCAATTCTATCATCCATGCCACGCATTTTTTGTTCAACCTTAAGGACATGCTGAACACAGTTTTTCCATTTATCTGGCGTGATTTGAGTTAAACCATCTTTAAGTAATCTTTTAACTTGAAAGTTGTATTTTTTCGTGCAACGTACCCTTTCACATCTGCCCACACAAGTTCAATGGGGTTAAGCTCACAGTGATAAGGAGGTAACCTTACCACTGTGATGCTTTTTTCTTTTGCCATCTCGTCGGTGACGTAACTTCGATAGTTATCTTTAACTGCCTTTATTTTTTCCATTAAGTGGGTCTTTGTGTCCGAGGGCACGTATGCGATCTGTTTAGATTCTAGCCATTCCTGCATATTTTGTTTCCGCCAAGACATTGTTGGGGTTTTTTCTAAACGTCTGGAGTGGTAACTAGCGTTATCCATAACTATGACATCGCCGCTTTGCAGTTTTTCTATTACTTTTCTAAACCAGTCCTCGAAATGGAGAGCGTCCATACTCTCATGGTAGTCACCAGTAGATGATGATTCAAATACCCAATCACATCCCTCCAAAAAGCCATTTTCATTGCCAACGTGTACAACTATTAATCGCTTTCCTTTACCCGAAGGGGCTTTCGCGCCAGTAGAGTAGCCTTCTAACCGTGATTGACGAGAAGATTCAATTGTGGTGTCTTCCCATACCTTTCCCATAGTATGACCTGCGTTAATCCATGTTTCGTCAAGGTAAAAAATGTTACGTCCCTCGTTTCTTAATATTTGTATTTCTCTCAAATATCTGGTACGCCACAGAACTATCTCTGGGCGATCTATTAGACCACTTTTTCTGTTTCTCTTTATATATTTGAATTTTAAATGGCGCAACACACGTCGCAGGGAAGTTTTGCTCAAGTTTGGCAACTGGTCATCTTGATTTATACTGAGCAAAATTTTGTCTAAAGTCGGTAATTCTCCTGCAAGAAAGAACTGATGCACTTTCGCTCTTATAGCCGATTTATCAAAATCGTCCAACTTGTCAATTACAGACTTTTTTCTTTTATTAATTATTCCCTTTTCTGGTATTTTATGGGAATCTCTATACACGCTTAATACGCGATATATAGTGCTCTTGCTGACTCCTGAGATCTCCGAAACCTTTTCTACCATATTAACGTTTGAAGGATACACGTCTTCGGGCCAGGTGTTTTTGACATATTTGTATACATTAATGATAATCTCTTGTTCCCCGACCGACAAAGTGGTAGGTTTTCTCTTTTTTACTGGTGACGTTAAAGGTGCTCCAGAAGATGGGCCTGTAAATAAATGACAAAAATATACTACCATAGTACTACATCACATAAATACATATTGTTTTAGAAAATAAATACCACATGGTCACATAAAAAGAGCGCTTTAAGAAATAGAAAGGCTACGTCGTCGCATTTGTACCTATTTGTACGTACCTGCTACGTTTATTATGGGTCGGCGACGTCTCTTTCCACTTGATGTTGAAGGACCGGGTCCTTCACCAAATTCTCCTGAACTCATGTCGATTTAGTAACGACCGTCACAGTAAAACTAATATAACAGATTCAAAAAACAAAAACTTAACGATATAACAAATTTAACAGTAAAAACTCAACTAAAACAATGCAATGAATGCTATGAATTACCCGAGACGTACACACGCAAGCGCTATCCGAACACGAATGAAAACAAAATGGCGGACCGGCCCAAAAAAGGTGACGCATCTCTGGCTGCCATTGTCACGTTTCTTTTAGAACGAACTGACGTAACGCGCGTTTTGTTTATTTTAAAGGGATGAATTTGCAAAAGCTCAATATGGTGATTATATTGCTTCAAATATTTTTTTAATATGAAACTGTTATTAAATGAATTGCTGCGTTACTTACCATAAATTGAAATATAAAATATAACACATTTTTCGCGATGTACCGTAAGATTTTACTATGTTTATAGGAACCACAGACAATATTATTTAAGAAACAAAAAAACAAAACATATGTGCTGACCTAGAAGTGGGAATAATATCAATATTTAAATATTGTTATCACATCTAAATTGAGATTTTGTAAGTTACGCCTTTTGACACTCGGCTCATATCTGAGGTCATTGTCCGTTTTTCTCAATCGATATGGCACATACTATAACAATTACAATTTAAGGAATTTGGCCCCTGTTAAGAAATAATAGGCCCATATTTTTTTATAACTTGTTTTCCTAGAGTATTATACCATTTTGAAATGTTGGTTAGTTGCGTCAATTTTTAAAAAAAAACTTGCCATACTAGTGTTCATACTTTTTTTTTACACCACGATAAGTTAAATTTGGTTAAAAGTAAAACTCTTCAAAAAATTTAGGGAATAAAATAAGTTTCATTAATTTTCATGATAAAACAAGAGTTATTCTGGAGTTTTTAAGAATTGTGGTAGATAGCAGTACTATTCTGGTTGCCTATAAAAAAAAAGAAAAAATATTTAAAAAATTGTGGTCATGGTAGTGAAAAATATCATAAACGGTCTCAATTTCTGAAGAATTTCATTTTTTTTATATAACTTAAAATATAATTGGGATATATTTTTTTTCTTTTTTCCCCGATTAGTCCGGGGCAGGTCTATCCTCCGGTGTTGGCTTATCGTTGAATTTTGGGACAAGTTGTATATATTAATACGACTGCCCACTTCTCCGCGGCAAGAAAACAGTCATAACACTGAACACGTACTGCTTATAAAAATCTTTGTATCTTAAAACTTTAATAACTTTATATTAAATGAAGATATTGCAATATTTTTTTTAGATAGAGACAAAGTAAGGGCCAACACTAATTAAAATCTATTCAGTAGTTCCTTGATGGGTGCACAACTGCAAACTTCTATAATTTTATTTATATAAATTAGAGCCATGCTGCAGCTATATAAGTATAGTTGTAGCACGAATGGGTCGACTCGACCGGGGAAGGACCTCGCTCTCACAGAATATCAGCGTAAAATAGCAGCTTAACACTGCTGTGTTTCGTATGGTAGGTGTAGAGAACAGGAGACCATTTTTACTGGAAAAGAGGCATTCCATCTTAGTCCTCACAGGTGACAACACATCTGCATTTTTATTCGCAGACAAGAATAAATGCAGATGTCTATGGGCCACAACAACCACTTACCATCAGGTGGACTGTGTGCTCGTTTGTCACCCTGTCCTATAAAAAAAATAAGTTTATTAGGTGTATAAAATAAAGATCAAAATAAAGTTACCTTTTACTCAAACGGCAGTTAATTAATTATGACGATGTAAATAATGCTCTATCGAAATTGGTACATTGGTTTAACGCCAACAATATGCTCTTAAACAGCAATAAGACAAAGTGTATTAAATTTACAATACCTAATGTAAAACATTTGAATACCAATGTGCTGTTAAATGGAGAGGAGTTGAGTCTTGTGGATACCACTGTTTTTCTTGGTATTACTATTGACGCGAAACTTCAATGGGCCCCCATATATTTAAATTAGCAAGCAGACTTAGTTCTGCAGCATGTGCTGTAAGATAGATTAGAAGTCTCACAGATATTGAGACAGCTAGATTAGTGTATTTTAATTACTTTCATAGCGTAATGCCTTATGGAATTTTGCTATGGGGTAATGCGACTGATATTGAAGCTATATTTGTTTTGCAAAAGAGAGCCGTACAGGCGATTTATAACCTAAATTGTAAAGAGTCCCTCAGAGAAAAATTTAAAGAAAGAAACATATTAACTTTGGCATCGCAATATATTTATGAGAATGTAATGTATGAGCATAAAAACATAAATAGGTTTAATAAGAATAAGGATGTGCATACTTTAAACACTAGGAACAAACATAAGCTTGTAAAGCCAGTTACTAGACTCCGCCGAATCAATAATTCATTTATGGGGCGCTTTTACAACAAAATCCCAGAACATATTCAAAGTTTGTCAATAAACAATTTTAAAAGTTTTATTAAAGAAAAACTGTACAAAAAGGGTTATTATAATATCAAGAAATACATGAATGAAAATAACCCCTGGGAATAAGGTGATCGCCACTATATAAACACAAACACAAACTATATAAACGAAGTTATTGTTAAGTGAAATATGTTTGAAAAACAAATCCCGCTTGGTTTCTTACTGGTTCTTCCCAGGACTGGGGTGTTTTCCGAACCAGTGGTATTAAAAAATGACTTTCAATAAGTATTATGTAATAATCAATATTGAAATAAAATTATTCTATTCTATTCTATTTTCATAATGGAAATCGAGCATTCGCTTTCATTGCTCTTCTTGTTTTTTATTGGGCTGCAAATCTAACGATTCATTATAATAATTCAAGATAAATATCGACAATTTTATTCCATAAAGTTGAGTCATTCCCTATTTGAAAAATGTATCCACCATAATCATGCAAATTATCAACGTGACTTTTTTTTGCAAAATATAAACATTAACAAGGTTATTGTAATTATTCTAAAGGAGACGGTCCAAAATTGTATGAAGCGTAGGCCTAATTTTGTACTAGTATAGAAATAAATTAAAATAAAATATTAAACCACTTTTGATCATTCAAATCCACGAGTTTGCCTTAATTTCAGTGCAATTAATATTTTATTCTCACCAATAAATGCAACACTTATGGCGGATTGATGTCGTTTTGATTTGACGTTAGCTGTCATCTCTGAAATACGAGTATACTCTCAGGTAGAATCTACTAGTTAGTCTGTGATATACTCATATCACCTATAGCCTATTAGGTAGATTTATTATGTAAAAAAATAGCTAAAATGTCTAGAAACTAGTAGGAAAGTAGGGCAAAAAAGTTATATTTTTTTATCAAAACACGAATAAAGTGTATTATAGATTGTGTATGTGATTTTTTGGTCTTAAAACAACTAACGTTCTTGTTGATATTTGCATATCATAAATGCAGTTCAGGAGAAAACAACTGTAAAAAGTACTACCTAATTCCAGACAAGAAGATTGTTGAGATAAATCAACTGTGCCTACGCACAAAATTATTTCATTGCATTCATTAGCGTGTACTAATGCAAACTTCACCTCAATTTAGTGCCAGATAACTCAAAGCCGAGATAATATGTTAATAGAGGATAACTCCGTTTCTCTACCCTAAAAAATCCACCCTGAGATACTACTTTATTGAACTAATCTTATAGAATATATTTAACTTATTTTACCTTAGAGTGGCTGTTTTAAGGTGGATAAACAGAATAATCCTGAATACTAATTTCTGTTCAGGTATATGTGTCTATCTGGGCTGCTGAAGTGCTAGGGTACAATCATAGACAATATAATTTATTTGTTATAATATGGTACATTACAGTTGTTACAAAAGAATTGGCATCCTAAATATTCTGCCGTTTCCGACGTACAAATATTTTCATATAACAGGTCCTCAGCGTGTCAGAGTATTCCTTGAGCCTTGACAGACATTTGAAGCCTGGATAATGTCATAACCATTGAGTTATATGTACTACGTACTAGAGAAGCCATTCCAAACAAAAATTGTGTCCTACTCTATGTATTCGCGCATGCGCGGGAGTAGTAGCCGCGCATGCGCGAAGACTTTAATTTGATATAAAATAAATATAAGAATTTAATATAAAATATCTTAATTTAATCTAAACAAACATATTATATTTCAAAATAAAATGTAATAATAATTATGTTATGAAATTCACAAATCTTCAATTTACGCAATATTTAATTTGTATGGATTGCAGTACAGTTCAGTTGAACATAGTCAATATTCGGAATGGATTCTCTAGTACGTAGTACATATAACTCAATGGTCATAACAAAGGTTAACAGTCCTATGAATTATAGAAAGTGAAACATTAGGTCAATCATGTTTTGAATACTAAACATAAATAAAACAGCTTAGTTTTTTATTTATTTATCCTACTTCAAAATCCTCTCTTACTAAAATGCCATCCAGAATTGAGGCCGGTGCGGTTATAGAATTTTGATACAGAGCCCAACACAAATACCAGACAACGGTCATTATGTGGGCACAGCAACCCACTGT
Organism: Parnassius glacialis; assembly: GCA_033319125.1. Taxonomy (NCBI): domain Eukaryota; kingdom Metazoa; phylum Arthropoda; class Insecta; order Lepidoptera; family Papilionidae; genus Parnassius; species Parnassius glacialis. The sequence goes on from JAVANC010000008.1 coordinate 17,518,501, forward strand.
CAGTTGTCCAGAAGAGCAACTGCAATAATAACCTGCAATCATCTCATCCCAACTTGTCCCTTGTCTCGCCAACAGTTTATAATATGTATAATAAGCTCTGCCCGAGTGATGGCGAGATGTTATACGGCCTCTTATTAAAACAGAGTCTTGTTGGGATGATATTAATTGGGTCACAACTTATCTGCTACCCCAGTCTTCGTTGACACCAAACATACAATATACTGATAGTATTGGCATTAGGGCGCTGGAGCTCATTTTCAAGATTTGTGCCGACAGACAATTCTTGTAATACGTTTGCAAAACATTGTGGACATATTGGTGCATATTCATCCATCTAGAACAAAACAATCTTATTTTAATAAACTATTTATATTGCAGAAGCGCATTTTAAACAGTGCAACATGTTTTAACAGGTGAACTGAAAGATAATTACATCATATTAAGATTTTGCAGCCCTTATGAACTTATGCAGAAATTAATAATTATTAACAGACTACAGATAGAAGCATGTCATTCAAATGCTTTTAATAGCTTAAGGAAACATCTTTCTTTCGTACATACCTGCTTACTGATTCAAAATGTGATTCTACAGAATACAGATATCAATGAAATCAAAATCTCACGTAAATCATTAAGTCCAAAAACAAAAGCAGAGTCAAAAAAGTACAGAGTAGAGTTCTGAACTACACAACCAAGCTCGAAATAAATAAAAATATCATTTGTCAGAAATGACATTTGACAAATAACCGTGTCTTTTTTACTTTTTTATGACTGGAAGGGCACCATCTTGTAAAACCATCAGAAACTTGGGATTGCATTTTTATTTTTTGCAAGTTATTTATTTTGATTTATTCTCTCATTTTATTTTTAACAAAATCCCTGAATTTTTCTCTTTTTTACGGTATATTGTACATAGACTGGGCCAGAAATGGACCGTCTCCTTTTAAACTATAAAAAATAAAACATACAAATAATGAACGCGTCATAGTAGTGATGACTTCCTGCGATTAACGTGTGAAATGTGCAATTATTAACACCGCAGCCACAGAACAACCATTGTTGCAGATTATTACACAGATATTCACTAAAAATAATCACGATTAAACAAAAAAAAATACTGAGGAGCTGTCATTCAAAATTAGTCACAGAGTCATGAGATGTGGTATCCTGTTCTATCTTGCTATATTGCCTTATAGAGTTTTCTTCTCCTTTGCACACCATGGTCATGTAAAAATAGTTCTATTCAATATGTAGTGTCCGCGTAAATATAAGAAATCATTATAAAAGCTTTTAATCTCTGTGCTTAAAAAATAAGTAAGCACCCCTGAAAGTTTGAAGATATTATCTGTCTTCCATTATTATTGTGTGGGGTATCTATATAGTTTTCTCATCTGGTTGGGCTGTTTTATTGTTATTATTATTATTAAAAATTTAAGTATAGATGTGTTTTTTAGCTCCATCACTGGCAATAGCCAAGTGAAGAAGCGAGAAGGTAGAAAGCGTAAGGTATCCCGACGCGACACGTCGGTGATATTAAACAATGGCATGCCAACTTCAACGCAGTGCGAAGTGGTGAGTTTTTAGTAAGCTTTTTTTCCTCATAATCTATACAACTATACATATAAATTAAACTGAAGTATCTGTCTGTTATAGCAAAATAACTGCCTTTTCTCTGATCTCAGGGGCTAATTGGCATATCATTCAGACATGAATAACAATTTGTAAACTTTTTGTTTGCCTGTTTGTCTGTGCGAGGTAATCTTGTAATGTCTGAACTGACTATGATGAAACTTCACGGACAGATAGACAGCAATGCCAGGAGTGATCCAGGATAAAATTGGAGTACTTTTTTGTGAAATCGTAAAATTGATAAAATAAATGGTCATTGATGATTACTTAAAAATCTTAATGAGGCCACATTAATAGAGGATTAATGTAACCCAGGCGAAGCTGCGGCTGGGTGCTAGTAATTTAATAAAAAATCAACGAAATTATAGTACGACCGTGTATTCACAGTGTACTTACAGTTGTGACACTGACACGCCTTTGATGTCAGGCGATGCTGCCGCCCGCGTAGATTTTTACGCGGCCAGCGTGTATGCTAGGGGTTGTCACGAGAATGGAAATATAATATTTTTGAATATTATAATATTCCATATAATTTATTAACATTATGTGCATACTTATAAGTTAAAAAACATTTATTGAACATATTTTTTTTTATTTCTACAGGAAAAAACATTTACAAGTGTTGCACTGCCAAATATTTTCGTGACACTTTCTTTTTATAGATGTTTTCAGTTTTCGATTGTTAAATTTAATTACGTAGTGTATTCTCATTCGGATAAACAATTTTATCAAAAAAAAATATGAGGGAAACATAAGCATGGCTGTAATTTGAATTCAATTTTACTTAGTAAATCGTATAATACATCATTATACAACAGAAATTCACCATTATAGATATTTTGTTTTTCGAAAATGGTCCTTAAAATTAGTTAAATAAATACTGTAAAACACGCTCGCGCCAACCGCATGTATTGTCTATCAGACTCCGTGAAGTGCGATAGCACAAGGTCGCCACCCGCCCCCTGACCCGCAAGACCCTCACCGTTGCTCTGTACGAGTTATAAATATTCGTTTCCCAAGTGTAAGACCTCTTTAAACTGTTGTGTATTGGCGTTGTAAGAATATCCACTATCCCATATCGTTGTGTGTATGTCCTGGGAGGTGACAGAGTGAAACAAACGAGGAAATAGTCTTCTTAATAATTAGAAAATAAAAAAATGTTTTGCCAACCCACCTACCACGCGTGGCATCTATGACAACTATCCAATCTAAATGGCGGAACCAATCGTAATGAAACTTCACCAACGGATAGAGAGTAATGCCAGGAACGATCTAGCCTGAATCTGTTAGATATAAAATTATATCTGAATAATTTGAAGATTTTTTTTAAACAAACGAATAAAAAATGGTATTTGATTATCTTAACTCTAATTAACGCCACATTAATAGATCCTAACAAGGCCAAGTCAGGGTGGATGGCTGGTACTATAGTAAAATTGACAAGAGTGTATAAATGTTTCAGTGCAAGAAGTCCCTGTTGAACGACGTGCAAGCACGCAAGCACTACGTGGCCGAGCACCCCGGCGTCGAGTTCCTCAAGCGGTACATGTGCGATGTGTGCGGACACACTACTAAGGTATACACACATTACATTTATTGTAAAATAATATATTATTATGTCGTTGTGCTAACATAGCACAATATTAAATAATAATTACTAATGATTTACTTAAGATTTCGCCAAGTGTTCGATCCTTATCAGGTTTTAACATCGATCTGAATTACAAGGGTAGTGGTTTTTTTTATAGGATAAGGGTGACAAATGAGATGGCAACCCAAGCAGCATACAAGCTGTATACGAGCTGTATTGAAGTTAGTTTTTATACTAGAGGCTGTATTTTCTAACTGTAGAAAGGCTGTATAAGCGCTTATACAGTTCTTAAAAGTAAAAAATTGGCACAAATTATACAGCTTTATACGTTAGTAACGCTGTAATAGTTAGTAATCATTTATATTGTAAAATTTATTTTTAAAAAAAATGTCCCGCTGGGTTTCTTGCTGGTTCTTCCCAGGACAGAGGGTATTTTTTCGAACCAGTGGTAAAGTAAAAAATGACTTTCAATAAGAATTACACATGTAATGTATATTGAATAAAAATCATTCTATTCTATTCTGTATAGTAGCTGCACAAGCAAAAAAGAGGCCGTATAATAGCTGTATTACAGCTGTTATTTTTTGTGCAGGGAAACTATTACACTATAGATATTGTCTTATAAGTAACTTTTAAAAGACGAACATTCTAAATTTGGGTTTGAAAATGTAAATGAATATAAAACAAAAAGAACTTTATTTTCGATTAATAGATTGTATTTATTTACTTTGTTGAATGATGGCAACATTTAAAGTCAGAGTAAAGAAAATATATTTATATTAACATTATACTTAGATTGCAGTTGAGTTTTGACAGGGATAATTGGTGAATTGAAAGTGCTAATCTAGATTTACGGAAAACTTGTATATGTTTTTTATCAAAAAATTGCCGCGCCAGCAAAAGAACAAAATAATATAAGGATATTATATTAAATATGTACGTTAAAAAAATATTGAATCAATGGATATGAAGGCATATTGGAGCCCAGTGATCATTAGTCAAACTGAAAATAATGGTAAGGTAATATTCCATATATTATATTTTAAATTTTGTTTTTATTCCTAAAATGGCAACACTTAACAGCCTAAACGGCAATTCGAGGGTCTTATAAGTCTTAGTGGCTGTATTAAATATGTTATGGATTATATCATTCAGCCATTGGTTTTTAATTAGTTGTATAATAGAATATTTTTATTACTTATGCTGTATAGCAGTTTTTTTCAACATAATAAATAATTTCCTTTAGAGATACGTATAAAATATGAAAAACCGTGTTTGAAACGGTGTTAGGTAACATTTATTTATATTTAACATGATATTCTAACTGCACTACATCTCTATCTTTTTTCTACACATTGATAAAAAATAATTTTGTTCACACACACAGTACAATATAAACAAAAAACGCATGCAAAATGGGAATATTCTATCACTTATACAGTGTAATTTTTAATTTACTAAAGACCTTTTGGGAATATATTATTTACATCATCCTCAATATCCTCAATTTTTATTTTCATACAAATATAAAAATATTTTAATTGGACCTTCTAAACGGTAATAGTCCTAGTATTAGCAAAAGCAAGCGCGTGGCGGGGGGGGGGGGGGGGGTTGGCAGCGCTTGCTCATTTGAACTTGAGTGACCTAATTACTTGTGTCGCCCTTGTCCTTCCGTTATGAGATTAATATTGCGAACGTCGAAAATTAGCGTCGCAGAGATCATAATTTATAGTTACTTATTATAAATTGTAATATGTATATGTGATTTTTTGAATGTTATTGCTTATTTAATTATGTATAATGATTTCAACACGATGTGTGATACTGATATCAAGTGTAAAATAAAAAAGGCATTTTCTTTCACGATTTATTCTGAAAATGTACAAAATATAGACTTAAAAGTAGTCAGATATGACAATAAAAACTTAAAAGTGTTTTTTTTTTGTAAATGTATTATATTCTGTAATGAGTGATTTCGCTAAAATTGTTTGTAATAATGCAACCAATATATTCCCAAAATGTCTTTAGTAATTTAAAAATGACCCTGTATAGATTTAAATTGTACTATGGCTGTTATTTATTTTTTTAGTTTTATATCACTCATAGGCAGAAGTCGTAAAACTACTGTATTTACAAGTGTACAATTATACTGCAAAAATAAGTTTTAGAAGGGAGTTTGCATACACCATTGTTCAGAAATAAGATTTGAGTGATACTATAATAACACTTAGAACTGTATAAGCAAGTGACATCATGCAAAAATAAATGGGTTCTATACAACTTTAATGATAAAATCAGAATAAAATGCTACAAAATACTTAAAGTTGTATACTAGAGTTTTCATATTCCGATTGAAAACCCTACGCCTACTTAGATCCCATAATACAGACTTTATACAGCTTAAGCTTCTAACTCATAAACCACTCTTATAAGGATACAACCTCTTTTCGACACTCTTATACGCTTCTAAAAGAACTATAAGTTCTATGTGGGCTGTGATATTCATAACGCTTGTGTGGTGCTTGTGAAATAGACATCTATATCTACTCTCAATTAAAAATCAAAATGTTAAAAGAACTTCTTAAACCTCATCTTGTAAAATGCGGATTAAGATTAACATTGCTAAAATGGCGTGTGTTTGTTGCAGCAATACGCAAACCTAATGGTGCACATGCGGACGCACACGCACGAGAAGCCGTACGGATGTCCGCACTGTGACCGGCGCTTCAGCATGCCCAGCAACCGGGATCGACATCTCGTTGTGAGTAGCCACTTATACACGGTTATTTTTCAAAAACTATCCAAATTTTATAATTAAATTCAAATGTATAAATAATGATATACCGTTATTGCAGTGTTTGAAAATACGGGTAAATAAGGCTTCTACTTATATCTGAAATAATCTCAAATTAAATACGCTCCTCTGTGACGAGCGACCCTTACGAATGTGTGCGTACGTAGTAAAATAGTAGGCGTTAGATATTTATGAATGACAATTAGTTAAAATAATACATTACCATGCATTCTAAATTTAAAAGATAAAAGGACAGAATGTTTGAGAATTTTTTTAATTTTTATTTTTTCACTATTGGCCTATATTACTTATTCTGAACCTTCTCTGCAAATTTGGGCGCATATTGCAAAATAACCCTGTATAGTATTTTCATTTCACGATAGCGGATTGGTCTCGCTTGTGAGTGTAGGTGTACTTGCATATTGTTTTAGTGTGTGTAAACTCAAAAGTATAGTGTGAGTTAGCTGAAGAGTCAAAAGTAAGCGTTAGCTGGCTAATGCTCCTTGCAGTTACTTACACAATCACATACATCACAACAACACATTGAACACTTGCATTGCATAGATGTGGTTTTTTTTATAGGATAAGGGTGACAAAGCACACAGTCCACCTGACGGTAAGTGGTTGCTGCGGCCCATAGACATCTACATCTATCCTCGTTTGCGAATCAAAATGCAGATGCGTTGTCACCCGTGAGAACTAAGATGGAATGCCTCATTTCCAGTAAAAAGGGCCTCCGGCCACCTGCACTCACCAAACGAAACGCAGAGGTAAACCTCTACTTCACGCTGGTATTCTGTGAGGTCGTGGTACCACCCCGGTTCGAGCCGGCCCATCCGTGCGACAGCAAAAGCTGCCGCGTGGCTCAACCACTGTTAAAATGTGTAATATTTATGTGTACGTGAAAGTTTAGCATACCCTTTATCTTGTCCATGTTTATCTTAAGATCTATCCATTGGCATGTATTTTTGAGGTCTATGAGTTAATTTTCTAAAGTCGTCCAACGATTCTCTCATACATGCATGATAGTGCTCATTGATTATTTTCCATCGGTTATTCAGACTAGGCCTTTTGTCAACAATATCTAAGTATTCCGATTTCTGGGTCTGCTAACAATTAGTTAAATAGTTACAATACATGAAATGTCATTTTAGTTTCTGTAATTACAAGAAACGATATATAAATTGTTTTACCATAATATAAACCTCAATTTTAAGTAAAAGCCATATTCTCTATTGTTAAAAGTGAGTAACATGTGCAGGTACACACGGGCGAGAAGCGTTACCAATGTCAGCTGTGCAGTCGTCGCTTCACACAGAGCAGTGCAGTCAAACTGCACATACAGACCGTGCACCTCAAGATTCCCTACGCGCCCTGGGATAAGAAGAACAGGTACCTATTGTTTGTTAATCTATGTTAAAGGAAACCGACTTAGTGGATATGTGAATCAACAACTATATTTTATAACTAGCCTTGCGCCTCGGCTTCGCCTGGGGGAAGTAAAGTTACAGTTTTAATACATCTGAGAGAAGTGAAGCACAAAGGAATTTCCACCATGTCGCCCCAATGCGTGTTAGCAGACTTTACATATCTTCCAAATTGTTTCTTCACGAAGTTTTCCCTCATTGATGAGCACGTCGATTTTCCACCTAGAGTTTATGTTGCCGACAGAGATCGAACCTGATCTACCGCATCTGTTATATATTATATTAGTTTGGGTAGGATCTATTCAGGTATCGTCATTTAAATTGAATGTAATCATTAATTATGATTTATTTTACCGATATTTCAGTTTCACATAAAATTAAATTTTATTGTTTTTCCCCATTTTGTTTTGACCTTGTTTCCTCCCACAACCGCGTGCACCATCCCTGCCGCCACTTTATTTTTATTTATGAGTTCGGATACTTCGCCAAATAATTATTTCATCTTTTATTTATTTAATAAATTTTTGCAAAACAAAGCTTGATTCTATTAGTTTATGAATTTAATTAAATACGCTGCTGCTATATTTATGTCCAAATACTCAAATGCTGCTCAATTTCAGGATCTCTTTAAGTAATGTGGTGTCACAGTTACTTTGATTTAAAGTGTTAAAGACAGCATGACACTTAACGGCATCTTAAAATTAACCATTGTTAGAGTATTTTTCACATAATCACATAATCATAATAGCAAACACATAATCGCTCGCGAATCATATTTTGTTAAATATACAACCTAACCCTGACCTGCAAATTCCAAAAAACGCAAGAAAATTTGAATTTCGCGGGCCACCCTGGAGCTTCCACGTTAAGCTGCTATTTTTTACCAACATCTTTGTTTTTTAGGGTCGACTGGTAGAGAATACCATAGGTCATTAAGTCCGCCCTTTGTAACCCCTAGTTGAAGGTGTGTTGCAATAAACGATTTTTTTTTATGGGATATGGGTGAAAAACGAGCACACAGTCCACCTGATGGTAAGTGGTTGCTGCGGCCCATAGACATCTACATCTATCCTCTGTTACAGATCAAAATGCAGATGCGTTTTCACCCGTGAGGACTAGGATAGAATGCCTCATTTCCAGTAAAAAGGGCCTCCGGCCACCTGCACTCACCAAGCGAAACGCAGAGGTAAACCTCTACTTCACGCTGGTATTCTGTGAGGTCGTGGTACCACCCCGGTTCGAGCCGGCCCATCCGTGCGACAGCAAAAGCTGCCGCCTGGCTCTACCACTGTTTGAATGATAAATAAAAATAAATAAATAAATACATCATATAATATGTTTGTATGTTTGTTTTTGTATGATTTTTTTTCATATATATGCTTTTTACTGCACAGAAAACGTCGCCGCGAGATGGAAGCTGCAAGCCTGCCAGTGATACAGCCGCCCGTGGAGCAAAAAGTTATCGTCGACACCAACACAGATTATCTCAATGCTTACATTTCTTACAACGAGTGAAATTTTGCTCTCATATTATATTTTTTCAAAGAAGTATAGTTTTAAAGCTACAAGCTACTTACGCAGGATGTTTTGGGGTAATGCTTTGTTTACAGAAAGTAAATTATTTACATGTTTTAGTTTGAACTTTTACCATTTTAAATCTTTAACTGTATATATATATGATTGTAATGCATTTATATATTTATGCTAATATGCGGTAGAGTTGTACTTTATCGACTTTTTAGCCGGGTCTTTATGTTGAACGAAATATAGCGCTGTAGGTGTATGAAGCATGAACGCAAACAAAGTAGCACTTGTTTTTCTTTATCCTTAGCAACTTGGTGCCAACTAATCTTATCTGTTTTTGCCAATAAGTAGCAGTATTACTGTTGAGTTTTCTTTATTTATTATGGCGTTAGCTACAAGGACTTTGCCAAAAACGCTGTTGGAGTATTGGCGGGAACTTGACAGCCAGGCTGCTCTTGTTTTATTTAAATAATGCTTTCAATTGGATTTTGATACGTAAATGCGTTGTGATTTTGTGTATTAACAATTTCCCTGTCCGCGAAAGATTCAAAATAGTTAAAAAACTATTCATAAATTACTCACGGAGAGCGAAATATTTAAATATATGCTCCTGTATATTATTAGTGGAAACAATGTAACAAAAGTGCATTGTAGGTGATATAAATCTCAGGTTTTATTTATCCACTTAAGGGCCTTGAGATATTACAAATCGGACTAGACTGTATGGTCTTAGACCTTTGCATACCTTGCATGGCGATTAATAACAACAAACGCTGTCGCTGTAATACATTATGCACAAGGAAATATTTCCACAATATAATATAAAGTAATTTTTTTACAATATGTTGATGCACCACATTGCAATGTTTTTGGGAGATTTTGACGGCAACTTAAGCCAGCAACAGCAGACAGGGCGACATATCTTAAGTCTTCAGGGCGCCTTAGCGGACAGAATACCTTGAGGTTTATTTCAACAACGGACCTTGTTTCGTTGCTTCCACTTATAGTTCACGTGCGCAGTCATTTAATAAGCAAAATCGCATCACTATTACGTATCATAATACACTTCAAACTATTTATTTAACAATAAAACAGCAACAGGAATCCGCCGGTAGTTACCGGTTTGTCACCCTTATTCTATAAAAAAAGTTAAGTTCCCACCAAAACTAATCACTTCATTGTAGTTTTCCTGTTTGAGGGATAATAAAATCAGTATGTACGTACCTTGTAGCCTTCTTTGCTTATATTTGGTTGTCCGAAGGCTGTATGCATTTACCATCAGGTGGTTCGATTACTGTAATTTCTATTACTATTAGAATCTCGTATCTCTGACACAATCCAAAAGTCTGAAATTTTCTCTGAACTTATCGTATAAACTGTAAATCGGAAACTTACCGAGGTAGTTAGTGCCTTTACGGTTGCAACAAACAAAGCAATAATCGGCCGTCGGAAAATATTATGTCCTAAATTCTATTCTTCATAAAACTTCTGACAACAGTCATAGGAAGTCGCCGTGACCTCAATAATTAAGATATTATTAATTTTTCTAATTAATTACTAATAAGGGATACATTTCTTATTCCTAAGGACATGATCTATGATTAAATGTACACTAATCGTTAATGGTGTTTCCTGGTAATTATCTGGCCGGATACCAGATACTGGATATTTTATTGTGTATAATGGTGGTGTATATCTAATCACAACACAACCAAACCCGAATAACTACAATTTGTTTTTGCACCAGTGTTCCAGAATTATTATTATGTAGGCCGGCGACGTGCAACAGCTTCAAAGTTGCGAGACCTCTGGTACTGCGATTGTCAATCCGCCTGCCAAGTACCGTGAGGAGGCCCATGCTTAGCGGTGAACTTTTACTGGCTGATGATGAAGAAGACGGTCCTAAACTCTGCGCTCGCGACAGAGTAGTCGGACATTCTCACTACTGGGCCTCGCGATTGTCGCACCTGCATTACCGAAATGATAAGGTAGTGTACTTTGGCCGATCGCACTTTTGATGCCCACATTAAAAAGGGACAGCCCATTGTTTATATTAGACACATTTTATGAATTTGAGATCTGACATTTCTAAAAGGTTAATTCAAGTAATTGGTTGCTCGACTTGGAATTAAAAGCCATGGACCACACGATATTTAGGTAAAGTCTTCAAAAGTCTATATAGAATGTGTATATACATTGCGAATTGATAGATTTTTATGCAATAGGCAATTTTTTTACCGTGTGTAATAAAATAATTACACCCTTTTTTAAGCTTAACTTTTGAGTATTAAGGTTAGTTAATAAATAAATCCGTAAGAAAATAAAGAAGTGTGAAATTTGTATGATTAAGCTATTTATATATTTAGTTTAATAAGATTTTAATTTAATAAAATGTAATTTGCCTTAATGATTATGGTATTTTAATAAAGTATACTCATAAAAAGGATATGTTGTTATTTTTTGATAAATTATATTTTATTGAATTCCATTTTACTAGGTAGGTGGTAGGACTCCAATCCTCCTTAGGAGTCTATATGGATAGGTCTTTCTTATTCCTACTAAAAATTTCTGCCAAATAGCAGTGCGCGTTCTGCTGTTTGCTGTTTCGGTTTGACTAGTATAGACACAGAGTACCTTTGTATGTATAGAGAGACAGTATAATTACAGACTTCACAGACAATATCAAAGGACTGAAGTAGCCATTTACTATCAAGTGAGCTGTAAGTTCATCACTTCAGTATTATAAAAAATTGAAGGTTGTGCTAATTCCTAATATTGAGTAATGACGGAAGAACTAGCAAACTTGGGTTTACCTGAGTTTAATTAAAATATTTCAGCCACCCAAATTTGGGTAAAGTTAGAATAGTAATAATAATTTAACATTAATAATTTTGTACAGCCGACTTCAATATAAGTTATTTAAGAATAACTCAAAAACTATTGGTCTGACCTTGATCAAATTCATATGGCACCACACGAGAACTATCAGCTTTCATAAAAAAAAAAGAATCATCGAAATCGGTTCACCCAGTACAAAGTTATGAGGTAACACACATAAAAAAAAACATACAGTCGAATTGAGTACCGTCTCCTATTTGGAAGACGGCGGAAAAAGAAACACGAATTCTGTTAATTTTACAAAAATACGTAAGCAATTGTACGAACAAAAACTGTAACACGGTTGATTCTATTCGTATTTAACTGCTTACTGAGTAGTACTGACTCAGTGACTCACTTCTACAGTAGTTCTTGCGCGCCATCGCTCAAATAAATGGTCGGGTCTGGCGCAAAAATAAACCTTGGTTTCCCATCCATTTGTTTATCAGCGTTCGCAAACTACACATGATATTTTTTTTAATGATTTCTTATATTTACGCGAACACTACACATTGAATATATATATATATATATATATATATATATATATATATATATATATATATATATATATATATATATATATATATATACTAGCTGACCAGGCAGACGTTGTTTGGCCCTTTTCGACGACCCTTCATATAAAAAATCCTTAAATTCGTAATAAAAAAATATTGAGTGTGACTTATCAGGATAAAAACTATCCTATCTCTCAAGTTGGACGAAACTGCACAGTGTGCAAAATTTCATTGAAATCAGTTCAGTAGTTAAGGAGTCCATCGCGGACAAACAACGTGACACGTAATTTTTATATATAAAGATATAATACTTATTTTTAACTCCCCGACGAGCGAAGAGCTCCAGCTGTTGGAAAGCACCCGAAACGTCGGGAATTAAAAATAAGTAAGTATAATTAAACGCGATAAAATCATTAGAAGTAGTTTTTATTCAATTCTTTTTTAACTTATACTTGAGCACAATCCCGTCTGATGGTAAGTGACGATGAAGCCCTAGATGATAAGCTGCACTGTCTTAGCGTAACAAAAACGCGGAATACCGAGAGTCTGACAATATTGGTTTTAACCAAATCAAAATTACCAGTAAGGCTCTTAGCACGTCTATCCACGGAGTCCAAATCTGCTAAGTGGCATTTTGCAGCTCCAGCCCATATGTGATAGCAGTACTCCATACACGATAGGACATGTGCTGTGCTTCATATAAGGTAAGAAATTGCCCGGCGTGAAGTGCCGCCGCATCCTTGCTAGGATACCTAGTTTCCTTGCGGCTGCTTTGGACTTGTACTCCATTGAACCGTCCAAAGTTCAGGTTTGAGGAAATCTTAATCTCCAACAACTGAAGGCGGTCGTTGTATTCCAGTGATACATTTCGGAAAGATGCCACGTTTGGGTTTTAGGTGCGGTGGATTTCACATGAAGCAAGAAATGAACAATTATTCTATAGCACAATATTTATTTTGTACATTTGTTTTCGAAGTTGTGTAATGCATAGCCAGCTATTCTTAAGCTTTAGATACGCTTCACAATGAATTATTGTCAAAGTTTAATACTACATAATATATATAGCGATTCACATTTTGGACGAGATACTTGAGATTCTTAAAAATAACTTGCTTATTTCCGTGCGTCATGAACGGGTAAGAAATTTAAAGAAACAAATGTTGCATTATTGAATACTGTTTTCTGTTTCGAAGTTTCGAACCCATGCTTAATAATGTTATTAAAATGAAAAAGTGGAAGTGGCTCTTCAAGAACCATAAACAAATATTCTCGTCAAGAACGTAGACCTTAACAATTGACGATGTAGTGTAAACATTAAAATTATTGCATAGTTACAAAGTTCGACAACTGAATGTAAGTAAAAATTATACTGTATAATTATATAATTAATATGTATTTTTAACGCTTCATACTTTTCATTAAGCATTATCAGACAAAAGTAATGAGATTTATATAATTCAATATACGTACAAGTGAAAGTAATTTAACGTATTTTGTTAATGATAAATAATTTAATTATAATAAGATCAGATCAATATGCACTCACAACCTAAAAGTTTGAAAATTAACATACAAAAGTACAGTTCGACGTTATAAAATAAGAATTGTAAAACAAACAAGTTGTAAAAAATGTAACAACTATATAAAACACATTATGGAATGATCACGTCATTGGAACCAACTTAGAAATATTTAAACACACATTTAAAATAGGATTTGACTAACTTTGTTATTTAGATATAGCCACAGCAGAAATCACATATAGGAATGTCCTAGTCTTTGGAAAATATTACGCAATGGGCGAAAAAATATTGTAAAATCTAAAAATTAATCTACAACACATTTATTGCTAAAATTCACTAAAAATTAACTATAGAGTCGCTTTACTTCAGAACACAACATTAATATAATTTGGAACGTCATTAGCAATATAAAATACAACAAAATTTCACATTAAATGCGAAATAACAAGTTCTTTACACAAAACAAGATTTTCAATTCCATAATTATTTCGCTACTTGAGTAAAAATCTCCTAAACAATAATATCTACAACGCATATTAAAAATAAGACTTCATAGATGTGGAATGGGAATCGCATTTAAGATGCGATACACTTCAACCGGAATAAAGTATTATAAATACTATAATTTATAGTCCTTTGTTGAAATAAACCTCTTTTACTTTAGGATATTTCTTCTTCACAACCTCCTGTAATGAAATAAAAGTAGTCACAATTTGAATTCTTCTATGTCAAAATATATCAGTAAATTATAAAAACATATGAATTAATGAATAAAAATTTAGTAACGTAAAGTAAGGCTTGATAGACAACGAATTCAAAACATCTATACGAGTAATTGTGTTCTGTGATCTATACTAATGTTAAACACTCACTGCCCGCGATGTAATAAAATGGGGAAACAGGACGCCGCCTGTAAGCACATGAGTAAAGAAACCGACCAGAGGGGAAGCTACATACAAACGGCTCGCTGCGAGTACACCCATACATGGCGCAGCGATGTGTGCGTGAACTCTCACCGACAGGTTCACCGACGCTCCGTCAGGGTACAAACCGGTTTGCGCCGGCTCAGTCAGAGTATCCATCAAAGGGCTTCGTGCGCATTTAAATAAATAGACCAACAATATTTCGAAATTTTATACATCAATTAATTTATTAAGTATTTTTGCAATTATTCAATAATTATATTTAAGTATTTTAATTAAAATAATTAAGAATTAATTTATTTTAAAATTATATCGGTGTTCTGTATAAGCAAAAATGTCTAATAGTTGTACAGTATGCATGAATAATTATAGAGAAAATAAGGATATTTCCTTTTTTTTTTTGTACCCGAGAGATCAAGTAAAGTACCTGTTTACGTACTATATACACTATTTTATATTTTAATTTTTTCCTTATTGTTTAAAATTAATCGATACGAAACAGCTCTTGATTTGGAACAATTAATAGATATTATGTTGTTACATTATGTAACAAGTAATAATTAATATGCATGTTATTTTATACACTATATAATATTTAAATTTTCCTTTATTGTTTCAAATTAATCGATACGAAACAGCTCTTGATTTGGAACAATGAATAGATATGTTGTTACATTAATATAAGTTATAATTAGTACACATGTTGTCTTATGCTATAGATTTTTTTTTCCTTAAAATTTTCACATGCAGCATGTGACAACCATATCAGAATAGGTATACATTTTCGACGTTGTTAAGAAGCTTCCCCTCTGGTCCTCTTTACTCTGTGTTGTAAGGCTCTTATAGAGAACGCAATAGGCGGCGTTCTGTTTCCCCATTTTATTGCACCGCGGGCAGCTAGTGTTTAACATTAGTATAACTTAAGTTTTGGACTCTCATAAATCAAGAAACTTTTATTTATTAAGCCTTAATTGCTGCTACTAAACAATATAAATTATTTTTAACATAGTAGACGATTGTTTTAACTTAATAATAGTCTAGAATATCGTATTTCCCAGAAAAAAGAAGAATGGGAAAAAAGCTGGAAGAGGCCTATGTGTCAGAGGACACGTGGACTACTAAACTGGGAAATACGATATTCAAGAAACTTTTATTTACAGTAGTGTTAATGAATAATGAATCGATTTACCTGCAGCTCCGGTTCGAGACTGTCAACACTGAGCGAAGCCTTTTGTTCGAAAAGCGCGCAACACAACGGCGTTGCGAATGTGACACACAGACCGACGAGCGTGAGTTGGAACGGTATCACCGCTAGCGGGTATTTGCAGAACATACCTCGCCGGGTTGCTATGTTAGTTATTACAGGGGTTAGCGCTGAAAAGATAAATTAATCTTCATTTATTTGTGTCCAATACTGTAGTGAAGTATTGTTTTAAGAGAACCCATACAGTATAATATCAGCCATTCAGTGCGCTTTGCCACCTTTGGCTACATCGCCACTTAGATATCATCAGGTGGGATAATAGTCAAGCACTGGCTTGTAATACTAAAATAACTATAATTTAAATTTAATAATTTTGTACAGCCGACTTCAATATAAATTATTAAGAATAACTCAAAAACTATTGGTCTAACCTTGATCAAATTCATATGTATATTATCATCATTCAGTGATATTATGAATAAAATTTTAACTAGTAAATTTAACCCTAATAGTATATTAATAATTTTTGTTGGGAGAAGAGGCAATATGAACAAGAATCAATTATTAAAATATATTGAATATCTCAATAACATAAATGTGGTTAAAGTTATCTTGTTTACATTGCCTTACATAGAGGGGTGGTCACAGGAAAATAAACTAAGATATAATTTAAATTTAATGATGCATAATTCGACATGTAATAATAACTTAAATTTGACATTTAATTGTAAGAATAATAATGATAAATTTCATTTAGTGGATATTAATAATTTAATTAAGAAGTTTTTGACAAGAGATAGGTATTACCTATCAAAGTTTAGTTTGAGACTGGTAGCAAATACGCTATCTCATTATTTATATTTTAACCCATCCAAATTATTGGCTACCTTAACACCTGCTTTTATTGAGCAGAAAAATAATTTCACAAATGATTTGGAATTAGTTCCAAGTAATTTAAATTAGATAATAAGACAATAGAGGTAATCTCTAGCAAAGATAACTTAAATACCTTAGAATACAATTCAACTATACTTCATTGTGTAATTTCACAAAATAGCAATAATAAAAACTGTATTAACCTGGTGCATCAAAATATACAAGGTATGTTGGGCAAAGAACTAGAAATTGAATTATTTTTAAATAGTAACCTTATTCATATTTTATGTATTACTGAACATTGGTTAAAAAGTTACAACTCCATATTTAATTTCAGTAATCACCAGGTGGTCAGTTCGTTCAATAGATATACTAAATTACGTGGTGGCTCCTTAATATTAGCTAATAAATCCTTATCATGTAAAGAACGTAAAGACATTGTGAGCCTCTCTGTTGAGCGTACTGTAGAAATGGCATGTGTTGAGCTTGAGCACCTTATTGTTGTCAGTGTTTACAGACCCCCATGTTCAAATTATGATACCTTTGAAAAAATTATGGAAGAAGTTTTAGTTAAGCTTAATAAACAGAATAAATCTCTTGTAGTGTGTGGAGACTTCAATATCAATCTCCTGGAAAGTTCTTCCATCAGTATTAAATTTTGCTCTTTGTTCAAATCCTATAATCTTGATAATTTATTCTTTGAAGCTACACGAATTGCAGGGTGTAGTGCAACTTGTATTGATAATATTTTTACAGGTGTTGTACCAATCAACAAATCAATAATTCAAAAACTTAGTTCAGATCACTGTGGACAACTGGTTTCATTACCTTATATGCACAAAAAACAGGAAATTGAGAAAATTGTGTTTGTTCCTATTAATGCAAAACGCCTGGAGAGATTTAGAAGTAATATGGTAAAAAACCTTCCATCGCTTTCTTATAAGAACAATGCAGACTTTTTATATGGAGAATTATTTACCCTTATAAGCAATGAATTTAAAAAAACATTTACTTCTAAAACATTCTCCGGAAACAGTCGCAAGGTATTTAATGAGTGGGCGACAGTGGGAATTCATAAAAGCAGACGAAGGTTATATGACCTTTACCATGAAAGATCATATAATCCTTCTGATGCTTTTAAAGAATATGTCAAAAAATATTCTAAAATGTTTAAAAAAGTTTGCTCCACAGCCAAATCGTTACATATTAGCAACAAAATTAAGATGGCTAAGAATAAAATTAAAATGACGTGGAGTATAGTTAACAGCGAAACCGGTAATGGAAAACCTCGTAACGCAAACTATCAATTAAAAATTAACAATGAATTGACTAAATCAAATCAAGAAGTCGCAGCGGTGTTTGAGAAATATTTCACTGATATTCCTATTTTGACAACAGAGTCTTTGAATTCTTCTCCAACTGTCGCCGAGTCATTACTCAAACAGAATGTTAATATCTGTTTAAAAGAATTTATATTTGAAAAAGTATTACCGCAAGATATTGTGAAATACTTCAAAACCATTGATGTAAAGAAAACCGCAGATTTGTGGGGGATTTCCGTGACAGTTATTGCGTCCATAATAGATTTAATTGCACCTCATCTTGCTATTATTTTTAATACTTGTATCGATTCTGTGTTTCCTGATTTAATGAAGTATATTAAAGTAATACCTTTATTTAAATCTGGTAGTACATTGGACCCCGCTAATTTTAGACCTATTTCTGTACTACCAACTCTTAGTAAAATTTTTGAAAAAATTATTTTGGATCAATTGTTAATTTTTTTTAATACAAATAAATTACTTCATAAAAACCAATTTGGATTTACAAGGGGTCGCTCGACGTCTGACGCCGGCGTTGAGCTTATGAAATATATTTTTAATGCCTGGGAGAATTCACAGGATGCCTTAGGTGTTTTCTGTGATCTTTCCAAGGCTTTCGATTGTGTTCATCATGAAACATTAATCAGGAAACTACAACATTACGGTGTAAAAAATTTGGCGCTTAGACTTATTACTTCATATTTAAGTAACAGAACTCAAAAAGTCGTGATAAATGGTAAAGGTTCCTCCGGATCGGTAGTATCAATGGGCGTTCCTCAGGGCTCGATTCTTGGCCCATTCCTGTTTTTAATCTATATTAATGACTTACCTTATCTTGTAGGGGACAATCACGATATAGTATTATTTGCTGACGATACCTCTTTAATTTTCAAACTCAAACGGCAGTTAATTAATTATGACGATGTAAATAATGCTCTATCGAAATTAGTACATTGGTTTAACGCCAACAATATGCTCTTGAACGGCAATAAGACAAAGTGTATTAAATTTACAATACCTAATGTAAAACATTCGAATACCAATGTGCTATTAAATGGGGAGGAGTTGAGTCTTGTGGATACCACTGTTTTTCTCGGTATTACTATTGACGCGAAACTTCAATGGGGCCCCCATATATCTAAATTAGCAAGCAGACTTAGTTCTGCAGCATATGCTGTAAGAAAGATTAGAAGTCTCACAGATGTTGAGACAGCTAGATTAGTGTATTTTAGTTACTTTCATAGCGTAATGTCTTATGAAATTTTGCTATGGGGTAATGCGACTGATATTGAAGCTATATTTGTTTTGCAAAAGAGAGCCGTTCGGGCGATTTATAACCTAAATTGTAAAGAGTCCCTCAGACAAAAATTTAAAGAAATAAACATATTAACTTTGGCATCGCAATATATTTATGAAATCTAATGTATGTACATAAAAACATAAATAGCTTTAATAAGAATAAAGATGTGCATTCTCTAAACACTAGGAACAAACATAAGCTTGTAATACCAGTTACTAGACTCCACAGAATCAGTAATTCATTTATGGGGCAATGTATACGCTTTTACAACAAAATCCCAGAACATATTCAAAGTTTATCAATAAACAAGTTTAAAAGTTTTATTAAAGAAAAACTGTACAAAATGGGTTATTATAATATCAAGGAATACATGAATGAAAATAACCCCTGGGAATAAGGTGATCGCCACCATGCTGGTTCTATTAAAAATCATTTAAAAATTGTATAAATGAAATTATTGTTAAGTGAAATATGTTTGAAAAAAAAAGTCCCGCTGGGTTTCTTGCTGGTTCTTCCCAGGACAGAGGTATTTTCCGAACCAGTGGTAAATAAAAAATGACTTTCAATAAGAATTATGTAATAATCAATATTGAATAAAAAATTATTCTATTCTATTCTATTCTATTCTATGGGACCCATATGAATTTGATCAACGAGCACGAGAAGTATCAGCTTTCATATAAAAAAAGAATCATCGAAATCGGTTCACCCAGTACAAAGTTATGAGGTAACACACATTAAAAAAACATACAGTCGAATTGAGTACCGTCTCCTTTTTGGAAGTCGGCAGAAAAATATAATCTCATGGATGTCGATAAGTGGCGACGGCAGGAGATGGCAACATCTTTCTGGTAAAAGCTCAAAGTGAATGCAATTACTAACCCGCCTGCTAAGCGTGAAAACTTACAAATCCCCTCTATGAGGTAATCTATAGGGGAGGCCTATGTTTAGCAGTGGAATTTTAATAGGCTGTAATAAAAAAGATATGCAGAAATAAGCTGATCGTCAGTTACAAAATTTTAAACACTCTCTGGAAAGATATGAAGCGAGTGTGTAGTCAAACGTTGCGATTGAGTGGTAATTATACAAAAGAGTGACTTTCAATAAGTATTATTTATAATCTATATTGAATAAAAAAAAGTTTCTGTTTCTGTTTCTGTTTCTATTACGGCCCGTCCAACAGAGGACTGTTGATGGGGAGACTAAGGTATCGAAAGAAGAAAAATTTCGATTGAATGTCTATAATTTCTACGTTACAAAATGCTAGTTCAAATCGCTAGTAACGAAAACCGTAGTGATGGAAATTCCAACTTAGGCTTAAGTTAATTTACCTCTATACTAATAAATAAAATCGCAGTGTCTGTTTGTAACGTTAAAATAACAGCTTTTTACTAAATGCATATGAAAGTATATACGGTATTAATAACAAAACCACAATTTTTAAATTTTTTGTCTGTCTGTCTGTTTGTTCCGTCTAATTTCCGAAACGGCTAGACCGATCTTGACGGTACTGTCACTGAAATATAGCTGATGTTATAAGGAGAAACTTATATACTTTTATTTCAGAAAAAGAATTATAGGCTTCCGCATAAAAAATTAAAACCCATGAAATCCAATCGTAATACGGACGAAGTCGCGGGGAACAGTTAGTACGAAATAAAGTTACATACATACTTACGAGTATCTGAAATAAACTTCAAATCACGTAGACAAAGTGCGCACACAAATAATATATGTAATTTAATTAAGAAAACGATGTCATCGTTTTCTTAATTAAATTACACATATTGTCGAACACAGCGTTCGCGGTTTACAAAAACAAAGAACTAGTCTTCTCGTCCGCTCGCAGTCGACTAAAAAAGTAACGGAGAATTGACCGCAACTTATTGCGGTAATGTAAGGCTGCAAAGCCCGTCTAGTAGTATCTCTGGTATCACAGAACAAACTTTTTGGGTTGTATATAGTACGTTTTAAATAAAATATGTCCTCCTTTTTCAAGTCTTGAAAATTCTAGAAAGTACTCACTCATCCCGGGCACCGCCATCAGGACCCTGGAGATGCAGACGAGTCCGATGCCGAGGCGCGCCGCGCGCTTCGACTCGCCCACGCGCTGCCCGTCCGCCGTGAACACGGGCGTGCCGTTGACCAGCTCACTGGATACAAGTACACTATTATTTGAAAATACTCGACGCACTGATCTGTTACTAAATAATAAAATTACACGGCAAGCAATGATTTATGTGAGAATGTCGGTATTCAGAACTGCTCAAATGTTTAAAGTACCTAATGATGAAATGATACGGCTATTATGATACCGATACCAAAAACGAGTATGTATATCGTAATTGGGGGATGAGTCGCTCGCGTCCGTAGGCTTTGACCACCTAATCCTAGGCCCACCCTACACGTGTCCCCCGGGTGGTGCTAAACAAGCGACAAAGCCGAAAGAACTGACTCGGCTCCTCGCCGTGTGGTAGCGGCGTAAAAAATACCACACCCTACTTTCGCACCATGAGGCATAGAATTAAAGAAATGGCCCCGAGTTCCCGGCGCCCCTTTAATGGGGCAGGGGTGCGAAGAATCTCCGGGAGGAAAACCGGCGACTAGGTTCGCCACCCGTCACGTTCTGTCCCCCGGAGGGGCGAAAAGTGGATTGCGGAAGCCCGTCTGGCTACATTGAATGTATGTGGAGGAATGAATGATAAGATGGATGAAGTATGCGATATGATGCATGATAGAGGAATAGACGTGTTATGTGTAAATGAGACGAAACGGAAGGGAAAGGATGCTACTACACATGGCATGTATACCGCGTACTGGTCTGGTGTAGACGAGACCGAGCGGGCATGCCAGGGAGTCGGTATCATCCTTTCAGAAAGAATGGGTCATTGTCTGAAAGAGTATGAATGTGTAAGCCCGAGACTGCTATGGATACGAATGAAAGTGGGCTTAAAGAAGTTGTTTGTTTTAGGGGTCTACGCCCCAGACATGTCTAAGCCCACTTATATCCGAGAGCAGTTTTGGGAGTTGGTACGGATGGTGCTAATGAAATGCAAGGTTAATGAAAATATTGTGATATTAGGTGATTTTAATGGAAGGGTTGGGGTGAGGAGGCTTGGTTATGAAAGGATATTGGGAACGTTTGGTGATGAAAGTATAAATGAGAATGGTGAAAGCCTTCTCGCCGTATGCGTGGAAAAGAGTCTTTTTGTGACGAACACTTTCTTTCGTCATAAGAAGATTCACACGTATACATGGGAAAGAGGTGATGATAGAAGTATGATAGATTTCATAATTGTTGATGAAAGAATGAGGAGCGCGGTGGTAGATACAAGGGTTTACCGGGGCTCTAGCGTAGGGACGGATCATTACTTGGTCTTATGCCGAATTAATGGTCTTTTCAGACGTTGGAGGCATCGGACATCTGTGTCTACCACTGCTTTACAGCGTATAAGAACAGAGAGGTTACAAGATGAAGGTGTGAGAGAGAAGTTCAAATATAGATTGAGAGAAAATATAAGTGGTATGGCTGAATTGTGTATGAATGATTTAGACTTGGAGACTGTGTGGTATAATGTCAAGAAAGGTTTAGTGGATGCAGCTACCGAAGTATGTGGTGTAAGTAAGAGAACGAATGAAAGGAAAATTAACACGTTATGGTGGGATGATGAGGTACGGATGGAAGTTGAAGCAAAGAAGAAAGCATGGCTAGATTTACTAGCAACCAAGGCTAGTAATTCTAGCAGTATGAATGATGATATTGAAAGGAAAAAGGCAGTGTTTAGACACCTAAATAAGAGAGTAAAAGAAGTAGTTGAAAGGAAAAAGCAAGAAAGAACGGATATGAATGATAGAAGAATATCGGATAACTTCCAGGCAAACATTAAAATGTTCTGGAAACTCGTAAGAACTACCAGGGGACATTCAAAACAGCCTAGAATGAATGCTATACGAGACCAGAATGGCTGTATTCTGAATGACGAAGTTTTGAGTTTAAGGAGATGGAAGGAATACTTTGAAAGCGTGTTTATGAGTGATGAGACGTTTGAATTAAATGAAATAGAAATTCCGGAAGAAGAGGAAATAGATAGAGATATAAGTATAGATGAAATAATGAAAGCAATGAAAAGTATGAAAGCAGGTAAGGCAGCCGGTTATGATAGAGTATCTCTCGAAATGCTAAAGGCTGGAGAAGGAGTGGTGGCAGACCTGCTGTGCACCTTGTTTAATTTATGTTGGGAACTTAAGCGGGTACCGGGAGACTGGTGCAAAGCCGAGAAAGTCCCAATATATAAGGGAAAAGGATCACAGCAGGACTGTAAAAACTACCGTGGTATCAGCCTTCTTAGCATTGTGGGAAAACTGTATGCTAAGGTACTAATTGAAAGAGTTATGAAAGAAACTGATGGAAAAATTTGGGATGTGCAAGCGGGATTTAGAAAGGGAATGGGATGTACGGATCAGGTCTTTTCCATGCGCATGATCGCGGAGAAGTTTTTGGCCAAAAACCAAAAAGTTTTTTGTGCGTTCATAGACTTGGAGAAGGCTTATGACAGAGTGGACAGGGATGTGTTATGGCAAACACTGAACTCATTTGGGTTGAGCGCTGGCTTGATACAGGCATTGAAGTCTCTATATAGGGACTCTAGTGCTTGTGTCAGGATCAACGGGGCCTACTCGGACTGGTTTGGCATCCATAAAGGTGTCAGACAGGGCTGTGTGGCTTCCCCGTGGCTGTTCAACCTATTTATGAACAGTTGTTTGGAAAATTTGAAAGCAGAAGAATGCGGGTTAAGAATGGGTGAGTTAACCGTCAAATGCCTTTTGTACGCCGATGATCAAGTCATACTTGCATCGTCGGCAGCCGAGTTGCAAATGATGGTTACATTAATGAACAGGACATTAAAAGAAAAGGGAATGAAAGTGAACGCAAGTAAGACAAAAGTTATGGTTTTTGAAAGAGAAGAAAGTAAAACGATATGTGAAATAAGAATAGAAGGGGAGTTGGTAGAGCAAGTAGATGAGTTTGTGTATTTGGGATGTGTGTTTAGCAGGGATGGTAGATATGATCAGGATATAGAACGACGAGTGAATGCAGGAAATAGATTGAATGGGGCTCTACACTCTATTGTGAAAAGTCAGAATGTGTCCAAAAAGGCACGTTTGGCAATTCACAATGCTGTGTTAGTGCCTACTTTAATGTATGGTAGTGAAAGTTGGGTATGGCAGAAGAAGCACGAGAGTAGAATAAATGCTGTAGAAATGCGGTCATTACGTAGTATGCTAGGGCTGAATCTGAATGACAGGGTGAGAAATAGTGTGATAAGAGAAATGTGTGGTTTGCAAGATGATGTTGTGACTAGGATTAAGAAAGGAATGCTTCGGTGGTTTGGTCATGTAGAAAGAATGAATGAGGAAAGAGTGACAAAGCAAATTTATGTTGCAGAGGTGAATGGCAGAGTCGGGAAGGGTCGCCCTAGGCGAAAGTTTATCGACCAAATAGGCGATATATTGAAAATGGGCCAAATTAAGAGTATCTTTAACCGACGAGCGTGTATGCGTAGGTATATGGATGTGGAGGAAGCGAGAGAGGTATGTCAGGATCGTGCCAAATGGAATTCCATAGTCTCTGCCTACCCCTCTGGGTGACAGGCGTGAGTGTTTATGTATGTATATCGTAATTTGTATTACGATTAGGAATAACAATACGAATGCTTTTTACTATTAATTAAAGTTTTATTTATAAAATATATAAAATTATAGCCGTGGTAGCTCAGATGGTTGGCGCACGCGGTAAATTACACAGTACGCGAGCCCGGGTTCTATCCCCGCCGGCACCAATGAAATTGTTAATTGCAATTTTAAGTGCTGATTTACCACGTGCTCGGCGGTAAAGGAAAATATCGTGAGGAAACCTGCATGTCTGATAAATAAGAAAAAAAAGTATTTCGAAGACATGATTGTGAAGTTCGTCAACACGCATTGGGGCGGCGAGGCGGACACTTCCCTGCCCTAAAACCTGTTCCTGTGCCCAGCCATGGGACGTATATATATATAGGCTATATATAGGCTGTAAATTTTTTTATAAAATGTAACACAGAGCTTTACTTTACTAATTTATTTTTAATCAATTTAATATTCGTGATTTATCATTTGGAAGGTTTATATTTTTCCTCCCTTCAGCATATTTCTTGTATCCATGTGTTTCATGAAAAAATAAGCTGTGAACCAAAATTTATTATAAAAGTATGGTATCGTAATAAATTAACATTTGTATACGTTTTATCACTAACTTACCGTAACCGTAACGTATACGTATAAAGCTATAACTCTGGGAGGCCTATGCTCAGCAGTGGACTTGTAAATGCTTACTGTGACGCTATCCTAGCATCGTAACGCGGCGTACGGCGTGACGCTGTAAGCGGCCGATGGCGTTTATAGGAGACCACCGCCTTACCCATTTATACAACCAAGCAGCAGTGACGTCACTGCTGTGTTCCAGTTTGAGAGTCAGTGAGCGAGTATAATTACGTGATGTGAGACATTTTCCTTTAGTACCCTCGAATGGCAACGCATCTATTGTCATCTGTAAAAGTAGGTCGCCGGTGTCCATGGGCAACAGTACCCATGTGCTATCAGGTGGATTGTAGGTTCATTCGTTTTTTTTTTATAGAATAAGGGTGACAAACGAGCACACAGTCCACCTGATGGTAAGTGGTTGCTGCGGCCCATAGACATCTACATCTATCCTCTATTACAAATCAAAATGTAGATGCGTTGTCACCCGTGAGGACTAAGATGGAATGCCTCATTTCCAGTAAAAAGGGCCTCCAGCCACCTACGTGTTTCGCTTGGTCGAAACACAGAGGTAAACCTCTACTTCACGCTGGTTTTCTGTGAGGTCGTGGTACCACCCCGGTTCGAGCCGGCCCATCCGTGCGACAGCAAACGCTGCCGCGTGGCTCTACCACTGTTAAAAATCTGTTTAATGCTATAAACAAATCTATAATTTATGAAGTCTTGAAAAATATAAATTGTCTAAAACAAATTTCAGCGTAAAGGGTTGACAGAGGAAAATGAAACCTGATAGCAACTCAAAATGATACAAAACTGTGGCTGCCAGCCCGCCTCTGCAAAGCGTTGCATCTACGTACGAGGCCTTATGATGAATGGAAAAAAATGAGCTTCGTAGATTTTGAACCTGAGGCTGATTAGCTGACCGTTGAAACTGTCAGCAACACTGTCTCACGTACCTGCTCCTCATCATCGGAATGTTGATAAAGTTAGCCCCGCACACTGCAGCGAACGGTACCAAGCGAGCGTACAGAGGTTTCATATTCTGTGAAAGATGCAATTACAATAAGTATATAAGTAACATTTTTCCTTCCCAGATAAAGATTCAAAATACAAAAGCGTTGTATTATGCCACTAGTAAAGACCACTAAAGAGGATGTCCGTCCTCGTCACTCACTGTACCTACGAAACACGGCAGCATAACGTTATTTTCTGCCGACTTCCAAAAAGGAGACGGTACTCTATTCGACTGTATGTTTTTATAATGTGTGTTACCTTATAACTTTTTACTAGATGAACCGATTTCGATGATTCTTTTTTATTTGAAAGCTGGTACCTACTTCTCGTGTGGTCCCATATGAATTTGATCAAGGTCAGACCAATAGTTTTTGAGTTATTCTTAATAACATATATTGAAGTCAGCTGTACAAAATTTTAATTTTTAAATTATAGACGTTAGTATTCCATGAGAACGTGTGCGAAAGATCTCCAATAGAGCATGGCTCTATCCAAGACTAAATCAGATAGCAAATTCGTTTTTTTTATAGGAGAGGGGGCAAACGAGCATGCGGCTCACCTGATATTAAGTGACTACCGGCGCCCATGAACAACTGCAACACCAGGGGAACCAGGGGAATTGCAGATGCGTTGCCGGCCTTTTGAAAAGGAGTAGGCTCTTTTCTTGAAGGTCCCTAAGTCGTATCGGTCTGGAAAACTCGCTGATGGTAGTCGATTGCACAAAGAAGTTGTGCGAGGAAGAAAACATCTAAATCGCACAGTGGTGGACCGCCAATTATCCAGATGGTGTGGATGGTATCGTGAGTTCTGCGGCGATGTGCGTTCGTGAAATTTGGCGACTGGGATTAATCCGAACAATACCTCAGAGCACTCCCGTGGTAAATGCAAAGGGATGCAACATCTCTTCGCAGTGCCAATGAATCGAGCCGATCGGAAAGGACTCGGTCGTCGACGATTCGAGCTGCTCTGCGCTGGATGCGATCAAGTGGAAGGGGCTGGCACTGGGGAGCCCCTCCCCAGAGATGGGAACAGTATTCCATGTGAGCCGAACCTGCGCCTTGTAAAGCTGCAGGCGGTGTGCCGGCATGAAATACTGTCCCGCTCTGCTGAGCACGCCAAGCTTTTTACGTCGATATTGGCTGAGGCAACAAGCGGAGTGCCTTGAAACTAAGGACATACGACAAAGGAGTTCTTTTTAGTGGTAAACGCGCAAACTTGTGTCTTCTGAGGATTAAACTGGACTAGATTTAGTCGTCCCCAATCCGAGACTTAGTTCAGCATATACTCGACTTCAGACACAAGTTTGTTCCGGTACTCAGCGACATTTTCCCGAGAAATATTGGCACGGCCGGTGTATATAGCATCACCAGTGCTGTCATCCGTATAGCAATGAATGTTACCAGTTTCCAACATATCATTGATATGCAGAAGAAAAAGCGTTGGTGATAGCACACAGCCTTGTGGAACACCAGCGTTAATAGGCTTGTAGTCGGAGCATGCACCGTCTACAACGACCTTGATGCTCCGATCTGCAAGGAAGCTGGTGATTCAATTGCACAATTTCTCGAGAAGCCCATAGGAAGGGAGCTTCGAAAGAAGCGCTTTGTGCCAAACCCGATCGAAGGCGTTTGCAATGTCCAAACTAACGGCCGACGCCTCCCCCTTGGACACTACTACCTCCGCCCATCTATGAGTCAGGTAGACCAGAAGATCACCAGCTGATCGATCCCGACGAAAACCGTATTGGCGGTCACTAATCAGCTGGTGATCCTCAAGGTACCGCATGAGCTGGCAGTTAATAATGGAATCCATTATTTTGGAGAACAATGAGGTGATGGCGATAAGCCTGTAGTTGGACGGGTCTGAGCGGTCGCCTTTTTTAGGGATCGGGTGGACAAAAGCTGTCCCCTTCCATGATTTCGGGACTACGCCTAGGGAGTAGGAGTACCGGAAAAGACGCGTTAGAACCGGTGCCAACCCGAAGCACACGTCCTCAGCACAATTGGGGGGATCCGTCAGGCCCACTCGACTTGTGGATGTTCAGGGAAAGCAGTGCTTTGCGAACCGAGCGCTGTGAGAACCGCACATCCATTATTTTGGAGAACAAGGAGGTGATCGCGATAGGCCTGTAGTTGGACGGGTCTGAGCGATCGCCTTTTCTAGGGATCGGGTGGACAAAAGCTGTCTTCCATGAATTTGGGACTACGCCTTGGGAGTAGGAGTACCGACAAAGACGCGTTAGGACCGGTGCCAACTCCGGAGCACACCCTCGGCACAATTGGGGGGATTCCGTCAGGCCCACTCGACTTCTGGATGTACAGGGAGAGGAGTGTTTTGCGAACCGAGTGCTGTGGGAACAGCACATCCGGCATGGAGCACTCACACCGCGGGATGGTCGGCGGTGTTTTCCCCCTGTCATCAAGAGTCGAGTTGGACGCAAAAAGGGAGCCTAAAAGGTCGGCTTTCTTTTTTGCGGCGTGGGCCAGTGCGTCGTCCTCCCTGTGCAGAGATGGTAGTGATGGCTTAAAGAAATTCCCTTGGACATCCTTGGCGAGAGACCAGAATGCACGGGATCCCGAAGGAAGCCGAATTAGTTTCTCGCCAATTCTGCCTATGTGCTCTGACTATGCCTTGGCAATAACTCTTTTGAAGGACCTGGAAGCGAAGTTATACTTCTTTTTAAGCATGCTGGTGTTTACATCCCGAAACGCCGAAGCCGCAGCCCAGGCTTGATAACACTCCTGCTTACTGCGTAATGCAGTCTTATAGGAGCGACCAAACCAAGGCTGAGATCTGCCTCCGATGGGTACCACAGATGATGGAATAAATAGTTCCATTTTCTGTAGCACCACATTAGTGACAGAGTCAGCAACAGCTCTGGGATCATCCGGCGAGAAGCGAACCCGCCACCATGGGTAGGATGCAAAGAAAGACCGCATTCCGTCCCAATCCGCCGACCTGTAATGCCCAACACGGCGGCAACCTGCAGAACGCAACCGCGAGGGGAGCGTGAGTGGCACCACACTCCGGATCAGACAATGGTCCGAAGAGCCGAGAGGGGCATCGACAGAAACCTGATATCCGTCCGGATGAGAGGTCAGCAGAAGGTCCAACAGGGAAGGTGTATGATTCACCATATCTGGAATCCGCGTAGGCCAAGTAACCAGTTGTGTCAGACCATATGCCAAGGCAAAGTCATAAACAGATCTCCCCTCATGATGGGTTAAACGTGAACCGAGCCATTCTGCGTGATGGGCGTTAAAATCGCCAAGGATCACTATCTCTGCGGATGAGACCTGTTGTAGCAAGGAATCTGTAGCCATTTGGACGTGGTCGATGAGTCAGTCTGTTTCGGCATTACCACTATGGGACCTATAGAGACATCCGTAGACGCGCGGATGGTCATCGCTGTCTCATGGACAGATCCGAACCTTCAAGACTGCCGAGGCGTCGAGAACAGATACGTATACGCAAACTCCAGCCCGAGGCACAAAGGAGTGCTCCAATTTGTACCCCGGGTAGGAGACATACGAAGTATCAGCCGGAGAGGACACCTGCGTCTCGGTCAGAAAGGGCAAGGCCGGCTTCGCCGTCTCGAAATGGTAGTGGTAGTTTATTTAATGGTACGAGGATTCAGCTTGTGGAACCGAAATCTCGAAACGGGAAACACACTGTAATATCTATCAAATTCCCCTAAATTACCTCATAGGGGGATTTTGCCAAAGTTGCCACGCTTGGCAGGCGGGTTGTCAGCCGCAGTTATTTATTATTTTGAGTTGCAGTCAGGAACATCCAGCTGCCCATGTTCTGTTTCAGTTTCTCTCTGTCGTCTCTTACGGCACCCATGGGATGATATATGGGATAGTGCGATTCTTTTCTGCTGACTTCCAAAAACGAGACGGTACTCAATTCGAGTGTATGTTTTTTTTTTCGTTTTTTTTTATGTGTGTTACCTCATAACTTTGTACTGGGCGAACCGATTTCGATGATTCTTTTTTTATATGAAAGCTGATAGTTCTCGTGTGGTCCCATATAAATTTGATCAAGGTCAGACTAATGGTTCTTGAGTTATTCTTAAATAACCTATATTTAAGTCGCTTATATTGAAGTCGGCTGTACAAAATTTTTAATTTTAAATTATTAATTTTAAATTATACACCGCCTCTACACATGTCATATGGACTGGTTCTGCGATCGCCAATCCGCCTGCCAAGCGTGACGTATCTTCTCTATAATGGGCGAGGCGCATGTAAATATAGCCTGTTGGTATGGACTTGGAGGACTAATGGGTATTAATTGAAAATTCCTACCTTTTATATATATATATATATATATATATATATATATATATATATATATTATATAATAAAAGTGACAAACGAACACACAGTCCACCTGATGCTAAGTGGATACTGTGGTCCATAGACATCTACATTTATCATCGATTAAGAATCAATATACAGATGCGTTGTGACCCCTTAGAGAGCTAAGATGGAATGCCTCGTATCCAGTAAAAAGTGTCTCCGGTTCTCTACACTCACCATACACAGCAGCATTAAGCTGCTCTTTTGCGCTGGTATTCTGTGAGAGCGCGGTCCTATCACGGTCGAACCGACCCATTCGTGCTACAACCATATTATAGCTGCAGCATGGCTCTACTATCTAAACCATCCATTCAGCTGAATAGATACAAATTATTTTAGACGGTTACTGAGTTCTACTGCGGATATTCTGCTCCGTGGCGCAGTGGCTTAGCAATGAGTTGTTGTGCTGGGGGCCGCGGGTTCGAATCACGCACGGAACAAATATTTGTATGGTCTACAAATAATTGTTTCGGGTCTGGATGTTTGTCCTCGTGCAATTTATGTTTGTAAACTGCCTCCACGATACAGGAGAAAATCCTAGTGTGGGGTTAACGTTTTTTTTAAACAAACAAAACATTTTCATTTCTAAGTTTATCACGCAGAGAAACCCCAAGCATAGTCCTCTCCATAGCTCGCTGAGCGACCTTGAGTTTCCTCATATGAATTCCCAACTTATTAAGTAAGCTGAAGTGGCAATGGACCGGTCACATAGCTCGAAGAACTGACAACCGATGGGAAAGAAAGGTTCTCGAGTAGCAGCCTCGTACCAGTAGGTGAAGTGTAGATCCGCGCCCCACTAGATGGAGTGACGATTTAGTAAGACATGCAGGAAATCGATAGACGCAGGTAGCTCAGAACCGTGCTTTGTAACGTTCCTTGAGGGAGGCCTATGTTCAGCAGTGGACATGTGAATGGAAGTAATGATGATGATGATGATCCTTATTTTTACTAGATCAATCAAAATCCTGCCCAAAATAGAAAGGGCCCAAGTTCAGCAGAGCACTTACACGCGCTGCTGAATTAGAAGATTCTCACAAAATTGAATACATAATATTTACATCGCATCAAGCCATCAAGTGATAATGCGATTACCGTGACGATCATCTACGCTAATGATCGGCGTTTTGTCGTCTCGTTAGCGGGTTACTATTGACACAATTATGTATTTAAACAAGCAGAAGTAAATACAAACAGGTCAGATTACGTGATGGGCCTTCAATTATGACAGCCAATTATTATTAGAACGCCCTTTATGTTAATGTTATTTTGTTATTAAAATTGGCGAATTCTGTACTTTGTCAGCATATTCTGTATTATCCATATTTGCAAAATAAAGAAATTCATTCATTCATCCATTCAATTTTTTTTATAGGATAGGGTGACAAACGAGCACACAGTCCACCTGATGGTAAGTGGTTGCTGTGACCCTCTAGACATCTACATCTATCCTCAATCAAGAATCAAAATGCATGTTACGGCCGGCAGCTGCCTATCCCAGGAGTAGAATCCTTCGCGGCCCATAGACGAAGAAGCTACAGGCAGATGCTGGTCGGGCGTCCTCACGCCACGGGTTAAAAGTCTAATTACACTAAACAATCCGGGGGGAGCGTTACAATTATTGAACAGAGCTTACTTACCTCTATTCAAGGCGACTGGTCCCTCAGGATTCGGTCAGGTCTCGTGTGGATGTATTGTGCTAGAAAGTAAAGGTCAGTGATGTGTATTTGGGTGTGGCTGGTAGTGTTATTGACCTTATTTGACCGTTCCCCCTGCAGCAGTTCGGCCTCAGCTCCTCTCCAAGCTAAGGTCGCCTTCCGCAGTCACTTTCTTCCTTTGTTACGATTGACTCGCGAAAATGAACACAGAACGTACGGGTCAAAGGTCACCGTTATTTCTAGAATATTAACTACCGCACTAGTAACTAATACAGTCGAATCCACTTATACAGATTCTGCGTTAAACCTAAAGTCCCGGGTAAACTCTGAACAAGCGCTACCATTCCCAGTGGTATATTTACTATACGCGCCTAACATAAAATTAGATCTAAGAGCTCCCAAACAAAAGGACTGCCTTCTCTTTCGACGCGAAGAAGGCATCTAATTTTTCGCTCTCGACTCCCACCGTTCAGTCAACTCGGACGTTCAACACACACAAACGTCATTCCGTATCGACCGAGCCGAGTGCCATCTAACGTCGATGCCTGACACTAACGCTTTTGCGTGAACAAACCCCCGTCCCGGACATAAGGATTTAGGTCCGCGAGCAAACCGGTCAGCGGGACAGGGTCGCGACGGCAAGTTGCAAGATCGAATCTACAACCAAACTAGGCCACCTTACGCACCCAATCAGATCTTGCAACACTAACCAACGCCCCAAAATTGCAGCCCTAACGTGGGCTAGCCGGAGAGTTGAACTGGATGCCCTTCCTGGACATCGCAGCACATAAATAAGTCCTATTCCTAGACAGAAGTCAGACGACCTCCTTCAAACACCTATCTGCGCTCCTATGATTAGTTCCGCAATTCGACCGGATCAGGTCTGCAAACAGCGACGCGACACGAAGCGGCCCAGAGGGACCTTCAAGCTTCAGTGCAGAGAGCACCCCCAAATTCCCCATGAACGTCGTCTGTGGAGAGCTGAACGAAACGCACAGATGGTCCCTAGCAGGTGATCCTATGCTCATATTTCAACTAATTTTTCAAAAGCATCAATGTTCAATTACAGAATTAATTAAAACAAGTAATCACCGATGCACATAGGTCAACTTGGCAAAGTAAACAAAACAATAAACGTAAGGGACAGCCCTATCTCTTATTTCAAATAAATATCTTAGACAGTGCCAACAAAATCTAAACCAAAAGAGAATTGACTCCTATTTCCTTCGGTAACCACAGGGTTATCTAATTTCAATCTTCCTTATCACAAAGCAAAATGATTAAACACTATCACAAACATATACATAATTTTCAAAATAGAGCGCCATTCAAATTTCAAATGAATTCAAACTTCCCTTCAGCACAGGCGCGACAATCAAATACAATTACAAGCATACGCCCAAGCATTCAAAAAGGGCACACAATTTAATCTCCATTTTCCGTGCAACAACAAACGCAGTGATCAAATGTATTTACAAAACATATGCAGCAGCATTTAAAGGAGTATTTTAAATTCAATTCTTTTAATCACAACCGCTACAATATGAATTTCGCGGAAAACTCAAAGCATTTTAATTTAAATTTAAAGAATTTTTAGCTAAGTGCTAGACCAAACCAAATCTAATACCCCTTGAGAGCGTGATTCAACGCTCCAGGGGGCCCTAATCTTCCCACCACCAAGTGGAGGCCACACCGCGTGAACCCGATACTGACAGAGCGCAACCGCTAACGGTCGCCACTCGGGTTGTACGCCCTCACTGAGGCCGTCGGCAACAGAACAGCTTGACAAGTGGACTGTTGACGGCTTAAGGCTCAGTAGAGGCAGCCATGGTGGGAGATAAGGCGGCAGCTAGCTAGGGCCGCCTCCATCAAATGGGGTACAGTGGTACACCAGTCGCGGCCACTCAGCTAACGGGAGTGGGAAGGGTCCAGCGGACCGATGAGTGGCCGTGAAGTTCCTCTTCGCACGCTGAGGGGGGGTGATGACACCCCCGCCCCTGGGGGAATTACCCCCCGACTGGTCGGGGGAGGGACCCCTTTCAAACCTAGGGGGCCTGGTGGCTAGCCGGCGGGCGCCGAGCGTCGCCCGTCAGAGGGAGTGGCGGAGCGCCCCCGCCCGTGGGGGTCGAGGGCCTGGCAGCGCCCCGAGAGGAGACGCCGTTTGCACCCAGGCACAGTACGGCATGGTGATTGCCCCGGCAATGCAGACAGAGCCGCTGGTGCGGACAGTCTCGCTGAAGGTGCCCTTCCAAACAGGAGTAGCACCAGCGGCGCTCCTTGACGATAGTTCGCCTCGCCGGAACCGGCCCACTCAATAATTTTGGGCAAGACGTTACCCGGTGATCAGATGCTCGACAATAGGAGCAGGGGGGGGTTGACGACGACTTGCCCGGCGGATTTCGCCTCTCACTGGGCACGGCTCGTAAGTCGTCGACGGTGCCCGCCGCGTGCTCGATCTGTCGGCACTGCTCCTCCAAAAACCGCAGCAGGTCATAGAAGGGCGGAATATAGGAGGCCTCGTCCCCGCCGTACCTCTCCTCAAAATGCATTTGAAGGTCGAGAGGTAGACGGGACAGCACGATGCGGAGCAACAAGAAGGCCCATTCGCCCACTGGTAAATCCAGCCGCCTCAACATATTACAGGCCACCAAGACTGGATCCAACAGGTCCGGACGTAGTCTGGCCCGGTCACTCAGCAGCGGGAGGCTCAGAAGCTGCTTAACATGTTCGTCCGCAATTCGCCGGACGTTGGCGTATCTTCTGGCTAGGAGGTCCCGAGCAGTCTGGTAGGCGTCGTCCGACAAGCTCAAATGGCTGACAACGCCCAGGGCCTCCCCCTCCAGTGAGGCCAAGAGGTACGCCATCTTCTGGCTCGGAGTCAAGTCACTCCGGGCGTCCACTAGGCCGTCGAAAAGACCAACGAAGGTGAGCCACTCGGAAAGGACCCCGGAGAACTTTGGCAAGTCCAGAGTTGGGAGTCGTCCCAACAGCTCCGGCTGAGGCTGCTTCCGAACGGACTCGGGCAGGCCACTCGTCCGAGCTTCACGCGCCTCTTCGGCATACCTGCCTTCAGCCTCGATCAACTCGTCCGTGAGCCACAAGAACTGCTCGTAGTCTGCGAAGCAGGAGTCCAGGACTCCCTTTTCCACATCCGAATCCTCGAGCTCAGCGTAAGCCTCCTCCACTGCAGCCCTTCGAGCATCGACCTGCTCGAACCGCTTCATCAAATTATGGACCCTATCCGGTCGACCTATCAAAGCATGGGCGCTGGTGGCCCAGCGTAACTCAGTCCGCAGGCAACGGATTAGCATCTTGGGCGAGGACATCACTACTAAATACAAATTACGACGCCGCTCGAGCACAATTACAAAAATAACAAATAAAAAATACAAAAAAATTAACAGCTAACCAATGCAGTTCCTATCAAATCGAGTTGAATAGAAATTACACAAATAAGAACCGCTATTTATTAAATCAAACACAAGTTAGTACAAAAGAAAAGGCAAATCAAATTAACAATAACAAATACTAGTGCGATCAAATCAAGTTAAATTCAAATTACGTAAATACAAATTACCACTCCTTAGTTCAAATACAAATTACAATACGAAAGATACATAACGAAGATACACATCAACAAAAAATACCTTGCTCGGAAATCGACCCTTCGATAAGTAATACACTACAACCATCCGACAACGATAATTAACCGATTACGTAAAAATAACCATCTACCTACATGACGCAATCTCCCGCTTGCGCGCGAACCGGGCGTGGTTTTTCAAATTTACCCGCAAACAACAAAGCAAGCTAACAAAGAAAGGAATTTTATTATTACGTATATAATTAAAAAAAAATATTTTTACGTATTACGGACGGGCGTGATTGTAGACACAAAATTAAACCAATCAACCCAACGCTCCCTGCCACCAAAATTATTTAATTTTTATCAAATACTATGGTCGGTGGATCGACCGGGAATCGATCCCAGCACCGCGTTCTGCTACCAAATGTTACGGCTGGCAGCTGCCTATCCCAGGAGTAGAATCCTTCGCGGCCCATAGACGAAGAAGCTACAGGCAGATGCTGGTCGGGCGTCCTCACGCCACGGGTTAAAAGTCTAATTACACTAAACAATCCGGGGGGAGCGTTACAATTATTGAACAGAGCTTACTTACCTCTATTCAAGGCGACTGGTCCCTCAGGATTCGGTCAGGTCTCGTGTGGATGTATTGTGCTAGAAAGTAAAGGTCAGTGATGTGTATTTGGGTGTGGCTGGTAGTGTTATTGACCTTATTTGACCGTTCCCCCTGCAGCAGTTCGGCCTCAGCTCCTCTCCAAGCTAAGGTCGCCTTCCGCAGTCACTTTCTTCCTTTGTTACGATTGACTCGCGAAAATGAACACAGAACGTACGGGTCAAAGGTCACCGTTATTTCTAGAATATTAACTACCGCACTAGTAACTAATACAGTCGAATCCACTTATACAGATTCTGCGTTAAACCTAAAGTCCCGGGTAAACTCTGAACAAGCGCTACCATTCCCAGTGGTATATTTACTATACGCGCCTAACATAAAATTAGATCTAAGAGCTCCCAAACAAAAGGACTGCCTTCTCTTTCGACGCGAAGAAGGCATCTAATTTTTCGCTCTCGACTCCCACCGTTCAGTCAACTCGGACGTTCAACACACACAAACGTCATTCCGTATCGACCGAGCCGAGTGCCATCTAACGTCGATGCCTGACACTAACGCTTTTGCGTGAACAATGCAGATGCGTTGTCACCCGTAAGGGCTAAGGTGGAATGCCTCTTTTCCAGTAAAAAGAAACACAGCAGTGTTAAGCTGCTATTTTACGTTGGTATTCTGTGAGAGCGTGGTCCTTCCCGGTGGAGCCGACCCATTCGTGCTATAACTAATATAGCTGCAGCATGGCTTTACCACTTCATACGTATGTGCTAATAAAAGTACCTACTTATGTTTAAATATGGGGCTAGTGCCATGACGTACTGACAACTAAGATAAGGTATTATCCGAGATCATCTAGGCTGGTTTATTATCTAGTTAACACAGACACGATATCTCATATCACAACAGCACTAAATCATCTGTGCGATTGTGTGGCACTGGTGGGAATCGTGGTTGCATTAATTTTGGCGTTTGATAAGGTTTCATTGTATTGAGTAAATGTATCACTATTGATTGTAAAAACCTATATTTCTTTGTTTCCGGTGTTCTAAACAGAAACGTTGAGAATTAAAAAGTTAAAATTAAACGCTATTTAATGCGTAAAATTCATAGAAATTCTATGGTAAATTTAGTAAATTAGTTTCATTCAATGTGTAGTATTCGTGTAAATATAAAATATCATTATATGTAATTTTTTTTATTTATTAAAGACTGTAAATAATACCTATTCAAAGTCATTCACATGCTTAATTTACAACTGGTTCGGAAAATACCATTGTCCTGGGAAGAACCAGCAAGAAATAATGCGAGACATTTTTTTCTCGAAGAAAATACAGTTTATAATCATAAATTGTGTTGTTTTATCATCATCATCATCCTCGTTACAACTTATTAAAAGTTTGCTGTTGAACATTTTTTTATAGGATAGGGTGACAAACGAGCACACAGTCCACCTGATGGTAAGTGGTTGCTGTGGCCCTTAGACATCTGCATTTATCCTCGTTTGCGAATCAAAATGCAGATGTGTTGTCGCCCGTGAGGACTAAGATGGAATGCCTCTTTTCCAGTAAAAATTGTCTCCGGTTGTCTACACTCACCATACGAAACACAGCAGTGTTAAGCTGCTATTTTACGCTGGTATTCTGTGAGAGCGTGGTCCCTCCCCGGTCGAGCCGACCCAGTCTTGCTACAACTATACTACTAATAGAGCTGCAGCATGGCTCTACTACGTATAAAACATAAGCTTAGCGTATAGACTGCCTCACCGGGGAAATATTTGTTGGCACGCATAGAATTATTCTATGTTGCCACGCTTGGCAGGCGCGTAGGCGTACGTAGCTTTTTTATTATTTTGAATTGTTTTTAAGAAAAGCTGCTGGCCATTTCTTGTTTAATTTCGCTCTACATGCCACCACTACATGTCTTTTTATATTAGTATCTTATTCTTGGTTAGTGTTATTACACCTATAATAAAAAGGGCGCAGTTGCGGCTTGTTTCCCACCGACAACGATTCCCATTAGAGTTACAAATTAACACTGCTTGTTATATACTTATATGGAATTGTTAGATAAATTCTCTAACGAAACAACCTAATTTTCAGGATAGGTTTTCTTTCGACCGTAAACAACTTATTCTTTGTTGGGTAGAGAAGTAGCAGATCATCATTACAGTCTAGTCGAGTAGGAAGTTGGTCCAGAGAAAAGGTTTTTTAGGTTTGTTGTAGTGGTTTCCACACTGCGCGCCTATTTTTGTTTTATATCGGACATTGGCAGGATATTGACAGGAAATCTGACCCTGAGTTATATTCCAGTCAGTTCGTTTATAATTGTATGTTTGAATATCTCGTCTCAGGCACTTTGTTATGTATTACGGTGTATTACGGTGTTATGATGTTGGGACGTGTACGGAACTAAATTAGAGAATTATAGCGTTGCTAGAAACATAGTAAATTTAGTATAAAATGTAGTTCACGACATTTTTAACGAATGAAAGTAATAAAACCTTTTTACTTTTAACGAGGCATTCTATTTTACTTCTAGGGGTGACAATGCATCTGAATTTCGAAACATTAAACACATTCGAAGAAAACATTTTTTGGATTGCAGTTTTGCACACTTAGGTTTGCAGCTGTTCCTGGATTTCCTCCAAAGGCTCGCAGTAAATGACCATTTCCTCTGGATAATATTTACAAACTATAGGTGCATTGTTTTTCTTTAATTTTTTTATGACATGCAGGTTTCATCACGAATATTTCTTTCACCGTCGAGCGCGCAGTAAATCAGTATTTTTTTTTTACAAGATAAGGGCAACAAACGAGCACACGGTCCACCTGATGGTAAGTGGTTGCTATGGCCTATAGACATCTACATTTATCCTCGAATATGAATCAAAATGCAGATGCGTTGTTACCCGTGAGGACTAAGATGGAATGCCTCGTTTCCAATAAAATGGGTCTCCGGTTCTCTACACTCACCATACGAAACAAAGCAGCATTGAGCTGATATTTTACACTGGTATTCTGTGAGAGCGTGGTCCTTCCCCGATCGAGCTGACCCATTCATGCTACAACTATACCAGTAATATAGGTGCAGCACGGCTCTACCACATTAAAACTGCAAATAACAATCTCGTAGGTGCTGACGAGGATCAAACTCGGTTTGATCGCTAGTAAAATTGAAGACGAAAGCTTATTTTCTGAGCTACTACGGTTTATTAGCTGTAGTAAGTGTATTCTTACAACATAATCCATTCATAATCTGTCTTACGTAGACGACAGCTTCCACTTGCCAAACAACACACGGACGTGTTTATAAACTTTTGATAACAAAGAGGCGTTGTCTGTTACGTGTACCAGACGTGAAATCCATTGGAAATTTTTATTTTGTACCGTGTTACCAGGACATATTATAGTTTATTTTTTAATGAAGGCTCTTAGTACGTCACACGTACTCATGTTTTTTCTCATGAATGTTTGCATTGTCGTTAATCCTTTACCCACGATGCTATAAATGGATTGCCATGACTTGTTGTCTTACAGCGGGAGACATATTAGATGAGATAAACACGAACGAAATGTAACTTATTGCATCTAAGACCGTAGCCCAATTAGGGAGTCTGTACTTTTTGCCTAACTGAAAAGCACTAAGTTGCACTGGCAACACCAATAGGTTAAAATGTTACGTTAAAATATCTACGGTTAAAATACTCGTATAGCTAACGTCAGAAATTAAATCATGAACTTTACACTAGTTTTTATTCGACGTCAATAAATACAGTATTACTTCTTTTAACTATTATTTATTATGTGGTATTACCAAAGTTATAACTGCAAGAAGTAAACACACTCGGAGCAAATAATACTTTTTCTGTGTTCTGTGTAAAAAGTAATAGGTAACCAATTAAGTATGAACCATTTGAACCATAGGTATTAAACCATTTCGTACCTATAAACCTATAATCTATACAAATAAATAAAATTGAAGTCTCTGCTTGTAATGCCAAAATTACGGCTTTTTACTAAATGCATATGAAAGTATATACGATACTTATAACAAAAACACAATTATTAAAACTTTCGTCTGTCTGTCTGTCGGACTGTCTGTCTGTCGGTCTGTCTGTCTGTTTCTTTCGGCTAATTTCTGAAACGACTGGACCGATTTTGACGGGACTTTCACTGGCGGATAGCTGATGTCATAAGGAGTAACTTAGGATACTTTTATTTTAGAAAAATAATTAGGGTTCCGCGCAAAAAAACTAAAACCCCAAATAACACGTGAACGAAGTCGCGAGGAAAAGCTAATGCATAACATTTATAATGCACATCTCGTAGGTCGCCCTGTTCCTAACACATTTACTCCTTAAAAGCCCACTTCAAGCGTCGCGTCGCCCACTTCCAAGTCTCAAGCGACGGCTTCGTAATGAGTCTTTTCTACTCATTTTCTACAGACTTCAAAAAGGAGGAGGTACCCAACTCGACTGTATGTTCTTTTTTTATGTGTGTTTTATGTGTTACCTCATAACTTTTTTCTGGGTGAACCGGTTTCAATGATTTTTTTATTTGAAAGTTGATGCTTCTCAAATGGTCCGCTATAATTTTGATGAAGGTCCGACCAATAGTTTTTGAGTTATTCTTAATAACTTATATTGAAGTCAGTTGTACAAAATTTTAAAATTTAAATTATTTAATCCTAACTTACTTTGAAAACAATAATATTTCTCTACAGAATGAAAACTTGACTCCACTATAAATTAAAACAAATACATCATCCAATTAGGTGCAACAAAACTCCACTATAAATGAAAACAAATACATCATCCAATTAGGTGCAATAAATACCTACCTACGTTAACTTTGTGACAGGGCTCGGAAACCGGTTGAAATTCTAAACCGGTTTCGGTCATTGACCCCAAAACCGGTTTTTGCGGAATACCGGTTTTTCACAAATTTCGGTTTAGGTAGTAAGAATTAACCGGTTAAAGCCAAGTGTTGTAATGTCCCCCTCTCCCTTACCCCGCTTGCACCCATCTTTGTACGGTTGCCTCTGTTTAATTCCCGAGGTTTTTAGACACATGCACGATATATTCATTGCATCAACGCGACTGCCTTGTGACGTACTCCCTCATATTTTTTCATCTTTCAGCAGCGATAGTATTATAAATAACAGATGTAAGTTCTGTTTCAATTAATTATGCGTTATCTTCACTTTAAAATTAAGTTTCGATATCAAGTTTAATTTGACGTTATATATTTAAATTGACTTTAATTATATTTAACGTTTTCTATTAAAATTACGCTATGCATCTTTATTTCAATGTCATTAGTTTTAGTAATATATCGTAATAAATGATGAACTTTTTTAACAGAACACAATATTTTTAAAAGTTTATGAAATTATATGTTATAGTATATAGTATTTTTGTTCTTTTTAGGACTAAAGTGAGGCAGATTACCAGATTTATTTTAAAATTCAGAAGCTCGTAATTACGACCAACCTCTATCTCCGTCTTTGCAAAATTAATAAACCTAGCAAGCTAACAGCATAGCAAAGTGGCGAAGCAATCAGCTTTGTAGCGGTTTCTAACGGTTGCCGTTGAGCAATCAGTTTCAAAATAGGAGGTTCAGATGCCTGGGTGATCAGTAATAGATTGCTGAAAACAGAATTTGAAAATTCGAAACCGTTCTCGAGATAATCGTTGGACAGACGGACAGATATCGTGAAATCAATAAGTGACTTCGCAAGCTTCGCCACTTAATAATGACCACTTCTGAGGCGTAAAGTTTAACTAGAAGTCATGTCTAAACACGATAAAAAATTGTTTGTTATGTTCAGAGAATTCTAACAAAAGAAATAACCATTTTTCACATCTCATTAATGAGGAATTGGAGCAAATCTTATCATGTTGTGTACCTAAATAATACAGTAATCACTTTCGAATTTTTTACAAACTTTCATACTTTACGAATACGAAACTATTCAAATTAATAAAATTGAAGTGTCTGTTCGTAACGTCAAAATAACAGATATTTACTTTTTTTTTATAGGATGAGTGTGACAAACGAGCACACAGTCCACCTGATGGTAAGTGGTTGCTGCGGCCCATAGACATCTACATCTATCCTCGTTTGCGAATTAAAATGCAGATGTGTTGTCACCCGTGAGGACTAAGATGGAATGCCTCATTTCCAGTAAAAAAGGGCCTCCGGCCACCTGCACTCACCAAGCGAAACGCAGAGGTAAACCTCTACTTCACGCTGGTATTCCGTGAGGTCGTGGTACCACCCCGGTTCGAGCCGGCCCATCCGTGCGACAGCAAAAGCTGCCACGTGCTTATTTAGATATGTACTAAATACATATTATGAAAGTATATAATTTTGTCTGTCTGTGTGCGGTAACTAGCGCGACTGTGAATCATGATTTGATCCTGGGTTTAAATCTTGTCCCAGGTCATGCCAAGTACCGTTATTAGATTAATTTAGGTAAAATGAGTGTTCTAGAAACCACCCTGATAGTCGTATTCAGCCCTCAATCAAGCACTTAGATTTTTGGGTTTTCTCGTCGTACGTTTTCTTATAGAAAAGAGGGCAAACGAGCATGCGGGTCACGTGATGGTAAGTGACTGCTGCCACCCATGAATAACCGCAACACCAGGGGAATTGCCAGCCTTGAACAAAGGAAAAATCGCCGGTGGTTAATAATTCCATAGAGAAGTTGTACGAGGAAAAAACTCCTCGTAAAACGCACAGTGGTGGCCCGTCAAACATCCAGATGGTAAGGATGGTATCGTGAATTTTGACGCGATGTGCGCTCGTGAAATTTGGCGGCTGGTTCTAAACCGAACAATTCCTCAGAGCACTCCCCGTGGTAAATTCGATAGAAAATGCAAAAGGATGCAACATCCCTACGCACTGCCAGTCAATCGAGCTGATCAGCAAGAATTCGGACGTCGATTACTCGAACCGCTCTGCGCTGGATGCGGTCAAGTGGAAGGAGCTGACACTGGCGTGCCCCGGCCCAGAGATGAGAGGCCGAATTTGCGCTTTGTAAAGTTGCAAGGGATGTGCCGACATGAAATACTGCCTCGCTTTGCAGAGCACGCCAAACTTTTTACAGACCAATTTGGCATTCCCTTCCAAGTGACCCCAAAACTGCACATACGTCGACGCCGAGGATTCCGATGCTAGCTGAGGCAGCAAGAGGAGTTCCTTAAAACTGAGGAGATACGACAAAGGGGTTCTTTTTAGCGGTATACGTGCAAATTTGTGTCTTCTGGGGATTGAACTGGACTAGATTTAGCCGCCCTCAATCCGAGACTTTGTTCAGCAAAGAATCGACATCAGACACAAGTTTGTTCCGGTAGCGCCGTGGTAGCTCAGATGGTTAGCGCTCGCTGTAAGTCTTACAGTACGTGAGAAACTCGGGTTGAACCCCCGCCAGCACCAATGAAATTGTTAATTGCAGTTTTAAGTGCCGATTTTACCACGTGCTCGCCGGTGAAGGAAAACTAAAAAAATATAAAAAAATATATCTCGAAGACATGTGAAGTTTGCCAAGAAGCATTGGGGCTGCGCGGCGGACATTTACTTGCCCTAAACCCTCTCAGAAATAAGAGGAAACTTGTGCCCAGCAGTGGGACGTATAAAGGCTGCAATTTTACTTTACTTTACTTTTGTTCCGGTACTCGTAGACGTTTCCCGAGAAATTTAAAATATATTGGCACGGCCGGTGTATATTACATCATTAGTGCTGTCGTTGTTGCCAGAAATATATATGCATTATGAAATATAAAT
This sequence comes from Parnassius glacialis, assembly GCA_033319125.1. Lineage (NCBI taxonomy): Eukaryota > Metazoa > Arthropoda > Insecta > Lepidoptera > Papilionidae > Parnassius > Parnassius glacialis. The sequence continues at coordinate 17,563,316 of JAVANC010000008.1, forward strand.
AGATATGCATTAGAAACAACGTTGGTGATAGCACGCAGTCATGTGGAACACCAGCTTTAATAGGCTTGTAATCAGAGCATGCACCGTCTACTAAGACCTTGATACTCCGATCAGCAAGGAAACTGGTGATCCAATTGCACAATTTTTCGGGAAGCCTATAGGAAGGGAGCTTCGAAAGAAGCTCTTTGTGCCAAACCCGATCGAAGGCCTTCGCAATGTCCAAACTAACGGCCAATTCTTGCCCCTTGGACTCTTTTGCCTCCATGAGTTAGATAGACCAAAATATCACCAACTGATCAACCCCGACGAAAACTGAAAAAGCTGTCTTCCATGAATTTGGGATAACGCCTTAGGGGTAGAAATACCGGAAAAGATGCATTAAAACAGGTGCCAACTTCGGAGCACACGTCTTCAGCACAATGGAAGGGAACCGAGCGCTGTGTAAGCCGCATATCTGGCATGGAGCACTCAAACCGCGGGATGGTCGGCGGTGTATTCCTCCATCATCGAGAGTCGAGTTGGACGCAAAAAGAGAAATTAACAGATCGGTTTTCTCCTTTGCGGCATGGACTCAGTGAGTCGCCCTCTCTTTGCAGAGATGGCTGACAGAAGTTTCCTTGGACAGCCTTAGCAAAAGACCAGAATGCACGGGTTACCAAAGGAAGGCGAACTAGCCTCTCACCAACTCCGCCGATGTGCTCTGACCTTGTCTTGGCAATGAATTTTGAAGAACCTGGAGGCGGAATTATACTTCTTTTGAAGAGCGCTGGTGTTTACATCTCGCTACGTCAACATCTCGGAATGTAAAGATGTCGTCAGCCCAGTGCTGGTAGCACTCTTGTTTATAGTGTGATGCTATTTTACATGAGCGACCAAACTATGGTTGGAATCTGCCTCCGATGGGCACCACAGAAGATGGAATAAAAAGTTCCGTATCCTCAAGTACCATTTCAGCGACAGAATCAGCAACATTGTTGGGATTGTCCAGCGAGAAGCAAATTCGCCCTCAAGGGTAGAATGCAAAAAAAAGACCGCATCCTCTCCTAATCGGCCGAACTATAGTGCCAAACACGGCGGCTGCCTGCAGAATGCAACCGCGAAGATAGTCCGAGTGACGCCACCCTCCGGAGATGACAATGGCCCTAGGAGCCGTAAGGGGTGACGACGGAAACCTGATATCTGTCCGGATAAGAGGTCAGCAGAAGTTCCAACAGAGAAGGCGCATGATCCTCCACATTTGGAATCCGCGTAGGCAAAGTAACCAGCTGTGCAACCATAAGCCATGGCAAAGTCATAAACAAATTTCGCCACATGATCGGTTAAATGTGAACCGAGCCATTCGACGTGACGGTCGTTAAAATCTGCAAGGATCACGATCTCTGCGGATACCCCCCCCCCCTCCCCCGTATACCAGAATATGCGGGGCAGCTTGAGCACACATGCTCAAGAACAGTAGGATAGCTTGGGCGTGGGTGCTCAGCGAAGGATTCTCCTTCACCAGGATTCTGGTACCCTCCTGGGGTAGTTTTTTATATGATTCTGCTACCATACCTTAGGAGGGGGGGGGGATTGGGCCTCCGACTACCTACACCTACCAAGCGAAACGCACAAGTAAATTTCTACTTCACGCTAGTATTCTGTGAGGTCGTGGTACTACCCTGGTTCGAGCTGGCCCATCCATGCGATAACAAAAGCTGCCGCGTGGCTCTACCACCGTTAAAACGTAAACATGGAATAAATTTTATTTACTTTTTTTCTGCCCATCATAAATAAACAACCGATACACAAGAATAAATTATTTTCTTCATTATGAGACAAGTCCAGTCTTAACGAATAAACCAAACACAATAACTGCCTTTCTTTCTTCAAAACTTCTCTAATACTTTCACGTTTTACATAAACGCCAAACTCCCACTACACATACTCTGATCGCGACTAAAACAATGTATCGCTTAAAGGCAGATAATTGATAAGCATGCCCGCATGCAGCGATGCCGCATAAACACCTCGCAACGTGAATCTACCCGTCCTATGAATAACTGCCTTTGCGTTTTACGGAATTAACCGGTTAATTTGGGTGTCCAAACCGTTATGTAACCGGTAACCTTTATCGTTTAGGTTTAATAAAAACCGGTTAATTTTTTAACCGGTAATTGAAGGAGCGATAAATTTACCGGTAATTAATCGAAATTAACCGCTCTTTTTAAACCGGTTCCGAGCCCTGCTTTGTGAACATGACAATTACTCTTAAATATTAACATTTCAAAACATTTTAATGCTTATTTTTTTTTACAAACTTAAAAATTTGTTATTGTTGTTCTTCATTGTTGTATCGAAATAGTATTATATTCCTATTGATTTTTTTATCTCTTTAAATAAAAATCAATTGCTGTCAATAGTCTCGCTTAAACTCAAAAACGACTGGACCGATTGTGATGAAATTTTTTGTGTGTTTGAGCTGGTCTCTAGATAGTTTAGATTTAGAATTGGTCCCGATAGGTGGCGCTCTTGTCAAGATTACTATATCTGAATCAGCAAAATTAGTTCAATGTTAATAATTTACATTCAAATGGCACTAAAACGAAATGTATGAAATTCATGAGTCCAAATGTCAAACATTTAAATACTAATGTACTTAATTAATTTTAAATGGGAATTTTTCTTGGAATCACACTAGACGCGAAGCTATCATGGAGTCCCCATATATATCAAAACTAGCAGGCAGATTTAGTTCTGTAGCATATGCTGTAAAAAAGATTAGAAATCTCCGTTGCAACACTGGTAGTGTTGCAACGGCTAGACTAGAATAGAATAGAATAATTTTTTATTCAATATAGATCACATGTGTAATTCTTATTGAAAGTCATTTTTTACTTTACTTTACCACTGGTTCTGACTTGTTTGCTTTAGCTATTTCCATAGCATAATGTCGTATGGTACTTATTAAGTGGCGAAGCTTGCGAAGTCACTTATTGATTTCACGATGTCTGTCCGTCTGTCCGTCTGTCCGTCTGTCCGTCCGTCCGTCCGTCCGTCTGTCCCACGATTATCTCGAGAACGGTTTCGAATTTTCAAATTCTGTTTTCAGCAATCGATTACTGATCACCCAGGCATCTGAACCTTCTATTTTGAAATATTTTTTTTCCGTTAGAAACCGCTACAAAGCTGATTGCTTCGCCACTTTGCTATGCTGTTAGCTTGCTAGGTTTATTTTGCTATGAAGACACGCGGCTGACAGAAAAATTATATTAGGAAATTGATATATTAACTTTAACCTCTCAATACACTTATGAAAATGTAATGTAGGTACGTAGGCTGTACATTAAAATAAAAGTAGTTTTACAATAATAAATGATATTCATTCTGTAAATACTAGGAACAGACAAATTAGTAAGTACCAACTACCAATTATTCGACTTCACCTAGTCAGTTATAATTCGTGCTTGGGACGATGTATGTACCTATGTTTTATACGCTTTTACAACAAATCCCAGAAAATATACAAAATTTGACCCGCTCAAAGTTCAAAAACTTTATTAAACTAAATTTGTATAAAAATGGTTATTATAATATTAAGGAATTTATGGAAATAGAACCCCTCGCTACCAAGCTATTTCTAATTTGTTTGTGTTGTTAATTGTGTAACATACATGATTGTAAGCTGTTTTTTTAATAGTCCCGCTAGGTTTCTTGCTGGTTCTGCCCAGGACAGAGGTTTTTTTTCGAACCAGTAGTAATTAAACAAAAGAGTGACTTTTAATAAGTATTATTTATAATCTATATTGAATAAAAAACGTTTCTGTTTCACAAAAGATCCAGAAATCACCTGTGCGAAGCCGTGCGGATCGCTAATATAACAAAAGGCTTTTATTCCATTTTTCCAAAAACCAACGTGGAATTTTTTTTTTATAGGATAAGGGTGACAAACGAGCACACAGTCCACCTGATGGTAAGTGGTTGCTGCGGCCCATAGACATCTACATCTATCCTCTATTACAAATCAAAATGTAGATGCGTTGTCACCCGTGAGGACTAAGATGGAATGCCTCATTTCCAGTAAAAAGGGCCTCCGGCCACCTGCACTCACCAAGCGAAACGCAGAGGTAAACCTCTACTTCACGCTGGTATTCTGTGAGGTCGTGGTACCACCCCGGTTCGAGCCGGCCCATCCGTGCGACAGCAAAAGCCGCCGCGTGGCTCTACCACTGTTATAAATTCTAAAATTTCAACCAGAATTTCCTAATATAGATAGATATATATTAAGTGATATAATAAAACAGGTTCAACCCGTTGCCGATGTAAATCGTGCTACATGTTTTATGACTATAACTATAAATGCGAGTAAAACCGAGAATTATCACATCTGCTAACGAGATTTCGCAAATGTTAAAATTCGTGAGATGATAAACAATTACTACATAAGAGAAGTATTTTTTTTTTGTAGAATGGGGATGACAAACGAGCACACAGTCCAGATGGTAAGTGGATGCTGTGGCCCATAGACATCTACATTTATCCTCGATTAAGGATCAAAATTCAGATGCGTTGTGACCCCTGAGGACTAAGATGGAATGCCTGCCTAGGTTTAGTTGTTCCGGTTGTACTGTCATTATGGTTTAAAAAGGGGATTGCTTAGGTGCATTGGAATGAACTAATCGCATCGATAAGATTAATATGCTCAATGGTGGCATTGAGCTTATCTTGATTGTTTCTGGCCTCGCGAAGTTTGCGGGCCAGAGAAGGGACTTCAGCAACATTAATGTTGCTGTTGAAGCTGTAGACTAACGACAAGTCAGCAGCGAATGTAGAAGATGCTTGAGGGGCGGTTTTGTGCTTTGAGTCTGGAGAGAGGGCGCTGGCCGTGAGGCCACCGCGGTACAATCGCCGGGGGCGTAACCTATGCGTTCGTTTTGGGCGCTGAAGGCACCGAAGGGCTTACGCCTTGCCCGGAAGCCTCTTTAGCGGGGATGGGTTTGGTGATAGCCTGAGGGACGTGAGTTGTGACCACAGAGTACTTTTTTATATATAGGAAGTTGCGACACTGAGATCGGTGCGATTGAAGGGGCAAGTTGCCGAGGACGGGACCTGCTAGCGCTAGCCGCTCATCCGCGTCGGTCTACTCGTTCTTCTCCGTGGCTTTTCTTGCGCGGCGCTTTGGTGCACCTGCGATAATTCGCTGGGTGTTCCGCTTCACTGCACAGAACGCAGCTCGGAGGGACACCCGACTCACAATAATAATAAAGAAAACTTAAAACGCATTTAGCTAACAAATTAGCGAAACAAGACTGTTTTTTTGTAGCTTATAACATTTTGTGTTCATCGATGCCAATGACCAGTCGGACTGAAGTTATTGGACGTAAGAAAAACGCATACCACAACGTTTTTTTTAATCCTTACCGGCGGGTGTGAGTATAGATAGCGATAGTGTGTGAGCGAGAGGTGCATAGATGCGACGCCATTTTCAATCCCATTCATTAACTGCACGGGGGTTTGGACTTGACAATGTTCATGTTTATCATATGATTTGCTGTCTTCGATCTAGGTACCTAGTAGTATTGTGATTTGCGGAAAGATTTTACACCATCTGGTGTCATTCTCAAGAATTTCCGATTTCTCATGATATCCAAGGAAAATTTTGATTATTCTATGATAACGGATCGTTCAAAATGAAATAATAATATATTATTGTTAAATAAAATATTTCTATCTTGTTATACAAACTGGTTTCAATATCCGCGTCACTTTACCGCTCGGTGATTAAAATTTACTCGTGTGGTGAGAACGCGCAAAGAAAAATAAACAATGCGACACACCTCTGTGACGTAGACATCCACAGACTTATAGAATGCTAGAGATATCGTCCTTGTCGGCTTTAAATATCAAAGAAGTGACCGATAAAGTAATTACGTTCCTCATTCAAATATAATTAAAATTAAAAATATTGTACAACCGACTTCAATATTAATTATTAAGAATAACTTAAAAACTATTAGTCAGACCATGATCAAATTTATATGGGACCACATTTCACCACCAGCACCAGCTTTCAAATAAATAAAGAATCATCGAAATCGTTTCACCCACAAGAAAGTTATGAGGTAAAACACATTAAAAAAAAGAAAAGAAAACATACAATCGAATTCAGTGCCGTCTCCTTTTTGAAGTCGGTAGAAAAGTCAAGATCGAGTCAACATGAGCAAAAAAAATCTGATAGGTTTTTTTAATGTGTATCGTTTGATGCCAACAATGATTACCGTTACCGTCACAGCCTACTGAAGTCCATGGCTGAACATAGAACTCCCCCATACATTGCCTCATAGGGAGGATATTTGCCATAATTGCCACGCTTGGCACGCGAGTTTGCAACCGCATTTTTTATTTCTAGCCGTTATTACGGAAGACGCTCTCATAATTTGTTTCCCTCTGTCGCCTTTTACGATACCTACGGGATGACATGGCTTCATAACAATGATTGCAGTGTTGAAAAGAATGAATGTAGGCTTTTTGACATTATGATGTTGTAATGTTCTATTAGCTGATTTCGACGAAGATAATAGCTGCCCGATAGCGTCTGAAGACATCAGTTCCACAGGAGACATCGAAATGATTTATTGGTCTAGTGGTCAGAAGTGCGACTGCCGATCAAGTGGTCCCGGGTTCAAAATTCAAATCCCGGGATGGGTCAAAATCAATAAATAAGTTTTTCTGACAAGAAATTCTCTGTAGCAGCTCTAATTCACGAAGTTGGCGGTGTTTTATCTTCGTGCCTCGGTAATAATGTAAAGCCGTTGGCCCTGTCGTGTCAGATTTAAGTCCCATCAGACTATGAGAATAAAGGAATAGAGAAATCCTGTACTGTACGAAATTCCACCTGATAGTGATTGCTGTAGCCTAAAGAAATCTACGAGTACATCTATCCTCGATTATGAATCAAAATATCGATGCACTTTCACCCTTGAGGACTAAGATAGAATGCCTCGTTTCCAGTTAAAAGAGTCTCCGGATTTGGTTTGACGCTGGTTATCTGTGAGTGCGTGGTGCTTCTCCGTTTGAGCCGACCCATTCGTGGTACAACCATAATATAACTGCAGAATGGCTCTACCACGTATTAAAGTAATTGTTCCGGGTCTGGATGTTCGTCCTCGTGCAATTTATGTTTGTAAACTGCCTCCACGACACAGGAGAAAATCCTAGTGTGGGGGTAACGTTCTTTAAAAAAAAAAGTATATATATGTAGTTGTTTGGTATTTTAATTCTAGTATATTTAAGTTTCATACAATATGTAAATTATTATTCAACAATGACAACAGACAACAATGCTTATTTGGTTAATTTATACTGAAATTAGTAGACTAAATTTTTATGCTCACGAACCGCAACGTTTCACAAACGAAATTTTAATTTCTTAGGTCAAAGAGATAATTCCATTTCATGTCAATATACTCGGTATTTATAATTAAGTGCCACCAATGTATAAATATTTTCTGATTGATAAAAAAAAATAAAGTTTCAATAGTAGTAAATTGTTGTAAAGTTCCAAAACAAGTTATATAACTGATTTCTGCCGTCACATTGTTTAATACTGATGTTAATGATAAGAACTATCTTCAGATTGTTCCATGGCTATTTTTATCATTTGGCTACGTAAAAAATTGCTTGCATCTCATAACTTCACTTAAACAAATTTGATGCAGTGATAAATTAATAAAAGTAAAATGAATTACAGCCTATATACGTCTAACTGTTGGGCACAGTAAAGTAAAGTTGCAGCCTATTTACGTCCCACAGCTGGGCACAGGCCTCCTCTCATTTCTGAGAGGGTTTTAAGGCAAGAAAATGTCCGCCGCGCTGCCCCAATGCGTGTTGGCGAACTTCACATGTCTTCGAAATATTTTTTTTTTCTTATTTCTCAGACATGCCGGTTTCTTCACGATGTTTTCCTTTACCGTCGAGCACGCGGTAAATCAGTACTTAAAATAGCAATTAACAATTTCATTGGTGCCGGCGGAGATCGAACCCGGGTTGCTCGAGTCCTGTGAAGCTTACAGCGAGCTCTAACCATCTGAGCTACCACGGCTCATTTTTTAGGGTTTTAGGGCTAGTTGGCGAATCACATGATGCCTTCGAAATATTTTTTTCTTATTTCTCAGATATCTCTTTTTAAGATTCTCTTTCACTTTGCTTTATTGGATGCAAGTCCCGGCAGCTGCCTCCAGCACCCTCGCTGTAAGGTGCGTTGGGGTAAGATCGGTGATGGGGCAAGACCGTAGGATTCAAATTCCCGGCGAATTATCCTATATTTTGAAATGCTAACAATGTGCTACACAACGCCATTTCATCCTGCCCCGATCCTCAGTTCGCGCCAGTCACTCCGGCAAGTGGGACCTGTGCTGCGCGGCATTTTATAAAACAATGTAATTTTTGTATTATTTTTGTCCATCCGATCTTTCCCTATCACTTTTAATTACGATTTTTAGCGAGAATATGGCTTCTTTTGTTATTATTTTGTGTGAATACTAAGTTTTATGAAGTTATAGCTAGATAAAGCTGGTCCATGCAGAGCTAAGATCGCTGCAGGCCGAGATCCGATGTTTCCCCGCGTGAGTGAAGATCGGATGAATATTATCCGATCTTTGCCCGTTACAAATATGGCAGTGGTTGTTAAACTTTCATGGGTCATGTATATTTTTTCGGAGATTACTCAAGTGACTATAGGGCTCAGTCTCGTTAGCAAGTCTGTATGTTTAAAAGTAATAAAACAATATGATTGTTTTATTACTTTTAAGCACACATAAAAATACATTTTTTTATATGATAAGGGTGACAAAGGAGCACACAGTCCACCTGATGTTAAGTAGTTGCTGCGGCCCATAGACATCTACATCTATCCTCTATTACAAATCAAAATGTAATTTATAATAAACCTAGCAAGCTAACAGCATAGCAAAGTGGCGAAGCAATCAGCTTTTTTTTGCCGTTGAGCAATCAGTTTCAAAATAGGAGGTTCAGATTCCTGGGTGATCAGTAATCGATTGCTGAAAACAGAATTTGAAAATTCGAAACCGTTCTCGAGATAATCGTGGGAAAGACAGACGGACAGACATCGTGAAATCAATAAATGTCTTCGCAAGCTTCGCCACTTAATAATTATTTAAAAATTAATTTATAATAATAAATTACATAATATTCATCTCATTAGATAATGTTTAGAACTAATACAGTTTCACGGGAAACTTTCAACTCACGTTCCTTTTTCTGGTCTAGTCAATTTTGCCTTACTTTTTCCGACTTCATGCCCTTATCCTGATTCTAATTAAATCTATAAATAATCTCACGCCTGCTTATGCACATACAAATATGCACACAAAATAATCTATCAATTAACTACTTACCTAACTACCTGCTTCGTCAAATGCTGCTTTGCTAAAATATTTACATCTTCCTCAACTCTTGTATTATCCCAGGGCATTTCGCCAGTCCTTACTGTTAATTTTTTTCCCATAAAATAATCAAATGCATCCGATCTTTCCCTTGTATTGAGTAATACCATCTTATGTCATAACAAAGTTTGAGAAACATAAAATTACAATTTCTTTATATCAGGGATAAGATCGGATGCCAAGAAACAAAAAAAGAGAAAATCGTTTGGAACATTTATGTTTCTAGTACTTTATAGATCTTATTGAAATATGTTTTTCAGCGTTAAAGATAGGACAAATCTCTTTTATAAACTTTGTTCTCTAAGCAGTAGAAGTGGTTTTAAATTTAAGTCCGGTCTTACCCCTTAATGGCCAATTTTTCATTATGCATATAAAAAAGTATGTCTAGTTTTTGCACACTTTTAAAGCAGAAACCGTTGAGTTTACGCAAGCAAAAGATTCTCAGAGCTAAACTGCGTTTAACGATTAACGGTTTGCTCCACGTTCCAGAAATCTGACGTATACGGATGTCGAGAAATTAATGTTTTTGGCAGACTCTTCCAACTTTTCGAAAATCTGTCCGGTATTACCCCAACGCACCTTACTATCTCGATGTCTCAGTAGTATTTCCGAGTCATCGTCCTCCTCGGGGGTATGGCTTGTTACTTTATATTAATATAGCTCCACGCTTATTACGTGGTAGAGCCGTGCTGCAGCTATGAGTATATTACTGGTATAGTTGTAGCACGAAGGGTTCGACTCGACCGGGGTAGGACTACGCTCTCACAGAATACCAGCGTAAAATAATAGCTTAACACTGCTGTGTTTCGTATGGTGAGTGTAGAGAACCGGAGATCCGTTTTACTGGAAACGAGGCATTCCATCTTCGTCCTCACGGGTGAAAACGTATCTGCATTTTGATTCGTCACCGAGGATAGATGTAGATGTAGAAGTTAAAACGAGTGAATGCCTAACATCTACTGCGTAGATGATAGTTGCGGACAGTATTCGGAAGTTGAGAGACACGGCGGACATAATGCCCTAAGAATTTGACCAGATGTCGAGGAGGTCGATCCTCCCTTTCATCATAATGAAACGTTTATATTTTGTTATAAGTCGGAGCAACATTTTTCAGACTTACCTTGACTTTACTGTTGAGATAAAGTGCTGTTCCGAGGGCGCCACCGCAAGCGGCACAGTACGATGCAAACAGCTGCCTACAAATTATTAAATAAATTAATAAAATCTGCCGTAACGAGGCGGCGTAAGGGAATCCATCACTCTATGTCCTCTTTTTAACTTCCCGCTCTGATAATAATTTTTTTTTAATAGGTAGGTATAGATTCCCGGCTGGAAAGATCTTTATTGTTTGACTTACGTCAGAAATTTAACGTTTAAAAATGTTTATTATTATCGTTCTTTCCTCTAGAGAACGGGAATGGGGCACTTTAATAAGTAAAGTACTTGTAGTAAAAGGTCTCGCAATTCCAAAACAATTAAATGTTTTTTTGTAAATAAACAAACAAGAACATAACTTTGAAAAAAGTGTGATGAAGTGAGTCCAAATAAAGAACGTTATGCCGATACGCTGACATGATAGTGTAGTGGAATAGGAATTAATAGTTTAACTTTTTGCAAGTTTTTTTTTGTTCTTAATTTGCACCACCAACATAAGAGCATAAAGTTTTATCGCATCTTTTCCAGGGTTGACTGGTGGAGAATGCCATAGCGCGTTATATCGACCCTTGTAACCCCTAGTTGAAGGTACAAGTTGTATTGCAATAAAAGATAACTAAATAAAAAAATTGTGTGTACTGTGTACGCGTTATTGACACATCCAATACGATACGTCTGATCGATATACGTCAAGACGATCAAACAAGAACATTGTAATTAAGTATCGCCGTATTTCAAGTGGACCAAAAGAACGAACTACGAATAAATAAATAAATAAAGACAAACACTCACTTGGTACTGATTGGTGCATCTCCCGATCTATTCGTGTAATTGACGACCGCGTTGAACGTTTGATTTATCCACTGCCAGAATATGGTCGCCGGCGTGGTCTTGTAGAATGTGATCATCCCTAGTACAATATAAAGATTATTTTTATTAATATATTCAAAAGAGAGCAATATTAGTGAGTGAAAGAGCCTACTGTGTATCAACACTATCGGGATATGTATAGCACCTTCTTTTTTAAAGCAGCTATTACACTAAGTATTCAGCGTGTATTCTGTATTTGTTTAAATATATATATATTTATATAAAACGTTACCCCCACACTAGGATTTTCTCCTTTGTCGTGGAGGCAGTTTACAAACATAAATTGCACGAGGACAAACATCCAAACCCGGAACATTTATTTGTAGGCCATACAAATACTTGTTCCGTGCGGGATTCGAACCCGCGGCCCCCAGCGCAACATGATGCTAAGCCACTGCGCCACGGAGCTGTCTAATATATATATATATATATATATATGGAATAAGCGTGACAAACGAGCACATAGTCTACCTGATGGTATGTGGATGTTGTAGTTCATAGACATCTACATCTATCCTCGATTAAGAATCAAAATGCAGGTGCGTTGTCACCCCTGAGGACTAAGAAGGAATGCTCTCACCATACGAAACATAGCAGCATTAGGCTGCTACTTTACGCTGGTATCCTTCCCCGGTCGAGCGGACTTATTCTTGCTGCATTCATAATATAGCTGCAGCGCCAGCGTGGCTCTACGACGTCAAATACTTACATGCGATATACACTATTTCTATTACTTCCTACTTAACCTCTATCATAAAATGTATAGAAAAGGTTAAATAGGGAAGCGAGCTCTCGCAACTTACCGCCGGTTATGAGGGTGTTCATTGGAGCCTGCGCCGCCATCCTGCCAAGAACGAACATTTTCTCGCCGGTATCTGGATGAAACGCGCTGTCGTACAAGTATTTCTTTTCCCAGAGCTTATCTTCGTCGTAACCGGCCGGCATTTTACGTGTTCTCCTATAGAAACACCATTTTAGTGAGATTTTTAACAATTTTATTAAATAGTTTCACTGCACGCTTGTAATTCCCGAGGAGGTAGACTGTGTCCAAGGAGCAGTAAGCTACTTGGGCCAGTTTAAGTCAAAAAATATGAATTTAGACGGAGAATTGTGTGCGAAATGATAGATACAGGTGGCTAGAGCATTGCTTACACAATGACAAATTCAATATCCCAATAACCACCTTTTACAAATTGCTAGCTAAGTACCACAGTTGGCACATTTTTATTTGTTACCAACTAATACCCGCGACTTGGTCCGCGATGCTTGATATTATATTAATAAGGTTTTCGTATGTGCGAAGAAAAAAAAAATTAAAAAGACAAATTTTCTTTGTTAACAATGTTATTCGTTGCTCCGTTTGTAACTACGAAATATAAATTATCTAGGTTAGTTACGCGAGAGCAAGCGACGTACAGTTAACCGTGTGAAAACTCCCATAAAAAATCGTTGTTTCTTAAAACTTTAATAACTTCATATTAAATGAAGATATCGCAATATTTTTTTAGATGAGGGCCAAGTGGCTAAGATATAAAACTTAGAAAACTTAATTGAAATCTATCCAGTAGTTTTTTCCGTGATGCGCGCTGAACTGCAAACCTCTATCATTTTATTTACATAGATAGAAGATAGATAAGCCCCGCATAAACATGGCATCTATAAGTCGCAGACCAACATGGGACATGGGACGGAAGTTTTAAAATCTTGAAATATACAGTCGAATTGAGTACCGTCTCCTTTTTGGAAGTCGGCAGAAAAGACGTACAGTTTAATACGCTAATAATGGCATGTGTTTTTTTTTTATGTGTGTTACCTCATAACTTTTTACTGGGTGAACCGATTTCGATGATTCTTTTTTATATGAAAGCTGATACTTCTCGTGTGGTCCCATATGAATTTGATCAAGGTCAGACCAATAGTTTTTGAGTTATTCTTAATAACTTATATTGAAGTCGGCTATACTTAATTTTCTGCCGACTTCCAAAAAGGAGACGGTACTCAATTCGACGCGTATGTTTTTTGTTATGTGTGTTACCTCATAACTTTTTACTGGGTGGACCGATTTCGATGATTCTTTTTTTTATATGAAAGCTGATACTTCTCGTGTGGTCCCATATGAATTTGATCAAGGTCAGACCAATAGTTTTTGAGTAATTTGAGTTATTCTTAATAACTTATATTGAAGTCGGCTGTACAAAATTTTAAATTATAAATTATATTACTTCATCTGCAACAGTTTACTGATATACGCGGGCCTTTCACTGTGTAGCGAAGAGTCGACATCATAGCTACGCTTACCAGAAGGCTTCTTGGAACTTTGACGGTGATTACTGTCACCGGACTTAGTATTTTAGATCTGGTTTAACGTGATGGTAATGCGTATCTGAGAGTTCCATATACATCAGTATCCGATAGATAATAGGCAGTATGTATGCGCCAAGTATCAGAGAAGATGGAACAAGATACCTTATTAAGATTATTATTTATTATTAACATAGGACTCCCACATAGATTGCCACACAGAAGTCATAATTGCCATAGCTGCCACGTTTGGCATGCGGGTTGGCATCTGCATTTTTTATTATTTTTGAGATGTTATCAATAAGATGCTGCAGTCCATCTAATGTTTCAGGTTTCCTATGTCGCTCTTACGATATCTATACGGGATGATATGGGGTAGTGGATTCACTTACGACTAAATTACTTCCCGTTAAATATAAAATTATGTAAGACAGTAAAGTTTTAAAGAAGAATTAAGCTAAAGATTACCTACATAATCGATGTGTAAAAGTCGATGGAAGTAGGTTATTCAGTGCCTTGCATTGTGACAGTCTTTGGGAGGTGTGTTCAGTTTTGGACTTTTGAACTTACACTGGGCTGTAGCGATGATGATGATGTTAAAATGGAGACTAATTATGTTCACTTAAAGAATTGTATTTATCTCTTACCTGAATTCATTGACGATCTTCTTCGCTTCGTCGAGCTCCTTGTCGCTGGCGAGTATATTGAGAGGGTTGGTGAGAAGCAGAAAGTGTTTCGCGCGACCCAAATACGTGCTTTGGTCATATCGAGGCTTGTCCAGGTCTATTGAGCCCATTGTGATATTGTTTTATGCTGCGAACATACAGAATATGAAGAAAGTTTTAAACAAATATTTGTTATAGTAAATATAAAATCTGTTGTAATATTTCGATTAATTAAAATTTATTATGGGTTCAAATTATGTTTACCTGGGACAAATAGTCCCGACTAGGTAAGTCCAACTTCGACCGAGAGGTCAATCGAATGATTCTACTCGGTTGGGCAGCCTTCGTGAGGGATTTTTACTTGTTTAAACTATTATTTATGTTTTACAAGCCTTTTTAAGTATTTAATTAAGTTTTATTTAGTTTTAAACTGTCGCAACGAACCAATAAATTATAATTTGAGGATTGTGTTTTTGTTACTATCCAAAACAATACTTTGAAGACGGCGTCTAGCCCATATTTTATATATTACATAGATTGCTCTTTAATGATCAGCATTGCAGCAGAAAATAAAGACTACATGGTGACTGACCTAACTTGATGATAACCATGCTGTTAATGATGAAGAATTGCAATGCCTTCAAAGCTATAGTAAACCCTACATTAGCAACTCTTTAAAAATATAACATTTAAAATACAACATTCTACACTGTATACTGCACTAGATAATAGAACTCTTATTTTGCCTAGAAGTCCACCACCTTCTTACCTGGATTTTCCACTAAAGGGAACCGTTTTTTATTCTATAGAACTATTGGCGACAAACGAGCACACAGTTCACCTGATGTTGAGTAAATGCCGCCCACAATACGAAACACAGCTGCATAATCCTACTATTTCTATTATTCAGTGATTATATTGGTAGAGCCACGCTGCAGCTATGTTATGTTTGTAGCACGAATGGGTCGGCTCGACCGGGGTAGGACGGAACACGGAACAAACCAGCCTTTAGTTGCACGCGCATGCGCAAACAGCCAACACTGGTTTTTCCCGTATGGTGAGTGTAGATTTAACCCGAGACCCCTTTATACTGGATACTTTCATGCATTTGATTCATTCAGGCATTCGATGTTATGTATGTTACCCCTGAGAACCCTCAGGGGTAACAATGCAATTTCATTTTGATTCTTGATCGAGGTTAAATGTTTATGGGCACCCACTTACCATCGGGTGCGCTTTATGCTTGTTTGTCCCCTCATACTATAAAAAAATCACGCTGGTATTCAGTACCCTCACATATTCTAGTTCGACGAATACGTTTAATATCTAGTTTGGAAGCATTTCATCTTTATCCTCCGAACTAACAATAACATCTTAGGCCTTCTTTGCTTATATTAGTTGTAGTTGTCCATGGGCTGCAATAGCCACTTACCATTAGCTGAACTGTTAAATGGTTTTTCACACTAATACTTAAAAAAATAACATTATAATTCATGAGAAAACCTCCGAATTAAACAGAGCATTTATTTCAATGTCAAAAGATAACTATTGATGTCGCCGGGCTGACCACTATCTACCGACCTGAGCTTATGTAAGAGTGTCTATGAACTTGATAAAGCAATCAAAACAAACACGAAGACGAACATTAATGTCGCTAAACGATTCACCGCCGGCACCATCAAATTGATTTTACCACGTTCTCAGCGGTGAAGAAAAACACCGTAAAGAATAAAATATTTAAAAGATATTATATCTTTGAAATATATAAAAGTCCATCTACACTCTACACGCACGTATGTATATAAATCGCTGAGGCAACGCGAAGGAATAATTACTCCAGAACTCACTCCGAAATGAGAACAGGCTGTGCCCAGCCACTGGATTGTAACTTTACTTTACTTTTTTTACTTTATTTACTTATAATTATAACAAATATACATATGAACCTTTCTATTTATTATTCTATGTATCTATTAATGAAAACCGCATCAAAATTCTTTGCGTAGTTTAAAACATCTAAGCATACAGACGGCGCGAAGCGACTTTGTTTTATACTATATAGAGATCTTATGCTTATGTTGATTACATGGATCTCTAAAATGCGTAGATAAAGAATTACTGGTGGTAATATTAATAAATAAAAGTCTAGGCTAGTCTAAACAAATCGTGATAACCTTCTACAATTACTGACTGGTTAGATGTTCATGAGAATCCGAAATATCCTCTACTTATCATGTCATAATATTGAATGAAATAATTTGAAAGTTGCTGTCTGAAAATATTTTAGAAATAGCCAATATAAAAACCGGCCAAGTGCGAGTCGGACTCGCGCACCGAGGGTTCCGAACAAATCCGTAGGTATATGAGTTTAAAATTATTAAAAATATTTTTATTATATGATGTAACTAAAAATTTATGATTTTCGCAATTTTTCCTTTATCTGTGCTATAATACGTTGCTTCGTGCCAAATTTTAAGATTCTCAGTTCACGGGAAGTACCCTGTAGGTTTTGACTTTTGATTCCCTTGCGAATATCGAAAATTTGCGGTATAAACGGCTGTATCTTTTGATTGCGTTGGCTTAGAAGTTTGATTTTTCACAGCCCCAAGGGACCGTAGACATGAGTATTTGATATAAATTTCAGCTTGATACCTCTACGCGTTCCTGAGAAAAAGGGTCTTGACAGACAGACAGACAGAAAGACAGACAGGCGGACAACAAAGTGATCCTAGAAGGGTTCCGTTTTTTCCTTTTGAGGTACGGAACCCTAAAAATGACAACGAAAAAACGGACGAGGTTGCGATTGGGGCTGCCTTAGCCAGCTGATCTTATGGTGGATTTTTTTGTACAAAAACTACAAAATCAATTTAATCTTAAACTTGATCAGGTAATCATTGTATAAATAAGCGTTAAATGAACTTAGTTCGAGGACGAGAACGATAAATTATTTCTTCTCAAAATATGTACGAAGTTTACTAATTCTAGGCACTTTTTTATTTAAAGTAGTACTATGTGGTATACACAGACATCCTATTAAAATAGTAGAGTCGAATTCTATGGATTTCAAAACAGAGGCATATGTTGAAATTTGGATTTTAAAATGACGGACCCATTTCAAATGAGAGCCTGAGAACCTCGTATTATTTATTCTGTGACCTCGTTGGTACGAGTAACGAGGCAGATATATTAGATTCGTTTGTTTTTTGTTTTTACAATTTAGCGGTAATTCGAAAAATGTGTTAAGATCAATTTAGCAAGAGAAAATAATTGCTTTTAAAATACGATTTTTCGTGTTTAATCAACAACAAAATTGTAACAGTTTTCGATTGCTGTCATGATGAATGCTTATCCCTCGTCACGGCTTTCAACGGGTCCAATAAGTATAATGGTCTTAGCAATCATACTGATGATGTCTCAGATTCCTTTTTTTATAATTTGAGAATGATGTGCGTTAGGGACGTCATGTAATAGTAACTAATGAAGATAACATCACAATACTGACGTTATCTTCAGTTGTTACTACTAAATAAAAATGATAAGAGACTAACCTTTGGTAGGTTACTTCTCTTATCATCTCTCAGATCGGGCAGGCTTGTGTATGATTCAAATACAAAAAATCTTACATTAATCATTTAGGTGCTAGAAACCTTTGTACTAGATGGAATTTGATCGAAAATCAAAAACTCCATCGTAAGAGTTGAATTTTTCATGAGCGTGATAATCTTGTGTTAGACATGAGTAAGATCTGTTATTGTTATTTCGGACAACGTTTGTAAGCTGGTTCCAGGGCCCTAACCCGCCAGGCTGCGACGTGGTAATGAAACCCGAGTTCAAGTCGCTTGCGCTGTTCATAATACTATTTTATCTCCCTATTTTCTGTGATGTGATATTTACTGTTAGCCATTTGGCTTTTACAGCTTCACCTGACTCAGGGCTCTCAGCCACAAATGATCGCTAATTTGCTTCCCTAGCGTGATTTTTGTGCCAAATCTGGAATAAGGATTATAAATTGAAACTTGAGAAAGTTTTAATCGGATAGTGGATACAATTATAATGAATAATTAATTCTCAACCGTTGAATAATTTACTTGTAAAATGTATAAAGCTATAATAATAAATACTCGTGTTATTCTTGCCACGGAATGGGTTGAAGTAGGGAGGAGTCTGTCGCCCACTACGTTCCACACTGGGCATTGTGCTCCTCTGATTTCTAACAGGAATGAATTTATTATTAATAACACTTGTATTTCACCTTTTTTTATATAAAATGGAAGTGAAACGAACTTACAGTCCGCCTGAAATGTCTACTATGGGAGAAGACCATTTCCAAATGTGGATTTTTACACAAATAACAATAACAAAGATTATAGAACGTTACAGTTGGTGCCCCTGCCCCCTGCTAAGATTTAGCAAAACGGTACACTTTCACTCGGGACTTTGTTATGTTTATCGTTTATTTAAAAACGTGAGAGAATTATAAAAACTGTGTAATAAGGTACCAAAAATTATTTTCTAAACATAAGCACAAATTAAAAATTCAATTGTAATTTTTTTTTTCAAGCAGACTCAGTTTCACGCAGTTTTGTTTCCTAAGCGGTTGTCGTAAATTTCACAATCGGGTACTGTGAACTGTGTAACCTGGGTTCCATCCCGATCGACACTAATGAAATTGTTAGTTTATCACGTGCATGGCGGTGAAGGTGAGCATCGTGAAGCTGTGTGTTTGTCTCTCAATAATAAAGAAACGTCGAGAGGACGATTTTTATTTAATTAATCACTGATCGTCAATCAGCGCAGTGAATTGTTCTGCTAAAACTACAACGTTCACAAATGTGCGATTGTCTTGATATGGATTGATTTCGTTTGATTTTTGATTGATTTCCCGTATTACATAGATATTTACATTAAGTATATTAATTAGTAGAATATAGTTAAAGTGCATTGCATTGTACATGTATTGTACAGTCCTTCATCGTTTCACACGATTATACGTGGTAGAGCCAAGCTGAAGCTATATTACTGGTATAGTTGTAGCACGAATCAGTCGGCTCGACCGGGGAAGGACCACGCTGAAATTGCAGCTTAACGCTGCTATGTTTAATATGGTGAGTGTAGAAAACCGGAGAGATCCTTATTACTGGAAACGAGGCACTCCATCTTTGTCCTCACGGGTAACAACGCATCTGCATTTTGATTCGTAATCGAGGATATATGTAGATGTCTATGGGCCACATCAACCACTTACCATCAGGTGGACTGTGTGCTCGTTTTTCACCCTTATCCTATAAAAAAGCGTCGAGTACGGGGTAAATCAGCACTTCAAATTGTCATTACAATTTCATTGGTAACGGTGGAGATCATGAACCTGGGTTGCTCGCGTACTGTGAAATTTATAGCGAGCCCTTAGCCCCTGAGCATCATGTGAAGGAAAACATCTGCATGTCTGAGAAATAAGAAAAAACAATATTTTGAGGACATGTGAAATTCACCAACACGCATTGGGGCAGCGCGGCGGACATTTTCTTGCCCTAAAACGGTCTCAAAAATATGAGGAGGATTGTGCCCAGCAGAGTGACCTATATAGGCTGTAACTATATTCTCATCTGATTAAACTCCCGTTTAGGTCAAAATGTTATTGGTTTCGTTTTCTTTTTTTTAACGGACGGCTCCAGGTATTTCGGGCAAATTAATGTGCATATTATGTATGTTTTTTATATCTATGTTCCCCTGTGAATACAAAGGTAGTAGGCAATTTACTGACGGATTTTGAAGCTCAAGTTGTCGTCAGATTCATCTTTATCTTCGGAGTGTCATAAACTAGTACATTATAGGGTAATAACGACGACCACGGTCGCAAAAACAATATGACGATGCTTGAAGCTAGTTGTGAACGATCCATTTTGTTCATTAATTTCTTAGTTATCACTGCAGTTGGGATTTGTATAATAATAATTTATTTGTTACATAAACAACAGATTTTTCGTCTTAGCGAAGATGGTACTTGTTAGATGTAAGCCGTGGATCATGTGTAAATTCCAAGCGAATCAACAGTAGGTACTTGTTGTACAACATATAGTATTTATTTTTATTCTTTACTTTGTGGCATCTCTTAATGCAATTCTGCCAATGTAAGTGTAGCTCATGTAAGTTCTCGTTATTGTATCTAATTAAATCCTTTATTCATTCATTAACTTATATACTTTATGAAAATTCCCGCGGCCCTTATAGCCATATGCCATATTATGCCTCTCCAAATATTTGCCTCATAGGAGGAATATTTGTCAAAGTTGCCATGCTTAGCAGGTAGGAAATGAAATTAATTATTGGACCTCTATTCGTTTTAATAACATATAAGCTTTATTTAAGACACGAAGGTACAATTAATTCCTTCGTATCTTCGCGTACTTATGAGATCCACTTCAGTTTAAAATTTAAGAATAAAATTTTAGCCAAGTCTAAGTATTTATATTTATTAACGAAAAATAAGACCAAAGGAGACCAACGTAAAAGATACGAAACCTCCTAATAACGACAGGAAGCAGTCTATGTCTAGTTGACTTTCACGAGGTGAGGTCTGTTCAAGTGAGGAAGAGGAGAAGTAAGAGTAATCTAGTAGAAATGTGTTAAATGATGATGGTGGAAAGTTAGTTAAAATTAAAATCGACTAGTGGTAAGCAGCATTTTCGGTTCTAAGAGTAAAGGGTTCAAAGAGCTTTTCGAGCACCAGCCCGGTTTCCCAGGGTTTTGAGTAACTTTAAAAAAATACTACATTTGGAATCATTCATAGGGCTAATAAATATAATATAGGTAATGTTAATGACGTCATTTTATAAATAACGATATATACTAAGTATACAAATCGAAATATATTTCGATTAAACTTCTTGTACTTTAATCTGTGACAAAACTAAAACATTTTACGAATAACGACTTTGTGTGTGTTTTTGTGTTGACAAACGAGTTTCGTTTGTTGGTGACCTATACGAATTATTAATTTTATTAACACTAGCTGGTACCCAGCGCGTTGCAGCCGCAGAAGAAAAATAATTGCGGAAATATCGTTTTAAATTTGGAATACTTATATTGTTTAATTGGGAATGATAATACATTCCTTGAAGTTGAATTATAGGTATATATCTTTCAAATAAATCTGTTACGATACCTATAACCTTCGCGGAAGTGCAAGCAATATGTTGACAAAGTTTTACCGCAATCTGATGAACAGTATGGCAGCGCATAAAATACGAACAAACAAACATTAATTTTGATATATTAGAATTTTTTTTATATGTTAAGGGTGACAAACGAGCACACAGTCCACCTGATGGTAAGTGGCTGCTGTGGCCCATAGACATCTAAATTTATCCTCGTTTGCGAATCAAAATGCAGATGCGTTGTCACCCGTGAGGACTAAGATGGAATACCTCTTTTCCAGTAAAAAGGGTCTCCGATTCTCTACACTCAACATAAGAAACACAGCAGTGTTAAGCTGCTATTTGACGCTGGTATTCTGTGAGAATAATTAAAGCATAAAAATGCTAACGATCTTGTTGCTTTTATTATTTAAATATCGCGGCCATTTTATAAAAAAATATTAATAGCTCTTGAAATATTAGAAGATGAAATGTTTAATTAATACTTACCGTTTCTTAATTATTTAGCGGAGTCTCTTGGAGAAAAACTGATTAAGTTTGTTCAAATGAATTAATAAAGAAATGCATTGAATTAATAGGGCAGAAATTTATCGTACGAAATACACCTGCACTGGCATAAACACACCACCAGAAATTAAACAAGAAATACTTCGGATAATTATTCTTTTTCTACTATTGTACAATGAAGGAATGATGTGAACTCATTTAATAAAATATCAATAAATGCCCCTGACCCAAAGCAACCTCGTTATCGCGTTCTTTGATAGATTCTCGCTCGTATATTAATTCATACTAACAGGACCGCATAGATATCTTGTGATCGATACCATGTGCCTTAAACATTACACTTACATTTATTTAAATATATTATAATATATTTAAATATAGTCAAAACCAATTATGTAAAAAAGAAAAATTATTAAAGTGTCAGAAAAATTTCATAAAATATTAGGTAATGCTCAGTAATGTTTTTCAGCATATTTCCAAGCAAATATATTGAAGACTTACCTCTTTTTTAAATATTATGATTTTTGATTTATTTTTTAACTTTCAAATTCATTTAATATATGTTTAAACTTGAACACATGTTTATTGCACGTTTATGTCCAATCTATATAAGATTAATTTTGTATCGAGTTTAAATGTTGCGCCGTCACATAACACCAAGGAGTGACATAAAAATCAATTTCCTAGACCTACAGGGTTGTCAGTATTCATATTTTTTTTAAATATTTTCTGAGAAATATTTATAAATTAATTTTTGTATAATTTAAATTGGAAAATAGGTATTTATTAGGTGTAGAAAACTATATTTCTATTTTATTTGAATACATTCTTATGTTAAAATATGTGTATGTAACGATTGTGTTAAATTTTATAACTATTATGCTTCTTTACACGCAGGTCGTGTTTCAGAAAATATTTATTACAAGTTGAAATTAAAGACGTCGTTAATTAATTTATTATCAACAATAAGTTTATTAATAAATAATTATTATCTACAAATCACATGCTTTATTGTCGGTCATTGTAAATTAAATTTTCATACGTTTTATCTAAGATATCGATAAAAAATATTATTTTATTATTTTAATCGTCATCAACTGTTCGCTGGTTTAAGCTGTCGTCAAAATCTCCCAAAAACTTCGTATTTGTCGAAATCAGCAATTGTAAGGAGTTTTGTGAACAAAATACAAATCATATAAGACTGTATGGCCTACGACCTTTGCCAGTCTTAATTGGCGATTCGTAACAACAACAACAATCATTACAGGGTGACCAGGTTCAGAAGAATCATCTTATTCTAGCACGATTCATCTCTCATTCCAGATTTTTTGCAGATTCCGAAGAAAAATTAGCAATTGTTTAGCAAAATTTATTGTATTAAATTTTTCGGTTACCTCGTAGCTCGAAACCAAATAGGTGATTCTCCAAAAAAATAATATAAATACCTATTATATGTTTTCCTTGCTCACAAGTGTACTTTTCGTTCTCATGAAGTATTCGGTGCTATAGCTTGTAAAAGTACATAAACGTTGTTGTAAGATCAATCTAGTTACACATTTTTAGTACGATAGACCATGTTTTCTCAGCCAAAAACAAAATTTATTTTGTATTTTTTTTTTATAGGATAAGGGTGAAAAACGAGCACAGTCCACCTGATGGTAAGTGGTTGCTGCGGCCCATAAACATCTACATCTATCCTCTATGACAAATCAAAATGCAGATGCGTTTTCACCCGTGAGGACTAGGATTGAATGCGTCATTTTCAGTAAAAAGGGCCTCCGGCCACCTGCACTCACCAAGCGAAACGCAGAGGTAAACCTCTACTTCACGCTGGTATTCTGTGAGGTCGTGGTACCACCCCGGTTCGAGCCGGCCCATCCGTGCGACAGCAAGAACTGCCGCCTGGCTCTACCACTTAAAAAATGGTTAAGGATCATTAAGGTACCTATTTAGTTCTTTCTACCAATTTCAGTATCGAAATAATTGGTCTTTAAATTACAATTTTTTGCAGGTTCAACACATATACATACTTATAGGTGTTCATTTTCGAAAAATACTTAGTAAAATCTTCCATTGGTGCCGTGCGGTTGATGCGGTGGTGGTGGGGTCGCGAGGGGAGAGGAGGATATTGCGAGGCGCCGCTCTTCCTACCCTCCGCGGCCAAAACTTAGTTGGCGGTGGGGCCAGAAACCAGATCCGCCGCTAGTGTCGGGAAAGCTAGTGATTCTGAGCGCTCGTTTTTTAGTCCCATGGCCTCCGCATATTGGACTCGGGGATCCATTACTCAGGTGAAGTAAGAGGCCAAGAAAGAAGCCGCGTTTAGGTTCCTGATGCGCCTTCCCTGAGAAGAAAAAGGGGAGGGTGAATACCTTCCCGAGGAGGGGCTGCCATAGGCCAATGCTGGAGGGGACGCGGATGTTTGCAAAAACGTTCTCATGACCCTTCCAATATGCGGCGAAGATGGAACACCATGAGGTTTTAGTCTGTGCAAGTCCGACATAACCCGTCCTTGTCCCCGGCGAGTATGTGTAGGTATTTCCCCATGTTAAAAAAAATATGAACATGTCGCACCTTTAGGATGAAACCGACCGAACTCAAAAAAGTAAGTTTGTGGGAAATCGAAAAAAACGAATGTAAATTGTGACACCTCCTTATTAATTTTTACATTATTTCGTAACTATTTGAGTTAATAGCAAAGTTAATGCGGAAAATCAGAGAGGATACATACAGCTATGAACCCTTTAAAAAAGTATAAAAGGAACGAATATTATAAATTAAAAACAAATATTTTAATATACGAGTCGTTTTAATACCCAATAAATATCCAAAACTTTGACCAAATAGGAAATATGTCCTCTTTTTACTAAAAAAACACATCTGAAATTTGACCGTTTAAGAATTAAGTCTTTTTCGTATTTATCTGATGTAGTTTTTTTTTGTCGTTTTCATTTTTAAGTCTTTTTTCTTCATAAAATTGCAAACCCAAATTCAAATATAAGTCATAATAGTAATTAAAAAAATAACGGTTTAATTAAATTATAATGTATTAACAAAAACAATGAATAAGTAATGTTTATAGAGATCATTTAAGAGCATAACTGTTCGTATGGAGGGTAAAACCTCAGTTAACCTGTCAAGTTATCATAGATCAAAAATAAAAATTGAACAGATATTTTTCATTAGTAACTATTATTACTAAACTGGATGCTAACTAAATATCACATAGTATCATTTGACACTAATTGTCATGTCTGAGTCACATAAAAACAACAATCAACCTTAAAAGTAAAGCTAAATAATATATTCTTCATCTAAAATGTGTCTTTGGGTAATTTATTACTACAAAGTAACGTAATAGGAACTCCAATATTAATTAACACTTAAAATTAATCCAAAAAAATCAGTTAAACTAATCAGTCTTCTCAGTCTTCTAATAACGATTTCTAATAATCTATATAGAAACCAGGTACTAGATTCTTCCTGAGTAATTCACTTAAACCTTTCTTTTTATTTTCATTTAATTTAATTTTATTTATAAACGCTTTAGAAATTGAGATTTCTTCCAAGCTTGGCATTTTTTTTCTTTTGTTTCTCATATTTACGCGAATGAAATCTTCTTGGGCATATGAAGTTTTGTAGAAAAACTTGAAGGGCTTGTCTTTTAAGAAACTTAACACTTTTATATCGTTCCAGGATACTGTGTTACGTTCATCATCTTCGTTGAAATTATAGCCCCACTGATCGTGTAAGAATTTCAAATCAATAAAAAAGTCATAATTTAACTCCAATACTTTGAAAGGATTGCCAGATTTTTTGGCATTTTTTATCAACGTTACATATTGATGGGATGTATATATAGGACCAGATTTTAGATTTCTTTTTATCTCTTTTTCAATTAAACTGTGAACATTATCACCTTCATTCTGGGTGTGTCCTCGTATTAAATACTTGTGAGTGATACTTGTAATATTTGGAAATTGAGACACAGCATACGAGTACAGACAAGCAATAAACTTGTTTTTATTTTGCCCGCAGCAATTATCGGAGTACAAAATTATGTTTAATTGTTTATCAGGAGATTTTTCACTGACCGTTTTCAAATACTCAAGTATGCAAGACCCTATTTCGTTTGCTCCCCTTTTACCCTGTGTTTCATCCCAAAAAAATTATAGACATCCCCATAAGCGCCAAATGTTTCGCTTTCAGTTATTTTACTCACTCTTGGGTTCTTTGCAGTTGTATTTATATTATGGTGTTTAATAGCAGCCAATTCAGCCATGGTGAAATTCAAGCAGTTTAGTTTAGATATATAATAAAAATAACTGCATTCTCCCACAGGACATTGCATGATAGCCTTTATATCATAGACGGTGCAAATATTATATCCATCACCAAGCATCCTACGGTCATTTTTTTTTCAATACGACAAAGATCTTTTTCTTTTATATGGTTGTCAAACTTCTCTTGCAAGTTTGCTTTTTGGTCTACAGATGCCATCTCATATTGTAAACAAAGATCACAACGATCTTTTTTTGGCTGAAAGAATCCGATATTAAAATTGTTATTAAATACTTGATAATATAGCCAGTACTCCACTTTAGGTTTCATTGGATCTCTGTTTTCACACAAGTCTCTCCAGAGATCTTTAACCGTTTTACTGCCGTCAATAAACTCTTTCGATGTGGATGCCCTGAGGTAATGTGACTCCATCCTAGGGATTGTACTTATGTGACTCTCAATGTCCTTAATAATGGTTTCGTCTATTTTTTTTCTATTAGTGTGCTTACCTCTTTGATCCTCAGCTTTATATCCGACATCATTACTTTTTGCTTTGACGGTTCTAATCTGTCTTTCTGTAATATCTAGAGTATTCATGAAATATGTTTTACAAACTCGAATTTTTTGATTATTTACTGTGAAAATAATGCAATATTAGGTGATCTAGATTTTTGAGCGTTCATATATTTATATTTTGGCCTCACTTCTATCATGCAAGGTTTAAAAAATGATCTTTTAAGGTTCAAATTAGAAAGATTCCAATACATTTCAAAAATGTTAGCCCTTTGGACTTCATCTATTTGGTCGGAGCATTTTAATCGACAAGGCTTACACGGGGATTTCATACTACGGGAAGGAACTTCTTTTTTAGATCTTGACAAGGAAGTGTAGTATTTTCCAGCATTTCGCAATATTTTGTTGATATTCTGTTTCCACATTAGTGGATTACGTTGCCGTTTTTTACATTTTATATGAGTCATGTTTGTTTCACTAACATTACTTGGCCCAGGTTGTGGTATTTCATATTGAGGTGAAGTAACGCCACTTGAGGAAGAGGAACTTCTACGACGAACAGAAATTTTATTGGGGTCTTGAAATGTGGGGTCGTCATCACTTAAGTGAGGATCACTTTCGAGAGTGTTAATTGGTGATATACAATAATTAGGTTGCACTCTTGAACTAGATCTGAAAGAAATTTTTATGTCTGATTGACTGGTACTAGCACTCATTGCATTTGGATCTTTATGTGTGACGTTTGGATCCATGGTTTTTGTGACAATATCACTCAAAGTGGATGATTTTATGGAATTAGAACTGGAACTAGAACTGGAACTTGAACTGCAACTAGAACTGGAACTTGAACGCGATGAAGTGGAACTGCTAGATGATGAAGATACTCTTTTTTCATGACTTGGTCTTCTGGTAATTGGAAGATTTGACTTATTACAATCATCAGGAGGAGATTCAATCCGGTACTTTTTTGAACTGCTTTTCCACTGTTTAAAAACAAAAAAAAACATTGTAAAAAAATAAATTAGTGATAGGCCCAGGCAAAATTAGTTTGAAACTAACAAAAACTACTGAACACCAATGTAGCACTTACCATTTCAACAACATTATTATAACAGTAATTTAAAATATTGTTGCTAATAATATCTTTATTTGGCGAATTTTCAATGACTGAGGAACTTGGCGACAACTCTTCCGTTTGATTGCTGACTGTCAATTTCTAAAATGAAACAAACGAGAATTAAGTTTAGTTTTTGATGAGTAGATAGGTGAGTAGATTTAAAAAAAAATATCAAACTATATCTTACTAGTTCGCTTTGGGTGTTGTCACCAAGACTGATTATACTTGGTGAGTTTTTGACGACTTCATCGACCACAAAGTTCGGAGACAAGTTCTCTTTCATTTTGTTGTTTGGCAATCCCTATTGGGTGACAGAAACCATAATTAAATATTTTACAACTAATAGGTAAAAAAAAGTGGTTGCACAAAAAAAATCATTAGCAATTAAAATATGTAACTACCTCAAGTTCTCCTTTTTTGCAATATTTATCTTTTCCCAAAGCAATGTCCATTATGATATCGCTTCTTCTTTTCATTTCTATGAATTCCAGGTGACTTTTTATTAAACTGTATTGTATTTAATAGTCGTAAATAGACGTATTAACTATTATGTCTTCTTTTTTCACCTAGTAAATAATAAAAAATAGTCTCAATACTTAATAGAACACAAAAGGTAATACTTCGATAAATAAAATAACGTTCTAATTTTAAGGCTGTCATATTGAGTCAAGAAATATTAGGATTAGTGTATTAATGAAAAGACTTAAACTTAAGTGAGACATTAAGATTAATATTAATTTTAGCATAAAAATGACTAAAACTTAAATAAGTCACTTAAAATGACAAAATTATCGGAATAAAAAAAGCACAAAGCGAAGTTTGTCGTTTTATTACGTAAGAAACTGAAGTGAACTTACCGCTGCTTTCGGAATTAAATCGCCTCAATCAGTTTTCGGTCAATCTTTGCCTATCTGCGTAACGTCACATGCACGACACTGTCAACACAATAATAAAAGCGTCGTTTCCACAACGACGCGGTCCCGAAATTTTGCGAGTAAGAAAGAGACCGATTGAACTGGTTTGTCCCGTTCCCACCCGAATACGGCGGTTTTTTATGTACAGATAGATAGACAAAGTTTTTTTGAGTCATTCAATGTTCATAACTCATTTTACCATTTTTTTGAGTTAGGTCGGTTTCATCCTAAAGGTGCGATGTATTCATATAATATAGCCCGCTAAAATTATAACCCTTCTTTAGGCTCTGCCGTAGTTGGGAAAACAGGTGGAAGAAATTTAGAAGTAATACTTGCTTAAATAAAAAAAAATGTAAACATGCGTGAGTATCGTGGAACACTCAGTTGGAACAAAGTTCCTTTCGTAGTTTATTATTATTGATAAACGTATTATATTATTGATTAACAAATACAAATAAATGAATCACTAGCGTCTATTAAAATGAAGCACCATTTCAAATAAATAATATTTCTTTTATGACAAGATAATTAAAAGTGCGAGGGAGATAGATATTAGTCCATCTCGCTTCCTCATAGCCGCCAAGGCCATCTACACTAGGGCGGAAGGGGTCGGGACGGAAAATCTTACAATTTTTCTCGCCTAGCTCCCATTCGCCAAATTCGTACCGTCCCAAAGGAACTTCGTTCCAAAAATTAATTTTACTTATTTAATGATTATACTGTATTTTATGTATTGATAAGAGGGTTTTTTTAAAACATTTTAAACTAATACATTCAAGAAAGCTGTAATCAAAGTAATACATTAATAACATTAATCATTTCTAGTTAAACAAAATTACTAACAAAACCTGTCTTCACATAAATCATCTTTTACATGAAAACAATTGATTTTTTTTATAGTGTTACATGTTTATGAAATTACATTCAAAGCATACATACAGATTGGCATTTTTATTTAGATTTTAAAACTTTCGGTAGGAAATGACAGGTTTTAGCAGTTTTTGTTCTTCAAAGCTTCAAACTATATAGTAGAATCGTAGTAGATTTCAGTCTGGTCACACTAATTAATAGCTATTTTTAAGTATCGGGAGAGGTTGTTCATAAAAAATATTTTTATCTCCAATTGATTTAACTCTAATAAGTGCATATTATTATGTCTCTTCTTAGTAGAAATATATTCCGTGCCCTAGTGCAGGTAAGCTTGTAAATTGGTTCAATTCCCTAATATACAATATTTTAGAAACATTATTATCGAAGTGTTTCGTAACGTGTTATTTAAAACTAGGGAGATTTTTTAATGTAATAATAAAGATATTACCAATATTTTAAGTTAATGTGCATCTATAGTAAATTAAGAGTTGCTGCCATTGAAATTGTTTCGCCTTAATCCCACATGATAAAAATTAAGATATTGGTATTTCTTGTACTAAGTCAATACTAATTTCAGGGATCACAGCATGTCAGCAAAGGCGTGCACACGACTGCGGTAAACAACGATAAAAACGTATGTTTTGCGCCACAATCAATAAGCACCTTGGTGAGATACTAACAGATTTACTAATAGCAAGTATCCTGTTGTAAAAAGCAATGAAGACAAATAGTATATAAAAAATAAGCGCTTGTTGCGTTTTCTCAATTCCTATATATTGTTTATTTTCATTTAATTATTCTTTATTTAACAACTAAGGTAACAAATGCCTGCTTATTCTACGCCAGTCAATCAGTTGTACGGCGAGTTATTATAGCAGGTGTAAAACTTGCTATGAATAAATATGGTGATATATTCTAATGCCTTAAAGAAAATACTTTTAAATGTCTTACAATTATTATTATAAACAAACACCTAGAAATAGAAATTATTCATAAAAATTAAATGGAAAATTATTGATTAAGTTTCTCCAGTTTAGGCAAGACTTTTGTCATGTCACCTAGAGATAAACCCAAGTTAAGTGAAATATTTTTGACTATGTAAGCCTTAAAATTTGTCTGTAATTATTATAAAGATTCCGGTATATACATTGCCCATATATGTTTTTTATCCATACATAATAATATATGTTCACTGGCTCCACCTAGTATTCCAACATAGCACATGGTGCACTTAATGCAACACCACATATTAAACATTAAAAAGTCTGTATATTTATGATTTTCTTCCATATCTATATCTTTGCTTATTATATATATTATATTGTTTAAGTTGGTGTTAATTGGTACAGTATTCAGAGAATTAGATATCAACATTAGCATTAAGACCTTTCTTGACTTGACTTTTCTGGCCTGTTAGAATGTGACTGGTACCAAAGTTTTTAAATATTTTATTTTATTAATATTTTTAAGCATATTAGCAGGATCCAGGTTTCATGGTGTAAGATTTTATTTTATATTCTGCATGCATTACTTTGGTGACTTAATTTAATAGTCATTCTATTTTGCTTATCATAACATTTGTTGGAAAATTATTTGAGTACATTCAATGAGGAGAATTTGATTTGGTCTCTTAACTATTTCATCACATGGTCTAAATTTGTTCAAAAACTTTCAGCTGGTTGTTTAGCTTCCTTATTTGATTTACTTGTATATTATATAATGGTCAGAAATTAATAGAATGGCTCAGGAATGTAACTCCAGCATGGGAATTTATGACAAAAATGTTTATTTATTTCATGATATTATAATGTAAAAGCATGATTCCTGTATGTACTGTGAAGCCTTTGTGTTGTCCAAATGCATTATTTAATCATAACTCTTGTGTCTGTATAATATAATCATCTTAGCACAGATAGCACTTTTTAATATACATATAAATAGCACATTTTAATTCCTATATTGCCAGTAATGAAAATAAAAAGATATATATAGTTATTTAATTTTGTTTGATGGCAATAGGTATGGTGTACAATTTGCTATTATGATTAATTATTGATGAAGTTTGGCATAAACATTTGCAAAATTTATTTTGGCAATATTTTACTTTATATTACAATTTGATTTATTATTCTTAATCCACTTTATAAATGAGAAGTTTATCAATTGGTCTGTTGTTTGTTTTTTATTTTATTTATGTGGTATGGGATACAGAGAATAAGTTTGTGGTTGCTTAAGTGATTTACCTGCTTTGATGTTTAACAATAAAATATACTTTAAAAGCAGTCAAATTTAAATTTCAACTAGATATTATATAATGATGATGATAAATTGAAACAAAGTTTGTTTATTTCTTTTAAATGTATTTTTTTAAGTAAACATTTTAAAATACTATTTTATGATGTAGCAAACGAAAGAGGGTCGTATCAAATGTACCCTCATCCCTGGAGATGGTGTCGGTCCAGAGCTGGTTTATTCTGTTCAAGAGGTTTTTAAGGTGTGTAAATTTTATAACATAATATTGTATTAGATCATCTTTTTGTCATCATGTGACCACGGTGCAAGAGAGTGTTGTCTCCTCTTATCACATGTTAGTATTTTAAGAAGATTTTAAGAGAAATGCTTAAAAATATCCAACTAGCAGCGAGTGGCTTCTAAGGTGCTGGAAGTCTGCTCCCACAATGGGCAATTCACCTGCCGTGCGTGGCATTCACAATAATATCTCACTACTTTGGTATGGCTTATGTCCAAAAATGACCTGGCAATAAGCATGAGAGTATAATTAAGCAATACTTTCCCTTATTTCAAAATATTTATCCGATTTAAATATTTTACAGGCAGCAAATATCCCAGTGCAATTTGAATCATTTTTCTTCTCGGAGGTTAATCCAACTTTGAGCGCGCCTCTTGAAGATGTAGTTAATTCCATTACAAGAAATAAGATTTGCATCAAGGTATTGTTTTCATTTTCTTTTGATTATTTTTTTAAATGCATACTTAAGTACATTGTTTAATTCTTACTGATTGCATAACATTTTGCCTCTATGGTTTTGAATATAGTTTGAAATGAAAAAGTATTAATATTATTTTTCATTTTAAATGTGGTAGAGCCATGCTGCAGCTATATTAATTGTATAGTTGTAGCACAAGTGGGTCGGCTCAAACGGGGAAGGACCATACTCTCACTGAACACCAGCTTAATGCTTCTGTGTTTTGTATAGTGAGTGTAGAGGACTGGAGACTTTTTTTACTTGAAAAGAGGCATTCCATCTTAGTCCTCATGGCTGACATCGCATCTGCATTTTGATTCACAAACGAGGATAGATGTAGATGTCTACGGGCCGCACCAACCACTTACCATCAAGTGGACTGTGTGCTCGCATGTCACCCTTACCCTATAAAGAAATGCGAACTTGATCCTTACAAATTTACATAACATATAATCGTACAATTAATTGGTAGGACTCCGTTTCTGTCCATGAGTCAACTTTGGTAGGTACCACCTTCCTACCTATATCTGCCGCCAAATAGCAGTGCTTGCGTTACTGTATTCCTATCTGAAGGCATGCAGAGTCAGCATAATTACAGACAATGAGGCATTCTATATTAGTCCTCAGAGGTGGCCTGGTACGACTTTCCATTGACTCCCGTCGAGTTGGGGGTTGATACGTATTTTTACAGAAAAGTTACACTATTATAAGCACACACACAAAGCTACAACATGCGGAAGCGCGTAATTTTTGAGAAAAAAGTTATTGAAAATCAATTATTCTTGCATTGTTTATGTCTAATCCTACAATAAAACTGACGCCATTTTTTATTGTTATTGTCAATAGGGATATCAATTCTTTCTGAAAAAGATCGATTTTTTAAATAGGTTCAAATTGTGAGCTGATGTATCGATTCCCAAAAAATCGATTTCTAAAATATCTATATTTTTTTCATGTTTGCATTTATAATGTAAATATAAATCCATTTTATGAGAAAAAAATCCCCTTCATCATAAAATATAGGGGGACTGATTCAGAAGGATTTCTGTATCTATTTTGAGACTGCTACGTCTCCGGCGCTGCGGGAAGAGCAGCCTCTACGCGTTAGCGTAACAAATCGCAGGCATCCCTCCTCGTCCGATACCTACGATTTGTTACAGCAGGCGGAGGCTGCTGCCCCTACGCGTCTCCGGCTCTTTAAAACCACTCTAGGGGTAGGACAGACTCGTACCAGGTGGAGTCGGGGTCAATCAATTCGGTTCTTTGACATAAGTTGAACCTCACCTATTTTATTTGTTATCTGCCCTAATTGGTACTGTTAAAATAAAACAAATTTCAATAAGAGATCATTTATTATGTTATCTTTCTTGTTTTTCATAAAATGGAATTATATTTACATTATAAATTCAAACATAAAAAATACAGATATTTTAGAAATCAATTTTTTGTGAATCGATACATCAGCTTACGATTTGATCGATTTAAAAATCGACCTTTTTCGGAAAGAATCGACATCCCTACTGACGACAATGACATTACAAAATGGCGTCAGTTTTATGGTAGGATTAGATATAAACAATACAAGAATAATTGATTTTCAATAACTTTTTTTCTCAAAAATTACGCGTTTCCGCATGTTGTAACTTTGTGTGTGTGCTTATAATAGTGTAACTTTTCTGTAAAAATACGTATTAACCCCCAACTCGATGAGAGTCAATGAAAAGTTAAGCCGGTGGCCTTCTTTGTTTGAAGTTGACTGCAATAATGACTTACTATCAGGTGGACTGTGAGTTAGTTTGTCATTCAGCAGGGCTAACATGGTCAGGATCCAATTTTATCCCCGGGGCAAGGAGAAAATGTTTATCCACTGGCTTAGTTTTATCCACCCTTCGAGCGTGGGTACACTGGTGGATATAATATCCACAGTATTTGAAATGGGAGATAGACTTTGACTTAGATAGATATTTTGTATAAATATAAACTTAAACCGACGTCCAAGGAACTAGAATAAAATTGTTCCTTTCAAATGTCAAAAGAGCATAATTTTTTATCTTTCATTTGGCTCCTGTGGACAAGGGATACATGTTTGCTCGTTATGTCAAATGGGGATATACTTCTCCCCGTTGCTGTGCTTTGGCATAAAGACAAGATAATTTTATCTCTTGTTAGGGATGAATTTTTTGTCCCCAGCCCATGTTACCCGGTCAGTTTTATAAAAAATAAGGCTTGCAAGTTCATTTGATTTCTTATGAAGAAAGATGTAATTCCATTCACCAGAGAATGCCTATTTAAAAGTTTACCGTTTTATTTCAAGTGCTATTAATATGAGCTTCTTATTAGAACCTGGCAATCTACTGACATGGAGCATTTGACAAATTGTCTGAATTGCCATAAGAAAAAATCAGTAATACTAATGACAGCTTGCACTATAAAATCCGTCAGGCTGTTTCAGCTACAAGAGATTACAGCAGAAGAGAAAAACATACATACATACAGATGAGAAACTACATTATATCTTCAATGGAAAATTTCAAGAATGAATTTTATTCCAGAGTTGAAATTTCAACAACATTGCTACCTACTAAAATAGCTTATGCTTAGTACAATTTTCGAGATGATTTAACAAGATAATTTTGTTAATAATATGTTTTTATTTTCTTAGGGAATCTTGGCTACGCCAGACTTCTCACACACGGGCGAACTGCAAACATTAAACATGAAACTGCGTAATGCACTGGACCTGTACGCTAATGTAGTCCACGTGAAGTCGCTGCCGAATGTCAAGTGTCGTCACAATGATGTCGATTGCATCATTATACGAGAGCAGACTGAGGGAGAATATTCCGCTTTGGAACATGAATCAGTGCCAGGTTTGTCGCTTTTATTGTTAAACTGTGTGCTGTGTTTGAACTACATCATATGCTTTAGCTTGTAAATAATCAATTGTGAAAGGTATTTCTAAGTAGTATCAATATTTTATAGCAATTTTAAGATGGTTATTTTGACATTAATCAAACCAATGAAATTTTCTAAGTAGCAGTGTGTCCACTGCTGTAAACTAGCTTCACAAGCTGTGAACCTGGCATCCTGGCCTTCTTTGATTAAAGTTTTCATTCAACAGAAGAAATTTATTGTGAGTTGTTACAAATAAAACCTATTGCAATTGCTCCTAAAGTTGACTAACTATATAAGGAATCTGTAATAAAATTAAATATATTGGAAGCAAAAACCACTGTTTTAATATTTTTTATTTTATGCACACACATCTGTACATGCGTATTATATTGCTTTTTATTTTTAGTAGCTTAGTTTAGTTAGTTAGTTTTAATTTAGTGTTTTCTTATCATCTTTATATATAAAAATTACGTATCACATTGTTTGTCCGTGATGGACTCCTAAACTACTGAACTGATTTCAATGAAATTTTTGGTCAATGTGCAGTTGGGTCCAACTTAAAAGATAGGATAGCTTACATCTCAATTTATAGTCGCAATACAATATTATTTTATTGCAAATTATTTGTCTATTATTTGACAGTCACAATTATCTGTTAGCTCCAAACGATTCTGTCAGATGACGATATCCGTTGCCTGGATTGAGTAAATATTCAATAGATGGCGCTATGTTAAAAATACAAACGTTTAATATAAGCTACAATTTAGTAGTATAACCACCACGTGTTGCTGTAAGTATTCATCAGATGGAACCAATTTTTTTATTGCTAAACTCAGGAGTTTTTTTGGGAAAGCAAATGGTTGTTCGGAAAGGGCAGAACAACATCTGGCTGGTCAGCTAGTTATTTATATATTACTATTATTAAGTAACAACTAACATATTTTGTGTATTTTTATATATATATATATATATATATATATATATATATATATATATTTTTAATTTAAACCCCTGTTGTTTAAGTTTATTGAGGCATTTAATATTAGAAATGAGGCATTAATACAGAATAAATAATTGTACTAAAACTGTACATATTTACTATACATTTTAAACTTTTTTTTCGATGCACATGCAGAATCATGCAGAGCGGTATATTGTAGTAATTCACAATATTCTGTTGCAATGTCTGTACATAAAAGTAATAATGAAAGTGTCCACAAAAAACAAAAATTTTAATTTTATTGTTTTTCTTTCAGGCGTTGTCGAATGCTTGAAAATTATCACGGCGGCGAAGTCTGAGCGCATCGCAAAGTTTGCATTCGACTACGCAGTTAAGATGGGCCGTAAGAAGGTCACCGCCGTGCACAAGGCTAATATCATGAAGCTGGGAGATGGTCTCTTCCTGCGCAGCTGTGAAGAGGTTTTAACTTTGTGATGTTTAAATATTTACATGCTTTCGATCACTGATTAAAATTAACATGTATGTTATATATCATACTTTCCATAGAAAGACATTCAGTTTGCAATAGCACACCATTTCAATAAATATTGTGACTATATTTTGTTGATAAATAGAGCATTATTTTTATTTAAAGTGAGTTCATAACTGCTTTAAGTTTACTGCTGAACATATATATCCAGGAGATTTCTCATAAGTGGGATATATGCCATAGTACTCACGATTTTCAGGTGGATCAGCAACCACAATTAAAATTAATACTTGCATCAATATTAAGTTATAAATATACTATTACTTCTGTTAATCACTCAATTTGAGAATGGAATGCACAAGTGTACTACAAGTGCTTCACACAACAAGAGTCATGAATGGAGGATATGTTATGAACCAAGTGATTAATTAGGGCACTGTTTATAATGCTCAGGCAATATGAATAATGACAAGTTAAATCGGGCTACATAATTAATACTAATTTAAACTTCATTATTTATCACATTTGTCTGATCATTATAAATATTGCTACATAAATATTGGGCAATTTGATATAACCTAACCAAACCAAACCTAACCTTACTATGTTAATCACTTTTAACACAATAAATTAATAATGTACGAAGTCTGAAACAAACAAGTGTTAAAAATGTGAATGAAAGGAAAACCACTTTGCAGTATTAAATAGCAGCAATGGAGTATACTTTACTTTATGTTACAAAAAAACATACCTTTGATGAAAAACTATTCCCATTGTGTTTAAATATGACATCAAAAAAAACCTATCCTAACCTATCTTTTTATTACTCTGCCCAGTACGTAACGGGATTTATTCGTAAATTAATTTAATTATGGCAATAGTTTTTATCACATTGCCTATCATCTTGGGCATTATTCATAATGCCTTGTTAATCACGTGGTCCATAACAGATACATATATCCGCCAATTCAGTTTTATATAAATACATACAAGGTATAAATTGTCATTTGCATGATAATCATTCCTTTACAAAATTGAAACGCCACATGTTTAACAGTGGTAGAGCCACGCGGCAGCTTTTGTTGTCGCACGGATGGGCCGGCTCGAACCGGGGTGGTACCACGACCTCACAGAATACCAGCGTGAAGTAGAGGTTTACCTCTGCGTTTCGCTTGGTGAGTGCAGGTGGCCGGAGGCCCTTTTTACTGGAAATGAGGCATTTCATCTTAGTCCTCACGGGTGACAACGCATCTGCATTTTGATCATAACAGAGGATAGATGTAGATGTCTATGGACCGCAGCAACCACTTACCATCAGGTGGACTGTGTGCTCGTTTGTCACCCTTATCCTATAAAAAAAAAATGTGCGTTGCTTACCACGTGCTCCGCGGTGAAGGAGAACATCGTGAGGAAACCTGCAAGTCTGAGAAATAAGAAAAAAAATTTCGAAGACGTGTGAAGTTCGCCGACACGTATTGAGGCACCGCGGCGGACAATTACATACCCTAAAACCCTCTCAGATTGTTCTGTTTACACATTGTAAAACAATAATCCTATTGTAAATATTATTTGATAATCTGTGGTATTTTAACATGGCACTAATGTGGTACAGATAGCAAAACTGTATCCGCGCATCCAGTTCGAGAAGATGATTGTGGACAACTGCACGATGCAGATGGTATCCAACCCCAACCAGTTCGATGTGATGGTGACACCCAACCTGTACGGCAACATTGTGGACAACCTCGCCAGCGGCTTGGTCGGTGGAGCCGGTGTTGTGGCCGGCGCTTCCTACAGTGCTGAATGCGCTGTATTTGAACAGGTGAGGCTAGTTTATATGTAAACTTTATAAAGTACATACCTAATATGTTTCGCAATTGTCTTTGGCACCCAGGGTTAATTGGCAGAGAATTCCAAATGGCATTAAGTTCGCCCCATGTACGCTTATTTTAAGATGTTACATTTAAGATTTTTGAATAAAAAAATAACTGCATATTTATATGTATGCATCGATCATTAGTCTAAGATCTGGCTTACAAAAATACCTCCTCATTTTTTTCCTTGATGAAATAATTTTTTTTGTAATAAAATATATAAATAAATACAAATCGGGGTGATTGACTGCCTATGTTTTGGCAGCAAGGCTATTTTTCATTAAATTTTTTTTTTACTGGTTACGGTCATTCTTTTCTTTGATAAAATTGGCCTCAATCGATAAAAAAATATATATAGAATTTGCGACAGCATGGTTGACTACCTTTTCCATCCAACAATACCTGTCTAGCAGGTATAAACAGGTAAACTGATGTGGTAATTTTACCCTCATCCTTTTTCCTAAAAAAATTAATGTGTAAATATAGATATTTTATTGTGATTCCAATGCTATACGGTTGCGGTACGGACTTTTCAAATTGTGGCAAGATTAGTCATTGACACGATTTAATGTTTCAATAATTTTATTATAAACTAGAGCGTGACAGAGAACACTTCATTTTATTATGTGCGGTAGGGAAGGATTCACGATAGCCGGAGCCTGATTAAGAGTTGCGACAGCCCTAGGCTATCTATAAATATGCTTCCCCCCCCCCCCCCCCCACCGGCCTTTTCTGTCTGCCGCCACGGAATGTAAAAAACAAGAGGAAGTAGCAAAACGCATAATTTATAGCGAAACCACTGTCGCCAAACTCACACATGCACAAGAAAGAAATGTGTATCAACAATTGTGTACAATTTCAATAATTTTCGCGTGATTGGTTATTTAAAAATAAAAGAGAAAGGCATTATGTTACTCACCATTCATTTGAGTATGAACAATAAGTTCTTAAGAATAGAGATTATATTCCTTTTCATCAACGAAGTTTCTATAATGAATGAGCAAACTTAGCTTCTTAACGTTAGATATCGCAATAATAAATTCATGCTATTAGAGATATAATGATAATAGATATAACGTTGACATTGCCCTACCCATGCCCTAACTAACCTGTACTGCTACGTGAATGATGTTAGTGATGTAGTTACTCTGCCTGAACATGATCTGGCTTATATCGATATTCAGTATATGATTATTATCATATACATGAATTGACTGAAGAAACTAAATTGAAAAAAATAAAACAATATATGATAAAATGAGTAAAATCGCAAAATTTAATGGAAATTGCCATAATGTACCACATATTATATCCCTGTAATTCATATAGCCAGCATATAATTAATTGTATTTAATGGAAATTTATTTACAATAAGCTAAATTATCATTTTTAAAATGGAAACGAGGAGAATAACAAAAAACAATAATTTAGCAATTGTTTATTGTCATTGAAATACATATTTGATTAAAAATTATCATGTTCACACTTTAATATAAAATTTTAGATGATAATGAATTCGGTTACCAATGTAGATCATGATATTAAGATCACTTTTATTTCAGCTTTTTTGCAAAAGTCATGAGTACTACTAAACTGCTTACTTATTTCTCTGGCATAGCAACCATAACAAATGTTCATTCGTAGGCTTTACCCTACGATTTCGTATATTTTCAAAGACATCCAGCATTTGCAAATTTTCATTAATATGTTAGTGAATTAACAGGACTATGCTAACATTTTATCGAAAACTTTAATGTTGGCATAGTTACAACACTATCGCAGCTATTTTATTCAAAACGTATTTACAGCTGAACCTTATCTTAACGATATAAGGTGGAATATTGCTTGTAATAAAGGCAATTTGATATTATGTCCATATTTAGTTAAGTTTCTATGCAAAAAATTAAAAAATTACACATGCCTTAAGTACAACACAGTTCTTTATATGAAATATTTTTATTTTTTACTTTCGTTTTTACACTCCTAAATTGCACAAAACAACATATTTTCGTATATATCACTTATGCAGCAACCCGTCAGCTCGCAACAATTAGACTCTGCGAATGACGGACGGTCTATTACGCTCTATTGTCACTAATTGTGACACGCCTGCCCCGCCCACTTTGAGCTTCCTTTTGTTTTTTTATATTTCGTGGTGCCTGCCCAGCCCACGAATATAATTAATAGATGTTTATATTTTACAAGCTTTGCACCCTCGGTTTGGTCCACATTAAATCAAATTTTCCGAATAGTAAGTGTAGCGACCATCGCCCATGAAAAACTGCAACACCAGGGAAAATGCAGATGCGTTGCCAGCCTTTTTAAAAGGAGTAAGCTCGTTTCTTCAAGGTCTCTAAGTCGTATAAGTCTGGAAAAATCGCACGTGGTAAACGATTTTACAAAGAAGTCTTGCCAGGGCGAAATCTCCCAGTAAATCGCACAGTCATGGTGGACTGTCAAGGATCTAGATGGTGTGGATGGTACAGTAAGTTTTGTTCCGTTGTGCGTGCTCAACAATTTGTGTAAATACTCCCTGTGAAAATTGAGCTAGTGAATTAACCCGATCAGAAAGAACTCGGTCCTCGATCATTCGAGCCACTGTTCGCTGGATGCGGTTGATTCAATGCAAAGTGAAGGCTCTCCCACCGAAAATTATTCTGGAGTCTGGAGCAGACCACGTTTTCAATATATATGTTTTATATTCTCAACGTGTTCTACTGCTTCGAACATTTATTAGTGTATTATGTAGAAATTTTACAATAAAAAAAAACAATGAAGAAGTGTTTTTGTGGTGAAAAATCAAAAATTCGTGATTTTGATGAACAATTTTCTTTAAATTGTTATTTGGAAATATGATTGGAACTGAGACGTGGTCCTTCACTGCTGGCCGGATGAAGAATCTCAAGGTCGCTCAGCGAGCTATGGAGAGGGCTATTCTCGGAGTTTTTCTGTGTAATAAACTTAGAAATGAGGATATCCGCAGTAGAACCAGAGTGACCGATATGGCCCAAAAGATTTATAAGCTGAAGTGGCAATGAGCCGGCCATATAGCTCGAAGAACCGACAACCGATGGGGAAGAAAGGTTCTTCAGTGGCAGCCTCGTACCGGTAGGCGAAGTGTAGGGCGACCCCCCACGAGATGGAGTGACGACTTGGTAAGACATGCAGGAAGTCGATGGATGCAGGTGGCTCAGGACCGTGCTTTGTATGCCTCCTTGGGGGAGGCCTATGTTCAGCAGTGGACTTATGAAAGGCTGTAATGATGATGATGATGATATTTTTTAGATTGAGACCAATTTAATCAAGGATAAGAATGAGGGGGTATTTTTTAAGCCGGATCCTCTACTATTATATTTTTTCCGAGTCTAGTAAAATTGTTTTGTAATAACGTCATCTATTTCATTCTCTAGGTAAAGTCATTTTATCGAACAAAATTGATTCTCTCTCAAGTTGGTATGTAAAATAGAAGCTGGTTGGCCTAACAGGACCAATTTAATATAAAAATCTATATAATCCTATAGATAGATGTATATATTTGTCTCTTTTTAGTTCACAAAGTTTTTACTTCAAAAAATGCATTTTCGGCCTTAAAGTGTAGAAGTTGAGTTCAATGTTAAAAAGTATTTAAGTGGCTTTGTGTTTCCGCATACACTTGTGACAATAATCAATGCTGTAGTTAACTCTGACCGAAATTTACCGATTGTTGACTATTGACTTAATCACAGGGCGCACGTCATATATTCTCTGGCGCGGTTGGAAAGAACATCGCCAACCCGACTGCTATGCTGCTGTGCTCCGCCAATTTGTTGGCGCACGTTAACTTGCACTCGTATTCGAAGATGATCAAGAATGCTATCAACAAGTAAGTCTAGATCTAGTGGTGCTTTTAGGATTGTCGTCACAATTTGTTAATGAAAACTTCACTAGCGTCCGATTTTTTTAATAAAATAAGGCTAGAACAACCATATAGTCCAGCTAATGGTAAGTGGATGCTGTGGCCCATAGACATCTACAATTATCCTCGATTAAGAATTAAAATGCATTTGCGTTGTTATCTCTGAGGATTAAAATGGAATTCCTCATT
This sequence comes from Parnassius glacialis, assembly GCA_033319125.1. NCBI lineage: Eukaryota > Metazoa > Arthropoda > Insecta > Lepidoptera > Papilionidae > Parnassius > Parnassius glacialis. The sequence continues at coordinate 17,606,370 of JAVANC010000008.1, forward strand.
TCCAGTAAAGAGTATCCGGTTCTCTACACTCACCGTTCGAAACACAACAGCATTATGCTGCTATTTTAAGATGGTATTCTGTGAGAGTGTGTTTCTACCCCGGTAGAGCAGACCCATTCGTGCTACAACCATAATATAGCTGCAGTGTGGCTCTGGCTCTACCACATGTAAATGTGCAAATGCGATGTTTGCGATCTCACACGCTCTTTATCTCTCTCTCTCTCTCTCTCTCTCTTTCTTACACACGCAAACAGTAGATTCGAGCTCTAATGGACTCAAAGATAGAACAAATGAAGCCTATAACTTACACTAAAAATGTACGAATAATAATACGATCATTCTTCGCAGAGTACTGAAGGACGGCAAAGTGAGGACCAAGGATCTTGGCGGTCAATCAACAACCTTAGATTTCACCCATGCTGTCATCCATTCCCTCGTGTAAACTGGAGGATTAGTAATGAAACAATGTAGTGAAAATCAAACTCAGTCTTATTATAAGTGTAATTTATTTTAATTTATTTAGTAATTGTGATCTGTAATCATAGTTCAGAATTGACGCCCGTATTGTTTATACATTGCAGTATTGTTTTTCATATTTTGTTAATATGACATTGAAAATTTTACCATTGTAAATAAAATAATATATATAAATGTTGACAATTGTTTTATTTCAATAAGTTTGTTTTATATGTTGCTAACTTTTTTAATCCTATAAAAGAGGACAAAAAAAACAGCTTAGGAATGAAATAGTTTATGTATTCAATCAACTTTTTTGATGGTTGGTTCTTCAGTCAAAAGTAATGGGCTGCGGAATAACTCTCGGAATAGCTAGCTTTTTCACTCTGTCTGTTATCACATACTTTAATGCGTTTGGTGGTACCTGAGAAATAAAATAAGATATTAATTTAACTAAATGGTAGTGGTCGTAATTCGACCGTATCTCATTAAATTTTTAAGTTACTGTATTTAAAATGTATTTTCCTTTAAAGTGCACATTTAAACACAGATATTACATATAAAATAAACACTTTTTTGCCTTGATATACACCTACAGACTATAAAAAAGAATACTTGAAATCGCACTAAATTAAGTAGTAGTTATTTGTTGACAATATTTTAAAATTCTTTGGTAACAATCTCTACCATGTGCAACTGTTTGACTTTTATGTGTTAACATTATAAAGTTTCTATTTTATTTCATTTAGGGATGGTTTTACAATCCTTAAGTTAAATTTATATATATATAGGGTAAAATACAACACAAACAAATTAAAATAACAGTTGTATGAATACAATAGTTCAACTGTTTCACTTTTATATTCAACCAGGTTATAATTTATACGATGGATAACTTTTATCAGACGATTGAAAAATCAGGCCTTAATGTATTTGTAACACACGCACATAAATTTTAGCTTTCTGAACTCCTCCACATAATGCCTAATACGACACTATTCCGTGCGCGCAATATTCTTAAAAAGGGATACAACTATTTCCCTTCACGTAATAATTTAAAGATAATTGAACATATGGCAATTGTTTTTTAACAGTGGTAGAGCCACGCAGCTTTTGCTGTCGCACGGATGGGCCGGCTCGAACCGGGGTGGTACCACGACCTCACAGAAAACCAGCGGGAAGTAGAGGTTTACCTCTGCGTTTCGCTTGGTGAGTGCAGGTGGCCGGAGGCCCTTTTTACTGGGAATGAGGCATTCCATCTTAGTCCTCACGGGTGACAACGCATCTACATTTTGATTTGTAATAGAGGATAGATGTAGATGTCTATGGGCCGCAGCAACCACTTACCATCAGGTGGACTGTGTGCTCGTTTGTCACCCTTATCCTATAAAAAAAATTAAATATTTGTTTTGTTGTTTAATTTTATGCATTTTAAATTATATTTAAATATAACATAAACAGCTTTATAGAGACGTTACAATACTTTGATTCATTCACTACAGCCCGTTGCTAAACAATGACTGCCCCTTATTTTGTTGGGGGATGTATACCATATTTACCGCAGTTTTTATTTAATTGTATTAAGGAGACGCTGCATCTGCTGGTTTGTTTCCCTCCGTCGCCTCTTACGACACCCACGGGACGATGTGGAGTACTATCTTAACATTGATTCTCCTCAGGAGTAACAATGGACGCGAAGCTTTAATGGAGCCCCCGTATATCTAAACTAGCTTGACCGGAGAGATATCAGGCGCAGGATCAACGGCTTTACGTGTTTTCCGAAGCAGGAACACTAGACCAATGACGCAGTCCCGATACTCGTAGGTAATAACAATTAAGTGATAAACGAGCTGACAGTCTACTTGATAGTGAATGGCAACTGCAGTAAATGGACACCTTTACTTTTCTTAAAAAAACACTACGAATGCGCCATCACCCCAGAGGCATAGGTACTGACTATTTTACCATTCCATCCATCAAGATACCGTGGGTAAATATGTGTTCCCTTTTCAATACGCGCTAAAATACGCTAACTTTGTCGACGAATTAAAAAAATATTAACATATGTTTACTAATCTATAAACACATCATTATAATAAAATAAAATAATCAATTACACAGTACCACGCAACAGATGTGAGGAAACTTAAAGTGCTTAACATCCAAGATCACGTGGCGAAAGAAATAAATGAGTGGGCAGCAGATAAGAAACCTTGGACAATGCGTACGGTGGAGGAAGAGTGGTGTTCAATGAAGAACAAAATATTAAACATCAATAAGACACACTTGAAAAAAGATTGGATTCCTAAGCTGAGTTGGATGACAGAAAAATATATAACCTTATGGAAGAAAGGAGAATCTACAAGAATTCTGACAAAAGCAAGTATACTGAGATTGATTGGCTTGATGGCTGCCCGCAGGGTGGGGTTCTCTCACCTCTCCTGTGGGATATGGTCATTAATGAACTCATCAGCAAATTAAATACCAATCACTTCTATACAGTAGGTTATGCTGATGACCTGACAATACTGGTCTCTGGAAAGACAGCAAGCATAGTGTGCGACCTGACCCAAGCAGCTCTCCGTATAGTGGAGAGATGGTGCAGGGAATACGACTTAACCGTCAATCCAAATAAAACGGTTTTAGTAATGTTCACACAAAAACGAAAGCTGAATAACTATCATCTTCCAAATCTTTTCAGCACAAAACTCCAGCTATCCTGTGAGGTAAAATATTTAGGACAGCAAATTTAACTGGAATAAACACATAGAAAACAAAATCAACAAAGCTAGTATAACTTTCTGGCAATGCAGAAACATGATTGGCAAAAGATGGGGACTGACGCCAAAAATCATACTGTGGCTTTACAAAACTGTGATTCGGCCCATGATCACATACGGCGCTCTGGTATAGTGGACCAAGACAAATGAAGCCACCACAATTAAGAAGCTTCAGCGCTACCAGAGACTGGCATGTATGGCTGCCACAGGCTGCATAAGAACTACGCCAACAGCAGCCTTAGAAGCGATGCTAGAGCTAACTCCGCTTCATCTACACATACAACAAGAAGCGACTTTAGTTGCCATCAGACTCAAGACCCTAAATCTTTGGAGTAAGAATAGTGTCCCTCATACAGGCATAATTGATAGAATTCACTCAAAAATTCCTATCCTACAAGCCAAATACGATAAGATTCCTAAACAATTTGTGTTCGATAAGAAATACAAGATACAATTAAATGAAAACAGCAAGCCGGAAGGATTAAGCCCAAAAGAGCTTAGAGTTTTCACCGATGGTTCTAAAACAAATGAAGGTGTAGGTTCTGGAGCTTTCTCTGAAGACCTCAATATTCACATATGCACACCGCTGGGTACCTATAACACGGTCTTTCAGACGGAATGTATGGGTATCATTCAAGCGGCCATATCAATAGATGCTAGGAAGGTTAATGACTTCCCCATCAGAATACTGACCGACAGTAGGGCGGTACTACAAGCTCTGAGTTGCAATGTGGTGAACTCGGGACTAATATATGAATGCTATCAACGATTAAATGAGGTATGTAAAAACAACAATGTGACTCTGCAATGGATAAAGGGACACAGTGGATCCAGAGGCAACGATGCAGCAGACGAACTGGCCAGAAGTGGATCGACTCTGGCCACTATAGGGCCGGAACCAATCATACCAATCCCCTTTGGTAACGTTCGTTCACTGGTACGTAGACACTTCACTAATCAACACGCTCAGCTTTGGAAAAATCTAGTAGACTGTAGACAAGCTAGGGAGGCCCTGCCTGAAATAAACAGTCGCTTAACCAAAGTTTTAATGAGACTGAACAAGCCGCAGATCAGGATAGTAACAAGTGCTATCACAGGACACGGCACCTTTAACAAACATTTATTTACTATATGTGTTACAGATAGTCCTCTGTGCAGGGCATGTATGGGGGAAGAAGAAACGGCGGCCCACGTGCTACTGAAATGTCCGGAGGTCGCTACGTACAGGGCTAAACATCTCGGCTCGCCGGGATCACTCCCCGAAGTTGCATGCAACATCAAGGGACTGTTGAGCTTCTTCGGGGAGATCTCATGGCTCGAATAATCACATTATTCCTGCCCATACGCAAAATACGCGCATAGACGTGGAGTTGCGGAAAACAGCCCGTCGTAAACTAAACTACTGAGATTGATAAGCGGCGTGAAGTTCGTTATGACCGAGAGGCCAATATTTCTCGGGAAAACGTTGCCGAGTACCGGAACAAACGTGTGTCTGAAGTCGATTCTTAAGTCTCAAATTGAAGGCGACTAAATCTAGTCCAGTTCAATCCCCAGAAGACACAAGTTTGGGTGTTTACCGCTAAAAAGAACCCCTTTGTTGTATCTTCTCAGTTTGAAGGCACTCCCCTTGTTGCCACAGCCAGTATTGGAATCCTCGGCGTCAACATAATATCGAGTGACGTGCAGTTTCGTGGTCCCTTGGAAGAGAAGGTCTAATTGGCCTCTAAAAACCTTGGCGTGCTCAGCAGAGCGGGCCAGTATTTCACGACGGTGCACCGCCTGCAACTTTATAAGGCGCAGGTTCGGCCGCACATGGAATACTGTTCCCATCTCTGGGCTGGGGCTCCCCAGAGCGGCTAGAATCGTCGACGACCGAGTCCTTTCCGATCGGCTCGATTCACTGGTGTTGCGAAGAGATGTTGCATCCCTTTGCATTTTCTTTCGCATTTACCACGGGGAGTGCTCTGAGGAATTGTTTGGATTAATCCCAGCCGCCAAATTTCACGAACGCACATCGCGGCAAAACTCCCGATACAATGCACACCATCTGGATGCTTGGCGGTCCACCACTGTACGTGTCACTAGGAGTTTTCTTCCGCGTACGACCTCTCTGTGGAAAAATTACCACCGGCGATTTTTCCGGACCGATACGACTTAGGGACCTTCAAGAAAAGAGCTTACTCCTTTTTAAAAGGCCGGCAACGCATAATTCCCTTGGTGTTGCAGTTGTTCATGGGCAGTTCATGGGCGCAAGTACAAATATCTAGGGACGTGGCTTAATTACACCTGGAACTGTGAACAGGAGGTAAAGACTCGCATAGAAATAACTTGGAGTGCTTTCTGCACGTAAGAAAATGTACTTTGCAATCACAGACTTAAGATCCGATTCCTACATTGCTACATCTGGCCTATACTTCTTTACGGATATGAGGCGTGGAAAATTAAAGAAGACCTCATGAAACGTGTAGAAGCATTCGAGATGTGGGCATATAGACGTATGTATGTTGGCCATTAGTTGGACTCAAGAGATCTCGAACGTAGAACTACTGCGATGCGTCAACCAGAAACGGCAGCTGTTGGAGACTGTCAAGAAAAGATAAGTTGCATATCTCGGACACGTACCTAGGCATGAAAGATATGAACATTAGCAACTCATTATGATGGGAAAGGTTGTTGGAAGGAGAGCTGTTGGTCGCAGAAAAAAGTCTTGACTGTGCAACATCTGAGAATGCACGGGAATCGAGAGTGCTGCCAAGCTCTTTTGTCTCGTGAAGAACAAGAAGGTGTATTCAAAGCTGAGAGGCACTCGAAGTAGAAGAAGCATCACTTATATTCTCAACGCGCAGACTTCTGCATTCTGGTACCTATGTCATCAGCACCAGTCTATAAAACATTCCTTTACAGAACGTAGATCACTACTATAACTTCTACCGCGGAACGTCGGCCAGTTTGCTGCTATCGCCATGCAAATTGATAATCATAATTCCAGAAGTTCAATTATCTTTATAAGCCCGCATCTGATTTAATGCTGCGATAAATTCGAAATCAGAGTGTCGAATGTATCTTTAAGCATATCATCCAGGATGATATGTTTCAGCGCATCACAAGCTTGCTGTTGAACATAGGCCTCCCCCATATATTGCACAAAGCACAGTCATAAGCCACCTACTTCCATAGACTCATGAGATCGTCAATCCATCTAGGATGCTGTCACTCTATAACGTTTCTTCACCAAGCTTCGAGCTATTTAGCTGGTCTATTGTTACTCCAACCTACTGATCTGATGAGCTATGACAATTAATACTGTTCTTCTGCGGTTATCTTCGTTACACATTTTATCACGCAGGGAATCTCCGAGCAAAACCATCTTCATAGCTCGGTGGGTGACTTCGAGGTCTATCATAGGTGTCACTTATAGAGAATAAATTACAATATATACAGACTTAAAAATATTTTTTTAAAACAAATCCCAGGATTTGTATGCAGATCCTACGACAAGCGACAAGTTTAAGTACACGGTCGTCATCACGTAGTGCTTTCTTACTCATTCAAACCGTGTAGTGGCGGTGTAAGAATATCCACTACCCCATATCTTCCCGTGGGTGTCGTAAGAGGCGGCAGAGGGAAAATAAAACAGGAGATGGGCAGCAGCATCTTCCTGATAACAATACAAATGAATAAAAAAAAACTGCGGTTGCCAGCCCGTTTGCCGTGCCTGAATGTGTAGTGCCCTGAATAGGGCAAAGTGGATATCATATCCACTTTGCCCTATTCACTTTGCCCAACACGACCACTTTTAAGGTTAAATTAGTTAATATAAAAACTATTGATTTCAACTCCCTGCTCATCATATTTTAAAAAGGCACTTTGATACGTAATAGAACTACATTACGCACAAGACTGATAAACAAATAATATAGGAAATATCATCAAAACACTTACCTCGAAATATTGGAAATTATTTTTCGAAAACACAATTCGCGGTTCTGCGGACGTCACGCGACGCGACTTCTCGATTAAGTGTTTGCCACTCACTGAGTTAAGATGGCGGAACGTTGCTATGGCCAACTGGTTAATGTAAAACGAATAGTTTGCTAATAGTGGAGACTATTCACTTTGCCCGGGGTGTTCACTTTGCCCGGACTTCCCCTACTACTAATATAGCTGTAGCATGGCTCTACCACGTATGAATACTATGTATAACTAACTACATGTACCTACTACTACTTGTTCTTAGTAAAAATTTACTGCTGATACCTTATCTAGAATAGGTAATCAAGAAGTACCTACGCAGTCAAAATTTTGATGGTTTATGATGTATTTTGTATTTATTGCATTACTTACCTTAACAGGATCTCTATAGTTTGATTCTTGAGATAATCTTTTGTACACCTTGAATTGTGGTGGGACGCTAATTTCATTGAGACGAGGCAATAGAGCTTCAATTGGTTTCCGTGGGCCCCTCTGTGGTTTAGGTATATGCGCAATGTTATACTAATGCTTATAAATAAATTAAAAGTAAAAGGGAATGTGCCATATCTGTACATATATTAAATGCCTGTCTTTAATATCGAAAATCTGCTTTTATCAAGTTTAAGGGGTTATTTGCATGCGATTAAGACTAATTTTGTCGCTGGTTTAAATTTTTTGTATTCCATATGACACGTGCTCGTCGGTGAAGCAAAATATCGTGAAAAATAAGAAAAAAATATTTCGAAGACGTGAAGTTTGCCAACACGCATTGAGGCAGCGCGGCGGACATTTCCTTGCCCTAAAACCCTCTCAGAAATGAGAGGAGGCTGTGCCCCGCAGTGGGACGTATATAGGCTATAACTTTTAACTTTATATGACATTTACGAGATGTTAATAATGTCATCTAACGGAAGCTATAAGATCTTTCTGACATGATATATACAAAAGTCTATTATGACTCCCCACGAGGATGACACGGGGACATATTTTACTATGCTGCCACCACATGGCAAAACGCGCCAATGTTCTTGTGGCTATTATACGTCGTACCTTTTCTTTAAGGCCCGCCACATACATACGGAATTCCGTTTCAGAATTTCGAACGGGTCAGCCACACACATACGGAATCCCGTTTAGCCCGCAAAATTTCGAACGGAAAACTACCGTACGTGTGTAGCGGGTCATAAATTTTATATGGACTTGCTGCGTTCGGAATTCCGAATCGGAATATCGAAACGGAATCCCGAATTCCGTATGTATGTGGCCGGCCATAGTCTGTCTTGCGGGGGAAATGGGGACCGAAAATGAATTATAAAGAATTTCTTCATCAGTAAGCTGGGTGGTTTTCTTAAAAATTGTCCGGTAGTAAAATTATGATGGAAATACTGAATGTTATTAAAATTACTATTTTATAATTTTAATGTGTAGCAAAAATATATCTTTTTTTTAATAATGTTAGATTAATATTCATTTGGTCGCTATTTTTTATTATTTTAACGTTTTCTTCACGGGCAGTCTCGAAACTTTTCCATTCCATGATCAAATATTTTAACGCAATTTGAAAGCAAAAGTCGAATAATAAGTACTCAAAATGTTTTTAATTGTATCAAAAATCACACTTTTACCTTAAAATACAGTATTTATTATATTATTAATAGTAATCTAATATTTATTTCGTGTCTCAACTCCACTCCGTTACTCTTTGGTAAAATATAAACTAAAAATTTGTTTATTTTCTTAAATATGGCACATAGGTGAGATCTCTTTCCGTGTGTCGTTAACAGAATTATAACAAAAATAATTTTTAATCAACAAAAACAACTTAATCGTAGCTTAATCTTCTAAAATAACATTTAACGACAAAAAATATTTGGGACAGTCACGGAAAAATTTAAATCGGTAACGGTATGGAATTATTAAACCTCGTACACAATATTTAACCTTTTCAATAAAACTACGTTATTTTTTATCACCCCTAATGAGTTTAGTGTGTTTTCAAAAAGAAAACTGAACTCTTTCCCAAAAGAACATGAGTCAAAATTAAAAAAAAAAAAAGATCTATCATACAAAATAACTCTTTATTCTGAACAGTTTTATGGGAGGTCCATTTTTTTTTACTCATGTTCCTGGAAACTTGTTTAGTTTTTGGATAAAACACACAATGAAAATATCAGGGCTAATAAAAAATGACGCTGTATATGTACATAGAGGAGATTACTTCTTATAATACCTACGTATTCTTCTCAAGTGTTTGAACTTTCGATACACTTTTACAAAATTAATCACATGTAAAACAGGTCAGGCAACGTGAAACCACAGTTCTAATGGAACGGTTCTTATTTCGGGCCGCTGTATTCTCTTTATAGTTGCCTGAAATGTGTGCCTTTTTTATATGAGTTTCATTATTTGGTGTTGTTTTTGATTTTCGCTTTAAAGATTGTTTGCTATTACTATAATTACTTAAAGTTAATTTTGTGATATCTATTTTATCAGGTACATTATTATCAATAACTATATTAGAAGTCTTCAAGTAATGAATATTATCTTTTAAAAATGTGAAATCAATGATTGGTACACTATTGTCTGTACTCAAAGCAGAAGATGATTTTTCAGAATCTGTAATAACTGCAGATGTTGCTATTGATTTGGGATCCATAGTTAAAGTTTTGCACTCTTTTTTTCGCTTGTTATTCGACTTATATCGTCTCGTAAGAAGAAAAGATGCGATTTCTGCTTTTATCGTTCCATTTTGTTTTTTCTGTCTAGTTATTATTCTAACTTGGCCCTTTAAACCCAACAGTTTTCCGTAAAGCTTCTATGTTTTTTTGTAATTTTTCATTATTTATAGCTACGTTATAGTACGCTCTTTTCCATCTTTTTAGAACAATTGCATGTTTTTTGCAGAGTGAGTCACTTTTTTCCTATTGTGCAGATGTAGTTACTCGTTTGTTTGTTTCAGATTTTTTATTTTTTTGGTTTCTCTTTTTATCTTTCCACTTTTTCCTTACTTTTTCTTTTTCATCGTCAGACATTTCTAATATCTTTTTATTCATAACTTTCATTCCTTGAAAATCTTTTTTCTTATATTTTTCGTATCTTACAGGATCTTTCTTTAATTTTTCTATGTATCTTTTCATTTTTTCCGATGGTGTTACAAAACGAAATATTTAATAATAAAAACACCCTTCATAAATTTCTTCTATTGCAATAATACCTATATCTGTAGTACCCATAGGTATGTATGTACTTAATGATAAAATATCGATGTTACATACTTGAAGTGTACTCAAAAAATATTTTATTTTAATATAATTCTTTCTTTTATTTTATTTTTTATTTAAGGTACATATTTTATACGCAAAATTCACATTCGTTTGCAGTAAAATGATTATATTTTGCATATGTCTGACAAAATGGACACCAAAAAAAAAACGTGACTGTGTAAATGTAAAACATTTCATTTATTTATAACAAAATGTAGAGGATTTCCACAGTCGAAAGATATTGAATATCCACATCCATAACATTTTTGAATCAGGCAAAAATGAGTAACAAGCCATGGCCATTGTAAGTTGCGATTATTTATTGAAGAAAAATGATCTTTTGTTAACACATCATCAACATCAAGAAAAACCACCATTTTTTGTGCATGTATACATTCTGAAACCAAATATCATAGCTGTTCTTAAAATTCAAAAGGACTTTATGTTAATTAAATATTCAATATTCATGGAGGCACCTATCTTTTTGTAAGCAAGTCTTAATTTGCTATGATATTATAAAATATAAATATACATAAATAATATATTACAAAACCATATAGCAGTGCAATGTGCATTTAGTTTTATAATTCCATTCCGAAACTTTTTCGGTTCCGTGTATACGTTACCGGCATTTTGGCTTCGGAATGGAAGTAACGTATACAATCTTTAGAGCAAAAATATGTTAAACTCTTCTACAATTTTATAATCTAAGAGTATTGAACGTATAAATCGGATTCATAAATATGTATACAGCACATAAATAAAGATAATAGTAACAATTGTGGACTTCTTACCGAGGTTTTTAGTTTCGGAAGACAGCAATCCAAAATTATACCACAGAAAACGTGTTGCTTAAACTGCGCCGTCTGACAAAATGCACGAATAAAACATGGCGGACATGTGACGTGGCTTATAAAGATGTTGCCATTTCTCGGAAAAATATATTAATTGATAAACTTTTGGATCGGGAACAGGCATAATCCCGGTATCGGAATGGAATTTTCCACTTGAGCTAAGTTTCCGATCCAATTATTTTAATTTATTTCCTCTTATTTTGATCAACTATTAGTAAAGTGATACTTGCACTAGCAAGCTATAAGACTCCTTTTTCATTACAGCTAAGAATTTTATAAAGTCCAAATTCATTTCACGTAAGGTTGCGAATTGTAAATTACGTTGAGGCTGTGGGACATGGAAAAAATTGCTCCTTTGCGTTTAACTATTCTGTATATTTTAATATTTCCTTATTTTTAATGACTTTCTAGACTAAAAACTTACAAAACAATAATCATCGAATCTAATAAATATCAGTAGATTACTATAAAGTAGAAAAAATGTTTATAAAATATATTTGAAGTTTTGGGACATAGAAAAATTGCCATGTACAAATTTTAAGAAAACCACCCAGCTACTTGCAAAACAGTCTATGAAATTATCCATCTTGTTCTCCATTCTTATTTACTGGGCGCACCCAATGTTTTTTTTTCGTTTTGATGCTGCTAATGTCCACAATAACAATAATTCGTCTTCCGATAAAGAACTATAGTAAAAAAACATGGTGACAGTAGTGGCACCGCGTAGACCGTTCAACTGCAGGATTCGTGAGCAACTGAACTACCCTATATAGTATATTATCTATGAACTGAACCCTCGAACGCAGAACGCGAACACGGTACCATTGATATACAAAAGTTTTTTGTATATCAATGTGCCCAACATAGCAATTCTCTAGTTAATACGTTACCTTTAATGGTGGCGGTCTAAAATCTTTTTTAGGGCCGGCGATCTGACCGATATAATCCATATGTTTCTTCCACTCGCTCTCAGTCCAACCTCTCTTTTTCTTTACGTCTTTATTATCGTGTTTCTTCAAATCAAGAACGCAGTTAGCAAGCTTTGAGTATATTGTTGCATTCGCGGCTTCTATGATACGGTCCAAACGTTCCAAGCGCTCGGCACTAAAACGATTTTTGTAAGCGCGTTTTGTGTGTAGTAACCGTCTGAAAGAATTTGAAGAAAAAGGTTACACCAAAATGAGGCCAAGCCAATTTCTATCACAGTGATAATTTTAGAGGTAGGGCTGCCATCCGTCCGGACTTCTCAGGATTTATCCTAATTTTAAGACCGTCAGACGACAGCCCAGAAGGGGTTCAAAAAGTGTTCACACTTTGAAAACATAAAACAATACACTTTAAAAAGTTTGTGACTTTTACAGAAACCTGTTCGAAAGAAACATTTTAAAAAATTGGGAAGAGTGAAATTGAATAACACTTTAAGTAAAAAAAAAAAAAAAAAACTCGGTCTCTTTAAAATTTACAACATAATTTTAATCTATACATATAATAAATCTGTAGAAAAGTCGTGCCTGTAATTCTAATATATTCTTGAAAAAACAAGTCCAGGTGACTAAATAAAGGGTTCTGAAGTCAAATTAGTGGTTTTTAGAATTTTTGTCTGTCTGTCTGTCTGTCTGTGTATTCCGGATTCACGCAAAAACAACCAAACCGATTTACATGAAATTTTGTATGTAGGTAGGGAGTAACCCGGGGCCACTTATAGGCTACTTTTTATCCGATTACGGAACTTCAAAAAAGGAAGGTTAAGTATTTTATTTCCTTTAGATGTTAATTTTCTATTATATCTTGGTTATAGGCGGGATGACGGGTGTTTCAAATAAACACCATATTTGTAAATAAAGTTTAAAATATAGTTATAATCTTGGTAAAATAATTTAAAGTACACCGATTTGGTATTCAAAACAGTGCCATCTATCATCAAATAGAAAAAGTAGTATATTTTGCCTTTTGTTACTAATAAATTAAATAATACAAATAACTTGCATGTAGGTATATGATTAAATGATTAGATTTTTAAAATTATTAATAAACTCTAACGCTTAGTTTTTTTTAGTATTTTTGTTCTTTTATTTTAAAAGTGTAATAATTTCAATAGATAATAGTAACGTCTCTCAATAATATGAAAATTGATAAGGTATTTATTGCAATTACTAATATATGTATATGTAAAGTGATTAAAACTAGTCTGTCTGCAATTGTTGCAAAATTTTCATTATCATGATAGTTTTATTCAAGAGATTTTTATATATGTCGTGGCCAGATCGTAGAATTGATCATAATATGAGTATATCATAAAGTAGTCTATCATTTTGTGAAATGGTGTGGTCATTTCATAATATTTAACACTATTTGTTCACCATGTCATAATATAGCTTGACCAAATCAATGAATAGAAATCGTTTGGAGATATTAATAACTAAACACAACGTTGCTATTTTATAATATGGTCATATGACGATATCATTAAATCGCTTTTCACCGCTAGCGGCGCTGATAGCGTATTTTTAACAGAAACAGAACTTTTAAGAGAATTGACATCACTTTATCCCTTATTGATATAATAAATAAATGATCGCTTCAATGAGGGCTAATAATCTTCCACTCACCAGATGTCGCTAGTAGCGACTGAGGTAAAGTTTTTTGTTACACAGTGTCAGTTAATTGAGAAATTAGTTTTAAATAAATAGTTTGTCATTATCTAGAATATTATATTAATACACAACACAATGCGTCAGTGGTTTGATTTTTAATTTTTTGCACTTTATAGCTCTTTTAAAAAAATTTAACTTTAAACATTACATTTTCCTAAGAAATTATCATCCCAGCTATGAAATCTGTCAAATATTTTACCTCACTGTAAAGTGGCGCCGCCCTGGTGGCATAATAAGTCGTGGATGCCCTCATTGCTGATATTACTAGATGGTATGGTTTTGACTTTCATTATTTCATCTAATATTAGCGCCACCTACTTACTTCTAAATAAACTAAAATGGCAAGTCAATGATTGCTACTGAATATACGATGTAAATAATTGAATCATTAACATTACATTCATCCCGCGTTGGAATCAGCGCAGCGAACACTTTTTTGGCCAAAAACTCTGCCGCCTGCGCCCATTAGTAAAATGTATGTAAGCTGCTATTTTTTTAGTTTTCATAGGACAATATATGCAGTTTTAATTTCATTCGTGTTTTCGGGTATGTTACTTTTTGTTTTCACTCTACCTAAATATTATGGCTGAGATGAGTAGAACTCATTATCGTTAGCCTATCAAAAGTCCACTGAAATGAACATAGGTCTCCCCATAAATTATCAAGTAGCTGGATATTTGCTATAGTTGGCACGCTTGGTATGCGGGTTGGCAACCGCAGCTATTATTATTTTGATCTGTTGTCAAGAAGATGATGCAGCCCATTCCATCTCCAGTCTGTTTTCCTATGTCACCTCTTACGACGGGACGATATGAGGTGGTGGATTTTCTTTTACCGTCATAACAGGGCGAACATTTTTCTACTTCCGTTCATGAGTGTAGTGATCCTCACGTTCACTGTGAATAATATTTATAAGGAATAAAACTAATTTTAAGGATTCTATCGCGTTTTAATTTTAACTTTTTAAATACCCGATATTTTGGGCACTTTACAGCATCCATGGTCACGGGAGTAGCGGGAGAACTGTGGTGTTTGACGACCTGATGTCGTAGTTATAATAGAATAGAATAAATGCAGTAGTAGTTTGAATTTAATTTTATTAATTATGGGGTCATTAGCAGATTGTAGCACTCAGCCATCTTCCCTATTGAAGTTAGGATATTTTTGATTTCAATAGCCTCGCGAATCATCATTGGTAGGATTCGGTGATCTATTGCAAGGATCGGTTGTCTATCAGATCCGATTTAATGGTTGGGACGATACTAAACATGTTGACATACTTTAGACTTCCCGGAGCTTCGGTGTTTCACATCAACGATAATATGTTCTTTTACTCGGAACTTTCATCCAAGATGCGTAAAAAAACCCGTAACATTAGTTTTAATCCATGTGTAGTATTCATTATTATAGAACAGTATTTATGAAATTTTCAAGTCTACTCGAAGTTAAAAAAAATATCTACATCTATTTTATGGTGCCAATCAATATTAAATAGGACCAATGATATGAATAAAATGTCTCCAATAAACATTATATTACTTTGTTAAAACTAAATTAACTTTAACTATGAATAAATGTAAAGAGTAAAATGTAAATAATAACAGTACATTTTGATTTCAAGACTATTTACCTTACTTATAGTATAGTGGATACATCGGAATCGGAAGACACGCCCAATATAAAAAATAGTAGGGGTTTCTAGACATATGTATATATTCACGTGCTTCTATAGCATATTACCAATCATCTACGTCTAATAGTATTTTAGAATGAAAAAAAAAAACTTTGACAGACTAGAGACATAAACACCGAGGTGACTCTAAAAGTGATCGAATTTTTCTAAATTTGGTACGGAACAGCTTTTAATGATGTTCCTAAATTCAAGCGCACGCGAGCAAAGCCGCGGGTAAAAAGCTAGTTTAGAATAAATATTTAGGCTACTTTCTACGTCGGAAATCTGGCTAGAACCCCACGATGTTCATCTTGTCGCTCTTTGCGAGGACTACCTACGGAAACATTTTCGCACAATACCGCAATATCGATGGTGATAGGTAGTCCAAGGCTCGTTGAGCGAGTGAAGCTGGAGTTCTCCACAACTTTTTCATGTGAGACCGAGCAGGAATACCGTACGCGCTAACTCGATGCCTTACTTATTGCGCTAATCCGCAACATCACATATTCGTAGAAGCACAGAATAAATAAAAGTACCTACGAAAGAAGGTAACAACGGCGATTTACGCCATTTCACTTCAGTGTTGCTTTGAGGTCATACTCAGCTCTTGAGCTATCCGGGCACTCCTCTAGGGCTCTAAAGAGTACTGCGCCGTGTCCTAGTCGCTGTGATAGTGGTGAAACGACAATATTGCTCGTTTAATATTATAGGTTTATAGAATATCTATCTTATATAAAGGAAATTTTAAAATTACATATGTTATTGTGAATGATAATATCTGAAACTACTAAAATAATTCTAAATATTCTTTTACTATTATTTATTCTGTGCTAATAGTAAGCTTCACTCATCCCTGAGTAATAATGGGCTATAACGTATATTTTATTGCGATAAAAATAAGTTTTCGAAATCTCAATATTTGTGGAATAAATCAAGTTGGACGAAAATACGCTGCTCAATTGTTTCATCGTTAAGCGCTGACAAATTATTAGATATATAATATACGCGTAAATAATGTACTACAATTATATTAGCAGTGATCTACTGATGATTTAAATATAGATTTATATCTGAATCAGCAGTACATCACTGCTGGACATAGGCCTCTACCGTTGTTGGAGGGTTTGTCTCACAGAGTACTTTTTATAAACCGGAATTTTGTCTTAACCGTTGCGCTTGGCAGACGGTATTGATGATCGCAGCACCAGAAGTCGAGCACTTTTGATCATTCTGCTCGTCACCGGTCTGGTGTGTTTACGTCTGACGTAAACGAAATGTACTCTTTTTTTATTTTATTTTTTATGGTAACAGAAATATGTCCGACAGCTGTTCGGTAATATGAGACACCTACAGAATAAGAGTGCTGTGGCTGTAGCAACACTGCTAAAGCATCATGCCGAGCCGGGTGCCTTTTGGTTGCTGAAAACTAATGTATTTGTCCATATCGTTAATGTAATTGTATGTGTATTAAAAGTCAAGTTTCTATGATGACATGTAATAATTGGATAAAATGTAATAATGGAAATAAAAGGATGACAAACGAGCGAATAGTCCACCTGATGGTAAATATATGCTTATAGACATCTTCATCTTATTCATGATGAAGAATCAAAATGCAGATGTAAAAAAATTAGTACAGCTGCTATTTTACATTGATAATTTGCGTAAAATATCAGTCATTTGCGAATGTGCTATCCTGAGCGAGCCGATACATTTCTTCTGCAGCTTGCCTCCTATATTACGTAGAAATATATATGTGCATTATGCTAATATGTGTTCAGTTATACGTTCGTGTTGGTGTGTATATAGACTTCCTGAAGTTAATTCTTTTTACACCTAGCTCTTTTATCTCTGCACTAGGTACTCTAAGGTAGACGTGGTAGAATAGCACAGGCATTAAGTCCGCCTATATACATTTCAGTGTATATGAAGTTAAATAAAATAAATCAATATTTTGAACCTGTTCAGTACTTACCGTATATATGGCCATGATGCGTCAGTAACCCTGTCAGATATGTGAGCCTTCAGTGCAGATATTCTAACCCCTGTCGGCGACAGCGTTGGTAATCCTTCTCCAGTGTCTACAACATACCGCTTTGGAACGCTTAACATGTTATATCTCCTGGGTATTTTGTATGGGAATGACGGTGTAGGTGGATCATATTTTGGTTTACCCATATTGAGCTAGCTATTCTGAGAGTTGGTTATTTTGGATGCGAGAGATCTTGAATTATTACATTTTAATATTGAAAATGGATATTACTATTTCGTTCTTAACGTCATGATCGGCGTCTATAAGTCAGTCGAATAATATAGTTTTTGAGTTCATTGGTAACGTAGTAACCATAGATTATTATTATTTATATATTTGAGAGTTATAAATATAATAATATTCTCTTTGCTTTCAGTTATTTGAGTATTATCTATGTGCTAGGTAGACCAACACCTTACACGTGAAGGGCGTGACCAAAGAGATTTAAAATATATATATACTATAGAGCGGACATTGGGGCAATTTCTATACAAAAACTTTAAGCTCGTGCGTGTGTGACGCCCTCTAGCTAAAAATAGCAAAACTACACTATCATTTATTAAGACAACATTTTAGCTATTCCCCAGTAGGTGACGCTTCGACATTTTTTGGACATACTTAGTCAAAACTATGGTCAAGCCTAAGAGTATAGTAGGTCAGGCCAAAGACAATTTTTTTTTAAAGATAACTTAAATATAACTTAGAGTCATTACTATGTTCTTATCCAAAAATTAAAAAAATATTAACAATTAAAATATCGAATTTTTTGTATGAAGGTCAAGTGAGCGCTAGAGTAACGACAATTGCAAGACGATTTGTCGATAAATGAAATGTTTCGAGAAATTATCAATTGCTGTGTAGTGGCGGTGTATGAATATTCATATCATTCCGTGGGTGTCGTAAGAGGCGACTGATCCACTCTTAAGTTCCACGGTACACGTGCCTTGTTACAAAGTGACAAGGTATGTGTACCGTGGAACAGAACGTGGCAACTATGACAAGTATACCCTCTATGAGGAATATAGTGGAGGCCTATGTTCAGTGGGTTTTTTTAGGATGTAACGGTATTTGTGGTAATAGTGATAAGAAAAAAATGTTGGAGGAAAAAGGCGAACATTTTTTCTAAATTTAATCTCGGTGAAATGCGGATACTGCGTGCGATGTTTAAGGCAGGGTTGCAAAGGTGGGTGATATTTGTGGCAGGAAAATTCTGTGCTCCCCTTTATTTCCATGGCCCATGACCAGCAGTGGAAGGAAACTGTAAGGAGAGGGAGGGATTAATTTTATTATTTGAAACAATATTTTTGACTGTAAAAAAAGTCATCAAACATCAAACAATTTATTAAACAAAAGTTGCGTAAAAAAGTTCAATGGTTAGAACAGTAATAAATAACAAAATCAAACAATTCCACTGAAAAGAAAAAAAGAACATATTATGTCACTTCTACAACTAAAGCAAATCTAACGAATCGCCAAATGTTAAAATCAAATAAATACTATGAAGAAAGAAACAAAGATATAGAAACACTCAATTTTCATAAAGGAAAGAAATATATAATATTACTAGCTGGCCAGGCAGACTTTATTCGGCACTCTCCGATGACCCTGTGTCCTATAAAAATTATTAAATTCCTAATAAAAATATTGAGGGTCACTTATCGGGATAAAAACTATCATATCTCTCAAGTTGGACCAAACTGCACACAGTGTGCAAAATTTCATTGAAATCAGTTCAGTAGTTTAGGAGTTCATCGCGGACAAACAATGTGACACGTAATTTTTATATACAAAGATTATATTGATATACTCAGTAGGAGCCTCAAAAAAAAATTTAATCATAGGTATATACTTTATTATGAAATCTTTGACCAACACCATTTTTCTACTGACTTCAAACAGGAGGAGGTACTCAAGTCGACTCTATGTTTTTTTATGTGTGTTACCTCATAACTTCCTTCTGGTTGAACTGATTTCGATCATTCTTTTTTATTTGAAAGTTGGTGTTTCACATGTTGTTCCATATAAATTTGATCAAGGTCTGTCTAATATTGTTATTCTTAATAATTTATATTGAAGTTGGTTGAACAAAATTTTTAATTACTGTTGAAAACAACTTCGCCATAATGTTCATTATATATCGAAATTATAACATAAAACGTAATTTTAAAACTTTGTGGAATATGAAAATTTGTGTTAATTACACATGATTTATAGTGATCATTCACACCTTGTATTTAATTTTCAGTTAATTCTGTCTATTAAATATAGTGATACGTGAACGACACAGTACTTGAAATGGAAATTTTATAAAGTATATAAAATTGTTACGAAGCAAAATATAAGGAATTAACTTTAAAAGACAGTGTAATTACTTACCCTTTATATAAAAACTAACAAAAATTTCTATTGTACCCACTTAATATTTTATAAATTTGTAGTTGCCTCTTACACTCATGCGGCGAAGGAAATAGCACTAAAGTATGTGACGTAAACGCGACGCGTAGCGCGTAACGACGGAAACTCGTCATTTAAAGTAAATTCTGTTAATTTCGAGAAGCGTAATTTAGTAACGAAACTAATTCTAATAAAATATTAGTTTTATAATTCATATAAATAACATTTAAAAAATAATTGTTCTGAGCACTCTTAACTATGGTTCTGACTAAACGTTGTTATCATATATATACTCTTAGGTTCTGAGGGTCCTTTCTAAATATTACCATACTCTATGGAGCGTTCTACAAAGGTGACATTTGACTGCCCCTTGTGTACTTCAAAGATTTGAAAGATTACAATATAAGATCGTTTTAGGAATGTTACCCTTTCGATACCAAAGTATCGATAAAGTTGTTGAAGGTTACTAAGCTTGAAATGCTTTAAAATATAATAATAGGGAGTAAAATGATTGTTTCATTGTATAAATCTATTTACCATGACTTCCATCACATGAAAAAAATCACTTTAACTTTTTATGCCTCTATTTTATACTGTTCCTGCTTTTATATCTTTAAGTAATTATAGTGAAAAATAGCCTGTTACAATGTAATAACAGTGAAAAATCACCTGTTATAGTGTAGGTAATAGACAATCTCACTTAAACTTATTTTACAATAACTCAACTCCTAGATTGACAAATTTTGCCAGATTTTTAGCTATGAATTGTTTATATATACGCTTTCAAATGGTCATACTTTCATCTTGTTAACACTTGGGCCCAAGAATGTATGGAGACGTCTTCCTCTCCTTTTATATTATTTTGTCAATTTCATCAGCTGCACTACTTAAAAGACACTACCCACATCAATAAAAATTGTTGTATTAAGTTTTTACCTTATTTCCTAACTCAGGCTTAACCTACAACTTCTTGTATCTAATATCTTTAACAGTACAATTTTTTTTATGTCGCAAGCCTATAGCACTCTCCTATCACTGTAAGCCAGGATCTATAATGATTTTGTCCTTGAATACCACCAGACAATGACGCCCGGTATGTAAAAGAGAAGACTTGCTGTATTGCTAAACATCAACACAGCAAGTATCCTCAGCATGTACATAAGCAACACAGAAAATTTCATCATCATGCCTAAAAAAATTTTCCCACCCTTCCACATAAAGTAGGCCACTTAGCATAGTTGCTATATGCTACTCATTTTTGTTGGTATGGGTACAGTATCTTTGACTGTTTTACCTCCTTAAATATTGTAAATGATTAAATCGGCATCCTGTATATAATTTTTATCGATAACCCCAACCCCAAAACGTCGTCAATCACTAACTTTAAATAAATAGTGACGCTACAGGATAACAGAGGGCGCTTAGTACAATAAACATAAATTTTCTAGAACAATCTACTAGAAATAATAAAATTTAAAGATTATTCGGTAAATATACGTTATAATTACGATAAAAAACCAAAATCACGTTCATTTTTTGCTCCATATCGTGACTTACAATATCTTAATGCACAACCGGGCATATTTTCTATAAAAATATTTTTTAAAGATATGAAAAGAATGCGTCTTGACTTTATGACGATGTCACTAAGACTAACAGAGATATATCCTATAGGACATAAGTTACAGACGACAATTTTGCTGCTGATGTCCGGTCTATTACTACTACTACTTAAATGTCTTTGGGCGTGACAGATTATCTATCTATTTATTTATATTAAAATATACTATTTCTTTTAAATATTGTGATCTGTTTTAATAATAATTATATATTCTTGGTATGATCATTGATATATTAAAAGGGGGATGATCTATTTTTTACATTCATGTGTTTTATTGTTTCATCATCAATTACAGCCCATCACAAGTCAACTGAACATAGGCCTACCCCAAGAAATGCCAAAGCACGGTTCCGAGCCACCTGCATCCATTGACTTAATGCATGTCTCACCAGGTCGTCACTCCATCTAGTGGGGGGCCGCCACTCGAGAACCTTTCTTCCCCATCGGTTGTTGGAGCTAGCGGTACATTGACAGGATAGCTTACTAATCCGTTGGGCTATGTCGTTACTCTGGTTCTACTGTGGATATCCTCGTTTTTAAGTCTATCACGCAGAGAAACCCCGAGCATAGCCCTCTCTATTACTAAGCTTACTGAGCAACCTTGAGCTTCCTCGTACGGGCAGCAGTGAAGGAACACGTCTCAGATTCATAGTTCATCAATGGCAACACGCACTAGTTGAACAATATTGTTTTGAGGTTTTGAGCTATGCCTGACGAGAAGTGTCGTAATCTCCCGAACGCTGCCCAGCCGAGTAGAATCCGCCGATTGACCTCTCGGTCGAAGTTGGACTTACCTGATCGGACTATTTGTCCCAGGTAAACATACTCGTCAACAACTTCGAGTTTAGTGCTCCCAACAACTACCGGCATAGGTGTGACATGGACGTTACGCATGAATTTTGTTTTATTCATGTTCATCTTAAGACCTATCCGTTGGGAGACACCATTGAGGCCATTGAGCATAGTGCTTAGGTCCTCCAGCGATTCTGCCACAAGGACTACTATATATCGTCGGCAAATCGAAGGTGAGTGGTGTACTCGCCATTGACGTTAATACCGTAGCTTTTCCAGTCCCGTAGCTTGAAAACGTCTTCCAATGCAGCAGTGAAGAGTTTCGGGGATATAACATTACCCTGTCTTACACCTCTCTGCAGTCGGCCAGCTGCTGGCCCCTTGGGTCCGTTGCTCTTATCCAAATTTCCCCACCTTTTGCTCACCGTTCTCTCTTGTGTTCACTCACAATCTTTACTACGTTGTTAACGAGAGACTTGTGGACGATAAATACGACACCTCCTTGGGACAGATAGTCGCCCTACCAGTGATAGAACAAGTTGCCGGATTCGAGGATTAACGGGTCCGAAGAGAGGGGGATGTCCTCCCCCTCTCTTCGGACCAGTTAATCCTCAGACAATCCTATAATATCCCAGTGCAACTTGTCTATCCCTTCATCCAGCTCGAGGATCTTCTTGTCAGTCGTCAGGGTGCGTGCGTTGTGTTGCCATGTCAAGTCGTATTAAGTGGCAACCGAACCTCCACCGGAGATGCTTAGCATCCCCTGGCCCGCCGTTACCATGGTCGCCACTGTAGCCAGGAATAGCGGGGTCGCCGGGGACAGAGGGCCGTCTTTTTATAACTCTCGTCATGGGGGTTTATTGCCATAGTTGGCACGCTTGGCTAGCGGGTGGGCAACTGCAGTTCCTTTATTGTAATTTGCTGTTATCAGAAAGATGCTGCTGCCCATCTTCTGTCTCAGTTTCCCTCTGTGGCCTCTTACGACACCCACGGGAAGGTATGGGGTAGTGGGTATTCTGACCCGCCACTACACAGGCTTTATTGATTATAACCCTATAAATACATTGTGTAATGTAAAAGTTCTTCCTTGGTTGTCTTCATACTTTCTTCTGCCATTGATAAAGCGTAGATATTTTTTTCTGATTTAAGTGAATAGTTAACTGAATAAATTAGTTGTACTCTAAAGCTTTTTGTTGTAACCCTACATTTAATATTAAAACAATAAATTATATTCTAAAGATTTTCCTGTCTCTACATTTTAAAGTCCGTGTCTACATTACAGGGTAATTTTGAAAGAGTATCCAAATTTTTATTTAAGTTCAAATATATACCTAAATAATATATATCGTTATTTCAGTTTTTGAAAATACTAGTAAATAAGACTTTTACTTTTATTTGAAACTAGCTTTTTACCCGCGACTTCGCTCGCGTGCGATTTAATT
Organism: Parnassius glacialis; assembly: GCA_033319125.1. Taxonomy (NCBI): domain Eukaryota; kingdom Metazoa; phylum Arthropoda; class Insecta; order Lepidoptera; family Papilionidae; genus Parnassius; species Parnassius glacialis. The sequence goes on from JAVANC010000008.1 coordinate 17,630,302, forward strand.
TAGGAACATCATTAAAAAGCTGTTCCGTGCCAAATTTAGAAAAATTCGATCACTTTTAGAGTCACCTTAGTGTCTTGTCTCTATGTCTGTCAAACATTTTTTTCATTCTAAAATGCTATTAGACCTAGATGATTGCTAACATGCTACAGAACCACGTGAATATATATGTCTAATAACACCCACTATTTTTTCTTAGATTGTTTTTATATCGGGCGTGTCTTCCAATTCCGATGTATCCATAAGAAAGGCAAATAGTCTTGAAATCAAAATGTATTATTATTATTTACATTTATTCATAGTTAAAGTTAATTTAGTTTTAACAAAGTAATATAATGTTTATTTGAGACATTTTATTCATATCATTGGTCCTATTTAATATTGATTGGCACCATAAAATAGATGTAGATTTTTTTTTACTTCGAGTATACTTGAAAATTTCATAAATACAGTTCTATAATAATGAATACTACACATGGATTAAAACTAAAGTTACGGGTTTTTTTACGCATCTTGGATGAAAGTTCCGAGTAAAAGAACATATCGTTGATGTGAAGCACCGAAGCTCCGGGAAGTCAAGTATGTCCACATTAAACATGTGGACATACTCCCATCGTCATCGTCCCAACCATTAAATCGGATCTGATAGACAACAAATCCTTGCAATAGAACACCGAATCCTACCAATGATGATTCGCGAGGCTATTGAAATTAAAAATATCCTAATTTTAATAGGGAAGATGGCTGAGTGCTATCATCTGCTAAGAACCCCATAATTAATAAAATTAAATTCAAACTACTACTGCATTTATTCTATTCTATTTTAACTACGACATCAGGTCGTCAAACACCTCAGTTCTCTCGCTCCACCCGTGAGCATGGATGCTGTAAAGTGCCCAAAACATCGGGAATTTAAAAAGTTAAAATTAAAGGCGGTAGAATCCTTCAAATTAGTTTTATTCCTTATAAATATTATCCACAGTGAACGTGAGGATCACTACACTCATGAACGGGAGTAGAAAAATGTTCGCCCTGTTGTGGCGGTGAAAGAAAATCCACCACCTCATATCGTCCCGTCGTAAGAGGTGACATAGGAAAACAAATTGGAGATGGAATGGGCTGCATCATCTTCTTGACAACAGATCAAAATAATAATAGCTGCGGTTGCCAACCCACCTACCAAGCGTGGCAACTATAGCAAATATCCAGCTACTTGACAATTTATGGGGGGGGGGGGGCTATGTTCATTTCAGTGGACTTTTGATAGGCTGACGATAATGAGTTCTACTCATCTTTGCAAGCCATAATATTTACGGTAGAGTGAAAACAAAAAGTAACATGCCCGAAAACACGAATGAAATAAAAACTGCATATTATATTGCCCTATGAAAACTAAAAAAAATAGCAACTTACATACATGTTACTGATCGGGACAGGCCGCAGAATTTTTGGCCAAAAAAGTGTTCGCTGCGCTGATTCCAACGCGGGATGAATGTAATGTTAATGATTCAATTATTTACATCGTATATTCAGTAGCATTGTATTATTTCATTTTATCAATGACTTGCCTTTTTAGTTTATTTAGAAGTAAGTAGATGGCACTAATATTAGATGAAATAATGAAAGCCAAAACCATACCATCTAGTAATATCAGCAATTGAAGCGAACATTTATTTATTATATCAAGGGATAAAGTGATGTCAATGTTCTCTTAAAAGTTCTGTTCCTGTTAAAAAATATGCTATCAACGCCGCTAGCGGTGAAAAACAATTTAATGATATTGTCATAATATGACCATATTATGAATTAGCAACGTTGTGTTTAGTTATTAATATCTTCAAACGATTTCTATTCATTGATTTGGTCATGCTATATCATCAAATAGACAAATAGTGTTAAATATTATGAAATGACGACACCATTTCACGAAATGATAGGACTACTTTATCACATATGATCAATTCTACGATCTGGCCACGACATATATAAAAATCTCTTGAATAAAACTATCATGATAACGAAAATTTTGCAACAATTGTAGACAGACCAGTTTTAATCACTGTAGTTATATATTAGTAATTGCAATAAATACCTTATCAATTTTCATATTTTTGATAGATGTCACTATTATCTATTGAAATTATTACACTTTTAAAATCAAAATAACAAAATACTAAAAAACTAAACGTTAGTTTTTTAATAATTTTAAAAATCTAATCATTTAATCATATACATGCAAGTTATTTATATTATTTCATTTATTAGTAACTGAAGGCAAAATATACTACTTTTTCCATTTGATGATAGATGGCGCTGTTTTAAATACCAAATCGGTGTAGTTTTAAATTATTTTACCAAGATTACAACTATATTTTAAACTTTATTTACAAATATGGTATTTATTTCAAAAGCAACAGTCATCCCGCCTATAACCAAGATTTAATAGAAAATTAATATCTAAAGGAAATAAAAAACTTAACCTTCCTTTTTTGAAGTTACGTAATCGGATAAAAAGTAGCCTATAAGTGGCCCCGGGTTACTCACTACCTATAAACAAAATGTCATGTAAATCGGTTCAGTAGTTTTTGCGTGAATCCGGAATACACAGACAGACAGACAGACAAACATTCTAAAAACCACTAATTTGGCTTCAGAACCCTTTATTTAGTCACCTGGACTTGTTTTTTTCTAGTATATATTAGAATTACAGACACGACTTTTCTACAGATTTATTATATGTATAGATATAGATTATCCCAAATTTAATGCGATATATTGGCAACAAAGTTTTTGCCGACCGAGTCATATTATTTATTCTGTGATTCCCTTACGAATTGTGTGCGTGCGTAGAAAAATATTAGGCGTTAGATATTTATGAATGACAATCAGTTAAAATAATGCATTACCACGCGCTCTGAATTTAAAAGATAAAAAGGACGGAATGTTTGAGATTTTTTTATTTTTCTTCACCATTCGCCTATTACTTATTCTAAACAGTCTGCACATTTGGGCATATATTGCAAAATAACCTTGTATAAAGGGTTAGGTAGGCTGTAAAATGGTTAGGGTGTTGTTGAGCCAGGGAGTGCGTGAGTGAGTGAATCGGGGGTTGTCTTTATATAATATACATTATATTAATAACCGTTCTGCCATAAACAGTACCGAATTCCTGGAATGAGAGTAACATTTTTTTAAATTATTAGTATAAAAATAATGGAAATAATGACGATCCACAAAATCGGATACATATTAGACCCTTTTTAGTAAAGAAATATTTCATCTTAATCCTCTGGTTAAAACGCATTTGCATTTTCTGAAATATGTAGTTATGTCCTACGTTTTTAATCTATTTATCAATGAATAAAAACCATGTCTTCTCTCCACTTTTTTTCTTCATAAAACTGTAATAGTTCACCGCTGTAGCCCTTGGCAGGTGAATTGACGATCGCAAGACCAGCAAAAGGACAACGCACCAGCAATTACCAGAGAAAGTTGCAGTTAAGCCGCGTATCGATTACGTGCTCCCAGAGGTCAAACGTTGGCGCGCGCTCCAGCCGCGCGAAATGGATACCGCCTTGCAGCGCGCGCCTAATTGTACGTTGGAGGTTGGAGCGCTCGAACGTGGAGCGGGCCGTTCCATCTGGTGTCGGCTTTTTAGCGCGCATCAAAGTAGTTTAAGTTTTGGCGCGCGCGCCAGTTGGGACGTTTGATTTCATTATTTGTGTGTTCATTGCGTTCCGAGCTATGGATAACCAAAGTTGCCGTAAATTAATACAATTATATAGTTCGGTCAAACACTGGAGCGGCTGCCGCTTAGTTGATACACTTGGAACATTTAGTGCGCGTTTCGCGGAACGCACTGGTCGGCGGGGTCATTCATGGCGCGTATATATATATATATATAAATTTGCCCTTTACTTAAATGAAAAAAGAGAAAATAATGAATTTCAAAATATTAACCAGTAAGATCAGACCAACAAAGAAATATACACGGAGCTCTGCGTACAGTTTAGATGACGCCGAAACAAAGTCAATACTATGCCAACTTATTGTAAGACATTCACGCACACATGCATCTTAAATCATTTGCAATCAGCAACATGGTTTTAGGTGCACATGTGTGCGTCCAGTAGCATTACCTGTGCAGAAGCATCTGCTCCGAGCTCACCAACCCTCGAGCTGCTGCGCCACCACCAACAAGCTTATATTTTTTTTTTATAGGATAAGGGTGACAAACGAGCACACAGTCCACCTGATGGTAAGTGGTTGCTGCGGCCCATAGACATCTACATCTATCCTCGTTTAAGAATCAAAATGCAGATGCGTTGTCACCCGTGAGGACTAAGATGGAATGCCTCATTTCCAGTAAAAAGGGCCTCCGGCCACCTGCACTCACCAAGCGAAACGCAGAGGTAAACCTCTACTTCACGCTGGTTTTCTGTGAGGTCGTGGTACCACCCCGGTTCGAGCCGGCCCATCCGTGCGACAGCAAAAGCTGCCGCGTGGCTCTACCACTGTTGAAAATAATATAATGGCCATAAAGCAAATTAATGACTATGGGCAATTTCAAGTTTTATATCCAGGTGTTAAAAAAAAACCAGAAATGTTATAAAGATTTGTATTTCACTTTCGCAAGTAATACAATATAATATATAAATTCCATCATAACTTAACAAAATACTGATCTCACAAACAACCATAACAAATAAATAACAGCCTTGTTTCACATCTGTTTCACCTATAAAACCAGTCATGTGAAAAACTCCAGCTCAGCTCCACAAGAGATATATTATATGAAAACAGAAAATATATACATATATCTTTATAAAAAAGAATAAAAGCAACTGATTTACTATGGAAAGATAATTCAAACGGTTCGTAAAATGCATTGAGAAAATGCACACTGAGTTAAAAAAAAACTGCATTGGTAATTAAACTATTGCGACTCTTTCGGGAGTAACTGCGCTCGTGATAAGAATAGGATCGTGCTTGCTGACAACTTCACGTCACTTTTGTACTGGCAGCAAAATATGTTAATTGAAATCTTTTTTTTTTTAAAGTAAATATTGACTTATTTTGTAAGTGTAAGTGATAAAAATATCAATCTACCATATTAACCGATTCGTTGCAGCACCCATTTTCGACAACTTTTAGCCGTGGCGGCGAACAAATATTTCATGACACGCCTGGCGTGTCATGTGTCTATTGTGCCATCTGCCATGTGTAACAGTAATGTTCTTTTTTATGCTTTTTTTACTTGTTTAGACCTAATTAAGTTTATTTGACATCAAACATCAGTTACAAACGGAAGGATACTTGTTTTTAGTGGGTAACTACGTGTTTTTCTATGTGTTTTCTTTGAAATCGAGAGTAAGTGACTTTTTTTATGCAGAGATTACAAACCTTTTGTACTATTTTTTTGTTTCATAAAAAATCATTTATATAAGTAGGTACAGCTAAATCACCCTGGAAAACCTTGGTCATTATTAAATTAAATTTTCACCTAATAATAACATTAGTAAATATGAAACAATCAAGATCCTCTCAGTCCCTTTGTACCAGTTACTCGACTCCATCGAGTCAGTAATTCATTCTTGGGGCGATGTATACGCTTTTACAACAAAATTCCAGAAAATATACAAAATTTGACCTGCTCGAAGTTCAAAAACTTTATTAAACTAAGTTTGTATAAAAAGGGTTATTATAATATTAAAGAATTTATAGATGATAATAACGCCTGGAAATGAGGTGATCACTACCAAGCTATTTCTAATTTGTTGTGTTGTTAATTTGTGTAACATACATGATTGTAAGCTGTTATTTAAAAAAAAGTCCCGCTGGGTTTCTTGCTGTTCTTCCCAGGGCAGAGGTTTTTTTTTCGAACAAGTGGTAATTATACAAAAGAGTGACTTTCAATAAGTATTATTTATAATCTATATTGAATAAAAAAGTTTGTTTCTGTTTCTGTTTCTCAATTTGGAAAAATATAAGGTTTATGATTCATTGATATTTACAAATGTTAAATATTATTTAATGTTATACAAATGTCAAAGTAAAGTCGATCTGAAAACGTCTAATTAGTAAGAATAGCAAAACAAGTGTTTTCAAAAGGAAACAAACGCCGGCGCTATACGGCGGCGGATTGACAAAAGACTATTTATTAGCGAACTTTTTTTATGCATGAACGGTTTCGAACTGTTTCAAGCAAAAATAAACCTTATACCATATCACAAGAGCACATGGTACTTCGTAAGTCTATTCGGTCATATGATAGTAATAAGACGGCAGTTCAACCATTTTAAGCAAAATTAAACAATAAGACAAACGCATTGTTTTTTTTTAACAGGAGACTTGTTTTCCAGTAATTTATTTACAACTCGAGTTTGTGAGCAACCGCAATGAGTGTTATTATTTTTTACTTATTAGACTATTTTCCAACAACATTATTGAAAATCCACAAAGTAAAAAGAGTACCATGTACAAGTTAAAAAAAGGTTGTCAACCCCTAAAATTTCAAAATATCCAGAAACGAAGCCGCAGGCATGAACTACTTGCAAAATAATGACTATTTTATTCTGGATAAATTTTCCAAAAAAACAATTTAAGCGAGTTATAACGATTTTTAAAAAGACACGACTCGCGTGTCATACGCCACACACAAAGTAATCGATGGCACGCCTGGCGTGCCGCCCGCACTGAACCGGTTATAGAAATTTAAACCGTAGTAACCTAATGATTAGCGGTACAAACTGCGAAACAACGTCGTGAGTTTTAAGCATAGTTGGAGTGGTTTTCTGTGTCACTACCATAAAAACATGCGTGAGTGTCGTGCAACACTCGGTTGGAACGAAGTTTCTTTCGTATTATTTTTTTTAAACTAGTAATGCTATTAAACATTACTAATATTTCCTTAAACTACTTCTGGTAAGCTTAAAATGCTTGTGTTAGAAGTCGTGGATTCGAACCCACGACCTTTCGAGTTCGCGGTCCTCACCTCTGCCATTACGCTACTGACGATTCTAATATTATTATTGACAAACGTATTATATTATTGATTAACAAATATAAATAAATTAATTACTAGTCTATTAAAATTAAGCGTCATTTAAAATAAAATAATATTTCTTTCATGGCAAGATAAGAAAAAGTGGGAAGGAGACGGATATTATTCCATCTCGCTTCTTTATAACCGCATAGGCCGTCTACACTATCTCAGAAGGGGTCGTGACGGAAAAATCTTACACCTTTTCTCGCCTAGCCCCCATCTGCCAAATTCGTACCGTCCGATAAAGAACTTCGTTCCAATAATATTAGTTGTGTATTTAATAATAACCACGGTGAGGGAATTAGGTGATCGCTACCGTGCTGTTGCTAATTTTTTTCATACTATTTGTAAAAAATAATATATTGTAAATTGATTTTATTTAGAAAAAGTCCCGCTGGGTTTCTTGCTGATTCTTCCCGGGATAGAGGTGTTTTCAGCAGGGCTAGCATGGGCAGGAGACAATTTTATCCCCGGGGAAAGGAGAAAATGTTTATCCCCTCGCTGAGTTTTATCCACCCTTCGAGCATGGGTACACCGGTGGATATAATATCCAAAGTAGATAAAATGGGAGATATACTTAGACTTAGATAGATTTTTTGTATGAATATAAACTTAAACCCACGTTCAATGGACTAGGATTAAATTGTCCCTTTCAAATGTCAAAAAAGCATAATGTTTTACCTTTCATTTGGCTCCATGCTACGGACGGCATATATATGTCTACTCGTTACGTCAAACGGGGATATACTTCTCCCCGTTGCCATGCTTCGGCATAGGGACAAGATAATTTTATCTCTTGTCAGTGGATATAATCGGGGGATAAAATTTTTGTCCCCAGCCCATGCTAGCCGTGCAGTTTTATTTATTTCAAGAAACATTTTTTTATAAAATTTACAACAACAACAGACTTGAAGACCGTGCGAAATGCGAAGCGAATCGTCAGTGCGACAGTCCTATTCTTATTATGGGTGCATGGTAAATTTCTTTGAAAAACATATTACAAAAAACTGTATAGTTTATATTATCATTCACATTTTAAATCCTACCTTTATATTTGTTCTTAAAAAGTATTGAATCATCCATTCTATAAAATGTATCAAAATTTATATTTTCGTTATATAAATCTCAGATATTAAGAGCATAATTAAATATTTATAACAGATAATGTATGTGACTTCATAAATTTTATAGGTGAAATAATTTTTTTCTTTTTCAATCCAATTATAATAGTCAATAGGAATGTCATTTTCGACCGTGCAGCGCCAAAACATATGAAGGCCTCTGCCACATACATACATACTATAATAGTAAAAATATTTTGTCAGAAATCTGTTGTATAATATCATGATTCTTTATATAAAACAGCCCGAAAAATGAGCTTCAAATAGCTCCAAAAAGATACAAGTCTTATGCGTCATAATTGACATTAAGTATAAAAAGAAATTGTTCGCTTCACAAGATTTTACCATAAAAAAATATAGATCAATTACAAAATGCGAATAACTGTACACTATTAATCATTGCTCAAACTGTTATCACGCGGCATAAAAAATCGACGGTTTATCTCCACCCCCGATTTTGTTTTATCGTTTCCATTTACATCTACTCACAGAAGCATTTAATGCAAAAATCGCACCTTGTTCCCATTTAATTTCGACGAATTATTGTCATATTATAGAGAAAACCCGTAAACAGTTCCAAAAATATTTTGCAATGATTTTTACTATAGTATATTAAACAGTTTTAATGTGGTTGAATCGATAGAGTTTTGGTAAAACCTTGCAGCGGAACATTCATGCGTGTTTATTTGACATCAATGGTAGCGACGACTCCGGGCTCGGGGTTGCCGGGTATGACGCTGTTGCTTTCATCAAGGATTTTTTTGTCCTGTCTTCGGTTGTCGTAGCTGGAAAATTGAAATAGTGCGTTATACATGTGTAATTAGCTTTAAAATGACCGAATAATCATAAGCTTTAAATTAAACGCTACTGTCCATGTTAGATTTGGCTAAAAACTAAGAAGATCGCTGAATTGAAGTCCGAATGTTAATAATGCAAGCGAGACAAACATTTTGCATTGTACACTTAAGATTCTTGTAGAAGTTTTGTCTCAAAGTATATAAAAATATTTATGAATTTTCTAAACAATACGTGTTTAATACAATCCAAAAGATTTAACGGTTATTCTTTATTATATGAAAATATTTTCTTTATAGGTATAATACAATACAGTTTCAAGTGACATACTGTTGGATAGACAAAGTATGCAAGTAATATTGTATTTAATATTATATTGATAACATAGCCGTTGTAGCTACGTAGTACTATTATTTTTTTTTTTTTTTTTTTATAGTAGAGGGGGCAAACGAGCATGCGGCTCACCTGATGGTAAGTGACTATCGCCGCCCATGAACAACTGCAACACCAGGGAGGGAATTGCAGATGCGTTGCCGGCCTTTTAAAAAGGAGTACGCTCTTTTCTTGAAGGTCCCTAAGTCGTATCGGTCCGGAAAAATCGCTGATGGTAATCGATTCCACAAGGAAGTCGTGCGAGGAAGAAAACATCTTCTAAATCGCACAGTGGTGGACCGCCAATCATCCAGATGGTGTGGATGGTATCGGGAGTTCTGCCGCGATGTGCGTTCGTGAAATTTGGCGGCTGGGATTAATCCGAACAATTCCTCAGAGCACTCCCCATGGTAGATGCGAAAGAAAATGCAAAGAGATGCAACATCTCTTCGCAGCGCCAATGAGTCGAGCCGATCGGAAAGAACTCGGTCGTCGACGATTCGAGCCGCTCTGCGCTGGATGCGGTCAAGTGGAAGGAGCTGGCACTGGGGAGCCCCTGCCCAGAGATGGGAACAGTATTCCATGTGAGGCCGAACCTGCGCCTTGTAAAGTTGCAGGCGGTGTGCCGGCATGAAATACTGTCCCGCTCTGCTGAGCACGCCAAGCTTTTTAGAGGCCAATTTGGCCTTCTCTTCCAAATGACCACGAAACTGCACGTCACTCGATATGTCGACGCCGAGGATTCCGATACTGGCTGAGGCAACCAGGGGAGTGCCTTGAAACTGAGGAGATACGACAAAGGGGTTCTTTTTAGCGGTAAACGCGCAAACTTGTGTCTTCTGAGGATTAAACTGGACTAGATTTAGTCGCCCCCAGATTGTTGTAGCTCAGATGGTGTGCGCTCGTTGTAAATTTTACAGTAGCAAGAGCAAACCAGGTTCGATCCCCGCCGGCACTTGTGAAATTGTTAATTGCAATTTTGACTACAGATTTACCAAGTGCTTGGCGTTGAAGGAAAACATCGTGAGGAAATCCGCATGTCTGAGAAATAAGAAAAAGAAATATTTCCAAGACGTGTGAAGTTCACCAACACGCATTGGGGCAGCGCGGTGGACATTTCCTTGCCCTAAAACCATCAGAAATGAGAGAAGGCCTGTGCCCAGCAGTGAGACGTATATATATAAGTTACACTTAAACTTTTAACATATAAAGTTATAAGTTGGTATTGAACGGGGTTAACTCCTAAATTTAAAACTAAAATAAAAATGTTACAAGGAACTATAAACGGAGACTTTTTCTATAACATTTAATAAAACACTATTAAAATAAAATTTCGCTTAAACAAATAACAAAAGCAAATTGATGGTAGAAATTTGAGAGAAAATTAAAGAAATTTGGGAATTAATGTAGGATTCGAGATTTATGTTTTTATGTACATGTACATGGTAACATATTTAGAATCACTCTATTTACAAGATCTGAAAAAGTATTTCTAGACGACAAACCCGCAGAAATTCTGAAGTCAATTGGTCATTGATCAATTGGGGTCACTGATCAATGGATATCTAAGTTATTACGCATTTAAGGAAATGAATAGTAAGCTTTCTATTAGAAACACATAAAATAATTCCATTAATGATGACTAACGCTATGATATTCTTTCTCTCAAATTTCTTCAACAGTGTGAGTGCAAGCAATTTCCCCTTCCGGATTAGTGAACCACCACCAGTTTTTACCCGTACTGTAAACTGCCATGGCGACATACCTCCCAAACTAAGCAGATCGATATGGTAATGATGACGGGTGGTGACAAATTTATATGAAAAATAAGAAAAAATCAATTTAAAAATAGAATATTATATAATAATTCTTTAACATTATTTTTCCTAGATTCGATGTTTCCTTACATTTTTAAGGACGATGATGACAATATTGGATTATCATCACCATGTCATGTCAATCAATGTGTTGAGCTTTATTCACTTAATTTCGCTAACTTTAATTTACCTAGTTTCAAATGTTATTAGACAATTATTGACTTTAATAAAGAAAAAAAGGTAAGATATTTGTAATCGAAGAGATATAGAAATCGCATTAATTCAAAAAGAAGAAAAAATAAATTAAAAACAAAAAAATAAGAAATAAAAAACACAATGTTAATTAATTTACTATCCCGCTACGTTATTTGTAAAGTGGTATAGTAACATAAAAAAACAATGCTGGTAATATAAACTGAAAGAAAGAATGTTTGTAAGTGGCTATTTGTTAATACGGATGTTTTCTTCTATGTATAACAGTTGTCTATCTGAATTGTTTTCTACCGACTTCAAAAAGGAGACAGTACTCAATTCGACTGTATGTTTTTTATGTGTGTTACCTCATAACTTTGTACTGGGGGAACCGATTTCGATGATTCTTTTTTTTAGAAAGCTGATAGTTCTCGTGTGGTCCCATATGAATTTGATCAAGGTCAGACCAATGGTTATTGAGTTATTCTTAAATAACCTATATTGAAGTCACTTATATTGAAGTCGGCTGTACAAAATTTTTAATTTTAAATTATTAATCATTTATATTGAAGTCGGTTGTACAAAATTTTTGATTTTAAATTATTTCTTAGAACCAACTATTCTCCTAGACTAATGTTCCTAGACTAGATTAATGTTAGGTCAAAATACCGTAGTATTGTTATTGTATACTAAATAGATCCAAGAAATGTTAATTCTTGGATATGTTTTTTTCTTATAAAAATGCAAATAATGTCCTTGAATGAATACGTAAACAATTCTAATAAATTTGCTCAGTGAAGTTCATTATTACAATATACAGGCGGCGCCACTATTAATAGATACGCTATATAGATAATAAATGCTATATAGATACCAGCAACTCTATAATATAGCATTTTATTATCGTACACAGAAAAACAATCAAATACATTCAGTAGTTTAGACACAGGAATTTTATTTCGTTTTAGTAATTTTTGCACATGATGTATATACCTCACTTTTCACGCGGCAAAGGTCGAGTTCAAAAACATGTGGCTTCAAAATAAAGAAAGCGAAGTTGCCATTTTGACATTCTATTGGAATCTAGTCTTCCTCCACTAAATCAGATCTCTCGACTTCTGAAGAAATTCTAAAGGCGCGGCGGAATTTGTAATTATTCTTTAGGAAACCCAAATGCAATAGCGAAAGAGCGAAGGACAGCGACATTAATGCTCACATAAGTGATAATACATTAAAGCGTATCTAATTTATTTTTATTTTTAATATACATTTGATAAATATTCACTTTTTTAATTTTGACGTGAGAGAAAAAATCAAATGAAATACTTTATCTAACTAGTTATGACTGACCTTTCATTTATTGTATTTAATGTAACGTCAATCTGTATAGTGTTTGTAGGATTCTGTTTTATTTTAGTTAAAATGTAAATAAATAAAAATACTACTCTGCAAATCTTTTTTCATGCCACTGATAAACAATATCGGATTGCACACTCTTTCAACGAACACATTAAACATCACACAAAATTATTTGTCAGATGATACTCACCAGCCTTTTATCTTCTGGTAGATGTAGATAGCTGTCATTGGAATGGGAGTCATAATAGCAACTGCCACCGGTACAACTGTAACGATTTTTATATGATATTGTAATGCAAAGTAGTAATGTTGGCTTTATACGATCGACTAATTGTCCAACCCCATACCCACACACACAAAGTCCAAGATCCAACTAAGATTTCAAGTTGGCGAACTCTGTATACATTTCAGACTCGGCCGAATAATACAATTAAGGATAACCGATTTTTCAATCGTCAGCCAAAAGTCTAAGTCTATCTAACAAATAAATTATAATCTCAATTAATATAAAAGTCAAACAATTGAACTATTTACTTAATAAAACTGTAATTCTTAATTTGGTTAGGTTGTATTTTATTCCATGAATAACTTTTATCTCACGATTGTAAAATCGACCCTGTGTCAAGTTCAACCGTAAAGTGTCAAATGAATTGGTTTAAAAACTTAGCCTTACTTATAATCGTTGATTATCCCTTCCTTAACTATTAATTATCTTTATACTTGTCTTTTTATATTGTGATTTAGGACTTTTTAGTGATAATATTTAACAAAAACTAAATTGACAAACGAATTTACAGTCCTGGAGCAAACTTCAAACAAAAAAGAGTAAAGACGCGTTGCGTTGTCACCTCTGAGGTTTAAGAAGTGTGTGAGACAGAGAGTGAAAATAAGGGAGAGAGAGCGAGAGATAGAGAATGAAAGGGAGAGATAAGGAGGAGAGTATTGCTTAAATTGACATCTACTCTTGTTGGTGAGTTAAATCCGACGCCATGGACCTCAAATCTTCCAAATATTGGACACGTTACTACAACTTACAAATAGGAAGTTAAAATAAATTTACCTGTGGTAAGATCTGCTTCGGGTTGCGGCAAAGCGTAACGCAACAGGAAGATTGCGATGCCGGTATTCTGGATGCCGGTCTCAATGGATATCGCCAACGCGTCGGGGTGCGGTTGGCGGCAAACTCTCGCCAGTAAGTAACCGGCGGCGTAGCCCAGCCATGGGACTCCCATGCCTGCGACTATGATCTGGAATGAGAAAGAAAGCAAGAACATATTTATTTGTTGCCGCAACTTACTCTTACATAATATTGATTTTATAAACAAAAATAAAATACTTAACAATATATTTAAAAAAAAAACATGGATTGCGACAACAAAATGGCCACCGGCTCAGCATAATGCTACAGTAAGAGAGTTAACGCAGCGCTGATATTCTATCAAGAATTGTTCGTTTATATTGTCATTACCAAATAAGTATAAATAATTTAATGTGCTTCCTATGTTAATTAAGAATTAAAGATATAATATGATCTTTTTTTTATAGGATAAGGGTGACAAACGAGCACACAGTCCACCTGATGGTAAGTGGTTGCTGCAGCCCATAGACATCTACAGCTATCCTCGTTTGCGAATCAAAATGCAGATGCGTTGTCACCCGTGAGGACTAAGATGGAATGCCTCATTTCCAGTAAAAAGGGCCTCCGGCCACCTGCACTCACCAAGCGAAACGCAGAGGTGAACCTCTACTTCACGCTGGTATTCTGTGAGGTCGTAATACCACCCCGGTTCGAGCCGGCCCATCCGTGCGACAGCAAATGCCGCCACTTGGCTCTACCACTGTTGAAAATATCTTCGCTTAAAAGGCTAGGCTAGGCTAGGCTAGGCTAAAAAAAGGCTTCGCACGGGAGATTTCTGAATCTCGTCAACACCTACCCGGTCCAAATGTGAATCTAAGTCATCTAGGCACCTATGCAAACACACATAGAAACAATTTCATCAAAATCGGGCGAGCGGTTTTTTGGAGTTTTAGAGAGATTAACAGACAGAAATTGATTTTTAAACCGACTTCAAAAAGGAGGAGAGGTTTATATTCGTCGGATTTTTTTTTATGTATGTACACCGATTACTCAAAGACACCTGAACCGATTTGGAAAATTCATTGTTTCAAAGTGTATACTTCCCATGTGGTCGCATTTACATTTTTTCGAAATCAGTGGAGCGGTTTTAAAAAAATCAATAATAAATTATATTTATATTGATGTCGGTTGTACAAAATTTTTAATTTTTCTACTTGTATATATCATAGAGATTATGTTGCTGGTGTATAGGTATTGTTTATTTCAAATTTGTAGATATACATTTTTTGGAGAAGACAATAGGGACGGTAAGTTTATATTAGCCTACGGGTTTTAATGATATGTTTATATAGTCCTATCTGGGTAACAGCTAGATGTAAAAATTAAACCCATAATTAATTCAGGCTATCAGTTTTTTTTTAATAGGATAAGGGTGACAAACGAGCACACAGTCCACCTGATGGTAAGTGGTTGCTGCGGCCCATAGACATCTACATCTGTCCTCGTTTGCGAATCAAAATACAGATGCGTTGGCAATCAGGTTGGCAATTGCTGTTTTTCTATTTGTTATTAGTAAACCGCGACCCAGCTCCTGATTTGTTCCCCCCGCCGCCTCTTAAAACACCCACGGGAAGATATGGAGTATTGAACATTCTTACACCGCCACTACACACCAATTAAACCAACAATTAGACAAATCACGACACAGTAATCTTCTAAGCTTGGTTTAATATTCAGAGGTTGAAAAAAAAATTATCAAACAAATGTTCATAAGAAATCTTACCTCCCACGTGAACAGCTCGAAGATGTAGAGATTGGTGACAATGGCGAAAATGATGATGAACAGCAACAGGGTGGTCGAAAATCCTTTGAGGATGCGGACCATGAACGCGGAAAGCCGTGGAGTCCATTTTTGCATTGCGAGACCTATGCCTAAAGGCACTATAAGGCCCACAACAAAAGTTGCGATACGAGTGTATGGAACGACAATGTTCGCGTTACGGAACACCACCTGGCCGAGTGAGAACAGCCAGAGGGGCATGAAACCTGAAAAAATATATAAATATAAAGTTCATTCCACACATCGAACCATTACAGCTTATTGTTGAACATAGGACTCCCCCGTAAATTGCCCCATAGGGAATATAAGCCCACAGCCAAACATAGGTCTTTCCCATAGATTGGCCAATAGAGAGGACCTTGCCATAGTTGCCACGATCGGTAGACGGGTTGGCAACCGCAGGTTTTCATTATTTTGAGTCAGGAAGATGCTGCTGCGCATCTCCTGTTTTAGTTTCCTCTGTCGCCTCTAACGACACCCACGGCACGGCATTATATGAGACGAATATATCCATATATTATAACCAACCACAATGCGAATCACCAAGTGTTTTATAACGTATTGTAAATATGTTAGGCACATTTATTTTTTGCATACCACATAATAAGTAACGTATTTTTGTAAAAGAAAGGGTAACTGTTTCAGTAAATTTGAATAAAATGGTAGACAAAACTTTAATGCCATCAAAAACATAACTTGTAAAAAAAGCCAAGCCTCGCAACTCAGTTCTTCTACCGTAAAAAGTTGTGAGATCCATGTAATACCAAGTCGGTTAATTTATTCAGTCCATAGATTGATACATAGATTGACTTGGCAATCGCATGAAAACACAATATATCTCACAAGTAATATTATATTAAATTAGATTGTTTAGTGCGATTGCCAAGTCAATCTATGTATCAATCTATGGACTGAATAAATTAACCGACTTGGTATTACATGGATCTCACAACTTTTTACGGTAGAAGAACTGAGTTGCGAGGCTTGGCTTATTTTACAAGTTCTGTTTTTGATGGCATCTCATTTCTTTTTGTAGATAGTTATATCTAGGTACCTATCTACACCTATTATTCCATTATATTATACATATATAGGTACACTGATTCATTCACTGCAAATGTAACTTTGTAATCCTATATATGTATATGTAAAGTTACAAAGTTATTTATGCAGTTGGTGTATCTCGAAAACTGGACCGAAATTGTAAAATATTATAATTTTTCCTTGATTTATATATTAAACAATAATTGTACTTCAAATTTGAAGTTTGTATGTCTGCTAGAAGTGCTTTAGAGTTTTGATGATCGGTCAGTCAGTGAGTGACAAAATTAAGAAACTTTGACTAGTTATAATTCTTAAACTACTAGTTCAAATTTAATGAAATTTTAAATATACCGAGTTTATACAATACCTACTTGGTTAGTAAAAATTTAAGCTTCTAATTTTATCCATAACGAAGTTATAGGGTTTCGGAAATGGCCTGAACTGCTTCGAGAAAAGGATGGTACGGCCGTGCCGCTTTTTTGCACGACTTGGCGGGGGCACTGCCGTGCCCCCAGAAACAAAATGTATTCCAGCTGGCGCATTCTCCAAAAGGCCTGTTTAAGAACACGTAATGCCGAGCACAATAATCAGCAAAATTAAAATGTAACCGTAACAGCCTATTAAACTCTACAGCTGAAGATAGGCTTCTCTCATAGATTGCCTTATAGGGGGGATATTGGCCATAGTTGCCACGCTTGGCAAGCGGGTTGGCAACCGCCGGCTTTTTACAAATAATATATTATATGCTATTTCATTAAACAGGTTTTAGGCTGCTCGAACTACGTGTGCTAGTCAAATCTTGTAAATTAATCCATGTCGTACCGAAGGACGCGAGGGTAGAAATGGTGGTCATAGCGAGCGACAGATTGAGGTTTCCCCCGAGGATGAAGGTCCAGATGTTGGAGGCGCCGCCGCCCGGCGCCACGCCCGTGCAGAACATGCCCAGCCGCATCTCCGGGAGCGACGGGAACACCAGGAAGCCCAGCCCGAACGACATCTGCAACCACATACACGTGTTCAGCTAAAAGCACCGTTAACTTAAAACAGAAAGTGATATAGGTAAATGTATGAAATTCATGACTCCAAATGTCAAACGTTTAAATTTAAACTAATGTAATTTTAATTGGGGAAGAACTGAGTCTTGTGAATACCACCATTTTTCTTGGAATAACACTAGACGCGAAACTTCAATGGAGTCCCCATATATCTAAATTACCACGCAAACTTAATTCTGCAGCATATTTTGTAAAAGATTAGAAATCTTACCAGTGTTGTAACAGTTAGACTTGTTTGCTTTAGCTATTTCCATAGCATAATATCGTTGTTATTTTGCTAAGGGGACACGCGCTTGACACTAAAATTATATTTGTTTTACAGAAAAGGGCCTTAAGACCAATCTATGCGACAAAAATTTAAGGAAATTAGTATATTCAATTTCGCATCTCAATACATTTATGAAAATTTAATGTACGTACACAAAAATAAAGGTAGTTTTACAAAAATAAGTGATATTCATTCTGTAAATATTACACAAGTTAGCAGAACCAGTTACTCGACTTCACCGAGTCAGTAATTCATTCTTGGGGCGATGTATACGATTTTACAACAAAATCCCAGAAAATATACAAAATTTGACCTGCTCAAAGTTCAAAAACTTTATTAAACAAAGTTTGTATAAAAAGGGGTTGTACGTGGTAGAGCCATGCTGCAGCTATATTAGTAGCATAATTGTAGCACGAATGGGTCGGCTCGACCGGGGAAGGATCACGCTCTCACAGAATACCAGCGTCAATAGCAGCTTAACACTGCTGTGTTTCGTATGGTGAGTGTAGAGAACCGGAGACCCTTTTTACTGGAAACGAGGCATTCCATCTTAGTCCTCACGGGTGGCAACGCATCTGCATTTTGATTCGCAAACGAGGATAAATGTAGATGTCTATGGGCCACAGCAGCCACTTACCATCAGGTGGACTGTGTGCTCGTTTGTCACCCTACACTATAAAAAAAAATTATAATATTAAGGAATTTATGGATGATAACAACCCCTGAGAATGAGCTACCAGGCTATTTCTAATTTGTTTTGTTAAATTTGTCCTGCTAAGTTTTTTGCTGGTTCTTCCCAGGATAGAGGTTTTTTTTGAACCAGTGGTAATTAAACAAAAGAGTGACTTTCAATAAGTATTATTTATAATCTACATTGAATAAAACTTTCTATTTCTGTAGTTAAATTAATTCCATTATGTAATGAATTCATCAATATAGAAAATGAAGAGTGGTCGAAACAAATAGTCATTTGTGGAGCTAAAAATAGAAATAGTGTCCTTAATGGTTTTGATTAAGATTGACAATAGTTTTAGAATTAAAATATGTTAACAAAAAATTATTAAACAGTTTCCTTATAAAGATAATCCAAAAAACAATTTAAAGGAAACACTTAAAACAAGTAAAACCTTCCTTGACGAAACAAAAAAGACAAGGTAAAGATAAGAATTGAAACGAAGTTACGTTACCATAACAAAGCGCGCGTATTTTGCATGTAGTCAGAAATAATGCAGTTATTCGGGATAACCTAGTACCTCGAAAAAGTTCACCAAACCTTTATTATTATTATATAGATATTCCGAGATAATCTCGAGTTCAAACTCAAACTCGACACTGTCTAAATTTGAGTTTTTCACCATACACATACGACTGCCTCGTTAATCTAGTGGTTGTAAACGCGACAGTTGATCATGAAGTCCCGGATTCGAATCCCGGATCGTGCCAAAAAATAGTTATTGAGTTTTTCGTCAAGAAATTCTCAGTAGCTGGCCAAACAGGCAGTCATAACAGTGGTAGAGCCAGGCGGCAGCTTTTGCTGTAGCATGGATGGGCCGGCTCGAACCGGGGTGGTACCACGACCTCACAGAATACCAGCGTGAAGTAGAGGTTTACTTCTGCGTTTCGCTTGGTGAGTGCAGGTGGTCGGAGGCCCTTTTTACTGGAAATGAGGCATTCCATCTTGGTTCTCACGGGTGACAACGCATCTGCATTTTGATCTGTAACAGAAGATAGATGTAGATGTCTATGGGCCGCAGCGGCCACTTACCATCAGGTGGACTGTGTGATCGTTTTTCACCCTTATCCTATAAAAAAAAAGTCAGAAAGTTGGCGGTGTCTCACCCCCGTGCCTCGGAAAGCATGTAAAGTCGTAAGGCCTGCGCCTGATCTCTCTCCGCTCGTGTCGGTTTACCGTCCCATCGGACTATGAGAGTGAGGGAATAGAGAGTGCACCTGTGCTTGCGCATATACTTACACTATAATTGTACGAGCTGCTGTGCTGTACAATCTTAGAAGTTGATAAAAATGATAAAGACTTGAACTGATTATGTAATTTATTCTGATATTATTGATAGTGAGTACAATGCGCGACGGCGAATGATTGCGTACTGAATGGATGAGAATGAAAAATGATACAATATGGAAAAAATGCTTAAGTGCAAAAATGTGCGGTTTGTAAAGACCGTACATGCTGCGGGGAGAGAGAGAGAGAACAGATGATGATTGATAGGCGATTACAAATTGATACTAATTGATAACGATGATTATACTATAAAAATTAGCTTATAAATTTCAATTAAAAAACTTATAAATTTCACACTTCACTACACTGCACTAAGATCACAAAAACGTTTGCAAACTGTAGGCGACGTCGACTTATCCAGTGCGCGTGCACTCAGTTCACCCGATGACGTAACTGCGATACCGCGGGGCTCGACCGATGTTGCTTGCTCTGTGTTTCGGTTCGTGCCAGTGAACTGTACATTCAAGCCAGCTGATCTTTCGCTTTGAGAGGGACCTTGTATACGTGCGGCGCATCTGCGGCGTAGACTCCGCAAGGCGATTAATGTTGATGCTAGTATAGCTGCTCCCAGCAGAAGATAAATAAGCACATATTGATGTAGGTCGTGGTTTGATAACTGATTTACCATCTCTGTATCAGCGTTGCTTGTCTTCAGCTGCTCTATTTGGTGTCCAATACTTGACAAGTGTTTTCGATTCTCCTCATTTTCTGACTCGTCGAATTTCTCGAGCCTTTGGAGAGGAATAGATAGGTTGATGACATCATTGATTGGAGGTATGTCTATCTTTGCAAGGTCGGGCTTGATATTATAATTAGTGACCTGCTTTCTGTGTGAAAATATTGTCAATGTTTCACTTTTAATGAAACAGCCGTCCTCGAGAATGATAATACCGGCCTTGCTAAGTCGTTGCGCTGTAACATGATGCTCGCATATTATTCTTATCATCCTTTGATTACAGCAAAAGTACAGGTACGTATTTAGTTTGTTAAGTTCAACCCATATATCCTTGCAGGGCGAAGTTTTGATTTCACACTGACCTGTGTCTTCATTTTTGATGCAGAGAATATCGTCCGAATTCATATGGAAAATAGGTTTCTGTAGCGGGCAAAGGTGAGTCTCAGCGTTGAACTGTGTACATCTTCGAACTTCTTCTTCTGATAATGGTACGTACGAGTCCTTTTGGATGTTGATCGCGATATGATCTGCGATAGGAGTGATGCGGACCATCTGTTTTTGTACTTGCTGCGGGATAGATATAAGCCTGTAAATCTCGTAGGTATCCCTGCTTACCAACGGGATTTTGATCTCGAAAATAAAGTATTGGCTTGTCATCCTTGCTTTTACTTCCAGTAAATGATAGAGTCTGGATAAGTTGTTTTGGATGTTGTTTATAGGCAGAGCTAATTCCTTTGATAATTGGCCAGAGATAATATTTAACTCTTCATTCAGTTGTTCAGGCGTTAATAAATAAACATTAAACTGCCCATAGTGGATGTCTGTGATGGTCTCCACCAACGTTTCTTGAATGTTTTTAAGATTGGCCAAAATGTTGTTTGCTATCATGGATGAGAGAATAAATTCATTGATGATTTTTTCGGTCTGAATTTCCTTTGTTATGATGTTGGCTTCTTTTTCTAGCTCTATGATGTGGGCATTGAAGATCTTGTACTGCTTGTTAATAGACTCTTCGATTCGACTCAAAAGGTTATATTCAGCTTCAACCACGGATGTTTGATTTTTCCATAAAAGAGCAAGATGTTTCTGATTCATCCTGATTATATTGATGTCTCTCTCGTATTTTTGAGCAAACTCTTCGTCTAACACACCGAACAAGCTGTGCGCTAGGTATCCGACACCGTTGATAAGCCCGCGCCGGCGTCTCGAGCGCGTGTATTGCTGACCGAGCAACATATGATGATAGTAGTCCAGTTCAGTGGCCTCATGACGTAGTT
Organism: Parnassius glacialis; assembly: GCA_033319125.1. Classification (NCBI taxonomy): domain Eukaryota; kingdom Metazoa; phylum Arthropoda; class Insecta; order Lepidoptera; family Papilionidae; genus Parnassius; species Parnassius glacialis. Next base: position 17,652,258 of record JAVANC010000008.1, read on the forward strand.
GTGACAACATTACGTCACATTTTGTTTGTTTGGATATCTTGGAGCATATGTTATCCAAATAATCGAAGTACTTGCGATACAATTCAATGCCTTGCCAGTACGGATTCATTTCGTAGTAGACAATGAGTTTCCACTGATCTCTGACAAGGTGCATGTTGGAAATTTTGTCCAAATAAATGCTCTGATTATTGCTTAGACTAAGTAGGTTGAAGGCACACTGAACGGGTGAAATGATGGTAAGTAAAGTCAACATTGCTAAAGCTATGAAGTTGCATGATTTTTTGCTTCGCGTTCTTTTTGCTTTGGTGCTTTTTGCTGTAGACTCCTTATTGCTTGATTCCGAATTTTGCTCGCTACCAACGTAATCATCTGATAGAAGTGGTGATATTTTTGTAATAGGCCTCTTGATAATGTTGTTTTTAGTTTTCAGGGACACCACTCGGACCAGATCGTCCTTTCCAGGGTGAAGTTCAACAACTCTAGCGAGCGCCCACTTGCCGGGAGGTAAGTTGACGTCATGTATGACGACAACGTCACCAATTTCCATGTTTCTTTGCTTCTGTTGCCACTTGCTTCTAGCTGATAATTGGCACAGGAACTCGGACTGCCATCTCTTCCATATGTCGTAGAAGATTTTCTGTACCAGTTGCCAACGTGTGCGCTCGTCCCTTTCGGTTTCGATGATGGTGAGGGTGGGGCCACTCGCCAGAAAATGTGACGGGGTGAGGAAGTTGATGTCCTCGGGATCTTCGCTCAGGGCGCACAGTGGCCTTGAGTTCAGGCACGCTTCCAGCTGTGACAACAATGTTGATAGCTCCTCAAATGTAAGCTTTTGTGCTCCGATGACTCTTCGTAAGTGGAATTTTAGGCTTTTCACCGCCGCTTCCCATAGACCTCCTGCACTAGGCCACGAGGGGGCGTTGAAGTGCCATTCGATCTCCATGTCTGATATTGCTGCGAAGAAATCATCGTCCAAGGCTTGTCGAAGATTGATGAATTCCTGCTGTAAGTGTTTGTAGGCGCCGACGAAGTTGGTCCCGTTGTCGCTGTACAGGTGACGCGGTGCTCCACGGCGCGCTGCCATTCGTCGGAGTGCTGCGAGGAATGCTGATGAGGAGAGGTCTGATACCATTTCCAGGTGTACGGCCTTAGTGACCATACACACAAAAACTGCGACGTATCCTTTCGTCGTTTTTATGCCTCGTCCTTTGTTTGCTTTCACGTCGATGAAACCGGTGTAATCGGTACCAACGTGGTAAAATGGCCTGGTTGGGTTACATCTTGCTGACGGTAGGTCTCCCATGATTTGAGTCTGTTTGATTGGGTTGTGTCTTCTGCAGACAACACATTCACGGATGCGTTTTTTGACAGCCCTGTTGCCGCCAATAATCCAGTAATGCTGTCTCAGATGCGATAGAGTCAGGCGGGCTCCACCGTGGAAGGTGGCCTTGTGTGCCTGATCGATTATGAGCTCAGTGAAGTGTCCGCTGTGTGGCACGATGAGAGGATGCTTCATGTTTTCATCGATGCTTGCATTATTGATCCTGCCACCAACTCTTAGAAGATCGTTTTTATCCAAGAATGGATTAAGGGACAGCAGTTTGTTGTTACGCTTCACTTTCCCCTGCTTCTTGATGGTAAGTATTTCTTCATAAAAATACTTTTCTTGTATGTGCTTTATAATAATGTATTTTGCTTGTTTGATTTCAGGTGCAGTTAGATACGGCGTCTTCGGTTTGGAATTCGACACCGCCCGCAATACCCAGGTAAGTATACGCGTCACTCGCGTCATACAGCTATGTTTGTTTATCAACGCTTCGATTACGTCAGAGCTGTGACGTTGAATAGTGACGTTGGTTTGCATTGCTTTCTTCACTTCTTGATTCGTAGTGTATGTTTTTGTGGTGGTTTCTTTTTGATATGTTTTCAGCCATGATGGGCCTTGCCACCACAAGGGATGATTTTTGAGGATTGCTGTAGATACCCCACGGCTGGCGCAGTCTGCTGGATTATCAGTCGACTTGACATACTGCCAACAGTCCGCAGGTATGATTTCTTTGATTTGTTGTACACGGTTGGCGACGAATGGCTTCCAGCGATTGATGTCGCCTTGGATCCAGCCGAGCACAGCTGTTGAGTCTGACCAGCCGAAGGTCTTGATGTTTTGCTCTGATAGACTGTGTTTGACTGTCTGCATGAGTCTTGATAATAAGTGAGCGGCACACAGTTCTAATTTCGGCAATGATATGATTTTTGATGTCGGAACTAGTTTTGATTTTGCTGCTATCAGAACTACTGCTTGTTCACCTTGTTTCTTGCTTTTTAAATGTTGCATTTTTTGCACATTTGAAATGAATTTATTCTTGTGGATCATTTCCATGAAGAGATCTTTGAAAGATGACCACTGCTGATAGTTGCCGCTGAACGTAGGGATTTCCATTTTTGGCGTAGAATGCTTTTGATGAGATACGGACCACATCTTGCTGTTGATTGATTTTTTGATCTTTTTGTAGCTGTCTTCGAACATGTAGTATGTTTTTTCGTACTGCACATCTTCTGTGGTAAGCTCGCTGTCGATCTCCCAGTGTAAGGAGTCCACGGCATTCCAGCGAAGTTGTAAGTCACGTAAGCTGTCCTCGAGCTCCCACTTTTCGGTAAGTAACTCGAGATTAGTGGCATTGATTGCTCGTTCTAGTGCTTTAAAATTGCTTTTTTGTTTCCGGTACATCTCGTCAAGTTTGCTGTGGTTACCTCTGTCTACTCGGCTGGTGCTGGCCTGACCTGATGGGGACGCTGTTGCAGCCGTTGATGGTGGACGCCAATCTGTAGTCACGCCGGCTAAAGGAGTAGCAGGTCTCAGAACTGACTTCTTTTCTTGATCAGTAGATAGGTGTTGCTGAATAATTCTCCGACAGTCGGTGTAATATGACTTTGCTTTTTCGAAGTGATTTTCCAAGAAATAAGTGTAGTCTTGGTCCTCGTACTCACACAACTTGACATGATTGGCTTGGAACTCTCTCCAGTACTGATCCAGAGTCTCTAGTCGCCTTGATATGTAAGATGGGGTTTTTCTTTCAGCTCCATCTTTCTTGAAGTTGGTGAATAACTGCTCCATTGCTTGAAGAAGTTGTTGCTGAGTTGATAGTAAATCTTCCATTTTTATTTGATTAATGGACGATTTGATTGATAATCCGGTGACGGATGCTTCCGAGTCACGGAGGTGATGCTGTTGCTAAGTGCTCCGGTATCCTAATGCAATATATGCGCCTTCTCAATCTCGTCGGTGAGACCCGCTTGTGGGAGGCCGACTCGACCGATTCGCTATTGCACTTCAGACACAGAAACACAAGACAAAAAATGTTTTTCGTGAGTGATGGCGTGATGTTTACCAATCACTGCTGCTGGTGATGATGTATGCGGTAGCAGAAAATTGTTCACTGCGCAATAGCTTTTAAAAATAACTTGTAGCGTTTTTGCTAAGTAGGCGGTAATACGTGGGCAGCACTAAACGGCGAAACGAAGTCACGTTGTCGAACCGCGTGGTTCCGCTTTTCTCTTACCGGCACTAGATCAATGCTCGAAGGACCATTAAGATGTACGAGCTGGTGTGCTGTACAATCTTAGAAGTTGATAAAAATGATAAGGACTTGAACTGATTATGTAATTTATTCTGATATTATTGATAGTGAGTACAATGCGCGACGGCGAATGATTGCGTACTGAATGGATGAGAATGAAAAATGATACAATATGGAAAAAATGCTTAAGTGCAAAAATGTGCGGTTTGTAAAGACCGTACAATAATCCTGTCCTTCGCCGATGGCTAATCTCTGTAGAGACTGGCCGCCGCGACCGAAATTCGGTCTGTATGACATTATTATTACTATGTTACACAAATTTTGACATTGTAGAGTTTGAGTTTAAACTGGTCACTTCGGGGAGTGACTGATATTTAGACTATATGTGGCACAGACCAGCAGAGCCGTTGAATTTCCTTCCCTGTTTGCACACCCTGCATGGACGACAGTAAATCTACAGTTAAATCTACAATTACAACGACTGCCCAATGCGACAAAACCGTGTGGATTCGTGATTCCTATAATCAATAAATGTTTCAATTTTTTAAAACGGATTGTCTTAACCGTTTTATTATATACGATGTGCATATAACAGTTAAAACAATTTTACAATATATTCGTTCAGCTTATTATGACAAATTGATATTATGAAAGAAATTTAAGTCGTAAGTTGTTGAACTGCTATTTTGTTTTATATAGGCGGTATCTTGCACGTCGTGCATTGTAGGGATAGTAAATTGAAAAAAAAAACATTTTTCAAATATGGAAACCTGCCATTAGCGACAACATTTTAACACCAGATTTATTTTAGCAAGCTAAAAGGAAATAAAATAATAATACATAATAATACTTAATAAAATAATTCTGTTTATGAAATTTTTTTAAGACTTACCAACGGCATAAAGAGGAACTGTCCACACATGCCAATGATAGGGCCGATCGGCCTCTTAATTACTTCCTTTACCGTAGGCCAATGCATGGCGCAACCAAAGTTTATGAATATAAGTGATACCTGAAAATAAAGAAAGCGATTTGTAATAACTTTTGATACGAAATCATCATTATCATTCATCATTACAGCCCTTCACAAGTCCACTGCTGAACATAGGCCTCCCCCAAGGAATGCCACAAAGCACGGTCCCGAGCCACCTGCATCCATCGACTTCCTGCATGTCTTACCAGGTCGTCACTCCTTCTTGTGGGGGGACGCCCTACACTTCGTCTACCGGTACGAGGCTGCCACTCGAGAACCTTTCTTCCCCATCGGTTGTCGGTTCTTCGAGCTATATGGCCGGCCCACTGCCACTTCAGCTTACTAATCCGTTGGGCTATGTCGGTCACTCTGGTTCTACTGCGGATATCCTCATCCCTAAGTGTATCACGCAGAGAAACTCCGAGCATAGCCCTCTCCATAGCTCGCTGAGCGACCTTGAGCTTCCTCATACGGCCAGCAGTGAAGGACCACGTCTCAGTTCCGTAAGTCATCACTGGCAACACGCACTGGTTGTACAATTTTGTTTTAAGGTTTTGAGGTATTTCTGACGAGAAGATGTGTCGTAGCTTCCCGAACGCTGCCCAGCCGAGTTAAATCCGTCGATTGACCTCTCGGTCGAAGTTGGACTTACCTAGTCGGACTATTTGTCCCAGGTAAACATACTCGTCAACAACTTCGAGCTTAGTGCTCCCAACAACTACCGGCATAGGTGTGACATGGACGTTAAACATGATTTTTGTTTTGTCCATGTTCATCTTAAGACCTATCCGTTGGGAGACACTATTGAGGTCATTGAGCATAGTGCTTAGTTCCTCCAGCGATTCTGCCATGAGGACTATATCGTCGGCAAATCGAAGGTGAGTGATGTACTCGCCATTGATGTTAATTCCGTATCCTTTCCAGTCCAGAAGCTTGAAAACGTCTTCCAATGCAGCGGTGAAGAGTTTCGGGGATATAACGTCACCCTGTCTTACACCTCTCTGCAATTGGATAGGTTTCGTACTCTGGTTCTGTACTCGGATAGCCATCGTAGCTCTACTGTACAAACACTTCAGCACTTCGATATACCGACAGTCAACTTGGCACCGCTGAAGGGACTGCAGCACCGCCCAAATTTCGACGGAATCAAAGGCTTTCTCATAGTCCACATACGCCAGACATAGTGGCAAATTGTACTCTTCGGACTTCTGTACAATTTGCCGTAGGGTATGTATGTGGTCTATGGTGCTAAAGCCCTTTCGGAAACCAGCTTGTTCGGGAGGCTGGAAGTCGTCAAGTCTGCGCGCGAGACGATTCGTAATGACTCTCGAAAACAGCACGTAGACGCGGCTCAGAAGGGAAATCGGTCTGTAGTTCTTCAAGAGAGCGTTGTCACCTCTCTTGAAGAACAAGACCACCGCACTTCTGCTCCACGTCTCCGGTGTAATGCCACCATGGAGGACGGAATTAAAGAGCTTCTGAAGGACTTCAAGTACCGGTCTTCCACCCGCTTTCAGAAGCTCCGCTGTAATTCCATCCTCGCCTGGGGCCTTGCCGTTTTTAAGGTGCTGGAGAGCCATTCTAATCTCGCTCAGACTGACGTCCGGGATATCTTCGGAGTAGTGTCGAATAAGACTCGCTCTTGGATCGTTACTCACACTTGCGTGTGGCTCCAACGATGACGTGTACAGCTGCCCATAGAACCTCTCAATCTCACTCAAAATCTCAGGTGCCCCGGAAACGATGCTGCCACATTCGGTCTTCAGCTTTGACAGTTGGCTCTTTCTGGCAGACAGATCTCTGGCAAAGACTTTGGAGCCTTGGTTCCGCTCGATCGCTTCTTCAATACGAGCTGTATTGAAGTTGCGTAAGTCTCGCCGCATGCATTTGGAGATCTGTCTGTTCAGTTGCCTGTATGCTGTCAAATCTGTTGAAGAATGTAGCCTCATCTCCCGTCTAACAGCCATGAGATTAAGAGTGTGATCGGAGAGTTTTTGTGTTCTTCTGCGGTGGGTCTTGCAGAACTTAGCTCCGACCGCATGGACAGTTTCCACGAGCTTGTCATTCATATCGTCCACTTCATTGCAGTCTTCTAGGCACTGAAAACGGTTTTGTAACTCGAGCTGAAAGGTTTCGGGACTTTGGATTAGAGCACGAGGGGGACGGAGCGTTGACTTCATCAGACGAGACCTCTCCAACTTAACATTTAGGTTCAGTGTGCCTCTAACCATTCGGTGATCGCTGCCGGTTTTCACCCTCGCGATCACTGAGACATCACTGAACAGTTGTCGGCTGGTCGTCATAATGAAGTCAATCTCATTTTTTGTCGAGCCGTCGGGGCTCGACCAGGTCCACTTCCTGTGGGGCCGCTTCTTGAAGAAAGAGTTCATCATAAAGAGTCCCTCTTTCTCCATGAAGTCGGCCAGCTGCTGGCCCCTTGGGTTCCGTTGCCCTATTCCAAATTTCCCTACTTTCAGCTCACCGTTCTCTCTTGTGCCTAGTTTTGCATTGAAGTCTCCCATCAACACCGTATATTGGGTTTTGGAGGAATGCATGGCTCTAGAGATATCCTCATACATTTCCTCCACCTCCTCATCGGGGTGTGCCGAGGTTGGTGCGTAAACCTGTATGACCTTCAGCGAATGCCGTTTGGTGATTCTGAGTATAAGGTACGCAACCCTCGTCGACACACTCCCGATCTTTACAACGTTGTTAACGAGAGACTTGTGGACGATAAATCCGACACCTCCTTGGGACAGATGGTCGCCCTCCCGGTGATAGAGCAAGTTGCCGGATTGGAGGATTACCGTGTCCTCCCCCTCTCTTCGGACTTCGGATAATCCTATAATATGCCAGCGCAACTTGTCTATCTCTTCTTCCAGCTCCACGATCTTCTCGTCAGTCCTCAGGGTGCGTGCGTTGTATGTTGCCAGGTCGAGTCGTCGTAGGTGGCAATCGAACCTCCACCGGAGATTCTTAGCACCCCCTGCCCCGCCGTTACCATGGTCGCCACCGTAGCCAGGAATAGCGGGGCCGCCGGGGACTGGGGGCCGTCTGTGTGTTGTTTTGATCATTGGGGGGTATTTGCCATAGTTGCCACGCTTGGCGAGCGGGTTGGCAACCGCAGTTTTTTTATTGTAATTTTGGCTATTATCAGGAAGATGCTGCTGCCCATCTCCCGCCTGTTTCCCTTTGTCACCTTTTACAACACCCACGGGAGGATATGGGGTAGTGGATATTCTTGACCGCCACTACACGGCACGATACGAAATACCTTTAAGAAATAATGATATCGTGAAGAAGTGAAACTGTCAAAATACATACAATTTTGCTTGCCAAACGTTACTATTTTACCATCTACCAAAAATAAGGTGACCTTAATTTTGAATAACTTACAAATGTGGCAACACTGGACGTAAATATAGTATCAATGATTCGCTCCGGACGGATCACAGTAACGGGCATCGTACCATTAACTGGATGTACAGAGGCGCCTCTGCGCAATTCTAGTAAGAGATCTGTCCGACCTGAAATAAAAACAATATGTTAGTAGTTTAAAAGATAAATAATCGGGAAGCAAGTAGTAATAAGGTGTTTTTCTGAAAATTTTCGCGTAAAACAAACAAGCAAACCTGTTCTTGTGAGTGTTATCATTAAATTGCATGTTCTTTTTTAAATTCTAACACAACAGTTATAATATTCTATATTTATTTAATTTTTTCAAAAAATGCTTTCAGTTTGATATCTTTGGCGGGACAAACCTTATCGGATATGGTCACTTTGGTATAATATATTTTAAAACTGGGTATAATGTACAAAAAATTTTATTTTCAAAAAATGTTTACAACATCTGAACACTGTTGATAACTCAACACGCCTAGCGTGTCCGAGGCATCGTACAGATATATTTTTTCAGGAAACCGAAAAATTACGTTTCCACATCAAATTTGGTTAGATTATCGCCGTAGATGGTACCAAAACTCACAACACGCCAGACGTGTCATGTGTTATCTGACAAAAAGTTTGAAGAGGACGTTAGGTGTGTCACACTTATCGTGTTAACGAGCACAAGCCTTTTCCAAATATGACGAGGTGACTGTCGCATTTGGAAAAGTAATTATACAGGGTCATTTTTCAGGCGGCGTGCCTCCTTGCCGGATTGCCGCCATGGGATCTGGAGGCGATAGTCCTCGCGCGCCTGCACGAATGGCGCGCGGCGGCACTATGCCGGGGGGAAACCCCGCTGCCGCGGCAAGTTGTCGTGCAGCGGACAGACTTCCGGCATGATCTCATGGCGACATGGAGAGAGCGACTGTCGCAACCCCGTGCTGGGCACGCCACTATAGCGGCGATAAGATCCCTCTTTGAGGAGTGGTTTGAGAGACGCCACGGCGTCCTCACCTTCCGCCTGACGCAGGTCCTCACCGGACACGGTGTGTTCGGGAGGTTCCTGCACCGAATCGGGCGGGAGGAAACGTCCGGGTGCTCCCACTGCGAAGATCGACCGGAGGACACGGTGGAGCACACCGTGGAGGTGTGCCCTGCTTGGGCGGAGCACCGCCGTGTCCTCGTAGCGGCGATAGGTGGCGGCGACCTCTCGCGTCCGGCCCTGGTCGAAGCCATGGTCCGGAGCGAGACGGAATGGGACGCCGTCACCACCTTCTGCGAAGCAGTGATGCTAGCGAAGGAGGTGGCGGAGCGGGAGAAGGAGAGAGCAGCAGCTTTCCTTCCCGGCCGCCGCGGGAGACGCCCCAGGCGTCGGGGGCTACGGCGTGGCCCCCGGCCACCGTAGGCGCGGGCCTGTGGACGGCGAGCAATGGGTAGCTCACCGTCCGTCCGTCTAACGACGACAGGCCGTGTCGACGGCGCGTTTTGTTCCACGCGCGCCTCAAAGAGCTGTCAGCAGCGTGAAGGGGCCCGCAAGGGCCGACGCCTGCCGGGGCTGCGGGCTGTTCGAAAGAGATACCGCGGCTCCGGAACGTAAGGGCACTGAAGGAACACGGATGGTTTTTAGTCAGTAAAAGTCTGACACTCCCTTCCGCTCCACCCAGAGCGAAAGGCGTCATTTGATGATTTTCCATCCGCAAAAAAAAAGACTAGCCAAAGGAGAAGGAGACGTCTCCATACATTCTTGGGCTCAAGTGTTAACAAGGTGAAAGTAGGCCCATTTGAAAGCGTATATATATAAACAATTCATAGCTGAAAATCTGGCAAGATTTGTCAATCGAGAAGCTAGTGAATATTAAGGATATTGATCTGTGAATCACTTTAATTGTTGTTGTAACTGTTATTTGTTGGAATGTTGATATTTTGTATATTTTTTATTATTATTTTGTAGATATGTACGATGTACGCAATTATTTTTTTATCTCCTTAACACAGAAAAATAATCGAAAATAGAAATTAAAATGCTCAATTTAATCGAGAATCGATTATATTGCGCTCGTTTCAAGTTGAATCGCAAATCTGTCTTTTTCTTTTAAGTCGTAGATAGAGGATTGACTAGATAAAGCATTCGCGTATGCTTTTGAGATAGAAATAGGCAGGAGGTACTTTTACTGGGTTACCAGATATTGTTCCATTTTCCCCGTTATAGGTTTATTTATATTCACAGCACTTACATTCATACAAAAAACTTAATTATTACCATAAAAAAAACGTTCTTTTATAATTCAGATGATTAATTTATTTCTCTTGAAAATACATTCTGTGACTAAAACTACGGGCGGAAACGGCGTAAAAACATTCAATAAACTCTGGATTTCGACGGCACTATGTGAAGATGCTACTAGCACAAAGTGTGATATTGCTATATATTATAATAACAATATGTTATGTATGTACTTAAATAATAATTAAGAATAAAAATATTAAATAATAAACAAAAATTTCCTCGTGTTGAGTTTTGTTTTTACAAAAAAAAAACAATAATGTTTTAACATACCATTCCATCACAAGTTCAGTGCTGAACACAGACCTCCGAAAGGAAAGGCTTTCTACTTAGGTTTTGTAGTACAAAACACGGTTATGAGGTTACTCCCGCGATTTCCTGCATGTTTTGCTAAGTTAGTGTCTTGTGTGCGGCAAGTTGTGGCGTACAAAAGAATTTGTCTGTACACAGAATGATATTACCCCGCGTTGTAAGCAATAATACAAGATGGGGATGGGGCAGTAGCACTTTCCCGATGAAAACTTAAAATAACAAATAAATGCGGTGGCTAACCAGCATAACGCATATTTTCACGCAGGCGTGGCAACTATGGTAAAAGTCATCCTATGAGGATATCTAGGGAAGGCCTTTTTTAGGTGACTTACTTATGGTTAGGTGGCTTAATCATGTTACCTAATGGTTAAGGTGGTAAAATGTTTTAGTTAATATACATATTATAATATGTATATTAACTAAAACATTTAATAATAATTTAATATTATAATATACATATTATAATATATAATATGTTTGTATATAAAACAGAAACAAATGTTTTACAATATTATATTTTAATTTACCATGCAGTTTAAGATTATCTGTTACCTCATATCATTCCATGGGTGGTGTATGAGGCGACATAGGGAAACATCAAAGAAGATAAACAGCAGCATTTTCCAGATAACAGCTAAATAAAAAATAAACAGTGGTTCACAACCCGCTTTCCAAGCGTTGAAACTATGTCAAATAACTATAATCATGTTTATGTTCAACAGCGGACTTTTGATAGACTGTAAAGATATATATTCTATTCAAATGAAAATATATAGAAATATAAAAAGGAAAAGGAACTAAATTTTTTTTACTTACACAACATTTAGAAATACTAACAATGTTACATTAAGTAAATCAAATGAAAACACAATTATATATCAAATATAATTCAATAAAATTAAAATAAATAAACGATTATTTATTAATTTTTCACCACATTAATAAACAACAAAATTAACAAATCTTTTGTCTTCATTCTAGAGCATTCGTTGTTATTCTTGGTTTGAGCAGCTTTAGAATTTCTCAAAAATATGCATTTATAAACTTGATTTCTACTTTGCATGGCAGAAATTCTTGGGGGCTGGTTTTTTTTTTATAGGATAAGGGTGACAAACGAGCACACAGTCCACCTGATGGTAAGTGGTTGCTGCGGCCCATAGACATCTACATCTATCCTCTATTACAAATCAAAATGTAGATGCGTTGTCACCCGTGAGGACTAAGATGGAATGCCTCATTTCCAGTAAAAAGGGCCTCCGGCCACCTGCACTCACCAAGCGAAACGCAGAGGTAAACCTCTACTTCACGCTGGTTTTCTGTGAGGTCGTGGTACCACCCCGGTTCGAGCCGGCCCATCCGTGCGACAGCAAAAGCTGCTACGTGGCTCTACCACTGTTGTTAGAATCGGATTAGAAAGGAGTATATATATTATATATGCCTTGTATAAAATATATTTTAGTGGTATAAATAATAAGGTACAACTCCTAAACTATACTTAGATAGGTAATACCTATCTCTTGTCAAAACATCTTTATTACATTATTTATGTCAATTAAATGGAAATTATCATAATTACATATTACATTTATTTCTTTATTTATTTACACATTATTGTTTATAACACACAAATGAAAATATATTGAAATTTTAAAAGGAAAAAGAACTAAATTTTGTGTACTTACTCAATATTTAGAAATATTAACAATGTCACATGAAGTAAAACAAATGAAAACACAATTATATATTATTCAATAACATTAAAATAAACATACGATTATTTATTAATTTTTCATCACATTAATAAACAAATTTAACAAAATTTTTGTCTTCTTTCTAGAGCATTCGTTGTAATTTTTGGTTTGAGTAGCTTTATGGCGGCTGTACACGCTCGTCGAGACACCACGAGACAGGCCGAGTACGAGTGTGTACATGGTGTCCTCGTCGCGTCGCGTCGCGTCGCGTCGCGTCTCGCGGCCCTCGTTCGCTCTCGGAAGCGTGTCGGTTTTTTGCGCTCGAGTCAAAGGGTCTCGTGAGTCTCGCGATGAAAACGAGAGCGCGCCTGTATACACTCGTTCGTTTTCTGATAATTATAAAAATTATCAAAAAAATGGTTCAATGTTGTTAAATACAATATAGGAAGTTACATGGTTCTATTACAGTGAATAGAAACCATCCAGCATGGCTTATTAATTTTCTTTTTATTGGAAATATGTAAAAAAATATAATTAAAAATAGCAAAGGCAAAACTCAGTAACAGTTTCTTCTACGTCCATCGCAGTGCGCATCTGGAGTTCAAGTGATACAACGAGTGTGTACATGGTGTGCTCTCGTGTCGGACCTCTACGCAACGAGAGGCACGCGACGCGACGAGACGAGCGTGTACAGTCGCCATTAGAATTTCTCAAAAATATGCATTTGTAAACTTGATTTATACTTTTGCATGGCAGAAATTCTTGGGTGCTGGTTGTTAGAATCAGATTAGGGACTATATATATTATATATATAGTATTATATATACAGGGTATATATATATATATATATATATATATATATATATTATGCCTTGTATATAATATATTTTAATGGTGTAAATAATAAGGTATAACTCCTAAACTATACTTAGATAGGTGATACTTATCTCTTGTCAACAACATCTTTATTACATTATTTATGACAATTAAATAAACGTAATAATAAGAAATTATCATAATTATTACATTTATTTCTTAATTTATTTACACATTATTTTTTATAACACCTTTATAAAAGGGTTTAAGGGTGGACTAAATGTCCCATTGGGAGGCATTTTCAGTCAGTTTTACAATTATTATTGCATAATAAATTATTCATTTGTATATTTAGGTCAGGACTTAAAATTATTTATTTATTTCTTTTATTTAAATCTTTATTTGCATAAAACATGGTAGTACAGATAAAGTTCCAACATTTGTAAAAGAGGATTCCTGTTTAATCAATCCATCTATAAGTAAATATTTTGTCATTGTCATGCAACCAAATCATTACAACTCATAATAATTCAGAATGTCAGCATTTGAAAATAAAATAAGCAATGCTAGTCAATTTTTAATACATACAGAACAATGTCAAAAATCATAACTACTAACAAGGTCAAACTTATATCACTTATGGAGAAACAACAAGATACAACAAGAAATTATAACATTTAAAAAAAATATCTTAATTATAATATAAATTACATAAGTTAAGTATATTTAGTCCACCTAAAACAATGAGGCTCATAATGTTTTGAGCATATACTGCTAAGTTTTGTTGGTTACCTATAATTACTACCAGTAGCGATTATCCAACAGTTACGGATAGCTGATTCCTTAGAAAAGCTGTGAAATAATATATTTAAAAGAAATAAATATATTAAATATATAGTACAATTTTATATCAAGGCATTTAACAAAAGAAAACCAAGTATGGGTATCTGTGCATAAATACAATACCTATAACAATTAATACAATATCAATTGATTTAATTAAATAGCAAGTATATGTAAATGTAATGATAATATAACTCATACCAAACATTTAAAAATCTTATGTTGTTGTGTTATTGTGTACCTTAAGAATAAGACTTATTTATTTATTTATTATTTTATCTATGTTTATATTTATTTTTATATTAGTATGACATATTTATTTATTTTTTTAATAAATATTGTAATGTAATTGTTGCTAATGTATAATAGAATTAATGGAATGCAATAAAGTTTTGTGCATCTGATTTCAGGCAATACATATTTTGTGAAATTAAATATAATTTGCCCAATGTTTATGTACTTGAATCCAAACATGTTTTCAAGTTGATACTTACATATTATTTGGGAGGTCTATGTAATATGGAAAATGATTGAAGAGTTGTAGGGCAATAAGGAGTTTCCTTTAAAACTGAACATAAAAGTGTATGTATATGTATAACATTATGTGATTCATATTTATGGACATAACTACTAATCACAATAACAATTATTATCGAACAATGCGAAAACATTATTGTACTCGCTGATATCCCTAAAGTTTCTATAACCCTACCAAATCAAAAAGTACACGTTTGTTATGACTTTCGAAGCTTTCGAATGACCGTTCAAATTAAGGAGCATTATCATGAAGAATTTACAATTTGGGAGTCCAAATATTTGACAAAATACATCACAAAGTTCATTAAACACATGAAATGTTACACTTTATATTCAAAACAATAGGATATTAATCAGTACAAGTAGCAAATGTAAGCACAAAACAAACTTACCGATGAAAGGTAATATTATCAATTTTTCGTTGACTGATGCTGTTGCATCCTAAAATGCTACAACTTACCATCTTTTTAACCTTACTTAATAATTAAAACCCACAAAAAACACTAAATTCAATTACCTGTTTGCTTATAATATAAATGTTATTCACAAGAGCTTGACATCGTTAATGTCAAATAAAGGAGGGAAAACAATCAAAAACGCATACCTAGAAAAAGACAAGAAATATAGATTTGCTTCTCCCTTACTCTTATGTCTAACTATATACGTGCATTCCTTTCACACGTTGATGACGTCACGGAATGTTTAGTCTATAAGATACAAAGTCTATGTTTTAAGTAAATAGTTTGAAGTTTGAACTGTCAAGTCAAGTTTCAAAATAAGATTTCACTAGTGTATTATTTTTGTTAATCGGTTTATTGCCATAAAGAATACACTACAATCGATTTTCTAATTTATTTCTTATTTTATTGTTTTTTAAAAAGAGCTACTTTTTTGTATTTTACTTTATAAAAATATGACCAATTTTTTAAAGAATAAACCAATTAGTTAACTTCAGGCCCAAAAATCCCATTCTTCTTTTAAACTTAAGCTCAAATGTATAAATAATAATGATATACCGTTAAAGTATAAACCAATTAGTTAACTTCAGGCCCAAAAATCCCGAGGATCGACCGGAGGACACGGTGGAGCACACCGTGGAGGTGTGCCCTGCTTGGGCGGAGCACCGCCGTGTCCTCGTAGCGGCGATAGGCGGCGGCGACCTCTCGCGTCCGGCCCTGGTCGAAGCCATGGTCCGGAGCGAGACGGAATGGGATGCCGTCACCACCTTCTGCGAAGCAGTGATGCTAGCGAAGGAGGTGGCGGAGCGGGAGAAGGAGAGAGCAGCAGCTTTCCTTCCCGGCCGCCGCGGGAGACGCCCCGGGCGTCGGGGGCTACGTCGTGGCCCCCGGCCACCGTAGGCGCGGGCCTGTGGATGGCGAGCAATGGGTAGCTCGCCGTCCGTCCGTCTAACGACGACAGGCCGTGTCGACGGCGCGTTTTGTTCCACGCGCGCCTCAAAGAGCTGTCAGCATCGTGAAGGGGCCCGCAAGGGCCGACGCCTGCCGGGGCTGCGGGCTGTTTGAAAGAGATACCGCGGCTCCGGAACGTAAGGGCACTGAAGGAACACGGATGGTTTTTAGTCAGTAAAAGTCTGACACTCCCTTCCGCTCCACCCAGAGCGAAAGGCGTCATTTGACGATTTTCCATCCGCAAAAAAAAAAAAAAAAAAAAAAAGGCCCAAAAATCCCATTTTCCTTTTAAACTTAAGCTCAAATGTATAAATAATGATATACCGTTATTGCATTTTTTGATAATACGAGCAAGACTTCTACTTTTATTAGAAAGTATCCCAAATTGAGTGTGATTTATGGGCAACAACTACGAGGACGCGTGGTCCTCTGTGTGCGATTCAATTCACAACGTTTTTGCCGACCGAGCGACCCTTTCGAATGTGTGCGTGCGTAGTAAAATAGTAGGCGTTAGATATTTATGAATGACAATCAGTTATATGTTATATATATAATGTTTGGCGGGTGGAAGGAAAAGGGAGAGCGGGGAGCGGCCAACGCTCCGAGTGGTAGTTTGGAGCTATTCTATATATACTGCTTTAACTTCAGAACTTTGTTAGCGCGATTTAGGCTTCGATATGTTTCGCTAGTGGCGCAACGATAGCGCCGCCACAAATGCATTACCACGGATTCTGAATTTAAAAGATAAAAAGATTCGTCTATATTACCCACTTATTCTGCACATTCTCTGCAAATTTGGCTGTATATTGCAAAATAACATTGTATAATAAAAAAGTAAGAATATAATATTCTTCTGCCGTATGGTAGCGACGTAAGAGAAGAGAAGATAATCCACCACGTTATTACGTTCGTGGATATCGTAAGAGGCGACTATAGGAAGTGCTAGAAACATCTTTTGGTTACCACTAGAAGACGGTATAACCATTTCGTTTAGATCATACATAAACTACCCGGACCGGTGTAAAAGGTGGAAGACGTTTGGTACTCCGATCGTCAATCCGAATCCCTAGAGTTAATTTTGTGGCAAAGCGTCCTTACCACGGGAGAGGTTCAAGTCCAGTAGTGGACTTTAATGGACTGATGACGACGGAGAAGAATATTCTTCTTAACTCATACACGGGTTGTAATTATTATATTCTCTTAACTCTAGCTCTTTTCAATGAATATTAAAATCTTAAACATCCAAGATGATGAGCGAAAGCAGCAGCTAAGAACGTTTGGTATTGTATTGGTGAAGATTAAAATCGAGCATAGCATTCACGGCAAATGCTCTGATATGAGAAACGGCGACGAACAGTCGCCCATCGCACCGTCCCCTACCGTCAAGCCAGTATGTAAAAGTGAAATTTATCAGTGGTATCTCCATCAAAGATGTACAGTTGCTTGCGTACTAATAAATAGGTAATAATGTCCTCAAGACCAAATTCCGGTCACGGCGGCTGCCTCAACGGAGACTAGCCATCGGAGCAGGATAGGATTATAGTGTCCAAGTGTATGCGCAAAAATAGGTGCACTCTCTATTCCCTCACTCTCATAATCTGATGGAAGGGTAAACCAAAAGGACTGGAGAGAGATGAGGCACAGGACCAACGGCTTGTGCTTTCCGAGACACAGGGGGGAGGGGGGGACAACGCTAAATTACTTTATTAAATTTCTTAACAGAAAAACCCAATAACTGATGGTAACCTCCCTCGGGGATTCGAACCCGGAACTTTATGACAATAGCCTAATGAACTTTACGTACTATTGTATTTAAGGCACGCGCCTTACTCCTGAACAGTCACACATTTTAAATTTCATTTATATTGCTTACCAAGAAATTTTCCAGAGACTTGCAGTCGGCCCTGCCATCTCGTACTTTGAGCTTCTTCTTCTGTGAGTTTATTCGTAGAGTTCCAATCAGCATTCGCCACATGGTCGTTTGGAACCTTCACTATAATTTCATCGGCTGGCAGTAGACCGTTACCTGCAAATAAAAAAAGAAACTACATGAACCAAAATAGGTTTTTATATATTACTTTTTGCCATTTTGTAAATTAATTACATATGACTTTCAGGGCGGTTATAACATATTTATATGGTAAAAATGCAAATATTTTTTTTTAATAATTAAATATTTATATTATACAGTATCAAGGGACACAAATGTTGGCTTGAAATGCTACAAGCAACAATAGGTTTAAACGTGGGTAAAGGTTTAAACGTGGTAGAGCCATGCTGCAGCTATATTAGTAGTATAGTTGTAGCACGAATGGGTCGGCTCGACCGGGGAAGGACCACGTTCTCACAGAATACCAGCGTCAAATAGCAGCTTAACACTGCTCTGCTTCGTATGGTGAGTGTAGAGAACCGGAAACCCTTTCTACTGGAAAAGAGGTATTCCATCTTAGTCCTCACGGGTAACAACGCATCTGCATTTTAATTCGCAAACGAGGATAGATGTAGATGTCTATGGGCCACAGCAACCACTTACCATCAGGTGGACTGTGTGCTCGTTTGTCAGCCTATCTTATATACAAAAAAGCATGAAAGAAATTACAGGCCTGATTCCAAGCACTTACATACCTGTGATGGTAACATTGACGAATTTGTAAGCGTCCATGTGCACGGTGAGATCGCTAGGGTCGAATGTTGCCAGTAGATTTGGCACCGCCTGGCATACAGCCCACATGGGGTACAGCGCCAGTAGGTATAAAATGATGATATGCAGTGGCCATATTGGACACATATTGGTTTGCGTCACTGGAGACAAAGAAAAATTATCGTTCATAAATTACAGTTTAGCAAAAAACCTCCTATTTAATCAGGGAGGAAGGAGGAGGAGGAACTCTTTCTGCTACTTTTTAATTCTAAATCATTGCGCAGCTCGAGTTTAGGCAGACTTCACATATCCTAGAACAGGGGCGGCAACCTTTTGAGTCGGAAGAGTCAAAAATTACAATTTACAAAATTTCAAAGTTTTTAAAGAGCCACAATTTTTTTTCTAGCCAACCATAAATAGTACTTACATAAATAAAATTTTTGATAAAAAAAACTAATCTATTTATTCTTAACAAAAAAAAAATATTCATATATCTGGGGGCACGGCAGTGCCCCCGCCAAGTCGAGCAAAGAAGCGGCACGGCCGTACCATCCTTTTCTCGAAGCAGTTCAGGCCATTTTCGAAACCCTATAACTTCGTTGTAGATAAAACTAGAAGCCTGAATTTTTACTAACCAAGTAGGCATTGTAAAAACTCGGTATATTTTAAATTTCATTAAATTTGAACTAGTAGTTTAAGAATTATAACTAGCCAAAGTTTCTTAATTTTGTCACTCACTGACTGACCGATCATCAAAACTTTAAGCCTGCGGGGAAGTCACAAGAGATGACTGGGCAAAGGTTGTTGAGAAGACTAAAAACCTGATTGTGGAACATTTTGACCGAGATATCAGGATTGATTCTGTTACTGATAATAATATAATTATACATGTAGGCGAAGATGATGATGAAGACACCACCTCCTCAAGCGAATCGGAGTCTGATTAATATTCTGTACGCACATTCAATTCAATGTACTTTATTGCATAGAAATACAGATTGTAACTTTGTAACAAAGAATAAATAAAACAATTTTATTATATTAATATTACCTTTTTTTGGTTTCCACTTAAATTACTAAAATATCAATTATAAATGATTACGAAAATAATCTTAAAAATAACGCGGCGGTTCATTTTGGAGGAACGATAACGAACTCAGTGTTATGTTGTGCCCATCACTAGTTGTGACTAACTGATAGGTGTCAGGAACGCATTCTCTGAACGGCCGAACTATAGCGTCTGTGCTGTTACCCCAAAGTACCACACCGTAGCGTAGCCAGGCGTCTGCGTCGTACGCGTAGTAGGCACAGGTTGCTGTTTTTAAGTCGGTGGTTTTTTTAAGTTCTATAAGAGCGTATGTAAAACTAGATAATTTTTTGACAACTTTATTAATGTGTTCCTTCCAATTTAAAGTTTTTACTCTCCGAAATTAAATCTTTCCAATCAGTATTCTTAAGTTCAGTTTTAAATTTTTCAATATTTTGTAAATTAAAAATTCTCTTTTTCATGGACCAATTTTTTGTATTTTCAGTTTGTACTTTATTAATACTGACAATAACTCTCTTATGATCTGAAAATCCATAATCTTTTGTTTTAATTGTCAAAGTATTGTTAATATTTTGCATATTACTAAATATTAAGTCTATGCACGTAGTAGTGGTTTCGGTAACTCTGGTTGGTTCTTTAACATACTGAAGGAAATTAAAACTTTTCATGAGTGTTAAAAGATTAGAACTTAAGTAATTTGATTCTAAAATATTGCATGCCTAGTTTCCAGTAAAAAAAAATCATTAAGCTGCTATTTTACGCTGGTATTCTGTGAGAGCGTGGTCCTTACTCGGTCGAGCCGACCCATTCGTGCTACAAGTAGATATAAAATAAATTCACATCGATGATGTTAAGCAGGTCAATGTGTAAAGCATAAGATATTGAGATTGTCAATTTGCCTGAAAACGTGACGATTACAGCTAATCTTCTCTAATCAGGAAAAAATTCATAGCCAGCAGCGCACAGTTTACGGTATACAAACAAGCAAAAGATTCGATTTGAAAAAATTGTCAAGCAATCCGTTACAATCACTGTAACCTTTTGAATCTATCTCGATACAGATATTTAAGTATATTTTACAAAATGCCTGCATTTATAGCGCGGAATTGTTTGCTTATAGAGCCGTTGTATTGTCTCGATATAATGAGCGGATATCGTGTCTCTAGTTGGCGAAAACAATTATATTGTTCCTTCATTTATAGCTTCATCGAAGGCCACATAAAAATATATACCAAAGTATTACTTTACAAACGTAATACTTATATCTATATTATACATATTTCAGTTATCCATATAGATAATAGTTAAGACAAATGTTCAGAACAAAAGTATGAAATTGCCTTTAAAAATTGAGAAGTTCAAACACCTTTTCTGCCGACTTACAAAAAGGAGACGGTACTCAATTCGACTGTATGTTTTTTAAGAGTGTTACCTCGATAACTTTTTACTGGGTGTGTGTAATGAAATTTGATCATGGTCTGACCAATAGTTTTTGAGTTATCCTTAATAATATATATAGAAGTCGGTTGTACAAAATTTAAAATTATTTGTAGGTATAGAAAAATATATAGATTCAATGAAAGTATTTACTCTTATTATCTTTATAACTATTACAATTCTGTCATATTTGTTTATATGTATGGCACTTTTATGTTACGAGGGTGGATTGAAAAGTACTCGGCCTAACCAAGAAAATAAACACATACTAAATCAGTTATATTTTTATTTTTCTACATAATCACCATCAAGTTCAATACACTTTTGCCACCTCCCCTTCCAAGCATTTAGACCGTTGAAAAAAAATGATTCTTCCTTAGAGTCAAAATATGCGTCTACAGCTGCTTTGACCTCGTCGTTTGTCGAAAATCTTTGACCTCCCAAGTGCTTTTTTAGGTTATGGAACAGAAAGAAGTCTGATGGTGCCAGATCAGGTGAATACGGCGGATGCGGTAACAGTTCAAAGCCACAGTTGTGAATTTCAGCCATTGACTGTACTGACGTGTGAACACGGGCGTTATCTTGATGAAACAGGACTTTTCTTCTGAGCATTCCTAGACGTTTTTCTTTTATTTCCTCTCGTAAACGACGTAGTAAGGTGCAGTAGTAATCAGAGTTTATAGTCTGACCCCTTTCAAGATAATCAATCATAATCACACCTTTCGAGTCCCAGAATACTGAAGCCATCACCTTATTTGCCGACAAAATCGACTTAGCCTTTTTAGGGGGTGGTGAACCAGGTCTTCTCCACTGTTTTGATTGTTGTTTTGTTTCCGGTGTACAGTAATGAACCCATGTTTCGTCTATAGTAACAAAACGATTCAAAAAATCATCTGCATCGGCTTCAAATAACTCCAAACAGTCGCGTGAATAGTCAATCGCGTCCTTTTTTGTTCAACTGAAAGCAGTCGCGGAACCCACCTCGCAGACACCTTGTGGAAACCCAACTCGTTGACAATAAATTTTTGAGTTCGTTCATAAGAGATGCCTATAATTTCGGCTATCTCTCTAATTTTTAATCTGCGGTCTCCCATTATTAAATCAAGTACTTTTTTAATATTTTCGTCAGTAGTTGACGTCGAAGGCCTTCCAGAGCGGGGTTCATCTTTCACACTCTCTCTACCACGCTTAAATTCTGCTATCCATTTTTTGACGGATGAATATGACAGAACACAATCGCCTAATGTACTGACCATGTCATCATGGATGGCTTTTGATGATAGCCCCTTCTTATGGAGGTACTTAATGACGGCACGCTGCTCGATTTGCTCCATTCGCGGAAATTATGTCCGATTACTTTGTTAATAAATTTATAAAATCACAACTAATTATCGCACACGTTTCGAACTTCACACAATGAACTAGTCTGAACTGAACTAAATAATGTGGGTAGATTTGATTTTTAGAATTGAATGGATCTGTGTTAGGCCGAGTACTTTTCAATCCACCCTCGTATATGTAATAGTTTTAAAGTATATATTTGTACTTTTATATATTTATATTTATAAAAATATATATTTATTTGTATATTTATACATATATATTAATAAGTATATATGTATTTATCTTATCTATGTAGTTACTTATATACCATTATATATTTTTATTTTATGGCTTTAATAAAAATAATGTTATTTTGTCAGCAAACCACACACGTTTTTATTGTTTTCTTGCAATGCTGTCCATCCAAAGGTTGTCTGGAAGAGATCGCTCTTAGCGATAAGACCGCCCATTATACCACATTTCTTTTTCTCATTTTTTGTTAATATTTTTGTTATTTTTTGGCGTACAATAAAGTGTTATAGTCTATCTATCTATCTATCTGTCATATCGAGGAAGGATAATTTACTAAAACTAGGAATCTGAACTGTAAAAAGTCAATTAAGGCATTTTGTACAGCTTTCTGAGAACAATTTTTTTTTCTTTGCAGTAAATTGTCAAAATTGCGGAAAATGTGGTGATAGGTTGGGATAAGTCCAACTTCGAGCGAGAGGTCAATCGACGGATTTAACTCAGTTGGGCAGCGTTCGGGAAATTACGGCACATCTCGTCAGGTATACCTCTTAATATCAGTATAACTTGAAAACGAGACTGACTTGAAAACGACAACCAGTGACAACCATGTTGTCGGTGATAACCTATAGAACTGAGGCGTGGTCCTTCACTGCTGACCGGATGCGAAAGTTCAAGGTCGTTCAGCGAGCTATGGAGAGGGCTGTGCTCGGAGTTTCTCTGCGTGATAAACTTAGAAATGAGGATATCCGCAGTAGAACCAGAGTGACCGACATAGCCTAACGGATTAGTAAGCTGAAGTGGCAATGGGCCGGCCATATAGCTCGAAGAACCGACAACCTATGGGGAAAAAAGGTTCTCGAGTGGCGGCCTCGTACCGGCGGACAAAGTGTAGGGCGTCCCCCCACTAGATGGAATGACGACCTGGTAAGATATGCAGGAAGTCGATGGATGCAGGTGGCTCAGACCCGTGCTTCGTGGCATTTCTTGGGGGAGGCCTATGTTCAGCAGTGGACTTGTGAAGCGCTGTAATGATGATGATGATGATGAGGTTGGGGTCTAGGTCTAGCGAGTACGGAGGAACACGCAAGACATATGGTTTATAACTGCGGGTCTTGTAATAATAAAACGGTTTGTCGAGCAGCGTAAGGTTGTTTTCATGGAGCAATAATGGTGAAGATCACGAAAATAGATTGTTGTTTCTCTGAGAATGTCACCATCATTGTTTAAAGTTCTTTACAATAAACACTTTCTGTTATTGATACACCGGATCTCAAAAAGCTAAAGTGAATTACACTATGAAATGATCACCAAACTGTTACCATTATTTTTATATGGGTGAGCTTTGCTTTAGGATATTTTTACGGCGTAAGCCTGAGTTTAGCCATTGTCCTACGTTAGCAATTATCGCAGATAATCCACTTTTTATTACACTTCATAATTCTGTCCAAAATCACTTCTTTTCGGTACTTGCTCATCAAAACACGGTAAGCTTCAACGCGTGCTTCTCTATGCACGTCAATTAATTCCTGATGCGCCCATTTATCGAGACTTTTTTTAATTTTAATGAAAAGTCAACATTGTGGGTAAATTAACATCAAGCAATGACACTAATTCTTTAGTTATTTACAGAATCGACTTTGAATTCATCGTAATTTACCTTAGTGTCTGGTCTTTCTCATGAATCATTCTTCAAGTCCTGCGATAGCAATTTAACCAAAAACGCGCAGTGCGTTCGTTTGCCGGATCGGCTCTAAACGCAGCGTTGATTCAGCTGTATTTATTGCTGCGTTGCGTAATTTTTTAAGGTCTTTATGCTTAACTTAAAAAAAACGGGCAAAGTGCGAGTCGGATTCGCGCACCGAGGGTTCCGAACAAATCTGTAGGTATATAAGTTTAAAATTATTAAAAATATTTTTATTATATGATGTAACTAAAAATTTATGCTTTTCGCAATTTTTCCTTTATCTGTGCTATAAAACGTTGCTTCGTACCAAATTTCAAGATTCTGAGTTCACGGGAAGTACCCTGTAGGTTTTGATTCCCTTGCGAATGTCGAAAATTTACGGCATAAACGGCTATCTTTTGATTGCGTTGGCTTAGAAGTTTGATTTTTTCACAGCTCTAAGGGACAGTAGACTTGAGTATTTGATATGAATTTCAGCTTGATACCTCCACGCGTTCCTGAGAAAAAGGGTCTTGACAGACAGACAGACAGACAGATAGACAGACAACAAAGTGATCCTATAAGGGTTCCGTTTTTTCCTTTTGAGGTACGGAACCCTAAAAATACTTCATATAAAAACAATTAAAAATCTAACAATACAATCATATTTTTTTTGAATTTAGAACGTATTATGTAAAAAAAATCAAAGTGGCCACTCCATTAAGGCCCGCCAAATGCATACGGAATTCCGAATTCCGATTCGGGATTCCGAATGCAGCAAGTCCATATAAAATCCATGACCCGTCTCACACACGTACGGTAGTTTTGCGTTCGAAATTTTTCAGGCAAAACAGAATTCCGTGTGTGTGGCCGGCCGAACCGTTCGGAATTCCGAAACGGAATCCTGAAACGGAACTCCGTATGTATGTGGCCGGCCTAAAACGGCAACTTGATGCTTTAATCCCTGTTACCATTTAAATAAATTATTACGGTCGTTTATTTTAAGTAGGTAATTTTTTTTTGTTTAGTAGGTGGTGCGAGTTACATTTATTTCAATTTCTTAGTGTAAATAAAACAAGGTCGGAAACGTTACTTTTGTACCTACTTGAAAAGAGAAAATGTGCAAAAGCCATTAAACAGAAGTTACATCCGGTTTAATAAAAGATAACTTCACAACTATTTGAATCAACTTCTATTTTTCGTTTTAATAGATGTGAATATAAATAATAAATATAAAAATAAAAACGCAATATATATATATATATATATGAATATATATATATATTGAATGAAAACGTTTTGAACGTATTTTATAGCGTTCAATCGACTTATTTTTATATTCTCAAAATTTCGAGTATAGCTTGGACACAGCACTATTGTTCCTAGGCCATAGGGGAAAATAATATATTCGTACTTTGTACCACCCATGCTGTCGGGGGTGTTCAACCGTGGTGTTCAGCGGCCTAATGTCATAGTTAAGCACAGCTACGTTCAACTTAAAAATTATTGATTTTGGTCGTATTTGGAAATGAGGCATTCTATCTTAGTCCTCATGGGTGACAACGCATCTACATTTTGATTTGTAATAGAGGATAGATGTAAATGTCTATGGGCCGCAGCAACCACTTACCATCAGGTGGACTGTGTGTTCGTTTGTCACCCTTATCCTATAAAAAGAATTACGCAGAAATAACTTTAGTATTTCGAAATCTGGCAGTTGTATGGTTGGGTTGGGATTAAATTTTATTGATTATAGGATCCCAAGCAGACGGTAGCACCCAGCCATGTTCTCTATTGAAATTGAATGTTTAATTAGTTCAAAACTGAAAATTTAAAACGTCAAGAATATAAAAATAAGTTATTTGATAAGATCCATAAGAAACTATTTAAATTTAAGAACGGATTTAAATAAATGCGCGGATAAAGAACCGGCCATAATGTATCACATCAATTTTCAAGTAAATTTTACTTCATTTACTTCGTTGAGTTTTTTTTATAGGATAAGGGTAACAAACGAGCACACAGTCCACCTGATGGTAAGTGATTGCTGTGGCCCATAGACATCTACATCTATCTTCAATTACGAATCAAAATGCAGATGCGTTGTCATCCGTGAGGACTAAGATGGAATGCCTCATTTCCAGTAAAAAGTATCTCCGGTTCTCTACGTTCTCTAGTTTCTTTATGGCAGTGTGTTCATTAATTATATCTTACAGAGTACCAGCGTAAAATAGCAGTTTAACGTGGCTGTGTTTCGTTTGGTGAGTGTAGAGAACCGGATACCCCTTTTACTGAAAACGAGGCATTCCATCTTAGCCCCTTCACGGGTGACAACGCATCTGCATTTTGATTCGTAGTCGAAGATGGATGTAGACTATGTCTATGGGTCACAACAACTACTTACCATCAAGTGAAGTGTGTGCTCGTTTGTCAGTCTTATCCTATAAATAATTGAATTACTAATAATACAATTAGTTTTGGAGACTAAACTTATTAACTTTTGTGAAAATTAGCTCATTTCTTATTAATACGAAAGCGTGCCTCTCACTCAATCACATCAATTGTAAAGGCTGGACGAATTTGAATTAAATTTGACTGAGAAGTCCGATAGAACTTAGAATTGGTTATGGAATACCTTTTATGTCTCACAGCTGGGCAAAGAAAACTTTTGGTTTTCCGTACTTTAGAGGGAGGGCAAAAGCTAGTTTCATGTTAGTTTAAAGATAAAGATTAACTTTTGTTCTCATACAATAAAATAATAATGTGTAAAACTGTAACTTCGTAAACTTTGTTGTTTATTTTCTGCTTGACATGTCAAAACGATTATATATATAATATGAAGGTCGCATTAAATGATAACCAAGTTTGTTGCAAATTACAAGACATGTAAGTACACTCACTTGCCCGTTGCTATGTGTTGACTTCACTTAAACACGTCTTTTTAATTTTATCACTAACTGTATAGCTATAACTAAAATGAAAACTACGAACACATGTGTACTTTATGAGTGCACTATTAACACTACCGATTTAAGTAATTGTTCACATTTTATTCAAATAATTTCGGCATCAAATCCATATATCACTTCAGTCGGTTCTTTTGATAAACTTATATAATTGATTCACACACATAAAGCGTAGTACATGAGCGTAAAACAGACCAGAGTATGGTCACGTAGAGATAAAAAAGATAAGGATGTATTAAGCATATGATTACCGCTCATTAATCATATAATAGCTTATTAGCTTTTTAACTATTGATCGCTATATTAATCCTTCCATCACGGCATCCATTCTTGTTAAGGCGTGCAAAGAGAAAAGAGCCTTTGAGAGGCAAAAAGAAGAATAACGAAATCTATAATATAACACCACTATTATTAACATAATTATAATTTATAAATAACTAACTACATCATATTTGTATAAATGCAACTTTTTGTAGCGTCTTAACACTTTCACTGTCCGATTTTCAGACACAATAGTAAGACAATAGCAATGACCTATATGTAGTGCACGGGACAGCGAAAGGGTTAAAACTTCGTTGTGTTGTATTATGTATATTGTAATATATATATATATATATATATATATATATATATATATATATATATATATATTAATTTAAATGATATTTAAAAATTGGTAGTTTTTTTATTTAAAAATATAAAAGTAAGGCGTGTTATTCGTTAATACGATTAAATTTATTGATTTAATAACGAATAAAGAATTTAATAACAGTACGTCTCTATAACGCTCCAACTGTACTCTACAGGTCTGTATAAAATAAAAATAAAATAATTCTAACTATTAGAAGCCAGTGCTTGATTATCCAATGTTATGGCAAGTGGTGATTTAGTCGAAAAGAGCACCGACTTAGTCTAAAGCCAGCCTATTCATTCATTACTATTTTATGTGAGACTATAGCAAGGAATTTCTTTTTATAAACTTTATCGTCAAAATGCACTTGAAATTATTTTACCCGCTTGAAGTGTAGGAGTTCAATGTTTAATGTTCAGTTCATGTATAGCTTCTTTCTACACAACTGTAACTTATTGTCGCATTGGGAATTACTTTAATACGCAGCTAAAAAGATGAGGAAACATGTCTATGTGTTGCAATTAAATTGGTTGCACTGCATACATATTTTTAATTCAATGACCCAGCTTGTTTGCACGCTCTGTAACTGGTTTTCAAAACAAGTCGCTAACTCATGCGAACGTTCTTGTGTTATCATATAAATAGAAATATAAACTAAGTATACACAATGTTGTCGTGCGTTGAATGAGAATGTGATATTTTAAAACAATTTTAATTTTAGTGTTTCGTTTTTATTTCTCTTTTCTACATATACCTCAAAAAGGAGCCGGTACTTTTATTGTAATAAATACCCTACATTATGTTAAGTAAATAAAATATACTTAACGATTTTAACTTTCTATTATCATTGTCGTGTTGTGGTGGTGTAAGAAAATCACCTACCATCATATCATCTCGTAGGTATTGTAAGAGGCGACAGAGGGAAACTGAAACAGGAGATAGGCAGCAAAATCTTCCTAATATAAACTCTATAATAACAAAAAAAACTGCGCTTGTTATACCGCCTGCCAAACGTGGTAGCTATGGCGAGTATTCCCCTATGCGAAAATCTATGGGGGAAGGCTTTTGTTCAGCAGTATTCATTTGATTGGATGTCAAAGAATAAACAATAATTTTCCGGCGATAATTTAAGTGAATTGCTTACGTCTAGAGGTGTTCAATAACATCCTAAAATATCCAATTATTAAAAAAAAATTAAGAAGTAAATGTCTGAAAAAAATTAAACTCATGCGACAAAAGGTGGTAGATAGATAGTAGCTTTGAAATTGCATGAAGAGATGCAACATTTATACTTTGTATGTACTATACAGCGATCACAAATAGGCACGGCTATTATGGCACATCCGTTCAACTTGAAGGCCTTACGTCCCAATATTGAAGGTTTATGATCTTGATTTTATCGTTATCTATCAAAGGAAAAATAAAGAGTTATTGTTAAAATATTACTTATTCTCTAATATAAAAATATTGAATTATATTTCTATGAAAGTGCTAGACGGTATAGACTAAGTTGAGTACAGCAACCAAAACGAAGGCACTTTATAGACTCCGACTTCTTTTGTGTGAGTGAATTAGAGTATACGAAAATTTCTGAAAAAATTAATCGTTTTTCGTCTTCCTCTACATTGTATACATTTATTAAATTTTCAACCATAAATTTGAAACCTTTGGTTGAAAAGTAAATAAACGTAGCAGTAACGTAGTTTAGCAGAAATTAAATCATAACAAACACCAATTTAGTTATATTATTTCAATAAAACGGTTGAAGTTTATTATGAAGGTTACTTCAATAGAACGGAATTATAAATAATTTATACACTAGTCTGTAAAATGTATATAAACTGTACGTTGTATTTTTATTCATTAAATTATTTTTATAAAATTGAATTATATTTAATTTTAAGAAACATATCTTTTGAGTCTTTGAGACATAAAAATGGCACTCTTCACACCTTAATAACCCAAAAACTATAATAGTTTTATTTATAAAATTTGGGATTCTAATAGATTCTAGTCTTTCAAGGGGTCCGTATTAGTCATGCGAATTAACAAGTGTCTAGGTCTAATAGTTTCTGAGTTACGCGAGGTTCGAAAATTGTTCGAAATGTTCTTTTCATTTCAGAACTTGGCTGATACAAACGTGAGTAGATTATTTTTTGAAAGGGCAGTTACGGAATCGTTCAAGTCTCAGCATACACAGTGTATGTATTATCTGGATTAACCATTCTTTTACGTGGTACAGCTATGCTGCAGCTATATTACTGGTATAGATGTAGCACGAATGGGTCGGTTCGACCGGGGAAGGACCACGTGCTCACAGAATACCAGCGTAAAATAGCAACTCAATGCTGCTGTGTTTCGTATGGTGAGTGTTACCGGAGACCCTTTTTTACTGGAAGCGAGACATTCCATCTTAGTCCTCACGGGTGACAATGCATCCGCATTTTGATTCTCAAACGAGGATAGATGTAGATGTCTATAGGCCACAGCAACCACTTACGATCAGGTGGACTGTGTGCTCGTTTGTCACATTTATCATATAAAAAAATGTAGGCAGGATAGGGAACCTCCAATTAACACCAAA
The DNA here is from genome assembly GCA_033319125.1 of Parnassius glacialis. Lineage (NCBI taxonomy): Eukaryota > Metazoa > Arthropoda > Insecta > Lepidoptera > Papilionidae > Parnassius > Parnassius glacialis. Next base: position 17,682,633 of record JAVANC010000008.1, read on the forward strand.
ATTTTCAATAGTTTACTCAGACTTAACAAACTTTAAAGACTAGTGCCAGTGCTATAATAGGACACGGTTCCTTTAGGTCTTCTCCTTAAATTATGTGTAACCCTTAGTATAGTTTGCATGTGGCAAGAGGAAACGACAAATCACATTCTACAACTGCTAGAACAAAGCACCGCGTATCACCGAGCTCACCCACCGAGGTCATTCCATTACAGCCTATAAATGTCCACTGTTGAACAAACAAATTCTCTCATCGGGATGATTTTGCCACTGTTGCCACGCTTGGCGTGCGGGTAGGCAACAGCAATTTTTTATTATTTTGAGTTGTTATGATCAAAATGATACTGCTGGCAATCTTCTGTTTTAATTTCTTGTGTCGGAGATTTCATCCACAGGATGATATGGGGTAGTGGATATTCTTATACCGCCATTCATTGACAATATTAACCCTTTCACTGTCCCGTGCACTACATATAGGTCATTGCTATTGTCTTACTATTGTGTCTGGAAACCGGACAGTGAAAGTGTTAAAAACTTACTAAAATTGCTTAAGCAGCTTGGTTGGTTCGAATAATTTTTCATTCCTGCTCACAGTCAAATTACACGCTTACACGTGATGTTGCGGATACCAGCGCGGCTCCACCAATCAATAGATTTTTGTTGACTCTATAGTATAGAGTTTCGCCAAGTTACTCGACAAAATTTTATGTATATTTTACGACTAAAAGCCGAAGTGCGAATACACTTAGTTAACACACGTTGGTTAAACTTAGCCGTACCATATCTTCACATGTAAAACTTACGTGTCACATAGTTTGTCCGCGATGAACTCCTAAACCAATGAACTGATTTGAATGAAATCTTGAACACTGTGGAATTTGGTTTAACATGAGAGATAGGATAGTTTATATCTCCATAAGTAACCCTCAATATTTTTATTGCGATTTTACGGATTTTTTATACGAAGACAAGGGTCGTTAAAAAGGGCAGACCAACGTTTGCCTGACCAGCTAGTAATTTATAAAATAGATAATAATTGTTCCGCAGAGATATAACGTTTTGTGTACTTTAACACTACAACCAAGTATATATAACAGTTAAACCAACTTTGTTTTAGCAAGCTAATCCCAGGTACCTATATCCGCGATTCAGCTTTTAGTCGTAATAAAAACATATAATATGACCATTGACAAGCAAATCTACTTTAATATTATATCAGTAGTTAATTTTATAGGATAAGGGTGAAAAACGAACACACAGTCCACCTGATGGTAAGTGGTTGCTGTAGCCCGTAGATGCACAGACCGCGGCCCGCGGACCGCATGCGGCCCGCCGGTCGAATACTGGTGGCCCGCCGACAGCAAAAATAATAATCTCGTACATTCGAAAAATATTGAATTATATTCCAGAATAAAACTAAAAAAAATATGTTCGAAAAGTAATTTGAATCTCGCGCGCGCGCTCTTAAGTGCGCTTATCGGTGCGCCGTGCATGCGTCGGTAACAGCGGTCGGTAATGTTTATACTGATCTCGGTTAAATTCGTTTTCTTGAGGAACCGCCGCGGCCGACGGCGCGGCGATGACGGCAGCGCGGTGGCTGCTTATCCACGGGTTATATTGTTAGAGCAAGCGAGATAGCAATAGTCCCGAATTCCCGATTGCTCGCGTAGGTAGATACACGAAGCTTCCAGAGTCGGTTTCGTGATTTCTCCAGACAGTTTTCGACTCTATACGCACGGTATAAAAGCCACGCTAACGGCAGCGACCGACAGTTCGGTTTTAATTTGAGTGAAGTGTCAATAGTTCTAGTGTAGATTTTAACTCGACTAGCCGGTGTCATATATTTTGATCCACATTCAACGTAGATTTCCCGTCAAGTGCCGTGTATAATTGTGTTATCAAAACGTAAGTAAAACTCTGTTATTAATAAGTGTTTCCCTACCTATTTAATCAATTATTTTTGGTAATTTAAAAAAGGATGGGTAATTTAAGTAGGTACTGTAATTGTTTTTAGGTGCTGTGTTAATCCTAGCCAGGATTAGAACGCAACATGGACAAGCCAGGACCTAGTAAAAACGTAAGGTTAAAGATGAAAATCGGCAGTTTCAAGAAATTTGAACTGAGAAATACTTTTTTGTATGGTTGCATAACAAAGTCGTTTGTTTAATTTGCAAGAATTCTGTTGCGATTGCAAAGGAATATAATGTAAAAAGGCACTATGAAACGCAGCATCCTACTTTTATCAAGTTTACAGGCGAATTAAGAAAGCAAAAAATGTTGTCTTTTAAACGGGAGCTTATTGGTCAGAGAGCTACGTTTACAAAACCCATTCAAGATTCAGAAACAGCTAAAGCGAAGTCGCCCCTTCAATGATGGGGATTTTGTTAAAAGAATGCATAGAAATTGCCGCTAAGAAAATGTGTCCAGAAGCAGCAAAAAAGTCTGAGAAAATTCAACAGAATCGTATGACTATTCAAAGACGAATTATGTCTTTGTCAGGTAAATTGCGGAACAATTAAATGAAAAACTAAGATCATTGAATTTTTTTCATTAGCACTCGACGAATCCACTGATATTAGTTCCACAGCTCAACTTCTGATATTAATACGAGGTGTTACTCAAGATTTTGAAGTCTTAGAAGAGTTATTAGGAATGTGTTAATTGAAAGGTCAAACCAGAGGAGTTGATAAACTCAATGTACTTTTGGATGAGTGTTCAAAAACTGATTTGGACTTGTCAAAATTATCGGGCGACTGACAGTGCTCCTTCGAAGATTGGTGTCAATTCTGGGCTAATTACTTTGCTGAAAAAGCATCTGCAAGAAAAAAACATAAACGCTGAAGATCTCATGCAGTTTCACTGCATTATACACCACCAATGTCATGAAGGTGGTAGTTTCGACTGTAAATTTCATAAAATCACGAGGACTCAATCACAGGCAATTCAAACAATTCCTTGATGACATCGAAAGCGAATATGGAGATTTACTGTATTATAAAGAAGTAAGGTGGCTAAGTCGTGGATTGACACTGGAACGATTTCTAAATTTAATAGAATAAATTGGAATATTTCTGGAGGAAAAGCAAAAGGGATGTCCCGAAACTTAAAAATCCCGATTAGTTGTGTGATTTGGCTTTTTTAGTTGATATTACAAATCATTTGAATGTCTTGAACACACGGCTTCAAGGCAAAAATCAACTGATATCCCAGCTCTACGCTCATGTATTAAAAATCCTTTCAATGCAAGCTGACACTTTTCAGATCGCAATTGAATTCTGGAAATTACAATCATTTTCCGAATTATAACAAAATGGCTGAAAAATTCAACAAAACTGCGATTAATTTCAGTTATGTAGAAAAGCTAGATATTTTGATTCAATCTTTTCAAGACAGATTTTCGGAGTTTAAAAAAAGTGAAACCTTTATTGGACATATTCAGCAATCCTTTCACGATTTCAGTTGAAAATGCGCCAGAGTCAATGCAGTTAGAAATTATCGACATTCAAAACGACCAAGATTTACGCAACAAATTCAACGAAGGAGACTTGCTGAACTTTTACCGCTGCATTGATAAAAATACGTACAAAGAGTTGCGCATAAACGTTCTGAAATGTGCCAGCTTATTTGGTTCTACCTATATATGTGAACAAACCTTTTCAATACTAAATAATAATAAAACAAAAAATTGAAACCGCCTTGCAAATGAAAGTTTGGAAGGAGTTTTACGTGTTGCTACAAGTAAATTTGAGCCAAATATAAAAAAGATTGTAAGCACTATGCAGTGCCACGCTTCAAATTAATAAATTCTTTTTAAATTTTAATACATTATTATCAATTCTTTATTGTCTTTAATTACCTATACTTCTGGCGGCCCGCCATCACTTCATAATTTGCCCGAGTGGCCCCTAGTCTTAATAAGTCTGTGCATCACTGCTGTAGCCCATAGTCATCTATGTACATCTATCCTCGATTACGAATCAAAGCGCAGACGCGTTGTCACCCGTGAGGACTAAGATGGAATGCCTTGTTTCCAGTAAAACGGGTCTCCTGTTCTCTACACCCATCATACGAAACACTGTTTTTTTACGCTGGTATCCTGTGAGATTTTTTTCTGATTTACGATAATATTTAGTTTATTTTATACACCTATCATATTATTTTCCACACGTCCCGGGTTGACTGGGAGAGAATGCCAAAAGGCATTAAGTCCGTCCTTTGTAATAATTTTTATTAAGGTGTACAATAAAGTGTAAATAAATAAATAAATTCACTACCTTTCACCACGTATCAAACCATTTTAGGCAAATTAACAAAATATAAATTATGTAGATATTTAATGTTTAATTACATTTATAATAGTCAAAAAAAATCCGTATACAGTATTCATAGTACCAAAACAATTTCCGTGCGTACATTTTTGATTACTTATGTTAATATAATAATAAGCATTACCTTGCAGCGCGACCTTGCAATGGCTCACTGGGCCTGTGCAAGAACTAAAATAAACACTTATTATAAGTGTTTTATATTTTTTTTAATTATTTAAGGGGCTACTCCATGCGAACGACCTTGAGCATTTGGCCGGCGCGGCGCGCGGCTCGCTACAATATATTGCGAAGAAATATGTAAGACGCCACCTATTGTTCGAACGTAGTACCTATTATTTTATGGAAATATACACAGCATACAACGATAAATGTATTTTAATTTTTTTATTCGGTATATTAGTTGCATTACTTATATTAGAATTATGTATTTTCATATATTATCTAATTATGAAATTTTATAATTAATTATATATTAAAAATGAAGCATTGAAAATTGTGAGTTTAAAAGATATCTATTCACTATAGGTAAATAAATAGATAGCTCGCCTTTTGTACAAATATTTGGTGCAATAAAGAATAAACAAATAAATAGGATGTTTCGCAGAGTGAGAGTAATATAGAATGAGAGTCGTGGAGGCAGTTTACAAACATAAATTGCACAAGGACAAACATCCAGACCCGGAACAATTATTTGTAGGCCTACAAATATATATTTGTAATATTTGTTCCGTGCGGGATTCGAACCCGCGGCCCCCAGCGCAACAACTGATTGCTAAGCCACTGCGCCACGGAGCCGTCGTCGGGTTATAGGTAAAGTGACCATACGTCCCGTTTTGAACGGGACTGTCCCTTTTCTCGGTCACCTGTCCCATTGTCCCCAAATAAAGCCCCGGGACACAAAATTGTCCCGTAACTCGTTGGATAGAAGTATTCAAAGCCAACAATCTTCAACATATTTTTTTTAATCGAATATATTTTATGTCTACCTGGTACAAATGCTCCGATATAAAGAGTATTTTTTTTATTTTGAATAAATTGTGGACGTCTGAAAGAAACACTTACGGTTCCAGTTCTAAAGGCGATGTTGAAAGATAACAATTAAAAAAAATTGAGCAGAATTTTATTCTTATTTAAAATCATCACCAACTTTATTAAAGCAAATTTAATCCACTGACAAATGTAATTCATAATTTGCATTTAATAATTACCTATTTTTAAATGCAACATTATTTTTTAATTTATTGTATAAAGTTATAGTTGTTAGAGTATAAATAAACCCATGTCCTGTTTTGAGTTAAAAAATAAATGGTCACCTTAGTCTTTTTAGTTAAATTTAGTTTTAATTTTTTTTTAGTTTATAGTAAAAAGTAGGTATATTAGTACCTACTTAGATACTTTTTACCGAATTATAAGTATAGAACACCTTATGTACTCAATTATTTTTTGAAAAAGAAGAAAAAACAAGCAATAAATAATATACTATATTTTAGCAAAAAAACTATAACTTAGTAATTGTACTAATTATAACTTAGAACATAAATGAAAAAATCATAACTGACTTTTTGGCCCGACCCAGGATTCGAACCCGGGATTCGATCAGCAGTCGCACTACTACAACCACTAGACCAACGAGGCAGTACTATACCTGATAAGATATTGTAGTTGGTTATTACGATTATTTTTAACTGTATACTATACTGATAATATTGAATTAGCCTTTTATAGTGTAAATTATAATATTTGTCGAAATGTTAATTATGGATTCGAACCTTACATGCTAATGGTGCTTCATTTTTTTATTTGCATTTACTTCAAAGAAAATACACGCAAAAAGTTTCATCGCTCAGTAAAAACACAACAAATATATGTATAACTAATACGAAAAATTATACCCAAAACAAACAAATAATACTACCTATAAAATAACCTAATAAGTAATAATATTATCGACTGTCAAGACGTGAGCGTGTGCGCAGGCCGATGCTCTGACAAACGACACGAGCTCCACGTTCGAGAGCTCAACGCTCAATGATCCAGCAAGCCCTTGGGCAGTGAATACGCCCAGATTTTAAAATAATTTCTTAATAAAATCAAATTTTGGTCTTTTGAAAAAAATTTTACAATAGAAATGTTCATTAATAAATTGCCTATCCATTGGTGTAAATCGCAAAATAAAATAATACTTACTTTACGAGGAGATGCATGTTATCAATAATAATTTCACATTTATGTGGTTTCGTTGTAAGGAGATTATATTAATATTTATTCCTTTAAAAAAAAATTGGATACACCTCTTATGAAATCAAGATTATGTAGAAATATAATGTGTTTTTTATTTGTTGATATATCTTTTAAATAAAAAGTAGATAGCTCCTAAAAACCGCACAAATAACGACTAGCGCGACATTTTGCTCAACCCGCGCCTTAACTCAAAAGTGCTTAAGCATACTGTCAATAAGTCCAAAGGACATTGCTCAAAACAACCTATGGATATCAATCGAATATTAAATGACTTTCAACCATTACAGCAATCTATTTCAACCTCTGCTGAACATAACCCCCCCCCCCCCCCCCATAGATTGTTTCATACAGGGGGGTTTTGCCGTAGTTGCCACGTTTGGCAGGCGGGTTAGCAACTACAGTTTTTATTATTTTGGGTTGAAATAAGGAAAGTGCTGTTTTTTAAATTTTCTGTTTCAGTTTTCCTCTGTCGCCTCCTACTACACTTATATTATAACGATATGGGGCAGACTTTAAACATAAATATAAGTCATTACATCAATCTTAGAATTGCTTCAGTAAACACTGTTACGTGACTAGACGTAATTTACGTCAGTGATTACACATTCGCAGTAAATATACCAATCACAAGATCGAATTTTTAAAAAATTTACCCCTATAGTAGGAATTTCTGAGATTGAAAGTGAGATGAGATTTCTGAGGTGTTTAACATACATACAATTAATTATAGAAAATATTCAGATGCGAAACAAATATTTATAGGCATCAGGAACACTTGTTCCAAGATACGAACTCACGACCACAGAGAAGACCACAGATTAGTTGTCACCTCTGAAGACTAATAATAATATGGAATTCCTCATTCACAGCATGTAATAATTATTGTACTGGCTCTCTATACGCTACAAACAGCAAGTACACGGCTTCGCATGGCGGCAGAAATAGGTAAACGTGTGGTTCCTATCGATTCGAAATCATAAGCAGAAGAGGAGGGCTACAACCTGTAAATCGTGTTTTGCAGCATTCGAAACATAGGGAGTTATAAGTTCGTGTAAGTGTTATAGTCGGACAAGGGTAGGACAAATAAATACGCTTATCTTAATATTTTTTTTATTATACGTGGTAGAGCCATGCTGCAGCTATATTAATTGTATAGTTGTAACACGAATGGGTCGGCCCGACCCGGGAAGGATACACTCTTACAGAATACCAGCGTAAAATAGCAGCTTAATGCTGCTGTGCTTCGTATGGCGAGTGTAGAGAACCGGAGACCCTTTTTACTGGAAAAGAGTCATTCTATCTTAATCCTCACGGGTGACAACACATCTGTATTTTGATTCGCATACGAGGATAGATATGTCTGTGATAATATATATACATCATTTTCAGAATGTCTTCAAGACAGAACTCAGAAAAGGGGACCGTGTATAATAACATCTTCAGTTATATTTGGCACTACTACTTATTTACTTTATGCTTTGTTTGTTCAGTCTCTCACATCCTGCGGGGACACATAACGAAATATTTGTGATAATAGGTTACTCTCAATCGAACTTATAAGATGTGAAGGTGACATTTGACTGAGTAATTCTAAAGATTGCTAAATATAACCTATAGGTATACTGTTATAATTTTTATTACATTATCATAACAATATATGGTGTTAATTTTTTTTCTTTTTTCTAAAATTGACCCTTAAGTTACTCCTTATAATATCAGCTATCTGTTAGTGAAAGTACCGTCAAAATCGGTCTAGCCATTTCGGAGATTAGGCGGAATAAACAGAGAGACAAACATTTTGAAAATAGTTTTTTTTTGTTATAAGTACCGTAAATACTTTCATATATACATATTCAACTGGTTTTTCTCTAGTTTAATTTCGAATAGGTTGGAGGATATAAATACTAAGTGAAGATTGGGTTACGGATTATTTTTTTTACACAAGTTAGTGTGAAAACAAAACCAAGTGAAAACGGACGGTCGAAAATGCCGGAATAATCTTATGGCTTCCGTTAGGTGGTAATGTAGCCATCTTGTTTACACTTGACGTAAAATACTAAAGAGAATATAATCACTACGTTTATAAAATACCAAGAACGGCGCAGCAGTGTCCAAGAAGCAAAACATTTTGTAAGAATAGCAACCGATATAGCCCATTTTATACCAGGTGGCACCATGGAACAAATTAGAGTTCTTTGACTTATGCAATTGAATATTTGCTTTTTACAATTTAATACTATACTATAAATCCATTATTCCCTCCATCTTCATGGAAAACTAGTATCAAAATATTGCGTGTCCTGTCCTTTTTATGTATGGACTCTGGTCTCAAATCAATGAATTTTATTTTTGTTGCCATTGATTGGACTTATACTCGATTTATAATAAATAATATTAGCCAAAAGTTAAAAAGGTTCCTGAGAAGACATACTTTGTAACAAAAGTTAAATGTGTTACAGTTACTTTTAATGCCTAATTTATTATAATCTATTTAAATACCAGTTTTCACACTTTCTTGTAATCATTTTAGTATAGGTATGCATATCATTAAGTGGCTTTAATTTAGATATATTATTTCGCTCCTATTTAAAATTCCAGTGTCAACGCTAAAAACTTAAAAGAAGCAGGGGGACGATACCGGGAACGTTTTTCATTTCAGAATTTTTCTGACGATAGAGATTTTTTTTTATTTTGTCAGTTTATGATATCTTTTGTCTAATTGTGTAAATAACCTATAATTGTCATTAGCCGGGTACCCACTTAACGCACATGTTCGCGCGGCAGTCTCGGTGTGCGATGCCCAATAGTATTGTCCGGAACTCGGAAGCATGCCTCGCGAGGCAGGCCGAGCCATCATAACTCCTCGAGCACCCGAAATATACAGTTGACAATGGCTCTTTTGGATCCCGCAGCATCTTGTACGTACCGTACAGCTGAATTAAACGAATCGACTCGTCCTGATTGCTCATGATATTATATTAAAAAAGTGACCTTTCAATAAAACTAAAACAAACACTATAGCCTCGCGAGCCAAAATACCACCGTACACATCAAACGAACAGCGATCATTGAGGCACCTTTGAGCGCGTCAAGTTTACCGACAAAGTATGGCTCGCGGTCGAGCGGCGCTCGGCCGAGGCAACGTGCGCCCGAGGCACGTCCACATCAGCCGAGGCATTGACTCGCGAGTCGCGAGGCTGCAGCGCGAACCTGTGCGCTAGGTGGATACCCGGCTATTTACTTGTTAATGCTACGCCTTGCTTGTTATTGGTGTCGGATTTCCCTAATTTAATTGTTATTTAGATGAGAGCCGTGGTAGCTCTGAGGCTAAGCGCACGCTGTAAATTTTACAGTACACGAGTAACCCAGGTTCGATCCCTGCAGACACAAATGAAATTGTTAATTGCCATTTTAAGTGCTGATTTACCACGTGCTCGGCGGTGAAGGAAAATATATGTTTGTAATGTCAAAATTACAACTTTTTACTAAATGCATATGAAAGTAAATACGGTACTAATAACAAAAATATAATTTTTAAAGTTTTTGTCTGTCTGTCTGTCTCCTTGTTCCGGCTACTCACCGAAACGGCTGAACCGATTTTGACGAGATTTTTCACTTGGAGATAACCGATGTCACAAAGAGTAACTTAGGCTACTTTTTAGAAAAAAAAATTAGGGTTCCGTGCAAAAAAATTAAAACTCCGAATAACACGCGGGCAAAGTCGCGAGGAACAGCTAGTTTGTAAATAAAACTATAGCTTCTTACGGATTTTATCACACATTGGACCTCCCATTGAACAAAATGGTGAATAGTTAACCTACAAAGACTTATGTACATAAGAATAGGACAACAAAAGATAATAATAATTCAAAGCTAGTTAACGATCTGAGTCAATTGAAGAAATTGGACATTACCCCTAAATTAAGAACAGTAATTTAGATTGTATAAAATGTAATATATAAAAATTAATGTTTGTTTGTTCGTATTTTATGCGCTGCAATACCGTTCATCAGATTGCGCTAAAACTTTGTTAACTTATTGCTTGCACTTGTGCAAAGGTTAAAGGGTATATATAAGCCATATATAATTCAATTTCAATGAATGTATTTTTTTTATAGGATAAGTTGACAAACGATCACAGTCCACCCAATGGTAAGTGGTTGCTGTGGCCCATAGACATCTATCCTCGTTTGCGAATCAAAATGCAGATGCGTTGTCACCCGTGAGGACTAAGATGGAATGCCTCTTTTCCAGTAAAAAGGGTCTCCGGTTCTCTACACTCACCATACGAAACACAGCAGTGTTAAACTGTTATTTTACGCTGGTATTCTGTGAGAACGTGGTCCTACCCCGGTCAAGCCGACCCATGCGTGCTACAACTACACTACTAACATAGCTGCAGCATGGCTCTACCACGTATAAATCATTACCTACTTAAACAATATAACCCTTCCAAATGTAAAACCATATTACCTGTGGCAGCAATGCGCCGGGTACCAGATAGTAGAAAATCAAATTGAAGCGTTATAATTATATTATATTTTCTTTAGTGATCATTTTACCATATTTTATATTTTCTCTTTTATCTCTGTTTGTCTATTTGGTACAAATATTGCAATCGGTTTCAAACTAATTTCCCGACGATGACGTAAGATGAAATATACTTTTGATATTATTATAATGTCACCATTAGTTTGCTTCTCTTTCAACCGACTTCGAAAAAAGGCGCAGCTTCTCACTGTATTTTTTATCTGTGTTTCCTTAGAACTTTTTGTCTAAGTGAATCGATTTTGATGATTATTTTTTTTGTTTTTGAGTTATACTTAATAATGCGTATTTAATTGATTTCGACTACATTGATAATGTTCTCATTTTATTTGAAACAGAAACAGAAACAGAAACTTTTTTATTCAATATAGATTATAAATAATGCTTATTGAAAGTCACTCCTTTGTATAATTACCACTGGTTCGAAAAAAAACCTCTGTCCTGGGAAGAACCAGCAAGAAACCCAGCGGGACTTTTTTTTTAAAAATAACAGCTTACAATCATGAATGTTACACAAATTAACAACACAACAAATTAGAAATAGCTTGGTAGCGATCACCTCATTTCCAGGGGTTATTATCATCTATAAATTCTTTAATACTATAATAACCCTTTTTATACAAACTTAGTTTAATAACGTTTTTGAACTTTGAGCAGGTCAAATTTTGTATATTTTCTGGAATTTTGTTGTAAAAGCGTATACATCGCCCCAAGAATGAATTACTGACTCGATGCAGTCGAGTAACCGGTACTACTAGCTTGTGCCTGTTCCTAGTATTTACAGAATGAATATCACTTATTTTTGTAAAACTACTTTTATTTTTGTGTACGTACATTACATTTTCATAAATGTATTGAGAGGCCAAAGTTAATATATTAATTTCCTTAAATTTTTGTCGCAGCGACTCTTTAGGCTTTAAATCATAAATTGCTCTTATGGCCCTCTTCTGTAAAACAAATATAATTTCAGTGTCAGCTGCGTGTCCCCATAGCAAAATACCATACGACATTATGCTAAGGAAATAGCTAAAGTAAACTAGTCTAGCTGTTTCAACACTAGTTAGACTTCTAATCTTTTTTACGGCATATGCTGCAGAACTAAGTCTGCTTGCTAGTTTTGATATATGGGGGCTCCATTGAAGCTTCGCGTCTAGTGTGATTCCAAGAAAAATGGTGGTATCTACAAGACTCAGTTTCTCCCCATTTAAAATTACATTAGTATTTAATTGTTTGACATTTGGAGTCATAAATTTCATACATTTCGTTTTAGTGCCATTTAAATGCAAATTATTAACATTGAACCAATTTACTAATTTAGATATAGCATTATTTACTTCGTCATATTTTAGCAACTGTCGACTTAATTTGAAAATTAAAGAAGTGTCATCTGCAAATAATACTATATCATGGTTATCTCCTACTATGTAAGGTAAGTCATTAATGTATTCAAGAAACAGGAAGGGGCCTAGAATTGAGCCTTGAGGCACGCCCATCTGTACCATCGACCCGGAAGAACTCATACTGTTAATGACAACTTTTTGCGTTCTCTTACTTAAATATGAAATAATTAATTTAAGAGCATCACTTCTTACACCGTAGTGTTTAAGTTTCCTGATTAATGTTTCATGGTGAACACAATCGAAGGCTTTGGATAGGTCACAAAATATACCCAAAGCATCCTGTGAATTCTCCCATGCATTAAATATATATTTAATCAGCTCAACACCGGCATCAGTTGTCGAGCGACCCCTTGTGAAACCAAATTGATTTTTATGAAGTAAATTATTTATATTAAAGAAATTTAACATTTGATGAAGAATAATTTTTTCAAAAATCTTACTAAGTGTTGGTAGTACAGAAATAGGTCTAAAATTAGCGGGGTCTAATGTACTACCAGATTTAAATAAAGGTATTACTTTACTATACTTCATTAAATCAGGAAACACACCAGATTCGATACTAGTATTAAAAATAGTAGCTAAATGAGGCGCGATTGTATCTATTATAGACGCAATAACTTCAACGGAAATCCCCCACAGATCCGCAGTTTTCTTAACATCAATAGTTTTAAAATATTTTACAATATCTTTTGATGATACTTTATGAAATGTAAAATTCTTTGTACACGCATTTACATTTTGTTTAAGTAATGATTCGGCGACCGCAGGAGAAGAATTCAGTGACTTAGTGGTTAATATCGGAATATCATTAAAATATTTCTCAAAAACCATTGCAACGTCCTGATCTGATTCGGTTAATTTGTTATTAACACTTAACTGGTAGTTTGAATTGCGAGAGTTAATCTTACCAGTTTCGCTATTAATTATACTCCATGTCATTTTAATTTTATTAGAATTAAAGATTTATATTGAAGTCGGTTTTTTTTATAGGATAAGGGTGACTAACGAACACACAATCCACCTGATGGTAAGTGGTTCCTGCGGCCCATAGACATCTACATCTATCCTCTATTACAAATCAAAATGTAGATGCGTTGTCACCCGTGAGGACTAAGATGGAATGCCTCATTTCCAGTAAAAAGGGCCTCCGGCCACCTGCACTCACCAAGCGAAACGCAGAGGTAAATCTTTACTTCACGCTGGTTTTCTGTGAGGTCGTGGTACCACCCCGGTTCGAGCCGGCCCATCCGTGCGACAGCAAAGCTGCCGCGTGGCTCTACCACTGTTTAAAACACTGGTTGTACAAAATTTTTAATTTTAGCACTTGTAGAGAGTAGCATTACCATTATGGTAATGCCGCTCTCCATCGCCAGTTTGTGAGATTTGAGTTGAACATATAAGGATGTCTACTATCGATCTGTCGCTGGAGGCTTGATCGAACTTCGTAGTCAGCTTCACGAATTGCGCCATGCGCTGCGCTGCGTGTAGAAGAGTGCGATTAATACGATTTGGAGAAAATGTTGGCAACCCCCCCCCCCTCCCCCCACCTTTTCCGCTCGCCGTTCAAAGTGATTAGAAATCCTACTTTAACGATGTAATGCCAAGGTCACTACTGGCAGGATCTTGTCGTAGGTACCGCTTCATCAGAGCGAAGTCATAAAGCTAGCCTGCAGGTCGACGGATGGTATTTTAGACAGTTTATGTATGGTAATGTATATCGCGTGACAAACGAATTAAATTTTGTGTTTTAATTATGTCACTGATACGTAGTTTCATGTGTTATTAAGACCAAAATAGAATAAATTTAATTGCAAAGCTTCATTAGTAATAATTAAATAACAATAGGAATAACGTTTTACGTAACTTTCACATTATACCGTGATTTGAAATTTAAATTTAATTCATTTACGAAACAGATCTATAACTTACGCTATCATATAGCAAGAGATTTTTATTTTTATTTTCAACAACTTAGAATAATTCTCTAATTTAAATTCCAATGCTCTTAAACAAGCAATTGATTCAATACAACAGGCGGGTATTCTGAGAGTACGATCATATAGCATCCTGCAAAAGTTGATAATGAGAATGTGCCAACAAATTTATTGCCGATCAGTGGTCGAAATAAATTAAACCAAAGCCATCACAAAATGTTTTATTACTATAATTTTTTTTATAAAAGAGGGGGCAAACGGGCATGCATTATATTTACATAGAAACCAAATATAGGAGAAAAGCGATTGGTTTATAATTACGTATAACTTTTAACAAAAAGTAAAACCCGACTTAAAACTGCAAAAAAAAAGAAGTTATTTATTTGATACCCTTAGGGGTGAAATTTTTCTCCAATTTATACGGGACCACCCTTAAAGTATGACCTATTTAATAAAAAAAAGAATCATCAAAATTGGGTCACAATCTGCGAAGATATCGCGTAACATACATAGGTACAATTAAAAAAAAAACATACATCCTTTTTGACGTCGGTTACAAATTTTAAATTACGCGACGAGCAAACCTAGTTGAAGTAGTCTAGCTCAATACCCACACAAATGACAGTTTAAGTGCTGAATTAACGTGCTCGGCGGTGAATTAAGTTTACAGTAAAACCTTTATAGTCGATAACTTAAAAAATGTTTCGAAGACAAATGTAGTAATCATATACGACCAGCGTTACGGAACCTTTCCGGCCCAAAACCTTCGGAATGATGAAAGGAGAGCTGTGTATAGTAGTCGGATGTATGTATGCAGGCTGTTACTTTAAAATTATATTATTGTGTAATATTAAAAAAAATATAATTGGCTTAATAGGACCTGTTTGGATTTAAGCAATCACCTTTACGTTACTTTGAATGTCTTGTAAAAGTTTCAAGCATATTGCATAAAAAGTTGCTCGAGGTCTTTTTAAATCCAGATTGTGCTCTCCTGATAAGAGAAGCAGAGTAGGGGTCCTTGCAATAAGTCCGTTCACCGTATAAACACATGGTAATCTAGCGCAAAATTGGGAATGAGGATTGAAGTTCGATGCTCTGATATTAACAATAAAATAATCACAAATAACAGAATTATGTACATAAAGCATAATTAAACAATACTGCTTCGGTTGGGGTCGGGTGAAACGCGACCCGAAAACTAGGTGTAAATATAAATGAGGTTTCTTTAATGATAAATATTTAATACGTCATAAAATAACGGAAAGCAACACAATTAATATGTAAAAATAACGATACACGATATCTCTTATCAAACGTGTATTAAAACGAAAACAAATTGAATGATGATTTCGCACGAAATGTAGTGGGTAACACGTTTTAATTCAGACACCAAATATTAAGCCGCGCATCCAACAAAAATGTTGACAACATTTATGTTTCCAACTGTTTCCAACTCAACAAAAGTTACCAACTTTTGTTTCCGATGTTGCCGACAAATGTTTCCAACAATCGTCTTCACTGAGGGAACAAATGTTTGCAACAAGCGTATTCCTTTGATGTTGCCGCCGAAAATGGAAACAAGGTTGCCGACATTGTTTCAAGGTTTGATGCCAATTGGTTTAGTTTGGGAATTTTAATAAAATATTTTTGGAGAGGTCTGGTATTACTTTATAACCGACAAAAACGTCTGGGATATTTTTTTTTAAATTATATAAACACTAAATTAAAAGATAAAAAAGAAATCAAGTTGCCAAAAATAACATTTTGTTTTTGATATTTTTAGCATAATTGTTATACGCTGCGGACTGGATTCGCCAATTGACATTATATTTTTTCATAATTTCAACTTGCCAAAAGGACCTTTCCAAAATTCGTCGCCAGCTCTCAGAATATAAGTTTACACACCTATCTACAAACACAATAATAGTAGAATTCGGGCCGTAAACATGTCGTGTTATTAACACAAACATTACGCAAAATTGCTCTTGTATAATAAAAAAGGTATAAATTTAAATAGACACATACATTTTTTATTATAAACTTATTACGAATCATCGTGACATGGCAGTTTCGTCAAGACGACAGACCGTTGTCGCTCCAAGAAAACAGTTTGAAAAATTATAGCAAATTAAATAAGCACTAGGGATTAATCTTTGCGAGTTTTGTTTATAATCTTCTTTAATCAGATTGTCTATTATATATCATAGCTTCTTTATAACATATTATATTATGTAAGTATATTTTTTACGTGGTAGAAAATTGCTGTAGCTATTTTATGGTTGTAGCACGAATGGGTCGGCTCGATCGGAGAAGGACCACGCACTTACATAATATCTGCGTGAAGACAGCTTATTAAGTGGCGAAGCTTGCGAAGTCACTTATTGATTTCACGATGTCTGTCCGTCTGTCCGTCCGTCTGTCCGTCTGTCCCACGATTATCTCGAGAACGGTTTCGAATTTTCAAATTCTGTTTTCAGCAATCGATTACTGATCACCCAGGCATCTGAACCTCCTATTTTGAAACTGATTGCTCAACGGCAACCGTTAGAAACCGCTACAAAGCTGATTGCTTCGCCACTTTGCTATGCTGTTAGCTTGCTAGGTTTATTACTGCTGTTTCGTATAGTGAACGTAGAACACCGGATACCCTCTACACTGGAAACTAACCATAATATAGGAAGAATGTATTAATATTTTAATTAATTAAAGTTGTTTTTAAATACAAAATTGTTTTACTTCAATTTTCCATACAAAAAGTTAATTTCATATGTGCAAAGAAGATTTAATGTATATAGTAAATATCTCCTTTTAAATTCAACTTATTTTTTCAGTCGCTTTATAATGCTTCCTGCACGGTTGCTTGGAGCGTAGCATAAAAACATTGACTGCATCGCTCACTCGCGATATAACCCACGCCCTCTGTGTGCAACGTCTGCCTTGTGCTTTATTAATTATTGCAATTGCAAAGCAGAAGTTAACGGCAAATTGCAACGCATACATCGGAAAGCAAAATTTGGTTATGGCTCATACCGTATGGGTGGAATTCGAGGAAACAAAGGCATGTTCCTCGGCATCACACCCGTATGTAAATCCGCCTCGATAAAGTTCCGCTGCAGAGTCAGATGCCGTTGCATAACTTTAGACACTGCAGATCATGGGCACCTGCAGCCAACTTCAATTAAAGAAGATTACAGATGCGTTGTCATCTCTGAAGACTCGGAGGGTAAGCCTCACAGCCTATAGTGATACTAACTCTCTATTTTCAAAATAATGATTTTTACCACTGTTATTATCACATGTGTTTATTCTCGTCTTCTAATGATCATACATAAATATAAAACTATTGTATAAAAAGACTCTAGTTACAAAAAGACGTTAATTACTGATAGTACAAACCGTAACTTGATCACGCTGTGTGACCAATAATAATATAATATACATGGCCAAGTTTCATCCATCCATTAGTTTCAGAGTCTATTGTGTTTAAAGGGCAAACAGACAGACAGACAAAAAAAATGAAACGCGATTGAAATTTCCCAAAAATATTCAATATATTTGATTTGACCTGGGAACAGTTATATTAAAGTATAGAAGATGATCAGACCTTATTAATGTTTCAAGCGCTTTGCAGTACCCATGGTCACGGGAGGAGATTAAATGCATATAGGTACTTAGTGTTATTCAATTGCAGTATTTGCGTAAACATCATTAAGATTTATAAAAATTCGAGGGACGTCAATACCGTTGTTGTCTTTTAAAATTCTCATGCATACTACATGTATAATGTTATGTTAATATAAATCGAGTTCCTTTCGTTCGTGAGTGAGTTCCATTCGATCTTATGAGCAATTTTTGGTGTTAAAGTATTATTGTTGATATTTTTAAGTATTTACTGCAAAAGAGGCATTCCATCTTAGTCCTCAGGGGTGACAACGCATTTGCGATTTGATTCTTAATCGAGGATAGATGTAGATGTCTATGGGCCACAGTATCCACTTACTATCAGGTGGACTGTGTGCTCGTTTGTCACCCTTATTCTATAAAAAAAATTATTAAGACTTGTTGATGGTAGAAGGCGAATGAGCGAATATTCTAATGAAATAATCTTAATGCGTTAATCGTAAGTATGAAAAATCGACAGATATAATTAATTAATGTAATACTACGTGACTCGGCCTGGCTTCAAGTCATAATTTATAGCTGCGGCTCACATAATAAGCATACGTCTTGAAATTTTACAATACGCAAGCAAAACGAGCCGCTGCGCCGGCACCAATGCAATTGTTAAAAATGTTGTTGCAAAAGTGCTGATTAATCACGTGCTCGGCAGTTAAGGAAAACGTTGCAAAAACTATGGCTCCAGGATGATGAACACGTCAGTCCCCCCCTGCAAAGCACCCGTAATCCTAACATCGGCAATCAAAAATAAATTAAAACCATTCTACAATAGAACAAAATGGACAAGACGTTACTTGGTCGTTTCCAATTATCTAGTTCTACTGTTTAGTATTACATTATGGATTACAATTAATTTTTAGTAAGGCGTCCTTGCATTCTACTATCTTATATTGCGATAAAAAATACATTGTCCATAAGATCCGTTATTTATCGTGACGCATTTACTCATCAGGTTCATTGGTTTTATAGTGTAATTTTTTTTTTAAATCGGGTAGAGCCGGCGCGACATCATAGGCGCCTGAACTAAGTAAAAGGCGTAAATATGAGTTTCTAAGAAATAATTTCATAATAGTTGTGTCATTTACTGTAGCATCCATCAGTCCATCCTGGGAACTTGCGTGGCGTTTATAAGGAACTCACTGAAGACAAGAAACAAAGTTTCTCGCCCCGAGTTCCAGCCAGAGAGCCATCGTTCTTGGTACTATTTTTTGGTACAAATAAGTATGAGCACCGTGCACACAATCCACCTAGTGGAATTTGGATGCTATATATCTACTAAGAATATAAATTATTATATTTTTATTACATATACCAATCAAGATTCAGGTACGTTGCACCCCTTAAAGACTAAGGTGAATACCTCGTTAATAGTAAAAAGGGTCACCACTTCTCATTCATTATACAAAACATAGCAGCATTAAGCTGCTATTTTATGCTGGTATTCTGAGAGAGCGTGTTCCTATCCCGGTCAAGCCGACCAATTCGTGCTACAACCATAATATAGCTGCAGCATAGCTCTACCACGTTATACTTACGTGTATAAAGGCATGTAGGTATGTGTTCATAGCTTACCGTGTTAGCTTACTGTTACTTACTGTGTTAGCTTTGAATGCGAACTAAAAAAAGACTTAGGTAATTTAAAGGTCAAATAATTTTAAAATTTGAGGTTAACCACTCACGTTATTTTGTGTTGATCGCTTAAAAACAGGTCTCTACTGCATTTTTCTGGCATTTTTAAAAATTTTTACCGACTCATGGAGTAAGAAGAAAATCATGGTTTCTAATATATCGCTACCAAATGGTACATCATTTATGCGTACTTTAAATCAAATAAACATGAACATAAGCAGTATTAATATATGCAGAATACAGGCCGTAGTTTGAACAGCGCTGTCTCTACATAACTTATATCATATTTATAGAGCATAATATTTTATTCACAATGCCGAAAACATTTTAAGCAATATTGTGAGGGCTTACCTTGAGATACAGTAGATTGTGTGACGTAACCTTTACTAGTTTGTAGAAGTGAAAGCGATACCAGAGTGAAGTGATACGATAACAGACCTCGCGGTTATTCAGAGTTCAAACTACAACGCGAAATCAACGAGCGAGTTTCTCGCGTCATACGTTATAACTGACGTCTGCACCACTGCGCTGCGCCCGTCACCCGTCAGAGGTTGAGGAATTGCCATAATTTACTTTAAAATAGTGGATAAGCACAATTTTTTGCAATCAACAATTATAGCTAAATGTTTAGGAATATTATACACATAACATTTACATTTTATAGAAATTAAATGGATTTATGATTTTTAACTATATATGTGACAATGAACCACAGAATGGAAGAACAAAGAGGAAGATAACACTTAAGGCCCTGAAATCAACATAGCTATTGCTTTATTATAATTTAGAAAATATATATTAAGTTAATGTCATGAAAACGGTTTGGAAATAATTAACAAAAAGTTGTGAAGGTGTGAACAATTAAAAATCTCGCCTTAGCCAAGTTCCGGATCCAAAGTTGTCGACGTTTTAAAGGTAACGAGATTTTAGTTTCAAGTGATATTCTACAAGGTAATGAATAAATAACCAACAAGCTAAATATTTTAAGCGTTCATAGATAATGGTATAGGATAGGATACTGACAACAGAATACTATGAATCCCAATAACGCAAAATTGTGAACACTTAGTTCAAACTTATTATACAAAACAGAAATCATATTAAGTCTAAAGGTATGGTAACACTATGCACAGTTATTACTTACTGTATGGCGTTCCCCACTCATGAGACTTTCAAGGCTATCAAGTAGAGGGCCACTTGGATAGGTCTGCCTTTTTCTTAGGTTTTTGTATAATATATCTTTTCATAACTGTTGTATACATGTATTATGTTATATAAAATTGTATATAATCAGTTTTAACATACTTAAATACTATAGAAATGTTTTAAATATTTTTTTATATACAATTCAATATGTATATAGATATTTATAAGTAAAAATGGCAACACAAAATATAAGGAAACATTTTCTTTCATTTAATAGTAATGAATGAAATGGTTTTATAATAATGTAATAATAAATGTAGCATAGTTCTTCCATGTCATCAAATATGTTACACAGTTACAAATATAAATAAAACTTCAACTGTGGTGAATTTTCAAAAACAAGTAAGTAAGAGCCAGGAACTAGCAGATCATACAAACTGTTACAATACAAAAATAGGGGCAATAAATTGAAGTTAATATCTTTTAAATTAACTTATCTTAATTTAAACTATTCAATGAAATATTGAATAGTAATGAAATTACAAGCTTGTGAATTAATAAAAGTGCAGAAATTATAGCAAAGCAATTGCCTACACTGGTTTAAGCCACTTGCATTGTTTTTGTTTGTCACATTTTATGAGACATGTTAGCACAAGTGTACCTTACACCACTGTGTGTACACGACAGCACCTCCAAATATTGTGATAAACAGGTTTTAGCACAGTACCATCGATTTATTTATTTAGCCTTTATTTTGTACAGTTGGACTACATGAAAGTGGGAATAAAGCAACCGCAAGGGATGTGACAAAATATTAGTTGACCAATAATTTTTGAAGTTTCTTTTAATGATTAATTTTTTGTTTCTATAAATAAAAATTACACATTAGTGTAATGTTTATTCAATTGTAATAAATTGCAATCATAACGAAGCTAAATGAGAAAGGAAAAAAAATGTGTTTGTATTGGTAGTTAGTAGTATAGTTTTGTATTGCAATTTCATTTAATAACTTTTTTATTTTTTAACCTACTTCAAAAAAGGAGGAGGTTCGAATTTCGACTGTATTTTTTATCTGTGATACCTCACAATGTTTTTCTATTTTTTATTTGGAAGCTGGTGCTTCTCATGTGGTCTCATATAAATTTTATTTGACCAGTAGTTTTTGAGTTATCCTTAATAATGCATATTTAATTGAATTCCGGCTACATTGATGATGTTCTCATTTTATTTATATTAAAGTTGTTACTACAAAATTCTTAATTTTACCACTTCTTAGGGAGGTATATTTGCTCTCTTCATTGTTATTTCTACAATGCATTCATTAATAGATAGCGTAGGTGGAATATTGCTCTCTGTAGGTGGGTCAGCTACTGCAGTTTATAGTGAGTTGTTATCAGGAAGATGCTACTGCCCATCTCTTGTTTCAATTACCTATTTCGCGTCTTACAATACCCACGGGTCAGTGGATTTTCTTTTGTCGCCACTAGGGAATGCAATCTCGTTCTCGCGAGATCTCGTCCATATTTTGCGAGACTGAGTCTCGTTCAATTTTTGTACGAGATCTCGCGAGATTGAGCGGCGCTCACGTTATCTTGACGATGATGTAGTCAACATTACAACAGATGGGGCTAAGGTAATTATCAAATTAGGACGTTTGATTAATCCTCTACATCGGCTCTGCTATGCCCATGGCATTCAGTTGTCTATCATGGACGTTCTGTACAAAAAACAAGATTTATCTTTGTCTGAGGACAATAACATTGATGAGATATTTGACGGATCAGGAGAAGAAACCGAAATAAACTCCGATGACGAAGATGACGTTTTTTTTACTTTTTTTTCCAACAAGAGAGGTAGATCTGGATACAGAGTAGGCGAGTATCATAGAAAAGGTCAGAAAACTGGTCAGGCTTTTTAAGAAATCGCCAACAAAAAACGATCTCCTCCAAGTTTACATTAACCAAGAATTTGGCAAAAACTTACAGCTACAATTAGATTGCAAAACACGCTGGTCAGGCCTTGCTGATATGATATCGACATTTAATAAAGTTAAACTGTGTGTCGGCAAAGCATTGATCGAGTTAGGTCTTGACACTAATTCAGATTACTCTTTGAGTGCAGAAGAGTATACAGTTTTGACAAACTTAGACAGAGTATTTCAGCCTGTCAAACTCGCTGTGGAGGTCTTATGCCGTCGAGATTCTGACCTGGTTACTGCCGAAACGACTTTAAGATTTATGATACGCAAACTTGAAGAACCGACGACAACATTGGCAAGAAAACTAGCAGTCATTGAGAAACCGCATAGCTGAGCGCCGAACTTGCTTGACTTCAGTATTGATATATTTGAGAGATTATGTCAAATATGAGGAAGATTTGGTTTTTACATATCCTTAAAAATTACAAATGCTGCAGAAGGCTGAATAAGTGTTACATTTCGTATTATTTCGAAGTGTTTTTTTTTGTTTTATTTTAAGTTTTTTGTTCATAATACTGCAGAAGGCTGATTTAGTGTTATATTTCGAAGTTTTTTTTATTTTAAGTTTTTTGTTCTTAATACTGCAGAAGGCTGATTTAGTGTTATATTTCGAAGTTTTTTTTATTTTTATTTTAAGTTTTTTGTTCTTAATACTGCAGAAGGCTAATTTTTGTTATATTTCGAAGTATTCCTTTTGTTTTATTTTAAAATAAATGATTATAATATGCCAATTACATGTATGTTTTATTTTTATCTTATATATTGAAAATCAATAAACGGAATTAATAGTATTAGCGAACGTTTTTAGTAAAAATAACCAATTGGGCGAGATCTCGGAAATCTCGTAATACCAGTAACCGTAAAGCCAGTCTCGCGAGATCTCGGCTAGGTCTAAAATCTCGCGAGATTGCATTCCCTAGTCGCCACTACATATCTCATTAATTAACAATTCGTCTGAGACACCCACCTTACTGCTGTACGTTTTTTTCTTTTCATTTTAGAATATAATGTGCAAGAGGAGTACTTTTATGCCCATGAGTCTGTCTGACGGTAATCACCCTCTTAGCTACTTTTGTTGTCTAATAGCAGTGCTTCCACAGCTGTGTTCCGATCTTAAAGCTATGGAGAGCGAATATAATCAAAGCCTGTGAGGCATTCCAACTTGGTCCTCAGAAGTGGTAACACATCCTTAACCTAAGTTGGTTATAGGTGTCTATGGACTGCAGTTACCACTTGCCATCAGGTGGATTTTGTTTGTTAGTCATTTCAGTTTTATAAAAAAATATTTTCTTAATATTATTTATCATTTTATTTTTATAGAATATACAGACGAGCATACAGTCCACCTGATGGTAAGTGAATACTGTGGCTTATCTAAAAAATAAATTTTTGTTTGTTCGTATTTTATGCGCTGCTATACCGTCCACCAGATTACGTTAAAACTGTGTCAAATTATTGCTCACTTCTGCGAAGGTTGTAGGCATAGTACAATATTAACTTACAGTAGCTAACAGTGGTAGAGCCACGCGGCAGCTTTTGCTGTTGCACGTATGGGCAGGCTCGAGCCGGGGTGGTACCACGACCTCATAGAATACCGGCGTGAAGTGGAAGCTCTGCTTCCGCGTTTCGTCCGGCGAGTGCAGGTGGCCAGAGGCCCAATTAAACCCCCCCCCCCCCTCCGATCAACATGGTAGAGTAATTAAATATAAGTCAACCCCAGGAACAAGATCAAGGCGACCCTACCACGCTATCCGGCTAAGACGGCGAAGCCAGCCTTGCTCTTTCTGACCGAGACGCAGGTGTCCTCTCCGGCTGATACTTCGTATCTCTCCTACCCGGGGTACAAATTGGAACACTCCTTTGTGACAGCGATGACCATCCGCACCTCAACGGGTGCCTGCCTCTATAGGTCCCATAGCGGTAGTGCCAAAACAAACCGACTCATCGACCACGTCCATATGACTGTAGATTTCTTGCTACAACAGGTCCCATTCGCAGAAGATCGTGATCCTTGGCGATTTTAACGCCCACCACGCCGAATGGCTCGGTTCACGTTTATCCGATCATGCGGGGAGATCTGTTCATGATTTTGCCTTGGCATATCGTCTAACACAACTGGTTATTTCGCCTACGCGGATCCCAGATGTGGAGGATTATGTACCTTCCCTGTTGAACCTCCTGCTGATCTCTCATTCAGACAGGTATCAGGTCTCCGTCGACGCCCCTCTTGGCTCCTCGGACCATTGTCTAATTAGAAGTGTGGTGCCACACACGCTGAAATCGCGGTTGCTTTCTGCAGGCTGCTGCCGTGTTTGGCACTATTGGTCGGCCAAATTGGGATGGGATACGGTCTTTCTTTGCATCTTTTCGGGGCGGGTTTGCTTCTCGCCGGACGATCCCAACATTGTTACTAATTCTGTTGCTGATGTGATACTTTAGGGTATGGAACTTTTTATTCCTTCCTCTGTGGTGCCCATCGGAGGCAGATCTCCATGGTTTAGTCGCTCCTGTAAAATAACATCACGCTACAAGTAGGAGTGCCACCGGGCCTTGGCTGCTTCAAAAGAAGTATAATTCCGCCTCCAGGTCCTTCAAAAGAGTCATTGCCCAGGCAAGATTGGCACCGGCAGAATTGGCGAGAAACTACTTCGCATTTCTTCGGGAACCCGTGCACGTTTGACGGGTCCGTGGTGCAGTGGATTAGCAATGAGTTGCTAATCCACTGCGGCCGCTGGGGGCCGCGGGTTGGAATCCCGCACGGAACAATTATTTGTATGGCCTACAAATAATTGTTCCGGGTCTGGATGTTTGTCCTCGTGCAATTTATGTTTGTAAACTGCCTCCACGACACAGGAGAAAATCCTAGTGTGGGAGTAACGTTTTTTAAAAAAGAAAGAAGAAAGAAAAGAAAATTCTGGTCTCTCGCCAAGGCTGTCCAAGGAAACTTCTGTCAGCCATCTCTTCCATCTCTGCACAGGAAGGACGACTCACTGGCCCATGCCGCAAAAGAGAAAGCCGATCTGCTAGGCTCTTTCTTTGCGTCCAACCCAACTCTCGCTGACGGAGGGAACACACCACCGACCATCCCGCGATGTGTAAGTGCTCCATGCCGGATGTATTGTTCACACAGCGCTCGGTTCACAAAGCACTCCTCTCCCTGGACATCCACAAGTCGAGTGGACCTGACGGAATAGATGACGTGTGCTCCGGAGTTAGCACCGGTTCTAACGCGTCTTTTCCGGTACTCTTAATCCCTAGGCGTAGTCCCGAAATCATGGAAGACGGCATTTTTCCACCCGATCCCTAAAAAAGGCGACCACTCAGACCCGTCTTACTACAAGCCTATCGCCATCATCTCCTTGTTCTCCAAAATAATGGAATCCATTATAAACTGCCACCTCATGCAGTACCTTGGGGATAACCAGCTGATTAATGACCGCCAAAAACTTAAAAGTTTTGAAGATTCGTGAAGATTTGTATATTATGTTTCTTCTTAACAAAAAAAATAAAAAAAATCTTAAGTTAAAGTTAATACGGTTTTCGTCGCGGTCGATCAACTGGTGACCTTTTGCTCTACCTGACTCAAAGATGGGCAGAGGCAGTAGAGTCCAAGGGGGAGGCATTGGCCGTTAGTTTGGACGTTGCGAAGGCCTTCGATCGGGTTTGGCACAAAGCGCTCCTTTCGAAGCTCCCTTCCTATAAGCTTCCCGAGAAATTGTGCAATTGGATCACCAGCTTTCATGTAGTTCGGAGCATCAAGGTCGTTGTAAACGGTGCATGCTCCGACTACTAGCCTATTAATGCTGGTGTTCCACAAGGCTGCGTGCCATCACCAACGCTGTTTCTTCTGCGTATCAATGATATGTTGCGAAGAAGTAACATTCATTGCTATGCGGATGACAGCTTGACAGCACTGGTGATGCCTTATATACCGGCCGTGCCAATATTTCTCGGAAAAACTTGTCTGAAGTCGAGTCTTTACTGAACAAACTCTCGGATTGGGGGCGACTAAATCCAGTCCAGTTTAATCCTCAGAAGACACAAGTTTGCGTGTTTACCGCTAAAAAGAACCCCTTTGTCGTATCTCCTCAGTTTCAAGGCACTTTCCTTGTTGCCTCAGCCAGTATAGGAATCCTCGGCGTCAACATATCGAGTGACGTGCAGTTTCTTGGTGACTTGTAAGAGAAGACCAAATTGACTTCTAAAATACTTGGCGTGCTCAGCAGAGCGGAACAGTATTTCATGCTGGCACACCGGCTGCAACTTTATAAAGCGCATGTTCGGCCTCACATGGAATACTGTTCCCATCTCTTGGCTGGGGCTTCCCAGTGCTAGCTCCTTCCACTTGACCGCATCCAGCGCATAGCGGCTCGAATCGTCAACGACCGAGTCCTTTCCGATCAGCTCGATTCACTGGCGCTGCGAAGAGATGTTGCATCCCTTTGCATTTTCTTTCGCATTTACCACGGCGAGTGCTTTGAGGAATTGTTCGGATTAATCCCAGCTGCCAAATTTCACGAACTCACATCGCGGCAAAACTCCCGATACCATCCACACCATCTGGATGCTTGGCGGTCCACCACTGTACGTTTCTCTAGGAGTGTTTTTCCGCGTACGACCTCTGTAGAATAATTTACCACCGACGATTTTTACGGACCGATACGACTTAGGGACCTTCAAGAGCTTACTCCTTTTTAAAAGGCCGGCAACGCACCTGTAATTTCCCTGGTATTGCAGTTGTTCATTGACGACGGTAGTCACTTACCACCAGGTGAACCGTATGCTCGCTTGCCCCATCCTATATAAAAAAGTGGCACGTGTGTAATACCGACGAATTTATTTAAAAGTTATACATCACTCAACTTCAATGAATGTATTATCATTCCTAATTAAACAATATAACACTTCCAAATTTTGATATTTCGACAATTATTTCTTCTGCGGCAGCAACACGACAGGTACCAGCTAGTAGATCTACATTTATCTTCAGTTAAGAATTAAAATGCAGATGTGTTGTCAGCCGTGAGGACTAAGATGGAATGCCTCGTTTCCAGTAAAAGGGTGTCCAGTGTCACTAGACTTACCATAGGAAGCACCGCAGCACAGGGCTGCTATTTTAAACTGGTATTCTGTGAGGACGTGGTCCTACCTTGATCAAGCTGACCCATTCGTGCTACAACCCCAATATAGCTGCAGTGTGGCTCTAGCACTTACATTATAGGGGTGAATATACGCTATTTGAATTCCAACGGTCCATAGACAAATTTTATGTGAAACATAATATATTATTGTCACGCAATAAAGAATATCGTCTATTACTTGGCCCACACAGTCAATTCACAATAATTGTTTAATTTAAGGCATTGATAGTTTAAAATAGTTATAAATGTATACTTCCCAGGCCTCCCCCATTACTAGATTGTATAATTTTATGGCCATGTGTATTATATACTTAAGCCATTATGTTTTCTTTTAACATGATCATACGCCTAAATAAACAACGAAACATATTTTATCAAAATAAATTGTAAAAATATTTATTAATATAACAAAAAATATCTTACTTTCACATCCCGTTTAGATATGAGCGCCGCGCCGGCGCGCCGCCGTCGCCGTGAGTTCGTGTAGGCGCGTCGCCGCCGCGTGAAGCACGCGGCGCGCCGTCGGGACGAGTCGCAACTTCCTTTCCCGCTCATATGCGCGGCCCGACCGTATTAGTTTGCCTTGTCGTCTCACCACGCTCGTCGCTCACTCAGTCGAGTCGAATATTTCATCGAGTGAAGGTGTATTGTTGTGTGGTGTTAGCAATGGACCTCACAAAATACCGGCGTGAAGTGTAAGTTCTGTTTCTGCATTTCACCTGGCAAAATTCCGCTCAAGACAATAACTGCTAGGGGAAAGCTGAAGAAATTCAAGCTATCCGTGAATTTCTGCAACATCAGGGGACTTCCCTCGAACCTAAATGCTGTCCATTACCATCTCGAAATGGCGAAGATGGCCTTGCTCTTATTGACCGAAACACAGGCATCCTCTCCAGCTGATACTTCGTATCTCTCCTATCCGGAGTAAAAATTTGAACACCTCTTTGTGCCTCGGGCTGGAGTTTGCGTATACATCAAAGAGGACATCTGTTCTCGACGCCTCGGCAGTCTTGAAGGTTCGGACCTGTCCAGCCTTTGGCTACGCGTAGAGAGCGACGACCATAACGCGTCTACGGTTGCCTCTATAAGTCCCATAACGGTAATGCCGAAACAGACCGACTCATCGACCACGTCCAAATAGCTATAGATTTCTTGCTACAGCAGATCCCATCCGTAGAGATCGTGATCCTCGGTGATTGTAACGCGCACCACGCCAAATGGTTAGCGTTTAACCGATCATGCGGGAAGATATGTTCATGTTTTTGCCTTGGCATATGGTCTGACACAACTGGTTACTTCGCTTACGCGGATTCCAGATGTGGATGATCATGCGCCTTCCCTGTTGGACCTTCTGCTGACCTCTCACCCGGATAAATATCAGGCCTCCGCCGACGCCCCTCCTGGCTCCTTGGACCATTGTCTAGTCTGGAGTGTGGTGCCATTCACACTAGCATTGCGGTTGTATTCTGCAGGCTGTCGCCGTGTTTGGCACTATAGGTCGCCGATTGGTATAAGATGCGATCCTTCTTTGCATCTTACCCTTGTGAGCGGGTTTTATTCTTGCCGGACGATCCCAACGTTGTTGCTAATTCCGTCGCTGCTGTGGTACTTCAGGCTATGGCACTTTTTATTCCTTCCTCTGTGGTGCCCATCGGAGGCAGATCTCAGCCATGATTTGGTCGCTTCTGTAAAATAGGATCACGCTATAAGAAGGAGTGCTACCAGGCCTGGGCTGACGATTCAATGTCCTGCGATGTAACCACTAGCGCCCTTAAAAATAATTATAATTCCACCTCCAGGTCCTTCAAAAGAGTCATTGCCAAGACAAAGTCAGAGCACACAACAGTATTGTCGCCTTCCTTCGAGAACCCGTGCATTCTGGTTTCTCGCCAAGACTGTCCAAGGAAACTTCTGTCAGCCATCTCTTCCATCTCTGCACAGTGAGGACAACTCACTGGCCCATGCCGCAAAGGAGAAAGCCGATCTGCTAGGCTCTTTCTTTGCGTCCAACTCGATTCACGATGACGGGGGGAGCACACCGCCGACCATTCCGTGGTGTGAGTGCTCTATATCGGATGTGCAGTTCACACAGCCCTCGGTTCAAAAAGCACTCCTCTCTCTGGACATTGACAAGTCGAGTGGGCCTGAAAATCCGTCCAATTGAGCTGATGACGTGTGATCCAGAGTTGGCACCGGTTCTAACGTATCCTTTCCGGTACTCCTACTCCCTAGGCGTAGTCTCGAATTCACGGAAGAAGGCTTTCGTCTACCCGATCCCTAAAAAAGGCGACCGCTCAGACCCGTCTAAGTACAAGCCTATCGCCATCACCACCTTGTTCTCCAAAATAATGGAATCCATTATAAACTGCCAGGTCATGCGGTACCTTGAGGACCACCAGCTGATTAGTGACCGCGAATACGGTTTTCGTTGGGATCAATCAATTGGTGATGTGTTGTTTACTTGACTTATAGATAGGCGGAGGTAGGAGAGTCCAAGGGAGAGGCATTAGCCGTTAGTTTGGATATTGCGAAGGCCTTCAATCGGGTTTGGCACAAAGCGCTTTATTCGAAGCTCCCTTCCTATGGACTTCCCGAGAAATTGTACAATTGGATCACCAGCTTTCTTGCAGACCGGAGCAATTCTTCAGTTTCAAAGCACTCCCCTTGTTGCCTCAGCCAGTATCGGAATCGTGCGGTGATGTGCAATTTCGTGTTCACTTGGAAGAGAAGGCCAAATTGGAATATAAAAAGCTTGGCGCGTTCAGCAGAGCGGGACAGTATTTCATGCGGGCACTCCGCCTGCCACTATACAAGGCGCAGATTCGGCCTCACATGGTATACTGTTCCCATCTATGGGCTGGGGCTCCCAAGGGCTTTATTAAAAATATAAAGCTGTGCTTGGTAACAACAAAATGGTTTCCTTTAAGTTTTTTTTAAGAATTTTTTTCCTTTTAAAAAAATATCTAAGGACCACGCTGCACCGCCGCGACGCCGCCGCCACCAAGGAAATTTTGAGGCCACGCCACCGCCGTGGAATTGGCCTTCGGCGCCTATATCTAGCTCCCGATACAATTATGTCACCTCACCTGGCGAAACTGAATGACTAAAAATTTGACATAAAACCACTAAAGTATGTTTTTGAGCTTGAACTACACGCGTAGTACAATGTGAAGTTCGAAGTAAGCTAACGGTGATGAGCAAAACTCAAATAATATTTCGTCAGTTTTGGATTCACTGTAAGAAAGCGTGTTTGTGCCAGCCGTTGGAGTATATCCCTTGGTAAGTATACATTTTTGTATTTTGTCGTTACGAAATTGTAAATGTGCACAATGCAATGTTTATTTTGTGTAGATGTCATGTATTACGTTAAACTGTGATCAGAAAAACAAGTGATGTTGTATTTGTAGGTTGTGTGCGATATTGTCACTTCTCTGGCATATTTCATGCCAGGGGAAATACAGCCGTCCCAGGGAAGTTATAAAATTTTGTTACGTTAATATTTAATCTTATAACGCTTCAATTTATTTGTTCTATGTACTCGAGCATAATCGGATATCATTGCGAATGTTAAAAAGAAGCAAACAAGGGAAGAGAGGCTTGAAAAAAAAACGTCAAGATGAAAAAATTACGCTACCAAAGAATTAAAAATGATCCGGTTAAAAGTGTTGAATTAAAAGGAAAAGAAAAGCAGAAATATAAAAAAAGGAAAAGGGACAAACTAAGAGCATTAATGATTTGATTGAAAGGGAACAAAGGGCTGTTAGAAAAATATGGAGAGAGAAGACTAAAAAGTTACACTCTACCAAAAACTATCAAGTAACACCACCTGCGTCTGATAATGAAAACCAACCTCCACTTCCACAAAACAATTTAGCTCTGGCTACTAAAAGACGATCAGAAAGTCAGCGTTAAGTACAAAATAAAGTTATAAAAAAAAACAAAAATATGAAATTACGACAAAAAGTACATTAGTAACAAAGGAAACTAAGGCCGATGCGCCTTAGAAAAACAGAAGAAGGAGCTCCAAGTGATATCCCCTGACAAAATTGTCGCTTCAGGAACTAACATACATATGCACATACATACAAGACTTTGCTAAGGAGAAAAAAATGCCCCAGCATTTTTTTGATACACCAAAAAGAAATTGATTTACAAAGGAAGATAATTGAAGATAATCGAACGAACATTAAACCTTTTGCTGGTACAATAAAAATACATCAAGCCCGAGGAACCTTTATGAGCAGTATGTTGTACATCAAGAGCTTCAACTGCTTTTGTAGCAACTTTTGCCCTCACTTCCACTTAGACGACATTAAATACAACCAAAATGATAAAACCAATAAAAAAATACACCGATTCTGATGAAATTGTGCAAAACAAAATGATTCCAGAAACATCTATTAATCTGATTATGACCATAGACAATGAAGACGGCTATGATTGTCATGAACGGTGAATTTATACTTGTGGAATACCAGAGTAATAATAACAAATATAGATATGCTGGCGTACGTTTGTCAGACTTTGATGAAGAAGAAGGATAGATCAGGGTTATTTTTCTAAAGATCTCCAATAAGATGGTACTCTTTTTAGAATATCTGTCTGATGTTAAATGGGAATAGATCTTAACCATACTACCAGTGCCCAATGTACTTATGAAAGGTTACAGATTATTCTACAAGTTTCCAGAGCCAGTTGATGTATTTGAAAAGTAAATTGCTGATTGTTTTGTATTAAAATACATTAATTTAGTTGAAATTATTGATTCTGTTCTTTGCAAAACCTGAAAGTATTCATTTATACTGTGCATTGATATTTTTTAAGTTTATTTGTTTAGATGACCTCAATAATGATAGGTGTTTCACTAGATAGTACTATTTTAAAACATTGCTTTAAGTTTTTGAACATTTTATAATTAACTTAACTTAACTTATCTTCACGCACAATCCCTGACGGGGTAGCCAGAGAGAACAGATCGCCAAGTGTCACGATCCTTACATACCTCTTTCGCTTCTTTCAGATTCATTATCTTCTTCATACATGCACGTCTAGGTATCCGAGTACTCTTGACCCTCCCTCTTCGAGCAGTTTGCTCACATGGTCTTCGAAAGTTAGTCTCGGTCTACCTCGACACCTTTTAATATTAACTTTCGCGCTATATATTTTCTTCACTATTCGGTCTTCACTCATTCGCTCAACGTGCCCAAACCATCGAAGCACGCCCTTATCAATTTTTGTGATAAGGTCATCTTTCAAACCTGCCATATTGCGAATCTCTTCGTTTCGCTTTCGGTCGGCCATGGTAACGCCGCACATTTTACGAAGAGATCGCATCTCCACTGCATTCAACTTGCTTTTATGCTTCTTCTGGCACACCCAGGTTTCGCTGCCATATAACAAAGTCGGTACCAACACTGCGTTATGTATTGCAAGGCGTGCACTCTTCACTACGCCTTGCCTTTTGACTAACGCAGTCAGGGCACCATTGACTTTGTTCCCGGCAGCGACACGCCTGTCCACATCTAAATCACATCTTCCATCCCGGCTAAAAGCACTCCCCAAGTATACAATTTCATTTACCTGTTCTAGACATTCCTGATTTACCCATATTTCACACTTCGTTCTCTCTTCGTCCCTTTCAAATACCAGAACCTTAGTTTTATTAGCATTCAAACGGAGACCTTTAATTTCACATTCCTCTTTCATACACGTGACTAATGCCTGCAGTTCTGCCTCTGATGGTGCAATAAGCACTGCATCATCAGCATACAGCAGACAATTTACTTTAATGTCACCCAATTTCACACCCAAACAGCTATCTTTCAGCTTCTGTAAACAGCTGTCGAGATACAGTATGAACAGCCAGGAAGACATGACACAACCCTGTTTCACGCCCGTTTGGACGCTAAACATGGGTGACAGGTCATGCCCTACCCGCACACAGGCTTTACAGTTACAGTAAAGTGACTGCACAGCCCTTAGCAATCGACCATCCACACCGTACCCCGGCAACAGTTCCCACATTTTCCTCCTTACAACCTTATCAAATGCTTTCTCAATATCCACAAAAGCACAGAAAATCTTCTGGTTAGCAGCCAGAAGCTTTTCCGTGATCATGCGTAGAGAAAACATTTGATCCGTGCATCCTCTTCCAGGTCTAAATCCGCATTGTGCCTCCCATAGAAATCTTTCCGATTTCTCTTGCATCCTACGTGTCAAAACCTTCGAGTAAACTTTACTTGCTAAACTGGTCAAGCTGATCGCCCGATAGCACCCGCAGTCAAAATGTGAACCTTTACCTTTATATAAAGGCACAATGACTGCGGATCGCCAATCATCCGGGACATCCCCCGTCCGCCAGCACAAATTGCACAGCAGATAAAAGCTGTCCCAGACGCGAGGCCCACCATACTTGACCATTTCAGCAGTAACTCTGTCTAGTCCCGCAGCCTTACCACATTTCAAACTTCGAATCTCACGTTCAATCTCTTTCATACTGATGACCTCAGTGTCATCGAGGTCCAGGTCTGGCGTACCAGTCACGGCGTCATCCCCGGATCCCTCACTAAGATCATCACACGCATACATTTCTCTTTAAAATTCGCTCCATCGCTGCATGACGTCCGATTTTTCTGTGAGGACGTCATTAGTTCTCGAAAGCACTTTGTTCATTCTTAAGGCCGTCGCACCACTACGGGTCCTTCCAACCTCTTTCCAGAAGAGTTTGGAGTTCTCCTTAAAGTTGTGCGACAACCTTTCGTCCGCTTCCATTCTACACCTTTCACGCATTTCCTCAATCAATGCTTTCTTTCATCTTCTCTCTCGTATCCTTATCATTTCTAGAGGCCAAGTAGTCTAACCATGCTTTCTTCTTCTTCTCTACAGCTTCTTTCACTTCATCATTCCACCATGCATCTCTTCTTTTACTACTGCCTCTTTTTATTGTTCCACACACTTCTTCCGCTGCACTTACCATTCCATCCCTAAGGTTCTGCCATGTTCTTTCCACACATTCATTTCTGCCATCGATGGTGTCAAGCTTTTCGGCTACCCTCGCATGATATTTGTCCCTAGTATCCGCTTCCTGAAGCTTCCAGCTTCGGATGCGACAGACCGACTGTGGTTCTGTTACCGCCGTCCGGTAGCGCCAACCCGCGAACAGACCCCTAAATCTAGTAATCACTAGATAGTGATCCGTTCCCAGGTCAGCACCCCTGAACACTCGCGTATCCATCACCTGTTTTCGCAGTCGGTCATCCACCAGAAACAAATCGATCATACTTCTCTCATTCTTTCTTTCTCTAGTATACATATGGATTTTCTTGTGATTAAACATAGTGTTTGTCACAAGAAGACCCTTTTCCTTGCAAACTGCAAGTATAAGCTTGCTAGCATCATTAACCCTTTTATCGCCAAACTTTCCAAGCACCGACTCGTACCCTGGTCGAGCGGTACCAACCCATCCATTCAAATCACCACATACAACAATTCTTTCGTTTCCCCTAACCAAATCTAGAACTTCTCTTACATTCTCCCAAAACTCCTCCAGCTCAGCCCTGGACGACGAAGCTACCGGCGCATAAACAGCCAAAAGGAATAACTTCGTCAGTCCCAATTTAAAGCGAACCCAGAGAAGTCTTGAGTTCACAACCTTATATTCAGTCATAACATCGACCAACCGAGACGACAGCAGCACCCCCACTCCCTGGCGGGCGCTCTCGCTCTCCGGGACTCCGGACCATAGAGCTAACGCCCCGCCAGGGAGCTCTTCAGTACCACTGCCCTTCCGTTTGGTCTCCGACATACACACGACATCTAATTCTCTTTCTTTCATTATTTCAATCAGCTCATTCATCTTATCTTTCATGCCTCCTCTAACATTCCACGTGCCAACTCTGCACTCTGTCCTC
The DNA here is from genome assembly GCA_033319125.1 of Parnassius glacialis. Taxonomy (NCBI): domain Eukaryota; kingdom Metazoa; phylum Arthropoda; class Insecta; order Lepidoptera; family Papilionidae; genus Parnassius; species Parnassius glacialis. The sequence goes on from JAVANC010000008.1 coordinate 17,718,563, forward strand.
CACCTGTCGCCGTCACGCACGGGTGGCGGTCCCCATCGCCGCTTTGCGCGCTGCATTCCACACCAACGGGGACTAGCTGGTGTGCGTCGCCTTGGGGGGACGCCCTAACCCTCGTTGGCATGGGTGCGCAGCTGAGTAGAATTGCAGCCCTGAAAAGGGCTGGCAGGGGTCGCGACGAGCACGCTTCTACAATGACCCCCTATATAATTACAATTTTTAAAATTGTCAAATACTATGTGCTGTAATTTTTATATTAGATAATAACTTTAAATCTCAGATGAGACTGATAAGTAGAAAATATTAATTCCATTATTTGATTTGGGCAATTAAAACTTAGCAATAACAAACCATTAATATTAAAAATTAATTTGTTGAAAGAAGCTGAAGAAACTGTTAATACTGAATGTATCTAATATATTAAAAATATCTAGACTATAATTTATATACGTTTTATTCAATATTATTCCCCTTTCTTAGCTAATATTCAATGGATTGTTCACTACCCTGCATTAATTTGTAACTACTCTGCCAATAGTGTCACTCCCCTGATAACACATTTTCCCCTGGTGCTTACAAAATTCAAAAAAATGGAAAAATCTTCTGGCCCGTATCATCACAAATGCACAAATAGTGTCAAGTAGTGATATTATTAATATTGAATTAAACAGACTACATTTCCTTCAGGGACACAAAAAAATCAAATACCGTATATTCACCCATAGACCACCTTATCTAATGCTTTACACAATTAATACCTCTGTCGCCATTTAAAGTGTGGTTAGTGATAGATCCGACTATATATTTAGTCCTCTAATCAATATATTATTTTTGCCCAAGACAATTTAATTTGGTTTAATGCACAAATTACATGGTGATAAATGGAAAATTTCAAGGTCATTTTCATGAATGATATTGTCAAGATTACAATTAGTACATTGGTGCTTATGTGATTTAACTATCCTAAACAGTTCACCTTTCTTCATAGTACAAAGAACAATTTTTCTGTGGCCATTCTTTCTAGGCGGTTTATTTATTTTGTAAATTTGTAAACTGTAATTGTGTTAATGTGGCTTAGATGAAGGTTCCACAAACCATATTTTTTTCAAATGTCCCAAACTATCCTCCTCCCTTTATGATTACCTTTCTCCTTATATTCTTCCACCTTTAGATTTTAATTCTCTTTTAACATATACAAATACCTCTTTTGTATATTTTATGTAATTTTATTAATACTAATAACATAAAACTTTAAATCTTTGTCACTTTTAACATGCTAACAAGATTCTAACACCTGTGTTTGCCATTTGTTATAGGTAATTCAACAGATAAGATTTGTCAAAATTCTAAGAGGAAAACGAAATCCTTGTATTGTTACACTCTTACTTTAATTAAACTCATCAGTTTTTATTTCCCATTCAATAGATCATTGGCAAATTTTACCAAACCGCCACAAAAGAAGAAGATGTTGTAGGGATTTATTTATTGTTTATTTATCAGTAAACTGTAGTATGTCTATTACAACAAATTTGTTCTTTTAGCCATTTTTCAAAGTTGATGCATCCATTTGCCGGAGGTAGTTACTAGGTACAAAGTAATTGTGTTATCAATCAATGTACATGTGTCTGTATTTTGAGAGGTTCGTTTGCTCTGTACTTTGATTTATCATTCACTTCACTCAACTACAAATATTATGCTTTAGATTATTTTGTTATTGTAAATAAAGGTTTATGTTGAATAACTCTAGAACACCAGTAATGATTTAAAAATTAATTGTATGTCCTAAAACTACTTAATCTAGGCTTTAAACATAAGGTTTCATTAAGATAAAAGGGCCCTAAGCTACATTGACTGACTTTGTCCTTTAAGTAATTAACCAAGAAGTATATAAATTAAAAAAAAAATATTTTTATCACTGGCTGACCAATTAGCCACACAATTATTGAGGAAAATAAGGCAAACAATGTACTCAGAGTGATATTTCACCACAACAACACACCCACACAAACGCAAAGCTAAAATCAAAGAAGAACCACCCTACTTAACAGATCTATTTTTTTATAGATTAAAGGTGACAAATGAGCACACAGTTTTCTAGATGGTAAATGGATGCTGTAGTCTATATACACCTAAATCTAACAAAGAATAAAAATCAAAATATAAATGTTGTGTTGTCTGTCCTTGGTATTAAAATAATATATTTTGTTCTCAGTAAAAAGTGTCTCTGGTTCTTTACACTCACCATATATATACACTGCAGCATTAGCAGCTATTTTATGGTGGTATTCTATGAGAGTGAGGTCCTACCCTGGTGGACCTGACTCATTCGTGCTGCAACCATAATATAGCTGCAGTGTGAATAACTTATTTTAGCAACTTCCTCTATCCCAACTTAAGGAATAAAACAATAATACTGTAGAAACATTTTTTTATACATTCTTTTTTCAGGAATTAATGGTCTGTATAAATTAATACAATATTAAGCAATTGACTAAGTATATTAATATAAAAGGCTTATACTGCTCAAGTGCATTATTATGAAATTGGCAGCCTTTAAAGTCCTATGGTGGGGCACAGTCCTTTTATTGATAAGGCGCTGCCCTTTGTGTGGGCAGACATCACATTTCTTCAAAATATTTTTTTCTTTTTTATAGTTATACAGGTTTCCTCACCATGTCTTTCTTCACCACCGAGCTACCACGGCTCACGATTTTTTTGAAATGAACCAAGTAACTATGATTTTTTTCTATTATTTATATGTCTACACACATTACTTAAGCGATTTACATAACCACTTTCTCACAAAATAGTATTTTTATTATTGCGTAGTATACATTAGACTGACCGAAAGGTATTATTACCCTGAGCAGCGCGCATAGGGCCTCATCTCATCCACTCAGAAAGTGGAGATTTCTCATTTAAAAATTGCTATAAAATATTACACACTAAATACAGTACAAATATAAATATAATTATTATTGCAGGAGCATATTGTAGCATTTATTATAAAGTTATAGCTAAAACTCTTACGAAACAGTTACGAGAAGCAGTTATGTAAATACTTTTACGATAAATAACTACGTTTAAAAAGATTACTTATAGATATATACTTCTAAGTCAGTGTATATTAGTATATCATTTATAAATCAAGCAAAACCGCGAAAACATTAAATACTTACATTTAAAAAACTGTATGTCGGCTTTTCGCTTCTTAAAAACTATGAGACTATGACTATACTCCACACTAGCACGCTACACAGCACAGATTTCTATTTACTATCTAATATCTATAACCAGTACTTATGTAATTCAAATAATGTTCATTATAATACACTTTTGTTGAGTAGATTGAATAATTGTAATCACTCACAAATCACAAACTAGCAAACTACGTCTCTGGTACATTGGTACATTTAATTTGGATTTTGGACCGTAGAGCAAATCAGAACATGATATTTCGTTTTTTTTAAATATGAATTGGATATAGGTAAAGGAATAATTTTATTTCAGTCTAGTATATATATGTATGTATATATGTATATATATATATATATATATATATATATATATATATATATATATATATATATCATTTTAATTACTATTTTTATTATTATTTTATTATGAAGAAGGAGGATTCGTAGAAATAAAATGCATTGTATATATTATTTATTATATGATTTATTTCTTTAACCTTTTTTATAATAGTTTCAGGCTTTTTTTGCATTGGTGGTAATGTACGCTTTTCGATTCTAATGATGTCCGTGCCTTTCGGAATCCCATCTGTAGTATGTGCTATAGAGCAAACATTTAATTGATCTCTTGCTGCTTGCACTTGAATATTTTCAGTGGAAAGGTTCTCTTCAATACATTCGATATCCAGTGTATTGAGCTGGAAAAAGGAATATTTAAATATATAAATTACAAGTGAGAATATGTGCGCTAATAGGGTATTTTACACCACGTAAAAAAATTCAAAGAATATATATTTATGATAGATTTTGTAAAAAGTAAACGAGAAATATTGATTTCTATTTATAGAAAAGCATTATAAATTTTATATTTCAATTTAAAGAATATTTTTTTTTACCTGTGCTTCAAATCTGCAAAACGATGTCCGCCATGTTAGATAGCGTCGTGACGTCACTAGGTCAAAGAACTAGGTTATGTGCTGTGTACTAACTAGTTAATTTGGAAATTTTTCAAGTTATCATTACAATTGTTGACTTTTAATCCGAATTTTATTGAAACGGCATCATGAAAGACGGATTCGTAAAAGCGAGTTTATTACTTCGCTTTTACCGCTAATTTTATAGATATTATAATATAAGCTCACAAAGGGCGGGACAGACGAGCGATTAATCTAATCCATTACAAAATTTGACTTGCAATAGGTACCTATCATGTCATTATGTTTTGTTTTGATTAATCGATAGTAAAATATAAGTCATACTTACATCAAAGTGATCTTCACAGAAGTATAGTTTAGATTTTGTAGACAATGCCTTTGGTTTCCTTCTTGCAGGTTTTAATCAATTATTTCTCATATTTAAATCAGTTGGCACTTTTATTCATAACTTCCCCGGTGTTCTTATGCTCGTATTTTGCAATCAGGCACAACACAACAATGATATAGATGATAACTCATTATTAAACATTCAAAAGTATCTTATTCCTTTGCAAAATTGTCAAAATTCTAGGACAGTGACGCCACGAGTTGAACAGTATGGCGGCTAGCGTTTTCACGCGAAAATTTAAAACGATAGATTAAAAGTAATTTTTATGTCACTATTTGGTTTTAAAAAAATTATATAAAAATTATAGTGGTTCATTATCACTCTAGGATTCATTTAAAACACTTTTTGAAAATGGGTGTAATACCCTATTGTAATTGTTGTTGTTTATAAGTGATTGCATAGAAAATGTCAAGACAAGAAGAGGCCATTGTAATCAGACAAAGTTACTTTCACATAAATCTAAGAAGCTTTCACAATTATACACAAATTTCCAATAATTTTTGAACATAATTATCATTCATACCTAAGATAATTAAGTATACTGTAGCAATTTTTTGATAGAAGGTGGGGAGGATAAAAGTATTTGTAAAGTAGCCAATTATCTATTCGAGTCTACATTCATGTTCTACTGCTGGGCACAGACTCTGTCTCATTTCTCAGAAGGGTATGAAATAATGAGTTGGGCAAGGTGCTTATTAGTAGACTAAATCTTTAAAATATTTTTATTCCTTGAACACGATAAAAAAATTGGTAAATCCAATTCGGCATGCCTTAAGCGCCTTAAAAAAATTACGTATAACATGATTATACGGAATTTTTTAAAGTAGTTTAAATACATTTCGACAGCACTATCCGCGTCAACACCCTCGAAACCCATGAAAATGACACCCATGATGAAAAAATTGATACCTATTGCAGCCGCCATCTTGGATTTACATTTCGACAGCACTATCGGCTTCAACACCCTCGAAAACCATGAAAATGACACTCATGATGAAAAAATTGATACCTATTGCAGCCGCCACCTTGGATTTACATTTCGACAGCACCATCGGCTTCAACACCCGTGAAAACCATGCGAATGACACCCATGATGAAAAAATTGATATCTATTGCAACCGCCATCTTGGATTTACATTACGACAACCCTATCGGCTTCAACTCTCTCGAAAACCATGAAAATGACACTCATGATGAAAAAATTGATACCTATTGCAGCCGCCATCTTGGATTTACATTTCGACAGCACTATCGGCTTCAACACCCTCGAAAACCATGAAAATGACACTCATGATGAAAAAATTGGTACCTAATTCAGCCGCCATCTTGGATGTACATTTCGACAGCACTATCGGCTTCAACACCCTCGAAAACCATGAAAATGACACTAATGATGAAAAAATTTATACCTATTGCAGCCGCCACCTTGGATTTACATTTCGACAGCACTATCGGCTTCAGCACCCTCGAAAACCATGAAAATGACACTCATGATGAAAAAATTGGTACTTAATTCAGCCGCCATCTTGGATTTACATTTCGACAACCCTATTGGTTTCAACACCCTCGAAAACCATGGAAATGTCACCCATGACAAAAAATTTATACTACTTACTTTTAGTATGTACTACTATTATTTATTCTGTACTTTTAAAATATTGTAATAAAAAAATCTCTTATTATTATTATAATCAAGTATTGCATGCCGAACGCAAAGCGCATAGGTATGTTCTACTAGCGCCTAAAAATCAATATTCCAATGTTTTGTCGCATGAAATCGTATCTAGCAATCATATTATAAATATAAATGATATAAAAAGCAGATTGTCAGAAAGATAAATGATTGTTGAACTTATTAATATTTTTTTAAATCGATTAATTACTATTTTCACATTAAAAAAGGGGTTTTAGTAGCTTATGGTGTGGATTTAAAAAAAAAGTTTTTTATCAATCAATTTATCAAGTCCGCAAGGCTTGTAAACACTCTAACTTTTGAAAACATCAATTGTTTAACTCAATCTATTTTTTAATCTCTTCATCTATCATGTGGGAAGCCACTGAATGTAAATGGCAGTGTAATTTTGTTTTGTTTAGCTATAATTAATTTTTTTCGGCTCCAAAATGGCGAAATTTTCGTTGATTTGGTAGCCTTGTATGTAAATTATTTTTCTAAATAGGCGGAAGCCGCACTCCGAGCTACAGCCACAGAGTACTTTACGCACTCACTCAGTTCGGCATTTCGGCATCAGTCGCCGTCGTGAGTGGACATTGTTTCGGTTGTTTGTTTGCAGCGGCTCAAAAAGATCACTGTACAAATACACAATATTCGTACAACCAAATTTTTAAAAACTATTGGTAAATCCAATTGAGCATGCCTTCGCATTAAAAAAATATGTATAGCATGATTATAAGGATTTTTTTTTAAAGTAGTTTAAATACACACATGTTTTCACTAATAACCTTATTGTGTGTACCAGCCTACGAATGTTAACATGACAAAATGGCGGCAGCGGGAAGGGGCAAGAGGTGGGAGAGACGAGGGAAACATCATGTTCTGAATTGCTTACTGCATTTCATACGGTCAAAGATTTTTGCTCAAAGATTACCAGCCGTGATTTAGTCACAGACAGTCACAGAGTACATTATATATTACTGACACATTTAGTTCGTAGAGCAAATCCTTTGAGCATAGAAAAGAGAGGAGCTGCCCAGAGCGTCTATATGTTTTATTGGTTATACAAATATGGTTATATTCGACATTGAACCGTCAATATGCTGCCTAACTCTTTTTCACTCAGCGAAGTGTAAGTCTAAGTGTCATTCATAAATGAAACAGACAATAGAAATTGTTTCGTATTCTGGTAATTTTTTTTAAGATGAAGTCATTCAACCCCGCCTTGCGGCCGATTCCGCCATTTATTGTTTCAGATTTGCTGTTATAAAAAGTCATTTGATATTTCTTAATTTGAAAATTTTGCGAATTTTTAAACAGTTTATAGTAAATTTTCCAATTCATTATAAAGTACGAAGATGACTAAGTGTTGTGTAAGAAGCTGTGCCTCAAAATATAGTCAATAATCACGCGAACTATTATTTCATATGTGAGTGATTTTATTTTTGCTGTAAATATAATGTAAAACGTTTATACGACAGTAAGTAGATGGATGTAATTATTTACCCTTATTCTGTCTCTGTCTGTTATATTATTTAATTACTTCTTATCATTCTTTGCGTATCTATAAAATTTTGTTGTTCGTAAATAGTGATGTTACATTGCTAACAATAAATTCTTTCAAAGACATACTTCATTATAGTTTTTCTTGATTTATTCTGTCGTATTATGTGAAAAAGTTTTACGTTACGCATTGCATTATTTCGGTGTCATGGGTTGGAGCAGTGAGCATAAATGATTAACTAAATTATACGGAAACGGAGTTACATTTATGTTAGGAAGGACCTACGGTATCTTACATAATAAAAGTGAAGCAAAGCAACAAAGATTACATAAAGTTCAATCTAGCGCCTATAAGTAATCTCTCTCTGTAGGCAAACATGCAAATACCTCAGAGACTATGGACATTATTACTTGACTTTATTATATGTTTAGTTATATATTGTATATATTAGCCCATACGTGCCTTCTAATAATGCAATATACATAAATGTTAAGCATATTTTTATCTATCTTTTACCTTAAGTCACCTTTTATAACAACCATGGTGTTGTTTAATTTATAATATTATTTGCAGCTTCAAAGATCTAAATCATTATTTTCTGTTCTATCATTTTTAGCTTAATTAATAGAATCAGGCGTTACTTTGCGGAAACCAATTATATTATAATTATATTTTAGAAAAATTTTACTTCGCAATATAAATTATATAAAAGCTATTAGAAAAATATTACTTCGCAAATATCCGCGTTATAAAATAAAATGATGTGTCTTACCTAGTATGAAGAGCACCTCCCGCCCTCCCTTAATTGCGTGCACTATCCCCGTCACCACTAATCCCAGCACCGCTACTCCCAACACAACTACACTAGGCAAGACACACCACTGACGATAATACGACACGTGTTTCGCCTCTACAGGAGGCATACTCAGGTGATATAGACTCTACGGAGGCTAACCGCTAAGTGAGCGGCGAGCCAAAACAAGTGCCTTTTATACAGACCGATGACGCAACCGCTCTCTACTTACGGAGCGAGCGACTACGTCATGCGATAAAACAAATTTTTAGGTTGCCAAAGAAGAAAGTAGTTTAATAACTTAATATTAATATATATACAACGTGTCCCAAATTTCAACGATAAGCCAACACCGGAAGATAGACCTGCCCCAGACTAATCGGGGAAAAAAGAAAAAAAATATATCCCAATTATATTTTAAGTTATATAAAAAAAATGAAATTCTTCAGAAATTGAGACCGTTTATGATATTTTTCACTATCATGACCACAATTTTTAAATATTTTTTTCTTTTTTTTTATAGGCAACCTGAATAGTACTGCTTTCTACCACAATTCTTAAAAACTCCAGAATAACTCTTGTTTTATCACGAAAATTAATGAAACTTATTTTATTCCCTAAATTCTTTGAAGACTTTTATACTTTTAACCAAATTTTCCACACTTGATGATGAGACAAGACAAATCCCAATATCAATTCAAGGTTAACCTATGGACCGGCATATTAAATGGAAAAGTAATTGGGCCCTTTGAGTTACAAGGAAACTTAGATGGCAATCGTTATTTAAACTTTTTACAAAATGACTTGCAAGAATTGTTAAACGACGTGCCCTTAAGTGATCTTCAAAACAAGTGGTTCCAAAATGATGGCTGCCCAGCACATTATGCCCGTCCTGTGCGAGAATATTTAAATCAAGAGTATCCAGGGCGTTGGATCGGGCGACTTGGTCCTATCTTATGGCCACCCCGTTCACCCGATTTGAACCCCCTGGACTTCTTCTATTGGGGTTGTCTTAAAAACAGGGTCTACTCAAAACCCATTGTGACATTGGATGAGCTTCGTCGAAATATCACTCAGGCTGCTGATTACATTAATAGCAGAAGATATGCAAGACAAATAAAACGATCATTTTTAAGGCGATGTCGTGCATGTATTAATGCTGGTGGCAAACAGTTCGAACATTTGCTATAATGTTAATAACTTAATAAATTACACGTGAAACTGTTTGTACCATTTGTTTTGAAATATTAAACATTTTTCGAGAACTAATACTTGTATTACACCCGACCGTCATTTGGCCCCTGTTTAGAAATAATAGGCCCATATTTTTTTATAACTTGTTTTCCTAGAGTATTATACCATTTTGGAATGTTGGTTAGTTGCGTCAATTTTTAAAAAAACTTGCCATACTAGTGTTCATACTTTTTTTTTACACCACGATAAGTTAAATTTGGTTAAAAGTATAAAAGTCTTCAAAAAATTTAGGGAATAAAATAAGTTTCATTAATTTTCGTGATAAAACAAGAGTTATTCTGGAGTTTTTAAGAATTGTGGTAGAAAGCAGTACTATTCAGGTTGCCTATAAAAAAAAAAGAAAAAAATATTTAAAAAATTGTGGTCATGGTAGTGAAAAATATCATAAACTGTCTCAATTTCTGAAGAATTTAATTTTTTTATATAACTTAAAATATAATTGGGATATATTTTTTTTCTTTTTTTCCCGATTAGTTCGGGGCAGGTCTATCCTCCGGTGTTGGCTTATCGTTGAATTTTGGGACACGTTGTATATAATAAGTATTTTATAAAAATATTACGTTATTTCACTGCTTCCTATTGCTAACAAAAATTTTAATTTATTTATTTTCCTACTCCATCCATCCATCCATTACATTCTAAAAGTTCATTGCTGTACCTAGGTCTCTAATATAGATTGCCTCATAGGGCATTTTGCCCACAGCTACCACGCTTGGCAGGCGGTTTAACATTCGCAGATTTTTATTATTTTGTGTCTACTTCACTTGGTCTTTCTTGATTTTGTCGCCAAAATCCAGAAATCACCCATGCTAAGCCGGGGTGGACATAAAATAAAAAATATTGCACGGCAAATAATTTATTTGATATGATAATTTGTAACCACAAGTGCATCGTAAAGTAAAATAATATTCAAATCATAGCGATTCTAAAGTAGTTTTTACTTCAAAAGATATTAGCTTAACCGGCCACACGAAGCTGGTGCACAAGCCAGAATAGTAGAAAAAAATGGTGGGGAGTGCTACTAGCTTAAAAAGAGAACTCCATCCTGTTTAACCATCCTGGCTTTACGTAGTAACTTATTAGCCCAGAAGTAAATCTCATTCTGTATAATATGAAATCAGAGTAACTAGCTTGCTAACTTACAACTTACAAGCACGAGTTGCTATCCGTGCATTAAGTATTAAAATCGTCTTCAAACTATTATTTAAACTATTATGAAAACTGGAGCAGCAATCATCTGGCGGTTAAATTCACGCGAAATTCCCCTTGCCTCCCTAACCGTTAGAGAAAATATAATTTTGCATATTTAAAAATAAATAAAAATACATATATTGATTGACTTCACATCACTAAAAAATGGGCGGAGCTTATAGCGTCCGCCATTTATTGTTTCATTTGACACGATTTTTTTTGTAGGCTTGCCATCTCTTCTATTTTCTATGCTCAAATAGCAAATCAGAAAATGACATTTCTTTTTTTTTAAATATGAATTGGATATAGGCAAAGGAATAATTTTATTTCATACACATATATATATTGTGATATAGGAAGTGTGTCAATGAAATAGAGACGTGTTGCTGCTTCTATAACTTTAATTATAATGTCCTTATTCTACCTTAACACTAATATATATAGTCGTGGGGGCTATACTACACTACAACCTCCCACCGACAAAAAAATAAAAAATAAATTTATCTATTTTTTATCTAACCTCAAAACTATTCTAAACATAATTGATGAATAATCTTAATTTAAATATAGTGTAAATTAAGTCTAAGTGTTATAAAAAGTACAATCTAATGTATACCGAGATTGAGCAGGGCGTTTTGTCAACGCTCTCTCGCTAGTAAAAATCGCGTATTCACAGAAATATATGACATAGTCAGGCATAATTATGTATAACATAATAGAATATAATATTATTATGTTTTGATTTTCGCAAACATTTATGTTATTTTTTATTCGTATCCTTAATCATCAATACAAGTCATCTAGTTAGAACATTTAATAATACATAGTACTCATTTAATTTTCATATCTCTTTTCACACTTCAATACTTCTCTTCGTTCTCTTTTTTACTACATATATTTACTTCATTCTTGTTTAAAAATTATTTATTTTCCATTTTACTTCTCAGCATTTTTGCTACATATTCATTCAATATTTGTGTCATTTCTTTCACGTACACGGCTCGCGTAAATACATGATCAAGACAATGACCAATATCACTTTATTCAACTCTTTACATTTATAGCATTTCAGCTCATATAATTTATTAATTAATTGTACCATAACTTTCACGTACACGACTCGCGTAAATACATGATCAAGATAATGAACAATCTTCCTATACAGTTCTTAATAAAGTCACATTTCTTTAAACAATTCATTAAAATTCATTCCGTATTTCATCGAATCCGAAGAACTTTAAAAATTAATCGGTTATTAGGTTTTCCAAACTCTCAGCTGATCAGGCCGATTGTATGTGGAAATGCTAATCTCCGATAATTTTTCTTTACCTATGCCACACTTTCTACTTATATTTCTATCAATATTTTTCATTCATAATGATAATTTCCGTAACTTATCCATAGATTTACTTACGTCTTTTATAAATTATGTCATATTGTCTCGTATAATATTTAGTTACATCATTGTCAGTCAGGGATTGAGGCTCACAATATAGGCACAACAACTTTTAAATTAATTACTTAATTGTCTACATAACATAATGAGTTTCAAAATCGTATTAAGCGAAGTAAATATTTTCATGATCCACACAAATACGTACTATTTTCTGAGAAAATAATAAATTATAATAGTTAAAAGCTTACTATTTAAAAGTTCAAACAACATAAAACCGAAAACAAATTATTACATTTCATATTAAGATGAACAGAACAAAGAAGTCAATGTTAAGCAACTAACATAATCACATAACAAAAGATAGATCAAAATACAAACTGTAATCTTAGCAACGCAAGCAATTTGAGACACCTTTACGTATATGAAAACGTTTTCGAATGCATCGAACTATGATCACATGGTGTGATTCACACCTAATTTTAAGATAACTTCTATAATATGTTATAGATAATATGAATGCAAGTAAAATAAAATGTACCATAAAGTGATAGTTTTAAATATTTTTAAATTTATACAGAAGTTAAGATACTTGCATCGTGAATAGTTTTATTAATTTCACATCGAAAAATGCATTATTTTTTTTTCTTAACTAGTTTTGCTAGAAATATGGTGTTTATTTTATTGTATAGACAACATTATTGAAATATCACTGCAACTTCTATCAAGTTTAAATAACAAAACATTAATTTATTTGTACATGAAAAAAAAAAACAATTTTCATTTTTAATTAGGGTTAATATGAGTTAATATGATGTTATATTATCGATGTTTAATAAAGTGGAGATTGTTGATTGTTACTGTGATATAGGAAGTGTGTCAATGAAATAGAGACGTGTTGCTTCTTCTATAACTTTAATTATAATGTCCTTATTCTATCTTAACACTAATATATATAGTCGTGGGGCTATACTACACTACACCTCCCACCGACAAAAAAATAAAAAATAAATTTATCTATTTTTTATCTAACCTCAAAACTATTCTAAACATAATTGATGAATAATCTTAATTTAAATATAGTGTAAATTAAGTCTAAGTGTTATAAAAAGTACAATCTAATGTATACCGAGATTGAGCAGGGCGTTTTGTCAACGCTCTCTCGCTAGTAAAAATCGCGTATTCACAGAAGTATATGACATAGTCAGGCATAATTATGTATAACATAATAGAATATAATATTATTATGTTTTGATTTTCGCAAACATTTATGTTATTTTTTATTCGTATCCTTAATCATCAATACTAGTCATCTAGTTAGGACATTTAATAATACATAGTACTCATTTCATTTTCATATCTCTTTTCACACTTCAATACTTCTCTTCGTTCTCTTTTTTACTTCATATATTTACTTCATTCTTGTTTAAAAATTATTTATTTTCCATTTTACTTCTCAGCATATTTGCTACATATTCATTCAATATTTGTGTCATTTCTTTCACGTACACGGCTCGCGTACATACATGATCAAGACAATGACCAATATCACTTTATTCAACTCTTTACATTTATAGCATTTCAGCTCATATAATTTATTAATTAATTGTACCATAACTTTCACGTACACGACTCGCGTAAATACATGATCAAGATAATGAACAATCTTCCTATACAGTTCTTAATAAAGTCACATTTCTTTAAACAATTCATTAAAATTCATTCCGTATTTCATCGAATCCGAAGAACTTTAAAAATTAATCGGTTATTAGGTTTTCCAAACTCTCAGCTGATCGGGCCGATTGTATGTGGATATGCTAACCTCCGATAATTTTTCTTTACCTATGCCACACTCTCTACTTATATTTCTATCAATATTTTTCATTCATAATGATAATTTCCGTAACTTATCCATACATTTACTTACGTCTTTTATAAATTATGTCCTTTGTCTCGTATAATATTTAGTTACATCATTGTCAGTCAGGGATTGAGGCTCACAATATAGGTACAACAAATTTCAAATTAATTACTTAATTGTCTACATAACATAATGAGTTTCAAAATCGTATTAAGCGAAGTAAATATTTTCATGATCCACACAAGTACGTACTATTTTCTGAGAAAATAATAAATTATAATAGTTAAAAGCTTACTATTTAAAAGTTCAAACAACATAAAACCGAAAACAAATTATTACATTTCATATTAAGATGAACAGAACAAAGAAGTCAATGTTAAGCAACGTAATCATTTTCAATAACAATAACATAATCACATAACAAAAGATAGATCAAAATACAAACTGTAATATTAGCAACGCAAGCAATTTGAGACACCTTTACGTATATGGAAACGTTTTCGAATACATCGAACTATGATCACATGGTGTGATTCACACCTAATTTTAAGATAACTTCTATAATATGTTATAGATAATATGAATGCAAGTAAAATAAAGTGTACCTTAAAGTGATAGTTTTAAATATTTTTAAATTTATACAGAAGTTAAGATACTTGCATCGTGAATAGTTTTATTAATTTCACATCGAAAAATGCATTATTTTTTCTTAATTACTTTTGCTAGATATATGGTGTTTATTTTATTGTATAGACAACATTATTGAAAATCACTACAACTCCTATCAAGTTTATATAACAAAACATTAATTTAATTGTACATGAAAAAAAAACAATTTTGATTTTTAATTAGGGTTAATATACAACTTTAAGATTTATTGTTCTTAGAAACGTTAAAAAAACTTATAATAATAGCTAATTCTTTATAAACTTTGTCATACTTTAATACATTTAAATGAAATTTGCTACCAAAAAAAAACAATGGAATCTATTACTGATGTGTTACAACTAAGTCAATGGTTACAACTACAAAATATGAAAAATTCATTGACACGGTAAATTTAATTATGTAAAAATGAAATCCACTATATCATTTCAATCATTTTTGCATGACACAGTAATAAAAATAATATAAAGCAGAAAAAATAACTGAATTAAATTTAATAGAAAATCGTCTCGTGCCTTAATACATACATGAGTGCTTAAAATGGTAACTTAATTTTTAATATTGCATTATGATTTTTTGTTAGATACACTAAGAAATATATTAAAATATCAAATAAAACCATATTATATTAAATACAATATGTTAAAAAACATTACATTTTTTTTATAATAGTTAAAACATTTTAAAGAAATCTTAAAAAGAAAAGACAAAAAAATACGCTGATTCGATGTTACCTCAAATTTTCCTCTTTGTTCTTCTTGGCTCAATTTTGACATTCTTCCCGTTCTGGACGAAGCTTTCAAGATTACAACCGCTTCTTGAATAATTTTAGTATTTGGTCATTATATTAAAAAATCCATAATTTATTTTCCTCACACTTTGTTACACAAAATTATTATTGTGGCCTCTTCTTATATTCATATTCATTTATTTTTTTCGTCACATCCGGGTATATGTTCCGTGTAGTCCGGGAAATATTTATATTATTTTCAACAATTTTTGCAGGCCGTGGCGGTGCGCGTGCATTGTAGCAGCGCACCGCCTGGCAGGGTTGCCATGTAATATAGGAAGTGTGTCAATGAAATAGAGACGTGTTGCTTCTTCTATAACTTTAATTATAATGTCCTTATTCTACCTTAACACTAATATATATAGTCGTGGGGGCTATACTACACTACATTACAATTCTAGTTTATGTGCAGTTATTTTCGATATGTGTGGTAATAAATATTTGTGTGTATCTGTGTATATGCCTCAAAATAATTATGAAAATTTGACTGATTTTACGAATATTTTAAGTATTATTCAATCAATTATTTTAGATAAGGATATTAATTATGCTTTTATTTTAGGTGATTTTAACGCAGATGTGAATACATTGTTTGGTTTAGAGTTATTTAATTTTTGTACTGATAATGATTTGGTGTGTGCTGATTATGAATTTCTGCGATCCAAAAGTGGTGTCTTTACATATATTAGCTATGCTCTTGGTTCGAAAAGTTGGTTGGATCATTGTGTAACTACACGGCAGGCATGGGCTACTGTAACCAACGTTTATGTTTTGGAAGACGTCATGTGGTCCGATCATAAGCCTTTGTGTGTTGAATGCAACATTAATTTGACCTCTAAGGCGGTGCATAATAACGTTCCTTTACAGAAATGTAACGACTTGTCAAAATGGGGAAAAAGAAATGGTCTCGAAATTGAATTTTATTCCTCTCTTTGTTCTGAGTTTATACGTAACTTGGATTGGGAGAGGTTAAGGCATTTATCTGCTAAGTGTTATAGTTGTACGTGTACTGAACATCGCAAATACCTAGATAGATTGTATAACTCTTTTATTAGTTGTATAATTCACGCGGCCACACGTCGCGCGTCTAAGCATGTCATCCAGAGGCCGCCTGTTCCGGGGTGGAATGAGTATGTACGCGAGGCACACATGAAGGCACGGCAAGCTCGAGCTGGGTGGTTAACGGCTGGGGCGCCTTCTTCTGGTCCGCTGTTCGATCAAATGAAAAGAACGCGAACTATTTTTAAAAGTAGGTTAAGATTTTGCCACAATTCCGCTGATCAAATAATCTTAGATAAGATTTCGGCATCTTGTTTAAGTAGAAACTTTAGTCAATTTTGGAAATATACGGGAAATTTACTTAAGAGCGGTTCTAAGATTACGGAGTGTGTGGATGGCCTGACGGACACACTGGCCATTGCAAATTTGTTTAGGGACAAATTTCTTGCGTTAAGTGCAGGACACTGTACTTCTCATAATCAATATCTTGTAGCAGATGGCAAAGACATTCATGTATCTGAAGAGATGATCTTTAAGCATTAGCTTTGCGCCAGATGAAACTAGGAAAGGCGATAGGATATGACAATATAAGCGTGGAACATCTTCGGTTTGGAGGACCATGGGTAATTGCGTTCCTATCTGTATTTTTCAATGCTTGTATAAAGCATGCTTATTTACCGGTAGAAATGCTAAAAACGGTAATAAGTTCTGTTTTTAAATGTAAATCGAGTAGTTTGACCGACAGTGGTAATTATAGACCGATATCCGTAGCTACAACTTGTGCTAAACTGTTTGACACCATATTATTAGGCGTTATTTCCAAATACATACAAATTAGCGATGCTCAATTTGGATTTAAAAAAGATAGTTCTACAGATGCGGCGATTTTTACTTTAAAGCAAACCGTTAATTATTATAATAAGCGGAAAACAAATATTTATGCATGTTTCTTGGACTTAAGTAGGGCTTTTGACAGAGTCAGTTATGATATACTTTGGAGGAAGTTACGTGATACGGGAGTGCCGTTATTATGTATTAACATATTGATCGCATGGTATAGTAGGCAAATTAATGTAGTAAAGTGGCGTGATACATACTCTGAGGAATTTCTCCTACAATGCGGCGTGAGGCAGGGAGGGCAAACATCGCCTATGCTTTTTAATCTGTATGTTAATCAGCTGATTGAGGAGCTTAGAAGCACCAGACTGGGTTGCCACATTGGTTCTGAATGCTTTAATAACTTGAGTTATGCTGATGATATGGTGCTGCTGAGTCCCTCGATAGGTGCGCTGCGTGCACTACTCCAGATATGTGAGAAATATGCGATGGATCATAACCTATTATACAACACCAACAAGTCTGTTTGTTTGCTTTTTAAGAGTGGTAGTGTTCAACCTCATATCCCCCCATTGTATTTGTGTAATTCACAATTAGAGTGGGTAACGACATTTAAATACCTGGGTCATATTGTTACTCAGGATCTGTGTGATGGTTCCGATATGGACCGCGAGCGACGTTCCTTGTCAGTGCGTGCCAACATGATAGCTAGACGCTTTCAAAAGTGTTCTTATACCTCAAAGCTGGCGTTGTTTTCAGCTTACTGTCAGCCACTTTACACTCCTCAGCTGTGGACGAATTACACTAAAGAGGAATATCGCAGACTGAAGGTGCAGTATAATGATTCGTTCCGCGTGTTGTTCCGTCAGCCACGATACTGTAGCGCGTCCCAGATGTTCGCAGAGGCCCGTGTCGTTGGTTTGGATGCGTTGATCCGTCACCGTATCGCGCGATTTAGAAGTTTTGTTTTTGGGTCGCAGAATAATCTCATCAAAATTATTTGTAATATTTATGCATGTAGTGAAATTTTTAGTAGGTGGTCAAATTTATTAAAATCTTAATAATAAAATGTAATAATATCATTGATTAACCAATAATTATAATTAAAATTTAAGGTATAGTGTAATAAAAATAATAATTTTAATTTTATAATGGATCTGTGTTGTCTGTATCAAAGAAATTATTATTATTATTATATACAACTTTAAGATTTATTGTTCTTAGAAACGTTAAAAAAACTTATAATAATAGCTAATTCTTTATAAACTTTGTCATACTTGTATACATTTAAATGAAATTTGCTACCAAAAAAAAACAAAGGAATCTATTACTGATGTGTTACCAAGGAGGTTATACAATCTCCTTGTGTGTTACAACTAAGTCAATGGTTACAAATACAAAATATTAAAATATCAATTAAATCCATATTATATTAAATACAAGATGTTAAAAACATTACATTTTTTTATAATAGTTAAAACATTTTAAAGAAATCTTAAAAAGAAAAGACAAAAAAATACGCTGATTCGATGTTACCTCAAATTTTCCTCTTTGTTCTTCTTGGCTCAATTTTGACATTCTTCTCGTTCTGAACGAAGCTTTCAAGATTACAACCGCTTCTTGAATAATTTTAGTATTTGGTCATTATATAAAAAAATCCATAATTTATTTCCTCACACTTTGTAGCTGTTGTCTGTTGTCTTCAAATACTATACGTACTTTTTAATTTTTCGTTTCTGCAAAATTATTATTGTGGCTTCTTCTTTTATTTATATTCATTTATTTTTTTCGTCACATCCGGGTATATGTTCCGTGTAATCCGGGAAATATTTATATTATTTTCAACAATTTTTTGCAGGCCGTGGCGGTGCGCGAGCATTGTAGCAGCGCACCGCCTGTCACGGTTGCCATGTGATATAGGAAGTGTGTCAATGAAATAGAGACGTGTTGCTGCTTCTATAACTTTAATTATAAAGTCCTTATTCTACCTTAACACTAATATATATAGTCGTGGGGCTATACTACACTACAATATATATATATATATATATATCCAGGACGTCCGAGGCATGGTGGATAATCTAGTACGTACGTGTTCGGGCGGGGGGAGGTGGCCTCGGTTCCCTAAAAAAAAATTCTTTTCTGCAAAATGAGCTGCCCCATTTATTAAAAGATGAGCTACTAGCAATCCGGCGAACAATGTGGCTCCAAAATGATGGTTGTCCGGCACATTATGCCATCTAAGTAAGGAGTTACCTAAACGAAGCCAACCGTGACCGGTGGATCAGCCGAATGGGACCGGTATTGTGGCCACCAAGATCACCTGATATTAACCCATTAGATTTTTTTGTTGTCTCACTCACACAGCTTAGAATTCGTCCAAACAAGACGAGCAGGTAGAAAAGTAAAATTTTCAAGGGCGACAAATGTACTTACCTAATAAAGACAATGCAATGTTTAAAAAAAACTATCTGGCAATAACTTTGTAATTTTGTAATGAAATGCCCACTTTTACACATTAACGGCTATAGCTCAGTAAGTAATGACATTAAGTACATAGTATGTTAATATTTTAGAATCCTTATGATATAGGCAAACTTTTTAAATGGTTGGCCATACAGATCCTATACGTTTTTTTTTCACCACAGGTGCTCAAACTTAGCAGTTAATAAAGTAAAAAATTTAAACTTATGTTTAGTGCCGTCTTGTAAAATACTACCCATGATAGTTGAAAACTTTGAAGGTTACTTTAGAAACATCATTATTAGGGAAAACATTAAAAGAAAAAAATCCGATCTAGGCAAAACTGCGGACGTGATGACCACAAATGTGAGCAGAAGTACGAATTTTCGGAATTTTATAAAACATGGCGTAGACCGCGAACCGTTCGGGATAGAATTTTTATATATACATATATATATATATATATATATATATATATATATATATATACAGGGTATTTTTGGAACGCTCCCGAAAACTAAGACAGGCGACAGCACCAAGTATACCTTTGATCATGGGTCACAAATAAATTTGATCCTGATGAAAAAAAAATCATATTTTTACAACGTTTTATTAGCGTTATTCACGCGCCATCATGTTAGTAAAGCTAAATGAAACGATAATTTCATAAAAAAAATCATGAAAATACTGAAACATAAAACCAGCAGTGAAAACTGAATTCATATCACCTGACTAATGGAGGTTAATGTACTCGCGAACGGTGAAAAAAGAACGCTGGCCTTGAACTTGGGCACAGCGATTTATCACATATTGGTACGAAGGGGGTGCGACGGGGGAAAAATCCGCCAGTATTACTGTGCCTGCATGCTATTGGTTCCCGCGCTTTGTTCGCTCCAAAAATACAGTCGCATACACAGCTTACTTTGCGACTCGCGACGATGTTTTAAAAAGGAAGGAAAGAAAAATTATTTATATCTATTGTTTTATGACTAAACTAGTGAACGAAAAGGTAAATATGAAAGGAGAAGGTGAATGGGGAAAATTGTGCAGTAAATTTAAAAGTGTTGAGGAAGAATACCGAAAAAATTACCATGTGATCGACCTGATGACGGAAGCTCAAGCGAAGATGAAAGTGATGATGAAGTAGCATCCAGTAACACCAACACACCTTCAACATCTGGCTTCCATGTGACCCAAGACGACATAATGGACGGCGTGCCACCCTTATCTTAAGTTTTCTTGTTACAAACTACTTTATATTTTACGATATAAATAACAAATAATGCTCAAGTAAACATTATCCATTTTTAATTCCAAGTAAGGCACCTATTATGATTCTACAATAAAACAATTAATTACTTACTATAATATTATAAAACAATATCCCAATACCATGTAGTACTTTAGAACGCGACTGTAACCTCCCTCCACTCGACCTGCTAGCTCGGTGCGAAATAATGTAACCCGCCCGGCTCGTGTCGCATCACGCTGTGACGCAGTAGGTTTCAGTTTAATTGTAGTTTTTGAAACAGTTCCGTGTTGATTTTGTTACTTGTTGTTACGTGTTTTGTTTTAATAATGCTTAACGCGTACGTTTATAGTGATTGTGAATACGACAACATGTTATGTATCCGAACCTAGGTACACGAAGTATCGCTAAATAAATTGTTAAGACGTCGGGATGGAACAAGTGTGTCATACTGTGCAGTGCACAAAGTGTTGAAGCGTAACCGAATGCGCCCATACAAATTGCACAAAGTGCAAGCTTTAGTTCCCGGCGATCACGACCGCCGACGAGTTTTCTGCCGTTGGTTATTATACCAGCAACAACGTGTGGCTGGTTCCATTGAGCACATTATCTGAACGGATGAGTCGACATTTACCAGAAACGGCCTGTGGAACCGAAGAAATACACACGTGTATTCAGAGGTTATCCCGCACGCTGTTCGACAAACCGGGCACCAAACCCGATGGTCGTTTAACGTATGGGCAGGTTTATTTAAGGATCGCATACTGGGACCAGTATTTCTGCCACAGCGACTGAACGGACAGCGATACCTAAACTTTATAAATTAACAGTTGACAGACATTTTAGACGACCTATCGTTGGCTGAATATCGCCGCACATGGATCCAGTATAATGGGGCCCCTCCACATGTGAGGTTCGTCCGTGAGCGCCTCAATGAGCTATTTGATGATCGCTGAATTTGGCGGACTAGGACCACACGCTTGGCCACCTCGCGCACCAGATCTGACCCCGTTAGACTTCTTTCTGTGGGGTATGTGAAAGAAAGTGTTTTTAATCGTGAGTGTGATAGTGCTGACGAAACTACAAAAGGATCGTGGATGTTTTCGACAAACTACGTACGGACTGTGTCGAAGACCACACGATGATGCCCCGCCTCCATGAGTCTGCCTTGAAATGGATGAAGCACAATTTGAGCCGCATCTCATAAGACCACGGAGGATTTAGAGCGGTAAGCTGTTTCATAACAATTTTTTTTTTAAATAACTTAGTACTGAATAAATCTGAATACATACATAACTGAATACATGAGAATAATAAACATACCTACACGATGAATAAAAACGCATAACTCTAACCTTGGTTACATTTCATTTATGTATTTTGTTATTAGCGGGAAATCGAACCAGTTATTTGGGTTATTTAACCTGTAAATTCGGATTAAAATGGCTACGTGGAGACAAGTAAAGTGGCAAAATAGTATGTTAAGTAGATAAGTTAGGTATTTAGACAAGTGTTGTAAATTATTAGGTATTGTGGTATAGCCCGCTAGTTGCGGACCACGCGAATTTGCGTTCGCGCGTACATTGACCTTTAATCAGCTGATATGAATTCAGTTATTCCACTGCTGGTTTTAGGTTTCAGTATTTTCATGATTTTTTTTATGAAATTATCGTTTCATTTAGCTGTACTAACATGATGGCGCGTGAATAAATCTAATAAAACGTTGTAAAAATATGATTTTTTTTTCATCAGGATCAAATTTATTTGTGACCCATGATCAAAGGTATACTTGGTGCTATCGCCTGTCTTAGTTATCGGGAGCGTTCCAAAAATACCCTATATATATATATATATATATATATATATATATATATATATATATATACTTTCCTTTTGTAGTTCCACGATCCTTTTGTAGTTTCGTCAGCACTATCACACTCACGATTAAAAACCCTTTCTTTCACATACCCCACAGAAAGAAGGAAGTCTAACGGGGTCAGATCTGGTGAGCGAGGTGGCCAAGCATTCGGTTACGCTTTAACACTTTGTGCACTGCACAGTATGACACACTTGTTCCATCCCGACGTCTTAACAATTTATTTAGCGATACTTCGTGTACCTAGGTTCGGATACATAACATGTTGTCGTATTCACAATCACTATAAACGTACGCGTTAAGCATTATTAAAACAAAAAACGTAACAAGAATAATACCAACACGTTATAACAATTTAATAAACAAAACGCTCGTGCACGCGTGTACAAAATCAACACGGAACTGTTTCAAAAACTTCAATTAATTAACACGACAAAACGGAAACCTACTGCGTCACAGCGTGAGGCGATACGAGCCGGCCGGGTTACATTCTCATGCGTCATAATAAAGAAGGACGCAACTAACAAAAACGTAAAATGGAAATAAAAAATAAATTGATGAATTTTTCTTTCAGACCCTGTGTCTATAGTATATTAAAAGGTTTCTATATGAAAATTGAAATATATACGTAGAGACATGAAAATTTTAAGGACGAACTTATTTTTTTGATAATTTGTTTATTTATTTAAATAAAAAGAATTTTCCTTTTCATCTTAGCTTAAAAAATACATCTAGCAACACAAAAACATCGAAGGAAAGACGCATATAACTATTTGCGTCTTTCCAACCTAATAAATAAAAAAAACTGCCATTCATTTAACATTTTTACATATTTTGGAAAGGTCATCAGAATTTGAAAGGACGCTAATAGTAATTTATTACTTTTTTCTTAGTAAATATTAGAGAACCATTGGTAGTGAGACACAAAAAATAACAACCCTCAACTCTTGAGTAATGATTTTAAAGGGGATATCATACGAGACTTACTACGATAATAATTAAAAATTAAAAATTTTGTACAACCGACTTTAATATAAATAATTAAGGATAACTCAAAAACTATTGGTCTGACCTCGATCAAATTTAGATGGGATCACATGTGAAACACCAGCTCTTAATAATAAGATATAGAATAATAAGACAAGAATAATTGAAATTTAAGTAATCGATGCAAATATTGTTAAAGATGACGTAGCAACTGGTTAAATAAGTCTTTTCTTTTATGTTGAATTTGTATAAGTCTTTTCTACTAAAAAAATGTCATCTGTGATCAACAGTTACGTCTAAAATTCTTACGATAATTTCTAAAATATTTATATTTGTGAATATTAAAAAAAATAGTAGATGCGCCTTCTTATCATGAGACGAATGGTATACGAGTATTTAACTCATTTATTCAAAAATTGTCAGATGCGCCCTTTTTTCTTATGACCGTAACATTGACCGAGCTAGATATAGGTCGGTAGCGAAGGGAGTGTGGGTACAGTCGCGTTCTAAAGTACTACATGGTATTGGGCTATTGTTTTATAATATTATAGTATTTAATTGTTTTGTTGTAGAATCATACTAGGCGTTTTACTAGCTACTTAGAACTTTGGAAGAGGTTGGAATTAAAAATGGATAATGTTTACTTGAGCATTATTTGTTATTTATATCGTAAAATATAAAGTAGTTTGTAACAAGAAAACTTAAGGTAAGGGTGGCACGCCGTCCATTATGTCGTCTTGGGTCACATGGAAGCCAGATGTTGAAGGTGTGTTGGTGTTACTGGATGCTACTTCATCATCACTTTCATCTTCGCTTGAGCTTCCGTCATCAGGTCGATCACATGGTAATTTTTTCGGTATTCTTCCTCAACACTTTTAAATTTACTGCACAATTTTCCCCATTCACCTTCTCCTTTCATATTTACCTTTTCGTTCACTAGTTTAGTCATAAAACAATAGATATAAATAATTTTTCTTTCCTTCCTTTTTAAAACATCGTCGCGAGTCGCAAAGTAAGCTGTGTATGCGACTGTATTTTTGGAGCGAACAAAGCGCGGGAACCAATAGCATGCAGGCACAGTAATACTGGCGGATTGTTCCCCCGTCGCACCCCCTTCGTACCAATATGTGATAAATCGCTGTGCCCAAGTTCAAGGCCAGCGTTCTTTTTTCACCGTTCGCGCGTACATTAACCTCCATTAGTCAGGTGATATCAATTCAGTTTTCACTGCTGGTTTTATGTTTCAGTATTTTCATGATTTTTTTTATGAAATTATCGTTTCATTTAGCTGTACTAACATGATGGCGCGTGAATAAAACTAATAAAACGTTGTAAAAATATGATTTTTTTTTCATCAGGATCAAATTTATTTGTGACCCATGATCAAAGGTATACTTGGTGCTGAAGCCTGTCTTAGTTTTCGGGAGCGTTCCAAAAATACCCTGTATATATATATATGTCGGATTTTGACGTCCATTACAAATATTAAAATGAGCAGAACCATGAACTCCATCGGAGTCATCGGTTCTGCTATTAAGTTTATTCATGACAAATCACTATCACACCACAATAAAACAGCAATTCACTTATTATTTCTAATTAGAATAGTTTGTTGCACAGAAATATAATAAAGTTCACAGTAATCATTTAATAAACAGAAATAATAACACGACTTACTTATTCAATACTTAAATTACTTACAGTATTTGCTTTTGACCTTAACACCTCAAGCGCGGACCAAAGAATGACCTGACCGTTCCAATGATTTTTTGATAAAGGTGCACAACGCCATCACTCCCGCGCGATCGTAAAGATGCGCGGGCCAATGGCGTTGCGCGAGCCTTCAGATTTAAATCAGTTTAACTACTTTTAATCTAAATCGAAGTATAAAGAGTTTATTGTATGAACTCATAATAAACCTGTAGTTACTAATAATTAAAGACTTTAGATTAGAACAATGATTGCTAATTATTAAACAATTATTACTCAGTTGAAACTCGAATACAATAATGATTACAGGATAGTCAAAACAACTATATTTATAATATTTATAATTAAGCTTTTAAAATAATCTAATAACTATTTCACTAGTATTTATTTTACATGAAATAATTAAATTACAAATATTACTAGGCAACAATGCATTAAATCATTAATTAAGATTTCATTTGAAGACGGAAGCGCGTGCGGCGACACGGCCATTCTGATATGCGATGCGTGCCCTGTAGCGCTTAATCTTCCTTGTGTTGTTGTTTCTGAAATAAATTATAGAAATATTTTTGAGGCTAGGTACTTCAGTAGTAAACCTAAGTATAGTTTAATCGAAGCTGTTCACTACGCGGGCACAGCCTGTATGAGATATGTGTAGTAGGTTAATAGTGTAACTGCTCATTCCACATGACAACAGCTATAAAATAAATTTGGTCATTGGTCGGCTCCACACGCCAATAACATCTTTTATTATTATAATACATTTGTTAACTGCTCATTCCACATGAAACAGTTACAAAATAAATTTGGTTATTGGTCGGCTCCACACGCCAATAACATCTTTAACATTGTATTTGGTTATTGTACGGCTCAACACGTCAATAACCTCTTTTTTTAATATGTTACGTAATAATGTATGTGTGATTGTTAAGTAAGAATATAACATGAAAGGTGCTCACCAGGGTGGAATCCATAGCTTCCTATGTTTCTTTAATCGACGATTGAGTGGTTCTTGTCTGTACTAGCACTTGCTAGTTTTGACGCAGATTGGGTTGGTGATGGTGCTGTCTCCAGCGTATTAACAATGCCGGATGTTCCTTGATGCTCGTCTCTATCTGTGGGTGACACGGCCTCCTGGGGGCTTACGACTGCACCCGGTTGTGGGGCACGTCGTAACTGGTCATGCGCGACTTTACGGGGCCGACCATGGTGACTGACAACTTTCTTCACGAGGTATCGGTCATTATCGAGCACTCGATGAATTTCATAGGGCACACTAAACCTGAGGTCCAACGAAGTCTGGTTTCTGGGGTTATTTTTTATTAGAACGAAGTCTCCCCGTTGGAAGTTATGTACCTTAGCCCGTCCTTTGTCAAACCTGAGTTTGTCTTTTGCTGACGCCTCGGTCATCCTTTGTTGCACATGACATTGCAATGCATCGTAATCGATGGATGTGGTATCAAAATTGACCAAATTAAGTAGTTCGGGGGGTACACAGTTTGATCGTCGGGTGAGAAGGGTAAGAGGAGTAGTACCTGTCGTTCTATGTACGGTACAGTTGAATGCCAGTTGTAAGCTCTCCAGCGCTGTATGCCATTCTGGGGTCTCGTAATTCTTAATCATAATGAGTGCGTTCTTTAGAGTTGACATGACCCTTTCTACCTGTCCATTTGCTCTGCTGACGCCTGGTGCAATAGTGTGTATATTGATACCAAATCTGTCGCAATAATTTTTATATTCACCTAAATATTCACGCCCACCATCCACAATAATTTGCCTAGGTGTCCAAAAAAGATGTATAACTTGCTTCAAGGCTCCAAGTGTGCTATGTTGGCTTTTGTCATTGCGATAGCGCAGTAATACATACTTTGAGAACGCATCTATGGTTACAATAACATATTCCTGATCATTAGGTGTGCCAAGCTTTCCATCAAGGCATCAATCTTTTTAGGGCTTGGACGGACTTCACCATTTTCTATGATGTTGCCAAGATACTCAATAGAACGTTTGAAGAAGAGACATTTTTCTATGTTGATAGAAAATCCAGAATCACGTATTGCGATTAGGATTCTTTCCAAAAACGACAGACCACAAGAGTAATTGCGGCATTTACTAATGACATCATCAATATACACTTGTGCGACGCTATCGTTATGACCATTGTCGGAACTGCCTGGATTTAAGAGCGGTCCTAGCGCACGGCTTATACATCTCTGGTACACTGATGGTGCATTACAAAGACCAAACGCCATGGTCAGGTATTCATAAAGACCATCAGGTGTCACGAAAGCAGTCTTTTCCACTGAATTAGGAGAAATGGGTATCTGATGAAATCCAGAGGCCATATCAAGAGTTGTGAAGTAATGAACACCAGCCAACTGATCGATCTGGTCCGCGATCAACGGAAGAGGATAATGATCACGTACCGTATTGGCATTTAGTTCGCGATAGTCGACGCACATTCTATCGTCTCCGTTTTTCTTCTTGACCAGGATAATAGGGCTAGAATAAGGGGATTTACTTTCTCTGATTATTTTATGTGTAATCAAGGGTAAAGGTAGGGTCTACGTTCTACATATTTATGGGGGTTTTTAAGACGGATTTCTAACTCACCAGTGTTAACGCGAGATTTAGCGTAACCTTGAGTAAAAACAAAAGAGTACTTATTAAGAAGAGCAAGTAGTTGATTTATCTCAAAATCATTAGTTAAACCACGATTTAAATTTTCAAAAATAGGACTTAGAGATCGTATATGCATGACACGAGGTTGAGATATTAGCGTAGCACTATTTTGGGTAACGATTACACTTAAACCAGTTTCATGTAGTAAGTTTTCACCAATTAAAACGTCTGAAGTCATTTCGAAGTCGGGTAGTACGTGAAACAAGATCTCTACATGAATATTATTTATCACGCATATAGCCGTTAACGTGCTGGTAGATATAACAGGGAATGGACCTATTCCACGTAAATAGTTCACAACTTGATTCTTATGCCCTGGCAATTTATTCGCAATAGATTCGCGCATAATGGAACACTCGGCGCCGCTATCAAAAACAGTATTTATAAGCAAATTACCTACTCGAACATGCATGGTGTTTAAGATAGAATTACGGGTACTATCACTCACTGAATTTACATTAGAAGTTATTTGTTTTTCGCGGCGAAAACACGACTCGAATGTGTGGCCAGGCTTCGAACAAAACGAACAAAATTTACTATCACTAGTTGTAGCTAATGGCGTCGGCCGATTTTTATCGAAAGACAGACCATTAGAATTACTTTTATTACGGCTATTATCAGAAGTATGACCGATCTTTCTGCAAAAACTACAAGAAGAATTTCTGTTATCAAGAGAATATTTAAAGCGTTTTTGGGGCGGTAGATTTGAATTATTTTGCGATGCAATGGAACGCTTAACACGAATGGATGACGCAACGGATATCAATTCTGGCACCGAGGTGGCCCTCACATTCATTAACTCGATTCTAAGGCGTTCGTCACCCACCGTTCCGATAACTGCCTCTACAGCATCACTGTTTTCGAGTTTGTCTTTCGTCACGCGTCTCCATAGAAGCCATGCCCGAGATAAGAATTCTGCTATATCTTTAGAAGGGTCATAAACGTGTTCTCTAAATCTCAGTACGTCACGCGAGTAACGGCTCTCAGGTTCGAAAGTGGTGATAATGTTCTGACGCAACTCTTCCCAAGTAGAAGTAGTTACTAGCCAGTTATCGGCCCACATTTTAGCACGTCCCTTTAAAAGGCTAGTAACTTTCATTCGAATGTCATAATCACTGAGTTGATAGGTGTCTTTAGCCGAAGAAATGTGGTTGCACCACTCACGTACACCGACATTACCATGTGGGTCATAAGATGGCAGAAACACATCAGTTATTTTAACTTTGTCACTAGATTGTTGCAAAAGCCGCTCACTCATATTCTGCATCATGGTCATCATATGCATAAAGAACTCAGGCGGAACGTTACCCGAATGTAGGCTTGGTATCATAGGGTTGCCGGGCAAGTTCGTAGGTAGAGCCGGTATTGAAGCCGACGTGCCCGAGGCGAACGTACTCTGTGGAACCTCCACATGATTTCCAGTATAGTCAGGACATGAAGAATTTTGAACTGTAGAAAAGGATCGCTGGGGCGATCCCACTTCTGATGTCGGATTTTGACGTCCATTACAAATATTAAAATGAGCAGAACCATGAACTCCATCGGAGTCATCGGTTCTGCTATTAAGTTTATTCATGACAAATCACTATCACACCACAATAAAACAGCAATTCACTTATTATTTCTAATTAGAATAGTTTGTTGCACAGAAATATAATAAAGTTCACAGTAATCATTTAATAAACAGAAATAATAACACGACTTACTTATTCAATACTTAAATTAGTTACAGTATTTGCTTTTGACCTTAACACCTCAAGCGCGGAGCAAAGAATGACCGTTCCAATGATTTTTCGATAAAGGTGCACAACGCCACCACTCCCGCGCGATCGTAAAGATGCGCGGGCCAATGGCGTTGCGCGAGCCTTCAGATTTAAATCAGTTTAACTACTTTTAATCTAAATCGAAGTATAAAGAGTTTATTGTATGAACTCATAATAAACCTGTAGTTACTAATAATTAAAGACTTTAGATTAGAACAATGATTGCTAATTATTAAACAATTATTACTCAGTTGAAACTCGAATACAATAATGATTACAGGATAGTCAAAACAACTACATTTATAATATTTATAATTAAGCTTTTAAAATAATGTAATAACTATTTCATTAGTATTTATTTTACATGAAATAATTAAATTACAAATATTACTAGGCAACAATGCATTAAATCATTAATTAAGATTTCATTTGAAGACCGAAGCGCGTGCGGCGACACATATATATATATATATATATATATATATATATATATATATATATATATATATATATATATATATATATATTGGTATGTCTATATAATATTTTATATATATAATTTTAATTAATATTTTTATTATTATTATTTTATTATGAAGAAGGAAGATTCGTAGAAATAAAATGCATTGTATATATTATTTATTATATGATTTATTTTTTAAACTTTTTTAAACTCGTTTAAGGCTTGTTTTTGCATTGGTGGCAATGTACACTTTTCGATTCTAACGATCTCCGTGCCTTTCAGAATCCCATCTGTGGTATATGCATTAGAGTAAACATATAATTGCTCTCTTGTTGCTTGCACTTGAACATTTTCAGTGGAAAGGTTCTCTTCAATACATTCGATATCCAGTGTATTGAGCTGAAAAAAAGAATATTTAAATATATAAATTACAAGTTTGAATATGTGCGCTAATTGTAATCGTTGTTGTTTATAAATGTTTGCATAGAAAATGTCAAGACAAGAAGAATACATTGTAATCAGATAAAGTTACTTTCACATAAATCTAAGAAGCTTTCACAATTATACAGAAATTTCCAATAACTTTTGAACATACTTATTATTGATAACTAAGATAATTAAGTACACTGTAGCAATTTTTGATAGAAGGCTGGGAGGATAAAAGTATTTGTAAAGTAGCCAATTATCTATTGCAGTCTATATTCATGTTCTATAGCTGGGCACAGACTCCGTCTCATTTCTCAGAGGGGTATGAAACAATGAGTTGGGCAAGGTGCTTATTGGTAGACTACATCTTTCAAATATTATTATTCCTTAGACACACAGATATCGTCACAATATTCCAGAACATGATAAATTACGCTTAAAATTGGAATTAACATTAATTCATTTATTTCAGTGGTGTAGACAGTGATCAGATTTGCTCAAAAATATAAACATATTACTAATCTTAATAAAAATATTATCTGAACTAAAGTTTCAGAATGGCGATTGTTTTGCAATTTAAATTTTACATGATTTTTTTTTATAGGGTAAGGGTGACAAACGAGCACAGTCCACCTCATGGTAAGTGGTTGCTGCGGCCCATAGACATCTACATCTATCTTCGATTACGAATGAAAATGCAGATGAATTGTTACCCGTGAGGACTAAGACGGAATGCCTCGTTTCCAGTAAAAAGGGTCTCCGGTTCTCTACACTCACCATACGAAACACAGCAGCGTTAAGCTGCTATTTTACGCTGGTATTCTGTGAGAGCGTAGTCCTTTCCCGGTCGAGCCGACCCATTCGTGCTACAACCATAATATAACTGCAGTATGGCTCGACCACGTACAAAAGATTATTACCTCAATTTTTTACTTCGTTGGGAATCACATGGCCATCATTTAGTTTATCTAACAAGCCCAATTGAGTATGCTTGCTGTTACGGCCCACAGATGCCCTGCAAAGGTCGCCTTGGCTAGGGCCCATAGTAGCCTCCTCGACGGCAGCCGAGGGTTCGGGCCCAAGTGGCCTTATGGATCAAATGTCCTATCATACTAAAATATAGGGAGAAGATAGGAAAACAAATAGTACGAACCTGTATCCGAATCTAAGACCGCCCCAAGGCTCGGTCAGACCGTAGGTAGGTGTAAGGTGCATGGAAAGTAGTGTTTAGTGATGTGTATGTGTATGTGACCTGGCCCAGCTGAGGTGACCGGGCAGCGGCCGATTTCCATGCTGCCCGACAATGCTACATCATTCCAGCAGGCTTCACCGCTGGACCATTTCTTTCTTCATGTCACTATTTCAGTCTATCAACTTTTATTGTACAGTTAACTAACTTTTTCGCACGGATGGGCCGGCTCGAACCGGGGTGGTACCACGGCCTCACAGAATACCAGCGTGAAGTAGAGGTTTACTTCTGCGTTTCGCTTGGTGAGTGCAGGTGGCCGGAGGCCCTTTTTACTGGAAATGAGGCATTCCATCTTAGTCCTCACGGGTGACAACGCATCTACATTTTGATTTGTAATAGAGGATAGATGTAGATGTCTATGGGCCGCAGCAACCACTTACCATCAGGTGGACTGTGTGCTCGTTTGTTACCCTTATCCTATAAAAAAAAAGAAAAAACTTCAACTCAACTAATTCAACGTTCATCGGAGAATCAAACACGTAATAACCGACTCAAGTAACGAACAGTAGTTCAAAGTTCAATATTCCGGATTCATTTATCACCAAATTACAAATTGGGAACTGACGCGATCTCTTCACGAGTCACAAAGTTCAGCGTTACAAACTAAAACTAAATTCCTTCGTTCGATATCAAGTACTACGCCGCGATAATAATTCAAAATCCGCCTCGTTGACACGTAAAACGAATAAACCAGTCAACACACAAAAAAGGGCACTTAACGCGACGGCACAATTACAAATATCTCCAAATCAATCAACTGGGCGACGCCCTCGAAAAGGAATGCGCAAAATTCCAGACCGTATCTCTACTCGGCGCGCGCGCAAAATTCCACGTCACACGAGCAAGTTAAATATTGCAAAATACACTTCAACACGCAATCACTAGATAATTGGCTCAATTATTCTCAAACGAAATTACTTTAATCAGTCAAACACAATACAAGCCTCCTGTCACGAACTCATAACTTAGACAACCAAACCGAGGCGGTTTTCAGGAAACCACAAATTAAGTAGCGAAGTAACGCGCACAAATTCTAAAAATTTAGACCATAACCCGACAAAACCGGTCTCGCGAAACCTCGGCAGTGGCCAACGAAATACACTAATTAAGTTGTGTATCGCTAGCAACGCAAAGTCAGGAATTTGCATTTGGAAAAATCCAAAATTAGGGGCTTTTTAGGTGCTAATTAGGTGCCAAGTTTAAAAATTAGGTGCTCTAAAATTTTCACCGCAACGAACTGTTGAAATTTGCGTTGCTAGCAAAACGTCTCGCTAGCAACGCAATGAAGTTATTAGATATACGGTAAATATTAATAGCAAGGAATTAAGTGCTAATTAGGTGCTGCAAGTATACGCAATAACAAGGCGCCCGTAATAAAAATAAAGTCGTTATTCAGAACATAGCAGATGCAAAATTCAGATTTTCTGAAAATCAAAATAGAATCAAAATTTGCTTTCAGAAAAAGTCCAAATTAGGGGCTTTTTAGGTGCTAATTAAGTACCAAGTTTAAAAATTTGTTGCTCCAAAATTTTCACCGTAACGAACTGTTGAAATTTGCGTTGCTGACAAAACGTATCGCTGGCAACGCAATGAAGTTATTAGATATACGGTAAATATTAATAGCAAGGAATTAAGTTCTAATTAGGTGCTGCAAGTATACGCAATGACAAGGCGCATTTAATAAAAATAAAGTCGTTATTCAGAACAAAGCAGATGCAAAATTCAGGTTTTCTGAAAATCAGAAAAGAATCAAAAATGCTTTTAGGAAAATCCCAAATTAGGGGCTTTTTAGGTGCTAATTAAGTACCAAGTTTAAAAATTAGGTGCTCTAAAATTTTCACCGCAACAATCGATTGAAATTTGCGTTGCGGGCAAAACGTATCGCTAGCAACGCAATGAACTTATTAGATATACGATAAATATTAATAGCAAGGAATAAAGTGCTAATTAAGTGCTGAGCGATTATCGAAACCCGATACAGATTAAGATATTATTCTGGGAATTATAAGGTCCACGACCACCATTACCTTACCACAATGTATGAACGGTATTTTTTGTTCTTTATTAGTGCCTAAAAATTAAGTGCTAGGTAAATAGATGCTGAAAGATTATTGAGGTCGCATGTAGATGACGGTAATATTCTGGAAATTATCGGATTTAAAACCACCATTACCTTACCATAAGGTATGAACGGCGTTTTTTGTTTTTCAGATTTAATATGATTATATTTGAAAATGGCTGAAAATTGGTTGAAAATTATATTATAAATATATAATATTATATAATATAATTTTCATATAATATTATTTAATATAATTTTCAACCAAATAAATGTTACAATTCTTATTTATAGACATGTGAAGCCTAAACTTTATTGTACTAAATCGAAAGGATATTTTCTTTTCAGTAAATTGCTTTGTAAATATCGCCATCTACAAAGTTCTATAGTTCTAGTCATTTTATCGAATCAAAATCGATGGAGTCTCAAGGTGGTAATACGATAGACGCTAGATGGCACATACACAAAGACCTGATTTTTGCATTTGCTTTGCCGAATAATTTTCTGAATAACGACTTTATTTTTATCTGGGGCGCCTTGTCATTGCCTATACTTGCAGCACCTAATTAGCACTTAATTCCTTGCTATTAATATTTTTCGTATATCTAATAACTTCATTGCGGTACTGGCGAGACGTTTTGCTAGCAACGCAAATTTCAACAGTTCGTTGCGGTGAAAATTTTAGAGCACCTATTTTTTAAACTTGGCACCTAATTAGCATCTAAAAAGCCCCTAATTTGGACTATTTCTGAAAACAATTTTGATTCTATTTTGATTTTCAGGAAATCTGAATTTTGCATCTGCTATGTTCTGAATAACGACTTTATTTTTATTAGGGGCGTCTTGTCATTGCCTATATTTGCAGCACCTAATTAGCACTTAATTCCTTGCTATTAATATTTATCGTATATCTAATAACTGCATTGCGTTGCTAGCGAGACGTTTTGCTAGCAACGCAAATTTCAACAGTTCGTTGCGGTGAAAATTTTAGAGCACCTAATTTTTAAACTTGGCACCTAATTAGCACCTAAAAAGCCCCTAATTTTGGATTTTTCCAAATGCAAATACCCGACTTTGCGTTGCTAGCGATACACAACTCACTAATTAAATGCTCCGGAATCACCGGAGTCGGCTCACTCGCCCCCCCCCCCCCCCCCACGATCGTTTACCTCACCTCGACACCATCGGGTGATTCGCTAAGTCCAACGTGATTGGGTGGCGTCTCAATGACCTTTTTTGAGCCTAAACACTTGCAGTCTGTTTAGTACACATCATCTTGCCATTTAGATACATTTCCATCAGTTATTATGTGTTTTGACAGCAAAATTATTCCTCATACCTTTTTTATAATGGCTGATCAAATATCACACTAAGTTTATTTGAACTGTATCATCTGCAATAAAAACATAAAAGATTGTTTGTCATTGTCATTCAGACAACCATAATTTTGTAATCATTAAGACTAGAGGTGTGCGATTGTGCATAAAATAATATTGACAATTAATTATTTAAAATAATAGAATTCCTCATTTACTTCAGCTTAAAATTTTAATAAATTATTATAAAAAGAATTTATTATTATGTTTCATTCATCATTCGTTCATTGCAGACTATCATAAAGCTACTGGTAAACATAGGACTTCATAGGTTATCGTATAAGGTGTACATTTTCCATAGTTGTAACACTTGGCAGACAAGTTGGCAACCAGTTTATTATTATTACTAAGTTCAGTATCAGAGATCACTTGAAATGTACTGAGCAGTTATTAAGGAATAATTAAATGTACATACCTATGTCATCTTTGATGATAAACCTAACTCAATTTACTCCAAAGAATAGTGTTGAGTTTATTCAACCTTTTCTAGCCTTATTAACCTTCCTCGGTTCTTCTGGTCATATTGACCCGAAACTGAAATTTAACTGTCAATAAAAGTCGTAATTATTAACATAAATTACTAAGACTTTATGACAATTATTAATTATGCATTCACTATATATTATTATTGTAAAATTATGGTTAAGTCTCTTATCTTCAGAAAATTAAGTTTTTTCCGTCTTAGGTTCCTCGGGTCAATAATACTCGACTATGAAAAAGGTCCTCGAGTCAGAAAAGCCCGTATTTTGCAAACAATAATGCTTTGTTTCATTCTAAGAATACACTGACAATTTATAAATGTTAGTAATATCTTCATTACTTAGCGTGTTATTGACGAAGGTACTTTTATTTTTTATAGGAGATGGGGCAAACGGGCATGCGGCTCACCTGATGGTAAGTGACTACCGCCGCCCATGAACAACTGCAACACCAGGGAGGGAAATTCAGACGTGTTGCCGGCCTTTTAAAAAGGAGTACGCTCTTTTCTTGAAGGTCCCTAAGTCGTATCGGTCCGGAAAAATCGCTGATGGTAATCGATTCCACAAGGAAGTCGTGCGAGGAAGAAAACATCTTCTAAATCGCACAGTGGTGGACCACCAATCATCCAGATGGTGTGGATGGTATCGGGAGTTCTGCCGCGATGTGCATTCGTGAAATTTGGCAGCTGGGATTAATCCGAACAATTACTCAGAGCGCTCCCCATGGTAGATGCGAAAGAAAATGCAAAGGGATGCAACATCTTTTCGCAGTGCCAATGAATCGAGCCGATCGGAAAGGGTTCCGTCGTCGACGATTCGAGCCGCTGCGCTGGATGCGGTCAAGTGTAAGGAGCTGGCACTGGGGAGCCCCTGCCCAGAGATGGGAACAGTATTCCATGTGAGGCCGAACCTGCGCCTTGTAAAGTTGCAGGCGGTGCCGGCATGAAATACTATCCCGCTCTGCTGAGCACGCCAAGCTTTTTAGAGGCCAATTTGGCCTTCTCTTCCAAGTGACCACGAAACTGCACGTCACTCGATATGTCGACGCCGAGGATTCCGATACCGGCTGAGGCAACTAGGGGAGTGCCTTCAAACTGAGAAGATACGACAAAGGGGTTCTTTTTAGCGGTAAACGCGCAAACTTGTGTCTTCTGAGGATTAAACTGGACTAGATTTAGTCGCCCCCAGTCCGAGACTTTGTCCAGCAAAGACTCGACTTCAGACACAAGTTTGTTCCGGTACTCAGCGACGTTTTCCCGAGAAATATTGGCACGGTCATTGTATAGAGCATCGCCAGTGCTGTCATCCGCATAGCAATGAATGGAACCAGTTAGCAACATATCATTGATATGCAGAAGAAACAGCGTTGGTGATAGCACACAGCCTTGTGGAACACCAGCGTTAATAGGCTTGTAGTCAGAACATGCACCGTCTACAACGACCTTGATGCTCCGATCTGCAAGGAAGTTGGTGATCCAATTGCACAATTTCTCGGGAAGCCCATAGGAAGGGAGCTTCGAAAGAAGCGCTTTGTGCCAAACCCGATCGAAGGCCTTCGCAATGTCCAGACTAACGGCCAACGCCTCCCCCTTTGACTCTACGGCCTCCGCCCATCTATGGGTCAGGTAGACCAGAAGATCACAAACTGATCGACCCCGACGAAAACCGTATTGGCGGTCACTAATCAGCTCGTGATACTCAAGGTACCTGATGAGCTGGCAGTTAATAATGGATTTCATTATTTTGGAGAACAAGGAGGTGATCGCGATAGGCCTATAGTTGGACGGGTCTGAGCGGTCGCCTTTTTTAGGGATCGGGTGGACAAAAGCTGTCTTCCATGAATTCGGGGCTACGCCTTGGGAGTAGGAGTACCGGAAAAGACGCGTTAGGACCGGTGCCAACTGCGGAGCACACGTCCTCAGCACAATTGGGGGGATTCCGTCAGGCCCACTCGACTTCTGGATGTCCAGGGAGAGAAGTGCTTTGCGAACCGAGCGTTGTGAGAACAGCACATCCGGCATGGAGCACTCACACCGCGGGATGGTCGGCGGTGTTTTCCCTCCGTCATCAAGAGTCGAGTTGGACGCAAAAAGGGAGCCTAAATGGTCGGCTTTGTCTTTTGCGTCTTGGGCCAGTGAGTCGTCCTCCCTGTACAGAGATGGTAGTGATGGCTTACAGAAATTCCCTTGGACAGCCTTGGCGGGAGACCAGAATGCACGGGTTCCTGAAGGAAGGCGAACTAGTTTCTCGCCAATTCTGCCTATGTGCTCTGACTTTGCCTTGGCAATAACTCTTTTGAAGGACCTGGAGGCGAAGTTATACTTCTTTTTAAGTATGCTGGTGTTTACATCCCGAGTCGCCGAAGCCGCAGCCCAGGCTTGATGACACTCCTGCTTACTGCGTAATGCAGTCTTACAGGAGCGACCAAACCAAGGCTGAGATCTGCCTCCGATGGGTACCACAGATGATGGAATAAATAGTTCCATTCCCTGCAGCACCACATCAGTGACAGAGTCAGCAACAGCGCTGGGATCATCCGGCGAGAAGCAAACCCGGCCCCATGGATAGGATGCAAAGAAAGACCGCATTCCGTCCCAATCCGCCGACCTGTAATGCCAAACACGGCGGCAACCTGCAGAACGCAACCGCGAAGGGAGCGTGAGTGGCACCATACTCCGGATCAGACAGTGGTCCGAAGAGCCGAGAGGGGCAACGGAAACCTGATATCCGTCCGGATGAGAGGTCAGCAGAAGGTCCAACAGGGAAGGTGTATGATCCTCCACATCTGGAATCCGCGTAGGCGAAGTAACCAGTTGTGTCAGACCATATGCCAAGGCAAAGTCATAAACAGATCTCCCCGCATGATCGGTTAAACGTGAACCGAGCTATTCGGCATGGTGGGCGTTAAAATCGCCAAGGATCACGATCCCTGTGGATGGGACCTGTTGTAGCAAGGAATCTGTAGTCATTTGGACGTGGTCGATGAGTCGGTCTGTTTCGGCATTCCCGCTATGGGACCTATAGAGGCACCCGTAGACGCGCGGATGGTCGTCGCTGTCTACGCGTAGCCAAAGGATGGACAGGTCCAAACCTTCAAGACTGCCGAGGCGTCGAGAACAGATGCAAGAGCAAGGCCGGCTTCGCCGTCTCGAGATGGTAGTGGACGGCGTTTAGGTTAGAGTGAAGTCCCCTGATGTTGCAGAAATTCATGGATAGCGTGGCAGGGGTCGCCTTGGTATTGTTGCTCAGTTTGCCCCGAGCAGTTATGTTTTTGAGCGGAATTTTGCCCCCCCCCCCCCCCCCCAGAATACGCGGGGCAGCCTGAGCACCCACGCTCAGGATTGGAATAACATGGTCGTGGATGCTCAGTGAGGGATTCTCCAGGGCTACTGGTACCCTCCTGGGGTAGTCTATCGTGTAATTCCGCTACCATGTTGATGGAGGGGAGGGGGGATTGGGCCTCCGGCCACCTGCACTCACCAGACGAAACGCAGAAGCAGAGCTTCTACTTCACGCCGGTATTCTGTGAGGTCGTGATACCAACCCGGCTCGAGCCGGCCCATACGTGCAACAACAAATACTGCTGCGTGGCTCTACCACCGTTAAACTTTGAGAATAATTGTTTATTTATATTAGTATGCCCTAGATTACATTATTTACGTGTGACAGTTACTTTTATTTGATTCATTCGTTGTTTGGACTTAATGTGTTTCGTTGGTGTTTGAAATGGCTCACAATTTGACTGATTCTGCGATTTCGCAAATCGTAAACTACGATATAAATTCCGAATATGAAATAATTAGTGAAACGGAGAATAGTTTGGATGAAAATCCTACCGACAATATTCAACCCAGTTTATACAGTGAAAGCAGCAGCAAACGAAACAAATAGCGATGAGGAGCCTCTTTCAAGATACGTTACCAATACCAGTGCTAATGAAAACCAAATGCTATCAAAAAATGATGAATTTGTATGGTCAAGAACCCCATTAGAAGTCAGGTCATTTGAGTAGTGCAAACCTAATAAAACTTACACCAGGCATTACCAGGTATGCTTCTAATCGCATAAATACATTTAGAAGTTTTTTGATTTATTTCTAAATAAGCGTATAAAATCTATAATTTTGAAACAAACAAATATAGAAGGTTCTTCACGTTTCGGAAATGGATGGGAAGCGTTAGATGAAACAGAGTTAGATGCATATCTAGGTATTCTTATTTTTGCTGGAGTTTTCAAGTCTAACGATAAAAGTTTTGAAAGCTTATGGTCCGAAGCTTATGGAAGACCTATATTTCGGGCAACAATGTCCTTGAAACGTTTCAAACAAATTTCTGCGATTTTGCGTTTTTATAAACGTTCTGACCGAGAAGCAAGAAAACAGAGTGACTAATTAGCAGCTGTGAGAGATATGTGGGATGAATAGGTGAAGCTGTTGCCTATGTTTTATAATCCAAATATAAATATCACAATTGACGAACAGTTACTTTCATTTAGAGGTCGAGTTCATTTCCGACAATATAAAATATAAAATTGTAAATAGTATTTAAAGAACCAAGGATGGTTAATATCAGATTTAGC
Organism: Parnassius glacialis; assembly: GCA_033319125.1. Taxonomy (NCBI): domain Eukaryota; kingdom Metazoa; phylum Arthropoda; class Insecta; order Lepidoptera; family Papilionidae; genus Parnassius; species Parnassius glacialis. The sequence continues at coordinate 17,759,397 of JAVANC010000008.1, forward strand.
AGTATGAAACCCTTTATTCAAAAATTTTGTGACCAAGCAGGCTTCTTGAAAAGGTTACTGGAATGCAACATACTTTTAAGTTTGTCACAGTTTATAAAGTCCAACCACTTGTTTCTTTGGCCTTCGTCAGACTCTTCTCTGTTATTTGCACCATTGGAAATGAAACACTTAAAACTACATTTTAAAACTAAAAATTATATACAAAATACACTAAAGCTAAAGAAAACGTCCCATCGAAATATATAAACTATTAAACAATAAACACCCTTTCGTAAAATAGCAGTAACATGCCAATAAAAATTTATTTATAATTTATAGTTAGTTCATACTTCATAGAAAAACAAAATAAAAATTTCCAAGAAAACTTCTAACTTGACAGCTACGCGACAATCACAAACTATATAGAAACTACACGTGGCGACAATAACATGACAAAATGGCGGTAGTTGGCCGGCCAAGAGGTGGGAGGGACGAGAGAAACGTCATGTACTGAATTGCCCACTGAATTTCATACCGTCAAAGATTTTTGTGCAAATATTACCAGCCGTGCATAGTACATATCCATGCCGGCTCAAGTTGCTTGCCGTCCAAATCTCATTCTTAGATTACTGTAAATATACTAGAGAATCTCATTGTAACTTCAGGCTCAAAAGAGCTAGAACGCAGAGCCGTAAAGCCAGTTATCAAAAAAAATATCCCATGTATACATCATAGCCAAAAAGTCGTGGATCAAACGCAACTAGGGGTTAGATGGGGTCATCAGCTGAAAGAAATTGTTCTACGGGAGGTCCTTAAGGTCAACCCCTGCAGAGTTATAATTTATTTTGTGTTTTATGAGAAAATTTACTTTTTTTACTAATTCTTATTAAAATTCGAAAAAATCTTCATTCTGTATCTTTATTATAATTTTCATTAGATTGTTACTGATCAGTACTTGCGTAAGACATACTATTTATGGTTGTTTATTGGGTGTGTTGAAGTCCTTGGTTGAAGTTGAAGAAAATATTAACTTTTACGATTTTTGAAGTGAAAACTTCTTTAGCGGCGTTGTGCACTATTTTTGTAATGGGTAAAAAATGTTAAACTCGCGTCAGGACACGTGACCTGATCGAAAATTCGTAAGACGGACGGAGAGTAGAAAGCCGGCGCGGCGTAGGAGAGGAAGTATCCCCCTCTTTTTCTACGGCGCGGCGAAAATGTATGCCTGCGCCTGCTGTTTCGTTTAGGCGGCGTAGGACGCTTGCGCGAACGTTCGTGTGTGTGATTTTTCTGAGAGATAAACTTTTTAATGTATTATAAATTGTCATGTTTGTGTACGATAGCGCAATAAATAAATATTGTATTCTACCACATAAATGATAGTAATTTTATACTGATAATTAAAGCAATTCGTGCAAAATTATTCCTTAACCATTCCAAAATATCAAAAATGCACAACGTTAATATTCAAGTTTTCACTTCTGCCGGCACTCCCGGAGTGCAACCCGTCGTTTTTTTTTCTCAAATCATAAATTTTTATTTTGTCCGGACCCCACTGTGTAAAATAAATACTCTATCGAAAAGTGACTCTGTATTATAAGTTTTGGCGCATTTAATAGGGATTCTTAAAAGGTATTACACAAGGATTAGTAAAAAACGTCAATTATCTCATATAAACACAAAATAAGTTATAACTCTGCAGGGATTGACCTTAAGAACCTTCCGTAGAACAATTTATAGCAGCTGATGACCCCATCTAATGCCGAGGCACGGCGCTCACACCTCTTGGCAAGGTGCTGACTGACTGCGCTGACGTAGCAGTTTTGTCACATAACCTTTACGTCAGCGGGCGATGGGGTCGTCACTTCCCTACGCCTTTCTATTATTATTATTATTATGTATCAGTATTTATAGAACATCTGGTTACGCTTGGCATAATGGGCATTGTACGATACGCGCGCTCTATACATTGCTTATTTGTACTCTAAGTTCTGAACACTCTTATGCAAGGAAGTTATAATATAATATAGGGAGTGAATGCTTGGAACATTGTAACCGTTCCTTATTTTTCTTAGAAAGAGAGGCACCGAGTTTTGTATTTTATCTCCTTCTAACATTGATAAATGTTTACACAAAATAAAAACATTATCAAAGTTTAGACAGTTATTTACTTAAAGTAATATTTTAGACGTATGTTAGAACAATAGTCTTACATTTTTTATCGCTAATCAAAGTTGGTATATTCCATATTGTATTTTAATTAAGCTTATTATTAAGTAACACGAAAAAAACACTAAAACACTTTAATGTATGAAATTTATGACTCCGAATGTCAAAAAATTAAATACTAATGTAATTTCAAATGGAGAGAAACTGAGTCTTGTAGATACCACCATTTTTCTTGGAATCACATTAGATGCCAAGCTTCAATGGAGCCCCCATATATCAAAATTAGCAAGCAGACTTAGTTCTGCAGCATATGCTGTAAAAAAGTTTAGAACTCTTACCAGTGTTGAAACAGCTAGACTAGTTTTTTCATTTATTTTTTTTATAGGATAAGGGTGACAAACGAGCACACAGTCCACCTGATGGTAAGTGGTTGCTGCGGCCCATAGACATCTACATCTATCCTCGTTTGCGAATCAAAATGCCGATCCGTTGTCACCCGTGAGGACTAAGATGGAATGCCTCATTTCCAGTAAAAAGGGCCTCCGGCCACCTGCACTCACCAAGCGAAACGCAGAGGTAAACCTCTACTTCACGCTGGTATTCTGTGAGGTCGTGGTACCACCCCGGTTCGAGCCGGCCCATCCGTGCGACAGCAAAAGCTGCCGCGTGGCTCTACCACTGTTACTTTAGCTATTTCCATAGAATAGAATAGAATAATTTTTATTCAATGTACATTACATGTGTAATTCTTATTGAAAGTCATTTTTTACTTTACCACTGGTTCGAAAAAAACCCTCTGTCCTGGGATGAACCAGCAAGAAACCCAGTGGGACTTTTTTTAAATAAATATTACAATATAAATGATTACAAACTATTTACAAAATTTATTTTAGAAACTGCTTGGAAGCGACCACCTCATTCCCAGGGGTTATTATCAACCATGTATTCATTTATACTATAATAACCCTTTTTATACAGTTTCAGCTTAATAAAACATTTAAACTTTGTAATAGAGAGAACCTGTACACTTTCCGGGACCTTGTTGTAATAGCGCATACATTGCCCCAAGAATGAATTACTGACTCTGTGGAGTCGAGAAACTGGCATCACTAGCTTCTGTTTGTTCCTAGTGTTTACAGAATATATATCACTTTTTTACTAAAACTATCTTTGTTTTTGTGAACATACATTAAATTTTCGTAAATATACTGAGAGGCCAAAGTTAATATATTAATTTCCTTAAATTTTTGTCGCAGCGACTCTTTAGGCTTTAAATCTTGACGCTGTTAAACCACTGCAGAATAATTTAAAAAACTAGTGTAAACACTCGTAGATATATAATATGATCCCAGCACCAACAGAGAAAACGTCGATACAAAAGAAGCAGTATCTACACTTACCAGCTTTGTGTGACTTTGGTTTCTTATACTATCATTCCTTTTGGTGTAAAATCCTAAAAGAAGTTAGTCAGACACAAAAGTAAATACTAAATAATAAAATAATAATCTAGATTATAACTAGAAAAGTATGAGATGATAAAAACCAAAGCTCAATTTTTTTTTTCAAAGCCAATGTATTCAACTAGTGGTAAAGCTATTTCCTACGTAACAAAAATTTGAGAATGTGGACATTTCGATTGAAGGAAGAAGAGCAATGAGAAGATATTGAAAACGTTTACCAGGAGAAATGACCCGACATGCTGGACTAACATTGCTAAAGGAGCTGCAGAGAGCTATGTTAGAATGTAGCGGGGCCGCCGGGGACTGGGGGCCGTTTGTTTGTTGCTTTAAGCATTGGGGGGTATTTGCCATAGTTGCCACGCTTGGCGAGCGGGTTGGCAACCGCAGTTTTTTTATTGTAATTTTGGCTATTATCAGGAAGATGCTGCTGCCCATCTCCTGCCTGTTGACATATTTTACGAGGAACTAGTCTATCGCTACAGAGCATTGGATGATATTCTCGTAACATTTAGTGTTGTTCAGCCTTACACTCTGCTAATGTCACCAGATGAAGATCTTCGTGTAATAGCTCAAAATCTGACAAAAATCTACGATAATTTTTCTGCAGGATATATAATTTTAGCGATTTTACGACTTGAAAGCTGCCAGCATTTCTACCCAAGAAGCGGTTCAATGTATCATAATCATTGGAGATTTTCTTGTAAAATTGCTATTCTGAATCTGTTCCGAATCTAGCGCTGTGACTAAGATGTTTTTACTATTAAGTTTCGTGCGAAGGAACTCAAGTTAAAAAAATCTTATTTAAGGTCCACAATGAACCAAGCGTGACTAACCAATCTTTCCATTTTATCTATCGAAAATGACAAGAAAGTAAACTTTGATAATGTATTAGAATATTTTAGCAAAATAAAGTCCCGTTAGCATGTATCATCATTATCATTACAGCCTTTCATAAGTTCACTGCTGAACATAGGCCTTCCCCAAGGAATGCCACAAAGCACGGTCCTGAGCCACCTGCATCCATCGACTTCCTGCATGCCTTACCAGGTCGTCACTCCATCTCGTGGGGGGTCGCCCTACACTTTGCCTACCGGTACGAGGCTGCCCCTCGAGAATCTTTCTGCCCCATCGGTTGTCGGTTCTTCGAGCTATATGAACAGCCCACTGCCACTTCATCTTACTAATCCGTTGGGTTATGTCGGTTACTCTAGTTCTACTACGGATATCCTCATTTCTAAGTTTATCACGCAGAGAAACTCCGAGCATAGCCCTCTCCATAGCTCGCTGAGCGACCTTGAGCTTCCTCATACGGCTAGCTGTGAAGGACCACGTCTCAGTTCCGTAAGTCATCACTGGCAACACGCACTGGTTGTACAATTTCGTTTTAAGGTTTTGAGGTATGTCTGACGAGAAGATGTGTCGTAGCTTCCCGAACGCTGCCCAGGCGAGTTGAATCCGTCGATTGACCTCTCGGTCGAAGTTGGACTTACCTAGTCGGACTATTTGTAACAAACTACCGGCATAGGTGTGACATGGACATTAAACATAATCTTTGTTTTGTCCATGTTCATCTTAAGACCTATCCGTTGGGAGACACTATTGAGGTCATTGAGCATAGTGCTTAGGTCCTCCAGCGATTCTGCCATAAGGACTATTTCGTCGGCAAATCGAAGGTGAGTGATGTACTCGCCATTGATGTTGATACCGTATCCTTTCCTGTCTAGAAGCTTGAAATCGTCTTCCAATGCAGCGGTGAAGAGTTTCGGGGATATGACGTCACCCTGTCTTACACCTCTCTGCAATTGGATAGGTTTCGTACTCTGGTTCTGTACTCGGATAGCCATCGTAGCTCTACTGTACAAACACTTCAGCACTTCGATATACCGACAGTCAACTTGGCACCGCTGAAGGGACTGCAGCACCGCCCAAATTTCGACGGAATCAAAGGCTTTCTCATAGTCCACATACGCCAGACATAGTGGCAAATTGTACTCTTCGGACTTCTGTACAATTTGCCGTAGGGTATGTATGTGGTCTATGGTGCTAAAGCCCTTTCGGAAAACGGCTTGTTCGGGAGGCTGGAAGTCGTCAAGTCTGCGCGCGAGACGATTCGTAATGACTCTCAAAAACAGCACGTAGACGCGGCTCAGAAGGGAAATCGGTCTGTAGTTAGAGCTTTGTCGCCTTTCTTGAAGAACAAGACCACCGCACTTCTGCTCCACGCCTCCGGTGTAATGCCACCATGGAGGACGGGATTAAAGAGCTACTGAAGGACTTCAAGTACCGGTTTTCCACCCGCTTTCAGAAGCTCCGCTGTAATTCCATCCTCGCCTGGGGCCTTGCCGTTTTTAAGGTGCTGGAGAGCCATTCTAATCTCGCTCAGACTGACGTCCGGGGTATCATCGGAATAATGTCGGATAAGACTCGCTCTTGGATCGTTACTCACACTTGTGTGCGGCTCCAACGATGACGTGTACATCTGCCCATAGAACCTCTCAATCTCACTCAAAATCTCAGGTGCCCCGGAAACGATGCTGCCACATTTGGTCTTCAGCCTTGACAGTTGGCTCTTTCTGGCAGACAGATCTCTGGCAAAGACTTTGGAGCCTTGGTTCCGCTCGATCGCTTCTTCAATACGAGCTGTATTGAAGTTGCGTAAGTCCCGCCGCATGCATTTGGAGATCTGTCTGTTCAGTTGCCTGTATGCTGTCAAATCTGTTGAAGAATGTAGCTTCATCTCCCGTCCAACAGCCATGAGATTAAGAGTGGGATCGGAGAGTTTTTGTGTTCTTCTGCGGCGGGTCTTGGGGAACTTAGCTCCGACCGCATGGACAGTTTCCACGAGCTTGTCATTCAAATCGTCCACTTCATTGCAGTCTTCTAGGCACTGAAAACGGTTTTGTAACTCAAGCTGAAGTAGCTGAAGCTGAGTAGTGGAAAGGCCAAAAAGAAGAACAAGAAGCAGCGGGAAAAAGGCCGAAGAGAACGAGCCGCATTGGCTGCTTCCGAAACCAAAACCAAGGAGGCTGGGCAAACTACTGCGACTGGGGTGCTTGGCGCTGGAACCAGTAGCCGCGCTGAAGCTGGGAAGGATAAAAATCCAGCCCAAGTGGAAGTCGCGGCCGCGGGAACCAGCTCCAGGATATCCGCCAGGAAGCAGCGAGCGGCCAAGCGTCCTGGGAAGAAGGAAAGAGCAGCCAAAAGGATGCTGGAAGAGTCCACCTCGCCTAGAGGGGAACACAAAAAAGTGCGACTCGAACAGCAACCAAAGACTGCAAGAACGAACTACGCTTCCACTGCTAAAGCAGATTTGGGTGTGGCCTTAACGTGTGCGCGTTCAGGTCACATTACGAAGGAAGTAGCATCGAACATCCTCGTAGCAATACAGAGGAAGATGATCAGCGAGGCCTGGAGTAGCCAGGACCCTGATGCGTCGGGCCCAGTTTTTAGGGGCAAACTCGTTTATATGGAAGGTGTCCTGAAACTGTGGTGCGACGATCAGAAGGCTCTGGACTGGTTGAAGGGGAACATTGCTACCCTCGACCTTAAATCCAACACCTTGCTGACAATAAAGAAACAGTCAGAGATACCACAAAGAGTCAAATGTGGTATCCTTATCCCTGATGTCCAGGGGGCCTGGAAAGACTCACGCGACATTGATCGCGTGCTGGCGTACCAGAACCGCTGGGTTAACATCAGGGACTGGCTGTTACTCAAGGCTGATAAGCAGACGGACGGGTGGTTCCTCGTTGTTTCGGTGCCGGAGGATCATATCCCGACCCTGATGAAGGCCGGACGCCGTCTCGCATGTGTATGCGGGGCGGTATACGTAAAATTCCAGGGTCGTGGAGGCAAATTCTTTGACACTCCACCGAGCAAAGAGGTAGAAAACAACCCGGAAGTTATGGATACCGGAGCCATAGTTACCGGTACAGCGGAATCACTGGAGGCCAAGTGCAGTGAAAAAATGGCCTGCACAATTGAGCCGAAGCCCCCAGTGGAGATCGGGCTCAGCGGCAGCTCACTGAGTGACGAGGAGGACTGCATTTTGCCGACCACTTCCGACTCGGTGGCTGACGATGAAACCCGAGATCTTCTGGCAGGCCTATTTTTGGGCGGGGACGGGGAGGACGCGATCAATGATGGCGTGCCCTTCGTCCAAAACTAGCCTAGTGCAGGCCAACCTCCACCACAGCGAAACTGCGTCGGCTCAATTACGCAAGTGGTTGGAGGTTCAAAGGACTGCCATAGCCTTAATCCAGGAGCCGTGGGTTGGGGCTGGTAAAATTAAAGGCCTAAACAACCTAAAAGGTAAGTTATTCTACAGCTCTGAACACGACAAGCTCAGAGCGTGTATTTACACTACTAAAGATATCTGTGCACAACCTTTAACAGATTTCTGTTCTAGAGACATGTATGCCGTGGCAATACAATACACACAGGAGAGTAGATTAGTCGTCGCCTCGGTCTACATGCCGGAGGAAGACACTCCTCCCCCTCATGACCTCAGCAGGCTGGTGAACTTCTGCGAGAGGACCGGACTAGAGGTTGTGATCGGGACGGACTCCAACGCACATCATCCCCTTTGGGGAATGGAAAAACCAAATGAACGAGGTAAGGTTTTAGTTGAATATTTATTTAGTACTTTCATAAACAAACGCTGTCGCACTATAATCGACCTCACACTTGCAACAGAAGGAGCAGCCAAACTAATTACGGGATGGCATGTGTCGAGAGAGGCCTCAGGCTCAGACCATAGATGGATCTGCTTCGCACTACAGGTCGATATCCCCTCTACACCACCATGGAGAAATCCCCGCAAGACAGATAAAACAAAATACCTAAATAGGCTGACGTCTTTGCTCGCGGATTTTGAGGGGATAAATACTATAGCAGATCAGTCGCTCCTAGAAAAACAGGTAGCAGCTGTTACTAAGGCCATGATAGACAGCTACCATGAATCATGTCCAGAAATCACTCCACCAAGACATGCCGAGGTAAAACAACCGTGGTGGGGTAAAGAACTCGATAGAAAACGTAAGAAGGTAAGAAAAGCCCTAAATAGGGCCGTGAATACCTCAATGGATGAAGACTGGCTACTATATAAGAAAGCTAAGTCTGAATACAAAAAATGTATCAGGTATCGACGCTCGATTGGGTGGCGTAAATTCTGTGGCAACATAGAAACCTGCGACAGGCAAATAGGATAAGGAATATTCTAGCTAAACAGAACACGTCGGAATCCATATCTCTAAAGAAACCCGACGGTAGCTACTCAACATCGCCGAATGAAGCCCAACGCATCCTAATTGAAACGCACTTCCCAGGTTGCTGCGTAACCCAGGAGGCAAACCGGCATGACGACATACTGACACCAACAGCAGAAGACTGGAATTTAGCACAGAGAGTGGTAACGATGGACAAAATCCATTGGGCCATTCACAGTTTCCTCCCCTATAAGGCGGCAGGACCTGACGGCATATTCCCGGCACTCCTACAGTGGGGGGGTAAAGCCCTAATAGTCAGACTTGTTGCCATAATGCGAGCCTGTCTGGCTCTTAAATATGTTCCTAGGGGATGGAGGGAAGTGAAAGTTACATTCATACCCAAACCAGGTAAGAGCGACTACACTGACCCTAAATCCTACAGGCCCATTAGCCTCACATCCTTTCTCCTAAAGACGATGGAGAGGATGTGTGAAAGGGAATTAAGGGGGTCGGCGCTAATGAACTTACCACTACACGACAAGCAACACGCCTACAGTCTAGGCAAATCAACAGAATCGGCCCTTCATCAGGTAATTACAAAGATTGAAGAGGCCATCCAAAACAAAGAAATATGTCTAGGTTCCTTCATAGATATAGAAGGTGCTTTTGACCAAACGAACTTCTCCAGCATAAAAGGTGCACTCAGTAGACATAAAGTTGAACCGGCACTGATCGACTGGATAGTTTACATGCTCAGTACACGAATAATTAAGATTGCTGGTGAATCTCAACCAATCCAAATTAAGAAAGGCTGCCCGCAGGGTGGGGTTCTCTCACCTCTCCTGTGGAATATGGTCATTAATGAACTCATCAGCAAATTAAATGACAATCACTTCTATACAGTAGGTTATGCTGATGACCTGACAATACTGGTCTCTGGAAAGACAGCAAGCATAGTGTGCGACCTGACCCAAGCGGCTCTCCGTATAGTGGAGAGATGGTGCAGGGAATACGACTTAACCGTCAATCCAAATAAAACGGTTTTAGTTATGTTCACACAAAAACGAAAGCTGAATAACTATCATCCTCCAAGTCTTTTTAGCGCAAAACTCCAGCTATCCTCTGAGGTAAAATATTTAGGTCTTACCTTAGACAGCAAACTTAACTGGAATAAACACATAGAAAACAAAATCAACAAAGCTAGTATAACTTTCTGGCAATGCAGAAACATGATTGGCAAAAGATGGGGATAGACGCCAAAAATCATACTGTGGCTTTACAAAACTGTAATTCGGCCCATGATCACATACGGCGCTCTGGTATGGTGGACCAAGACAAATGAAGCCACCACAATTAAGAAGCTTCAGCGCTACCAGAGACTGGCATGTATGGCTGCCACAGGCTGCATGAGAACTACGCCAACAGCAGCCTTAGAAGCGATGCTGGAGCTAACTCCGCTTCATCTACACATACAACAAGAAGCGACTTAAGCTGCCATCAGACTCAAGACCCTAAATCTTTGGAGTAAGAATAGTGTCCCTCATACAGGCATAATTGATAGAATTCACTCAAAAATTCCTATCCTACAAGCCAAATACGATAGGATTCCTAAACAATTTGTTTTCGATAAGAAATATAAGATACAATTAAATGAAAACAGCCAGCCGGAAGGATTAAGCCCAAAAGAGCTTAGAATTTTCACCGATGGTTCTAAAACAAATGAAGGTGTAGGTTCTGGAGCTTTCTCTGAAGACCTCAATATTCACATATGCACACCGCTGGGTACCTATAACACGGTCTTTCAGGCGGAATGTATGGGTATCATTCAAGCGGCCATAGCAATAGATGCTAGGAAGGTTAATGACTTCTCCATCAGAATACTGACCGACAGTAGGGCGGTACTCCAAGCCCTGAGATGCAATGTGGTGAACTCGGGACTAATATATGAATGCCATCAACGATTAAATGAGGTATGTAAAAACAACAATGTGACCCTGCAATGGATAAAGGGACACAGTGGATCCAGAGGCAACGATGCAGCAGACGAACTGGCCAGAAGAGGATCGGCTCTGGCCACTATAGGGCCGGAACCAATCATACCAATCCCCTTTGGTAACGTTCGTTCACTGGTACGTAGACACTTCACTAATCAACACGCTCAGCTTTGGAAAAATCTAGTAGACTGAAGGCAAGCTAGGGAGGCCCTGCCTGAAATAAACAGTCGCTTAACCAAAGTTTTAATGAGACTAAACAAGCCGCAGATTAGGATAGTAACAAGTACTATCACAGGACATGGCACCTTTAACAAACATTTATTTACTATAGGTGTTACAGATAGTCCCCTGTGCAGGGCATGTATGGGGGAGGAAGAAACGGCGGCCCAAGTGCTACTGAAATGTCCGGAGGTCGCTACATACAGGGCTAAACATCTCGGCACGCCGGGATCACTCCCCGAATTTGCATCAACATCAAGGGCCTGTTGAGCTTCTTCGGAGAGATCTCATGGCTCGAATAATCACATTATTCCTGCCCACACGCAAAATACGCGCATAGACGTGGAGTTGCGGAAAACAGCCCGTCGTAAACTAAACTAAACTAAACTTTCAACCCGCTTTCAGAAGCTCCGCTGTAATTCCATCCTCGCCTGGGGCCTTGCCGTTTTTAAGGTGCTGGAGAGCCATTCTAATCTCGCTCAGACTGACGTCCGGGGTATCATCGGAATAATGTCGGATAAGACACGCTCTTGGATCGTTACTCACACTTGTGTGCGGCTCCAACGATGACGTGTACATCTGCCCATAGAACCTCTCAATCTCACTCAAAATCTCAGGTGCCCCGGAAACGATGCTGCCACATTCGGTCTTCAACCTTGACAGTTGGCTCTTTCTGGCAGACAGATCTCTGGCAAAGACTTTGGAGCCTTGGTTCCGCTCGATCGCTTCTTCAATACGAGCTGTATTGAAGTTGCGTAAGTCCCGCCGCATGCATTTGGAGATCTGTCTGTTCAGTTGCCTGTATGCTCTCAAATCTGTTGAAGAATGTAGCTTCATCTCCCGTCCAACAGCCATGAGATTAAGAGTGGGATCGGAGAGTTTTTGTGTTCTTCTGCGGCGGGTCTTGGGGAACTTAGCTCCGACCGCATGGACAGTTTCCACGAGCTTGTCATTCAAATCGTCCACTTCATTGCAGTCTTCTAGGCACTGAAAACGGTTTTGTAACTCGAGCTGAAAGGTTTCGGGACTTTGGAACAGAGCACGAGGGGGACGGAGCGTTGACTTTATTAGACGAGACCTCTCCAACTTAACGTTTAGGTTCAGTGTGCCTCTAACCATTCGGTGATCGCTACCAGTTTTCACCCTCGCGATCACGGAGACATCACTGAACAGTTGTCGTCTGGTCGTCATAATGAAGTCAATCTCATTTTTTGTCGAACCGTCGGGGCTCGACCAAGTCCACTTCCTGTGGGGCCGCTTCTGGAAGAAAGTGTTCATCATAAAGAGTCCCTCTTTCTCCATGAAGTCGGCCAGCTGCTGGCCCCTTGGGTTCCGTTGCCCTATTCCAAATTTCCCTACTTTCAGATCACCGTTCTCTCTTGTGCCTAGTTTTGCATTGAAGTCTCCCATTAACACCGTATATTGGGTTTTGGAGGAATGCATGGCTTTTGAGATATCCTCATACATTTCCTCCACCTCCTGATCGGGGTGTACCGAGGTTGGTGCGTAAACCTGTATGACCTTCAGCGAATACCGTTTGGTGATTCTGAGTACAAGGTACGCAACCCTCGTCGACACACTCCCGATCTTTACAACGTTGTTAACGAGAGACTTGTGGACGATAAATCCGACACCTCCTTGGGACAGATGGTCGCCCTCCCGGTGATAGAGCAAGTTGCCGGATTCGAGGATTACCGTGTCCTCCCCCTCTCTTCGGACTTCGAATAATCCTATAATATGCCAGCGCAATTTGTCTATCTCTTTTTCCAGCTCCACGATCTTCTCGTCAGTCCTCAGGGTGCGTGCGTTGTACGTTGCCAGGTCGAGTCGTCTAAGCCGGGAACCGAACCTCCACCGGAGATTCTAAGCACCCCCTGCCCCGCCGTTACCATGGTCGCCACCGTAGCCAGGAATAGCGGGGTCGCCGGGGACTGGGTGCCGTTTGTTTGTTGCTTTAAGCATTGGGGGGTATTTGCCATAGTTGCCACGCATGGCGAGCGGGTTGGCAACTGCAGTTTTTTTATTGTAATTTTGGCTATTGTCAGGAAGATGCTGCTGCCCATCTCCTGCCTGTTGACATATTTTACGAGGAACTAGTCTATCGCTACAGAGCAATGGATGATATTCTCGTAACATTTAGTGTTGTTCAGCCTTACACTCTGCTAACGTCACCAGATGAAGATCTTCGTGTAATTGCTCAAAATCTGACAAAATCTACGATAATTTTTCTGCAGGATATATAATTTTAGCGATTTTACGACTTGAAAGCTGCCAGCATTTCTTCCCAAGAAGCAGTTCAATGTATCATAATCATTGGAGATTTTCTTGTAAAATTGCTATTCTGAATCTGTTCCGAATCTAGTGCTGTGTCTAAGATGTTTTTACTATTAAGTTTCGTGCGAAGGAACTCAAGTTAATAAAATCTTACTTAAGGTCCACAATGAACCAAGCGTGACTAACCAATCTTTCCATTTTATCTATCGAAAATGACAAGAAAGTAAACTTTGATAATATATTAGAATATTTTAGCAAAATAAAGCCCCGTTAGCATGTATAGCATTTTTTATTTTATTTTGGGGGGTGCTTGATAGAAAATCGCCCTGGGTGTCAACCCACGCTACGCTGCCACTAGTTACCGTAAGGTTTGATACTATAGCGAAGCAATAATGTAATCAAAATATTAAACGGAGTTTAATTATAACACTATTTCGTACTTTCCATATTGAAAAAAATACGCAATTCGTTTTCCGGGATGCTGTATACACTAATAATATCCTTAAAATATTGTATCATGGGCACTCTATTAGAAAGAAATGCAACGCTTAACTCGGTGCCTTTCATTCATTTCAAGGTCACTGATTTAGGAACGTTTCTCTAGTATTAAGTGCGCATTCCTTGCCTTATCTAATGTTCTAAAGGGTCCCTTCTTAATATTACTTATTACATTATTTTTTTACATTAAATATGTTTCTAAAGTTAATTATTATAATCCTAGAGATATGTTTATAGAAATAATGTTTTATTAAAGAAAAATATTTTTAATAGAATCTTGGAAAAACCAGATCAATGAAAAAATTTTGATTACTGCGATTCGAATTTTCCCGCTAATAATTTTGTATCTGCCCCAACTATAGATGGCGCTGAATTCTGTTCCCGTCCATTTTATATGGAGTTAACATTCTTCTCCACTAGGAATAAAAGTATTCTGTGATACGGATATGGCACAACGTTGGGGGTTAAATAATTAATATTATTGAGACGTGCTATTTAAAATACGTCGGTCAATATTTTTCTTTATATATATGTATATATATAAATATATAAATGTATATATATATATATATATATATATAAATATATATAAATATATATAAATATATATACAACGTGTCCTTAAATTCAACGATAAGCCAACACCGGAGGATAGACCTGCCCCGGACTAATCGGGGAAAAAAATAAAAAAAAATATATCCCAATTATATTTTAAGTTATATAAAAAAATTAAATTCTTCAGAAATTGAGACCGTTTATGATATTTTTCACTACCATGACCACAATTTTTTAATTTTTTTTTTTATAGGATAAGGGTGACAAACGAGCACACAGTCCACCTGATGGTAAGTGGTTGCTGCGGCCCATAGACATCTACATCTATCCTCAATTACAAGTCGAAATGTAGATGCGTTGTCACACGTGAGGACTAAGATGGAATGCCTCATTTCCAGTAAAAAGGGCCTCCGGCCACCTGCACTCACCAAGCGAAACGCAGAGGTAAACCTCTACTTCACGCTGGTATTCTGTGAGGTCGTGGTACCACCCCGGTTCGAGCTGGCCCATCCGTGAGACAGCAAAAGCTGCCGCGTGGCTCTACCACTGTGTGTGTTAAATATTTTTTTCTTTTTTTTATAGGCAACCTGAATAGTACTGGTATCTACCACAATTCTTAAAAACTCCAGAATAACTCTTGTTTTATCACGAAAATTAATGAAACTTATTTTATTCCCTAAATTTTTTGAAGACTTTTACTTTTAACCAAATTTAACTTATCGTGGTGTAAAAAAAAGTATGAACACTAATATGGCAAGTTTTTTAAAAATTGACGCAACTAACCAACATTCCAAAATGGTATAATATTCTAGGAAAACAAGTTATATATATATATATATATATATATATATATATATATATATATATATATATTACGGCCAACAGCTGCCTATCCCAGGAGTAGAATCCTCCGCGGCCCATAGACGGAGAAACTACAAGCAGATGCTGGTCGGGCGTTCCAACGCCAAGGGTTAAAAGTTTCTAATTACATTAAACAATTCGGGGGGAGTGTCACACTATAATAAAAGGGAGCTTACTTACCTCTATCTAAGGCGACTGGTCCCTCAGGATTCGGTCAGGTCGCGTGTGGATGTATAGTGCTAGGAAAGTAAGGGTCAGTGATGTGTAACTGGGTGTGGCTGGTAGTGTTATTGACCTTATTAGACCGTTCCCTCTGCAGCAGTTCGGCCTTCAGCACCTCTCCAAACTACGGTCTCCTTCCGCAGTCACTTTCTTCGTTTTCTACGATGACAGTTCTTTAGCCCTGTCGTACGATTAACTACCTTACAGAAGCCACTAACTCTCGTTTGTTATAACGCTTGACTCGCAAAATGAACACAGAACGTACGGATCAAAGGTCACCGTTATTTCTAGAATATCAAATACCGCACTCGTAACTAATACAGTCGAATCCACTTATACAGATTCTGAATTAGACCCTAAGTCCCGGGATGAAGCTAACAAAACAGGAATGCGCGTTACAATTCCCAGTGGTATATTTACTATACGCGCCTATCATATTCCGCCTCCGACTTCCCGACAAAGAACGCGTGTTTATCTCTCGACGCGAGGAATTGGACCCTTAATTTTTCTAGGGCGCTCTCGACTCCCACCGTTCAACAAGCTCGGACGTTCAACACGCACAAACTTCATCCCGTATCGGCCGAGCCGAGTGCCATCTAACGTCGTTGCTTGACATTAGAGCTTTTGCGCGAACAAACCCCCGTCCCGGACATAAGCATTTAGGTCAGGTCCGCAAACAGCGACGCGACACGAAGCGGCCCAAAGGGACCTCCCAAGCTTCAGTGCAGAGCGCACCCCTAAATTCCCCATGAACGTCGTCTGTGGAGTGCCGAACGAAACGCACAGATAGTCCCTAGTATGAATTTTCAAACAAGTAGGCATAACCAAGCCATCTACCTACAATCATTTACCAAATGGTGCGACAGCTGATTTCCATCTGATAATCTACAAACCAGATAGCCCTTTAGGCAGGTAGTCCTATGCTCATATCTCAACAAATTTTTCAAAAGCATCAATGTTCAATTACAGAATTAATTAAAACAAGTAATCACCGATGCACATAGGTCAACTTGACAAAGTAAACAAAACAATAAACGTGAGAGAAAGCCCTATTTCTTATTTCAAATAAATATCTTAGACAGTGCCAATAAAATCTAAACCAAAAGAGAATTGACTCTTATTCCCTTCGGCACAAACAGGGTTATCTAATTTCAACCTTCCTTATCACAAAGCAAAATGATTAAACACTATCACAAAACATATACATAATCTTCAAAACAGCGCGTCATTCAATTTCAAATGAATTCAAACTTTCTTTTCAGCACAGACGCGACAATCAAATACTCGTACAATTACAAAGCATACGCACAAGCATTAAAAAAGGGCACACAATTTAATCTCAATTTTCCGTGCAACAACAAACGCAGTGATCAAATGTATTTACAAAATATATGCAGCAGCATTTAAAGGAGTATTTTAAATTCAATTCTTTTAATCACAACCGCTACAATATTTTTCGCGGAAAACCCAAAGCATTTTAATTTTAATTCAAAGAATTCTTAACTAAGTGCTCGACCAAACCAAATCCAATACCCCTCGAGAGCGTGATTCAACGCTCCAGGGGGCCCTAATCTTCCCACCACCAAGTGGAGGCCACACCGTGTGAACCCGAGACTAACAGAGCGCAACCGCTAACAGTCGCCACTCGGGTTGTACGCCCTCACTGAGGCCGTCGGCAACAGAACAGCTTGACAAGTGGACTGTTGACGGCTTAAGGCTCAGTAGAGGCGGCCGTGGCGGCAGCTAGCTAGGGCCGCCTCCATCAAATGGGGTACAGTGGTACACCAGTCGCGGCCACTCAGCTAACGGGAGTGAGAAGGGTCCAGTGGACTGATGAGTGGCCGTGAAGTTCCTCTCCGCACGCTGAGGGGGGGTGATGACACCCCCGCCCCTGGGGGAATTACCCTCCGACTGGTGGGGGGAGGGACCCCTTTCAAACCTAGGGCCCTGGTGGCGCCGAGCGTCGCCCGTCAGAGGGCGTGGCCGAGCACCCCCGCCCGTGGGGGTCGAGGGCCTGGCAGCGCCACGAGAGGAAACGCCGGTCGCACCCAGGCACAGTACGGCACGGTGATTTCCCTGGCAATGCAGACAGGACCGCCGGTGCGGACAGTCTCGCTGGAGGTGCCCTTCCAAACAAGAGTAGCACCAGCGGCGCTCCTTGGCGATAGTTCGCCTCGCCGGAACCGGCTTACCTAATAATTTCGGGCAAGACGTTACCCGGTGATCAAATGATCGACAATAGGAGCAGGGGGGGGGGGGTTGACGACGACTTGCCCGGCGGATTCCGCCTCTCACTGGGCACGGCTCGTAAGTCGTCGACGGTGCCCGCCGCGTGCTCGATCTGTCGGCACTGCTCCTCCAAAAACCGCAGCAGGTCATAGAAGGGAGGAATATAGGAGGCCTTGTCCCCGCCGTACCTCTCCTCAAAATGCATTCGAAGGTCGAGAGGTAGACGGGA
Organism: Parnassius glacialis; assembly: GCA_033319125.1. Classification (NCBI taxonomy): domain Eukaryota; kingdom Metazoa; phylum Arthropoda; class Insecta; order Lepidoptera; family Papilionidae; genus Parnassius; species Parnassius glacialis. The sequence continues at coordinate 17,777,293 of JAVANC010000008.1, forward strand.
CAGCACGATGCGGAGCAACAAGAAGGCCCATTCGCCCACTGGTAAATCCAGCCGCCTCAACATATTACAGGCCACCAAGACTGGATCCAACAGGTCCGGACGTAGTCTGGCCCGGTCACTAAGCAGCGGGAGGCTCAGAAGCTGCTTAACATATTCGTCCGCAATTCGCCGGACGTTGGCGTATCTTCTGGCTAGGAGGCCCTGAGCAGTCTGGTAGGCGTCGTCCGACAAGCTCAAATGGCTGACAACGCCCAGGGCCTCCCCTTCCAGTGAGACCAGGAGGTACGCCATCTTCTGGCTCGGGGTCAAGTCACTCCGGGCGTCCAGTAGGCCGTCGAAAAGACCAACGAAGGTCAGCCATTCGGAAAGGACCCCGGAGAACCTTGGCAAGTCCAGAGTTGGGAGTCGTCCCAACAGCTCCGGCTGAGGCTGCTTCCGAAAGGACTCGGGCAGGCCACTCGTCCGAGCTTCACGCGCCTCCTCGGCATACCTGCCTTCAGCCTTGATCAACTCGTCCGTGAGCGAAAAGAACTGCTCGTAGTCTGCGAAGCAGGAGTCCAGGACTCCCTTTTCCACATCCGAATCCCCGAGCTCAGCGTTAGCCTCCTCCACTGCAGCCCTTCGAGCATCGACCTGCTCGAACCGCTTCATCAAGTTATGGACCCTATCCGGTCGACCTATCAAAGCATGGGCACTGGTAGCCCAGCGTAACTCAGTCCGCAGGCAACGGATTAGCATCTTGGGCGAGGACATCACTACTAAATACAAATTACGTCGCGGCTCGAGCACAATTACAAAAATAACAAATAACAAATACAAAAAAATTAACAGCTAACAAATGCAGTTCCTATCAAATCGAGTTGAATAGAAATTAAACAAATAAGAACCCCTACATATCAAATCAAATACAAGTTAGTACAAAAGAAACGACAAATCAAATTAACAATAACAAATACTAGTGCGATCAAATCAAGTTAAATTCAAATTACGTAAATACAAATTACTACTCTTTAGTTCAAATACAAATTATAATACGAAAGTTACATAAACGAAGACACACATCACGGTCGATCAACAAAAAACGCCCAGCTCGGAAATCGACCCTTCACTAATAATATATAATAGTATAATAGTAATCCACTACAACTATCCGACAACGATAATTAACCGATTACGTAAAAATAACCATCTACCTACATGACGCAACCTCCCGCTTGCGCGCTAAACGGGCGCGGCTTTTCAAATTTACCCGCAAACAACAAAGCAAGCCAACAAAGAAAGGAATTTTATTATTACGTATATAATAAAAAAAAATATTTTTACGTATTACGGACGGGCGTGATTGTAGACACAAAATTAAACCAATCAACCCAACGCTCCCTGCCACCAAAATTATTTAATTTTTATCAAACACTATGGTCGGTGGATCGACCGGGAATCGATCCCAGAACCACGCTCTGCTACCAAATGTTACGGCCAACAGCTGCCTATCCCAGGAGTAGAATCCTCCGCGGCCCATAGACGGAGAAGCTACAAGCAGATGCTGGTCGGACGTCCCAACGCCAAGGGTTAAAAGTTTCTAATTACATTAAACGATTCGGGGGGAGCGTTACACTATAATAAAAGGGAGCTTACTTACCTCTATCCAAGGCGACTGGTCCCTCAGGATTCGGTCAGGTCGCGTGTGGATGTATAGTGCTAGGAAAGTAAGGGTCAGTGATGTGTAACTGGGTGTGGCTGGTAGTGTTATTGACCTTATTAGACCGTTCCCTCTGCAGCAGTTCGGCCCTCAGCACCTCTCCAAACTACGGTCTCCTTCCGCAGTCACTTTCTTCGTTTTCTACGATGATAGTTCTTTAACTCTGTCGTACGATTAACTACCTTACAGAAGCCACTAACTCTCGTTTGTTATAACGCTTGACTCGCAAAATGAACACAGAACGTACGGATCAAAGGTCACCGTTATTTCTAGAATATCAAATACCGCACTCGTAACTAATACAGTCGAATCCACTTATACAGATTCTGAATTAGACCCTAAGTCCCGGGATGAAGCTAACAAAACAGGAATGCGCGTTACAATTCCCAGTGGTATTTTTACTATACGCGCCTATCATATTCCGCCCCCGACTTCCCGACAAAGAACGCGTGTTTATCTCTCGACGCGAGGAATTGGACCCTTAATTTTTCTAGGGCGCTCTCGACTCCCACCGTTCAACAAGCTCGGACGTTCAACACGCACAAACTTCATCCCGTATCGGCCGAGCCGAGTGCCATCTAACGTCGATGCTTGACATTAGAGCTTTTGCGCGAACAATATATATATATATATATATATATATATATATATACCTATATATTACCAGCTTTAAAAAGGAATTGGAAATGCCATTCCTGCAATCGGATCACGCGACGCAAGGAGGACAACACACCGGTTCGTAGACAACTCTCTCCACTATCCACTAATGCTGCGGATGACACGAACATGTCATGCGGAGAGGTTCTGAGGACCTCCGAGGGGGAGGTAAATGACAGCCAATTAGATAGAAATTCTACTACGACCTCCAACCCTCCCGCTGCGGCAATAACATACGACCAGTTTGGCGCGCTGCTTGATTGTAAGCTATCCAAGATAAGTATTGATATAAGAGAGGACATTACCCACCTCCGTGAATGTCTCGACGCCTTGAACACCAAGCTGGCCAACTATGATCGGCGAATAAAGTCTCTTGAGTCCGTAGAAAAAGAAAATAATATCCTTAAGGCCACCGTTGCCGTTCTGCAGTCTTGTTTAAACAGGCAACAACAGATTGCTTTAGGAAATGAGCTGGAAATATCGGGTCTGGAAGAAACACCAAATGAAAACCCAACTCATTATCATATTAACTGTCGCCGCTAAACTGGGCATTGAGCTTCAGGAGATGGACTTAAATTACGCACATCGAGCTGGTCCCAAAAACAAAAACCAAAAGACTAACGTGGGTGGGAACCGTAAACTTCAGCGTTCCTTGGTGGTTGCTTTCACCCGCCGAGCTAAACGTGATGAATTTCTTAAACACGCGAAAGCTAGAAAAAATCTAAAGAGTAAAGACATTCTGAATCATGGGCCTGAAAATATGATCTACGTAAATGAGCGTCTTACTGGTGAAAATCAACGGTTATTTCGTACTGCGAGAGCATTCGCCGTCGAACAAGGTTACAGGTTTTGCTGGCTGTGAAACGGATCCATATTTATTAGGAAAGGGGATGTCAAGGAAGGGAGCCCCGCAATCCGTATTAAGTCCGAAAGTGATCTCAGCCGCCTGCTCTCTGTCCAAACCAAACCGGATACGGCAGCCACTTAATAAACGTTACCTGAGCCTCAAACGCCTAGTCATTAATATTTTGTCACTACTTTGTAGCCCATATGGTCAGTACTTTTCTTATGTGCTACATATCATAATTTTAAAATCAACTCTTTATCATTGTAAGCGCAATCACACGCACATTCTAACACACCTACACATATTCTTCCCCAATGTACTTTCCTCAAAATTTTTCATGGTTAATTGTACCCCTTCTTCTGTTTATATGGCACTCTCCACTTTAATGCCAAAATACCCCAATCAATTTTACACGATCTTCCCATGGCTTCCCTAGGATTGTTAGATGCCATAGATAATTCATCAGAGATAAAGTGCCATAACATAACCGTCCCAGAGGATTGTAAAGACGTTCTGTCTAGATTTTCATTTAGGATTTTAAGCATGAACATAAGAAGCATGCGTAAAAACTTTGATTCCCTTCTAGTAACCCTAAAAAGATTAGATCTTGATTTTGATGTTATTGTCTTCAGCGAGTGCTGGCTTGATGAGTATGCGACGGTTCCTCTATTGCAAGGCTTTACATCTTTTCACTCTAGGAAGTATATTAATAGGGCAGGAGGAGTCGCTATCTACATAAAAGATAGGTGGACAGCCAATTTTTCCGAGCTGAACGTTGACGAGGGTAATTGTATTCTCGCAGAAGTTGCAAATCATTTCTCAGTAGTTGCCGCTTACAGGTCACCTGGTTACACTAACCCAGAAATATTTATTCGCTCTCATGACGCTAACTTAAAAACGGTAAGTCCCTCTCCTTGTCTTATTTTCGCTGGAGACATAATATGGAACATAAATATTATTGGGTCCGCAGGTGACAAAAATTTGCACACGGAGTACTTAGTTGTATTAGCAGAGTATGGACTTTCCCCCGCCATAACCAAACCAACTCGGGTCAAAACCTGCATAGATCACATTTTTGTACCCGTAAGATCTAATGCGGAGTCCGTAGTGTATCTTAATGATGTTACTGACCATGATATCACTATGGCAGGCATAATGTTAAAGACACAAAAACCAAAAAGGCCAAAACCTATTCGATCAAGAGTTACAGTTGACATAGACTCAATAAGATCAGAGCTGGAGGGAACGAACTGGTCCCCAGTAATGAACTGCAGCTCTGTTGACGAGTCTGTGAGTCATTCCACTAAGACGGTATCAGAGACAATATTGAGATACTCGAAAACTTGTGTAATAAGCCGCTCTAGAACCATCTTACACCCTTGGATGACTCCTGGTCTAATCAGATGCTCTAAGCACCGTGACAAGCTTCATATTAAATATCGTAAGGACCCAAACAACCTTACTAAAAACTTGTATATACGCGTTATAGAAATGTTTACATAGGTCTAATCAGAAAACTAAAATGTGATTACAACAATAAAAAAATAAATAAAAATAAATGTTCTCCAAAAAAACTCTGGGGTACTATTAACCGCATAACTGGCAAAGACACTATTTCAAGTTCTCCTCTGGCTCTCATCAACTCATGACCCTCTGTAAAGGAATTTCTTGATGTTTGCAACTCTTACTTTGCTTCTGTAGGTAATAAGCTAGCTTACTTTATCATGAGGAAATTAAATGAGACTCAGAAGTCCCTTACCGAAAAAGTTCACATTCCTGTTCAACCCGTTGGTTCATTTTTCATGGATCCTACAGACGAACAGGAAGTTTTGAGTCTCATCCGGTCTCTCGATTCAGGTAGTGCCCCGGGTATGGACGGCATCACTAACAAACTTTTAAAATCAGGAGCCCACGCAATTGCGGAACCCTTGGCTGCGATATTTAACTTAAGTATCTCGTCAGGAGTCTTTCTAAGCCAGTGGAAAGTAGCGGCAGTTATCCCCATACACAAGAATGGAGCTAAGGACGATCCTTGTAATTATCGTCCCATATCACTGCTGGGTAGTTACTCTAAGCTCCTGAAACGCGTTGTTCATAAGCGGCTGACGAACTATCTTGAAAAGAATAATATACTCTCGGACCGTCAGTTTGTTTTCCGTCAGGGAAAATCGACTGAGGATGCAATTAGTCTTACGACAGATATGGTTGTAACTCATCTCGATCAGGGTCGATCCTGTGTCGGTGTTTTTCTCGATCTGGCTAAAGCATTGGACACGGTATCGATCCCCATCCTACTTAAGAAACTAAGTGCTCTTGGTATTCGTGGTCTGGCTTAAACTGGTTTTCCAGCTATTTGTCGGATAGAAAGCAATGTGTCCGAATAGGCGATCAAGCAAGCGATCTTAGATCTGTAGATTTTGGCGTTCCTCAGGGTAGCACTTTGGGGCAGACTCTTTTTATTTCATACATTAACGACATTATGTCAATTGAACTCGAAAATAGTGAAGTTGTATGTTATGCTGACGATACATCAATAATATTTTATGGTAAATCTTGGCACGACGCCTACCTTTCGGCTGTCTCCGGGTTGCATAAATTACAAAAATGGTTAAATTACAACATCTTCACATTGAACACCTCAAAAACGCAGTTAATTTGTTTTCATAAAACTGCAGCGTCTGAACCGCCGCCGTCACTTTTCAATAGCCTTAAAGTACATAATAACAACTGTAGTTTTGGCTCCGTGAGCTCTCCTAATTGTAATTGTGACCAGATAAATAGGGTCGGCTCCCTTAAATATTTGGGCATCATAATAGATGAGAACCTCAACTTCAAAAGTCATATATCAGCGACATCAGCAAGGATCCGTAAGCTGATACACACAATGAGACTATTGAGATATTCTACTGATGGCAGCATTTTAAAGTCAGTCTACCTTGCACTATGTCAGTCCGTACTTAGCTATTGCATACTGGCGTGGGGTGGCATAGCCTCCTCTACGTTGCTAGTGCTGGAAAAGGCCCAGAGGGCAGTTTTGAAGATAGCTATGGGTAAACCAAGGCGTTATCATACGTCAGATCTCTTTAGAGAAGCCCAAGTTTTAAGTGTCCGTAGATTGTATCTTCTGAGGGTGTTTACATTTATGCACAGAGAAGCATCAAAATTGCCGACATTTGATACTTTAATAAATAAAAGAGTGTTTAAGATCCCCACAACCTTGGTTAAAACGTCCTTCGCTCATCATTTCAGACTGTTCCTATTCCCACGCATCTACAACAAATTGGTCAATTTATACGGCTTAAAGCGATCCCAATATTACGAGGCTAAAACAAAAATGATAAACTATTTATTGCCTTGGGACTATGAGGAAACTGAAGAAATATTGGCGACCCTTAAATAGGTGTTAAAACGGTAGTGGACAGCAATAACGTTAGCCCTGCCGTCTGTTCCCAAGAATTTAATCGTAGGGCTACCTCACCACTCACACTTCACACACTTATACACACACATACACACACACACACACACACACACACTCACACACACACACACACACACACACACACACACACACACACACACACACACACACTTACACACACACACACACACACACACACTCATACACACTCTCCCTCAATTACATGCGCGCTCTTTTAAATTAGAATATGCTTGTTATTTATGTCTGTAATTTTTCATAATTTTTAAGTCATATATTTTTTTTTGCTTTGCTACGCATAATTGCTTTACGTAATTTCGACAAATAGCCATTTTGTTCTATTGTAAAATCTTTTGTTTGACCCCCACGAGACAGGCCATGCCTAGTGTGGGAGTCACAGAACTTTTCTGTATTTTGGCTAAGTGTTTCTGGTAAATAAATTTATTATTATTATTATTATTGGGGTTATCTTTAAAGTTTTCTCATCTGGTTGGGCTGTTTAAATATATAATTGTAAACGAAATATATAAACATACATAAATATCAATAAAATAGAATAAATACATAAAAATACTACACATTATTATATTATTATTATTATTATTATTATTACTACTATATATTCAAAATTCGTAGGCTGGAATGGGAGGTGTATAGACCATTTATTTATCTATGGTATAGACGACCAGACAGCCCGAAAAGGCGTGAATAATTTTGATTTGGCATTGAGTGCGTTAGCTAGTGATGAACATTTTACTTACAAAGACTATTGAAAATGATTGTTAAGGAAGCGGTAAAAAGATTTAAAATAATTGTTTAGTGCATGAAATTGAATAACTATTTTTTTATAGGATAGGGTGACAAACGAGCACACAGTCCACCTGATGGTAAGTAGTTGTTGTGGCCCATAGACAACTAAATTTATTATCGTTTGCGAATCAAAATGCAGATGCGTTGTCACCCGTGAGTACTAAGATGGAATGCCTCTTTTCCAGTAATAAGGGTCTCCGGTTCTCTACACTCACCATACGAAACACAGCAGTGTTAAGCTGCTATTTTACGCTGGTATTCTGTGAGAGCGTGGTTCTTCCTCGGTCGAGCCGACCCATTCGTGCTACAACTATACTAATAGCTGCAGCATAGCTCTACCACGTATAAAAAATTAACTGAATTTTACCACAATAGCGCTAAAATGCTTAAAAAATATTCATGTAACATATTTCTGGGAATAAGCTGAACCTACCTGCCTGTTGTTTCGTTTTAATTCAAATTTATAAAATCTCAGGTGAATCTACCGATAAACTCAAAAATAAAACTCCCCAAGAAAGTCCGAAACTAGTATTTTCCAGCTATGATCTTTGGAGAAAAACATTTACTGCCATGGACAGTTTCCCCGGAATTTGTTTTTTAACATATTGTTAATATGAATAGGTAGATACTTAACTGAGTATAAACCTATATATAATTTATATATTTTATAAAATGTTTTGATGGGAAAATAAAAAACGGGAACACTGAGTACATAATGACTGACATGACATACATAATGACATGCTTAGTTTGGTTCATAATGGCTTAATGAGGATAATCTCAAGATTGTTTATCTTTAAAGTTTTATAATGCTAATAAATGTCTCTATTTTTGAAAAATTGGAAGTCTTATTATAACAATATTATACTTACTGATACAAATAATATAGAAATGGCTCCTTTTAATTAAATTGTTTTTATTCTACGTTTTATTTTATACTTCTCAAGACAATGTTTGCTGCAAATTGTTGAGTCCTTCTTTGGATTCTAACCAACCCGTTCAATTAACCTTTACTGTTTTTTTTATAATTATAAAATCTAGAGGGAATCTGTTTGACAAACGTCAAAATAAAATAACATTTTAGAACGCAAACCGAGGATTTATTTTCTTGTTATTGGGGCAAGTCTATCGATTCATTATAAATATTCAAGATAAATATCGACATTAATTTTGTTATAATAGAGTCAATCCCTAGCGTACATCTAAAATATTTTGTACAAAAATGTATTTACCAAATTCATGCAAATTATCAACAACGCGACTTTTTTCTTTGCAAAATATCAAAATTAACAAAATAATTGAAAACATTTTATATTTTAAACAGTATATAACATACATTTTAACCAAAAATAAATGCGTCATAACCATCGATATATATGTACTACGTACTAGATTGCGCATTCCGAACATACACTATGTTCAACTGGACTGTACTGCAATCCGTACAGTGTGTCATTTAATGTGGTTTCAATCTACTAGTTAGTCTGTGGTTTCAATATTCATGCAGTGTGGAGCGGCGCTAATAATACAAGATTTCAAATTAAAGTTTAAACCTGGACGTAAATTCAGTAGTCAAGTAAGTAAAATTAGTTGTTGTTCAAGTGAATAAATAGGTAATAATATCGTAATATAACAAAAGAAAAAATCATGAAAAAATATATTTCTTTAAATATCTGCCCGCGCAGGCGCAACGCGCTTAAATAAACTGCGCATGCGCGACTTTACTATCTCCTGCGCATGCGCGAAGACAGAGTAGTACACATTTTTTGTTTAGGAAGGCTTCTCTATTACGTAGTACATATAACTCAATGGTCGTAACATTGATGACGTCCTGAGAATTTACCTGTAAAGTGTGCAATAATCAGAACTATTTATTTCATTACACCACAGTTACTTACAGAACAAGTTACCATTTTAGAAAAAGTTAATTAATAAAAATAACCACTATTCCACTCTAAAAATTACAAAATATCTAGTAGCTATTGCTTGCATGCCGACTTGTGCTGAGCTGTCATTCAAAATCGGTTACATTGTCACTGTCATACGGGAGGGGGAGGGAGGACCCTAGCGTTTTTCCCCGATACAAAACTCTCCGTCATTTTTAGTGGAGGGAAATCTGCGCACATAAAACAATCAACAATTTTTCACTTAACTCACAAAGGTAAAATAAAGTAGGATTTTGTAGACATTTTAAGGTTTTGTAACATTTTTTTAATCGTTTCTCTCTACGAAACCCACACATAATAATTAAATCAATTATACTTACAACTTCACAAATGTATACATGTATGTAAATTTGACATAGCAGATCTCTTTTTCTGAAAAAAATAGAACATTTAGGCATTTTTGTAGAACATTGATTAAGCCGCGGAACTATATTCTATAGGTCTAGGCAGTAGTGCGGCTGCAACTTGTTTTATTGTATCCATAGGATGGCATGGACATTGACAAAGTGGTACGCCTGTGTATGGCTACTGCTCTCCGCAACGCTGGTGTCCCATGTTGCTCTACGTGTTTTAACCCCGTTTTAAAATTTCACTTTTGCAACACTTTTAAATTGTGTACTCTGTGAACTAGCTTGCTAAATATTTAATCATCTGTGCTGAGAAATGAAACGTCAATGTATGGCTAAAAAGACAAGCATCCAAGCAAAAAATCTTAAAAAACATATAGGCCAACGTCAACGTCAAGCTTTAACTGGTAAAATAAAAATAAAAATAATTGCATTCAAACTTAATACGTTCAAGCGATTATTTTGTAAATTTTAATGTTTAGTTTCGAACAGTGATCACAGTTTACATTGATTAGTTTGTTCAAGATTAGAGGCTTATTACCAGCTCGCTATAGGTTTTAATATTGCACAATTGAATATCAAGTTATTTCGTTTTTGTAATAGTTTGATTAAATTATCAACCATTTTACTTTCCCTACGTACGTTATAATGGCTAACGACGAAAGTTCTCATTCTGCGATACAAGGTCTTTCAAGTGCTTCTCAAGCATTGCAGACAACTGAAGACGAAAATCAAAAGTCCTGCTGGGTATGTTTTGCGACTGAAGCTGATGACAAATTGGCGGCATGGGTGCAACCTTGCAAATGTATTGGCACCACAAAGTGGGTGAGTCTTTTTATAATAAGTTTTACGTTGTTATATTTTACAATTTGATTATTGTTAAATGATAGACATGAAAATAACAAAACTATAAAATACAAACATGTATATTTAATTGTACACATTTATTTAACCAGTATTCTCCTGTGAGTTAAAATTCTATTGACTTGTGTTGTTCCTGCCTTATTGGGTTTTTAAAATAGTATTCCTTAATTATATTTATTATCTTGGACCTTGACCATGTCTAGCATATTTCTCATAAAATGTTATTAACTTTAAATAAGAGTTGTGGTTAACCATTGACCTGTGTCAAAGTACTTCTTAATACTTCTTTATGACATCTATTAATTTTTTATTTCATTCTTTGTGTTGTTTTTAGAAATATTTTCTATTTCACTTAGTTCTAATGTTTTACCAATTTAAGTCTACCAGTGAAAGCTAAGCTTTCTAAGAGGGTTTTAGGGCAAAGAAATTCTTGTTTCTCAGACAGGTTTTCTCACAATGTTTTCCTTTTACCTGGAAGCATGTGATAAATCAGCATTTAAATTGCAATTAACAATATCATTAGTGCCGGGATTTAGCAGTCCTTTTTTGTTGTTTAGGTATTAATAACTAATTGAATATTTATATATAAACCTTTTATTTATTAAAAAAGTTTTCTTATATATTTAATAGAATTTTTAACTTTAAATGAAATATACTTATTTATAAATCAGGTATATTTATTAAATATAAGAATATTTGTATTACTTGCTTAAAAATAGCTAATTCTAAATTTGGAGATGGTTGCCTGGATGGGATCTATTAATGTGGTGTCATTTAAACTTTTGTAATATGGCATCAAATACTATTTATTATAACAATTTTTTGATTTCACAAAAACCATTCTTAGTTTTTCAGATAAGATATAGCCTAGATTACTCCTGGCATTGATCTCTTTCGGTTTGTGAAGTTTCTTCATAATTAGTTTAGCTATTCTGAAAATTTGCCTGGTCATGCACTGACAAACATTTTACAAATTATGGCTATTCATGTCTTGTCATGGCTTGTAAATAACCTTTTGAACATGATATTTTTTATTTTAATTTAAAAAAAGACCCCCATAAATTGCATAAAGATAAACATCCAGACCTGGAACAATTATTAATAATAATAAACCCCCTAAAACCCAACCTTACGTACGTGCCGAACAACTGACCACGTGGGGGTGGAAACGCCTACTTACAAAACATAGGCTAACAAGGCAATGGTTACCCATTTAATATGGAGCTATGATCAAGAGAATTAAGTATAGGACCGCTGCCTGGGGATATTCACCAGAGTGCACCTGGAGCTGTTGCTGGGTGTAGCAGCATATGATCCATCGGCAGTTTGGGAATGAGCAGGCGGGTTCATCAAAAACTAAAAACTAAACATCAACCTTCATCAAAAAAATAGCTATGAAATATAATTTAATAACAGCTAATATAAATCCATATTATGAGCATACACCAAACGCTGTAATGGAGAACACCAACACCCAATTGTATTACAACCGCCCCCTACAATAGACCAGATATCACACTTATTAATAAATTCACAAAAATAGCTTATTTAATAGACGTAACAATACTAAATTCCCATAATATTCTTAAATCAATAACTGGTAAAATGAATAAGTACACAGACCTTAAAGAAGAAGTTACCCATATTTGGAATCTAGATAAAACCTTCATAGTACCGATAGTGCCCACTACTACAGTTGTTGTACCGAAGCATCTTCATCAGAGCCTTAGAGTCCTAAAATTATCACCTAATACATATATAACTATGCAAAAAGCTGTTATCCTTAATACATGCACAATTTTTCGAAAATTTCTCAAATAATGCTATTCAAGGTAATATGAATATAACATAAATTTTACCCTTTCTGTAACACTTGGCCGTTGGTCAGTCTTACAGAAGATCTACTTACCTCCTAAAAGAGAGAACTAATAAATTCGTAAAATAATAATAATAATCTTTATTGAAACCAAAAACATTTTAACATGAACATAGTGTTAACATAACAACAAAAAATATTTATATTTATTAATATGCATAGATTTAAAACTATTCCTCTTATTTTATTATCTCTTTATTTTATTGTAGTGTTTAAAATCAATATCCAATCTGAAACAATCAAACTAGCTTGCTAACACAAAACCTTTATCAATTAAATATGTATATAAGTAAAAACATTCTAATGGTATATTATTGTATATTTCTTAGGTTGAAATTTCACTAGGTTGGTGTACTACATTTTTATCTAGGAATCTTTTTGAGTAGGTGCTATCCTCTCACCTTTTTCTGCTGCCCAGAAGCAAACCATGCACTTCTGTATTCTGGTTTGAAGAGTATAAAGAACCAGTATAATAATTACTGTTGGTGAGGCATTCCATCTTAGTTTTCAAATATGACAATGTTTCTGCAGCCTTCTTTGTTTGAAGTTGGTTATAAGTGTCCATGGACTGTTGTAAGCCACTTACCATCGGGTGGACTTAAGGTGTACTTCAATTTTGTAAAAAAAAACATAGTTACAAAATCATTAAATAAATCTAAAATACATTTTACGTATCAGCTCAATGTATCTGTTGGCAGTTAAACATTGTTCATTGTATTCTCTCAAAATTTTTGCTGAATCATTCAAGTCATACTGTTTAATTCATTCTGTAAGGATGATTATAAATAGAAGCATTGACTAACACTTTATTTTTTTATCTTGTGGCATCTGCAAGTCTTCAACATTGCTTCTAAAAACATTGTTGAACTTTATCTGTAGGCATTATTATCATTGACAGTTATACCTCATAAACAGTTGCTTGCTGGATTCAATGAACCTCTCTAAGAATGTAGGATACTATAAGCCCTATTCTTGGTGAGCAAGTTCTCAGACCAGTGCTGTAGTAATAATTTTATTCATTCATTATTTATTATAATTTTAAATAGAGAAACATTCTTAATACTTTTGTGTTAGTAATAAAATGCAGCTTTACATTAGATAAATATGAAAAGTAAACATGAATAACTTATGCACTGTAAAAAAACCGTAACTTTTATTTTAATTGTGACAGTTAAAACTGAAATACCATTAAGTTAGTGATTGCTTTTAATATTTATGTATGTCATGTTGTATTTATTTGATACAAAGTCTCAAGAGGAGTAAAGTATTTATATATTGTTGCAAATGTGACAATGGCAAACCTGTTTTCAATTATTATCTGGTTTGATAAGCAATTTGTGTGTAAATACTTTTATCAGCAATTCAAAAGTTATTTTTAATTGAACTTTTACAAATGGGTCTTTGCATATACTTATATAGTTTATAACAAAATCATTGGTGAGTAGTCAAATAGTTTTTTTAGGTACTTTATACCTAAGTTGTTTAAAAATTTATTTGTAGATGTTATTGATTGTTCATTATTTAGGTGTATCTTAGTCAGGCATATAATAGTGTACTTTACTTTTATTTTTCTTGCAAGGGGCCCATGTGTAGCAGTGAACCTTTAGAAGTAAATGATAATGATGATGATGATGACTACCCTTGTATTTGCTATTACAGTAAATATAATTATTTTGACAATGATAAATACGTAAAGCTAAATTAGTATTGGGTAGTCAAACAAAAAAAAATTTCAAATTATAATTCTTATAATTTTTGAGAAAATATTTTGATATTTTAATTACAAAACTATATATATAACTTCACTTTTTGTCATAGTGATACCTGCACGTGGTGAAGGTGCTCACTTCACTCGAGTGCAATTATGTTTAGCTTGTATTAAACAAATTTTTTGATGATTTCCTGAAAAATTGACCATGGAATTGTTACCACCTCTCATTTAAAATAATTTGGTTACTTAATCTTGTTAGCCTTGATTGTTAGTCAACAATAACGAGAAACAAACAATTAAACTTAGTTATCCTGTTATTAAGGCTAATTATTCTATTGTCCATTTTTTTTCTCTTGTCATCACTCATCTGATCTATGTGTCTATATGATAAATGATGGACCCATTATGAGTCCAGCATCTGATCCTTGCCATTATTATTGCAGAGATCTTTTGACAGTTATAATATTACTACATATTGCTGAAAAGACATTTGAAAGATAATAGAAACTTTGTTCTAGGTGCATCAAAGTTGCCTTCAACGCTGGGTGGATGAAAAGCAACGTGGAAACATAAGCCACAAGGTCCTCTGTCCACAGTGCAAAGCCGAATATATTGTTGTTTTTCCGTCGATGGGAGCCTTTGTGGCTTTATTGGATTCATTGGAGGAAATCACCCACAAAATTAGTCCATTCATAGCGGGTGGTGTGCTACTGGGCTCGATATATTGGATTGCAATCACATATGGAGCTGTTACAGTTATGCAGGTGAATTTTTGTGACTTTAAAACCTTACCATAACTGGAATAATTTTAATGAGTAAATAAAATTTGTAACAATTTGTACTGTTTAATAGCGCTCAATAGCCAAGTCAAAGACAAAGGAAATTTATTTTCTTATGTTGAAAAAATAAAGATATTTCCTTTCATTTCATTACCTTTATTGGTATTGTCTATAGAATTTTGGTGGAATGTCTTATAACCTAATTGTATTTTCGTCATTCATTAAATGATCATACAGGGTCACACCAGTCGACACGTTTTTTGGGTGTGACTTCTGAATGTCAAATTTTGGTTTCTTCTATGTTACTAATAAAGAGAAAAATAATGTTTTTCATCAAAATTTTCTTTTGTAGAAACCAGAGCAATTTTTGGAATTTTTAGAAAAATTACCGTATTTTTCATAATTTAGGTATTATAAACATTTTAAAGCATTCATTCAATCATAGTTTCAATTAACTCTTGATAATTGTCAGTTCTGTTGTTTCCGAGAAAATTATTAACGACTTTTACTTGAGTAATTGTGTGAATTCATCACTGCTCATAACTTTTTTTTATTTGTCGCCCGAAAAAAATACCCGCTTTTCCTTTTTTTCAAATAATTTGGAAAAGAATCAAATAGCTTTCATAAATTATTTCATAAGACCCAATTTTATATGCAACAACGACTTCAATATATTTTTAGGCTCCACAACTGGTTGGAAGTGTTTTCCATCTTGTTTTAAATAATGTTATTTTGGAACTGTTGAAAAAATGTAAATACTTCGAATATATTGTTAATTTAAAAAAAAAATATTGGAATTGAGATCAATTGTGGTTAATTCTGATGATTTTACCGTTTAATAATAACCGTTATTGAGTATTGAAGTTTCAAAAATATTAATATGGTCGTACATTTTTTAGAATTCATTTTTTAGTTTCTTACCTTCTTAAGTATTTTTTGCTGTTAACACAGGCAAAGCGCGTACTCATTTTTTATCTTGATGCCGAATTCGCAGGTTAAAATAGACATAACACGTTCAAATTTCTAGAAAGCTTTAAATTTCTTGCCAAGGATTTTTTTCCTTTTTACTTTAATAAATTCACATTTTTGATAAAAGTGCTACCACCTGTTGCTTGTTAAATCCATTAAAATCTTCAAAACTTATTTATCGTCATAAAACAGACAAAATCAAACTCAAAATGCTAAGAATTGATGATTTGGTGTTTTTCGATGCCTAGCATCAGAATTAATGCATTAGCACAGATACCCAGAAAAAAAGAGTTTTTTTGTCGATCTTTGTGATCATCATAGATACACATGTATCATACACAATGTAGCATTCTGATAAACTAAAAATCAATAGATGTTTGTCACTTTTGCTTGAATAAGTTTGCCTTGCGTAGCGTTAATAAACTAAAAATCAATAGATGTTTGTCACTTTTGCTTGAATAAGTTTGCCTTGCGTAGCGTTAACTATTGATAACAGATGTTTATTGTTTATTGCGTATATATACTACCGGACTGCAATTCATTTTTATATATAGAGACTATGCAATCTTTACGTATTATCCACGTTGACAATTTGTTTCTGTTAGTAATATAAAAAGTAATTAGTTATGCATGAAACCAAATTTTAGCTTCGCATGTAGCAAAGGTAAATTTTGGTGTTATACAACTAGAAATCTCATTATCAAGCAAGACAAAGTCGGCTGTCTCTGAAATAATGATGACGAATTGTCAGTTTAAGAAAAAAAAATAGTTTTACAATGTCGTTGGCAGGTGCGTTATTAAAATCCAGTCTCGGAATAGCAAGAAGTCAAATTAAAATAAACGCTTGAAAAAATAATATTGTTCTTATGAAATGCAATTTTTTACCTACTAGTTAATTAACTCGCACTGGTTATATTATAGAGTTGTTTTGTAATTATGTATAAACAGTTTGCGATTTATTTCGTTTTATTAAAATTATCTAAATAACTTTTTGAGTCTGATTAATGATGGCACATAAGAAATCATTATTGTACCTTAATAGCTTACTTATTTTAAGTATGTAATATATAGTGCACATTGAAAGTTCTGCGCTCCTAATTCATCATCATCATCATCATTACAGCCCTTGACAAGTCCACTGCTGAACATAGGCCTGCCCCCAAGGAATGCCACAAAGCACAGCCCTGATACATAGGCTGCACTAAAAGTATCGGGAATGGAATATTTCCACTGTTCCTGTCATATTAAAATCTTTTTAATTGAAAACTCCTTGGTTTTAAAAATCGAATACCATTAGTTATTTAAAAAAAGATTCTCGGTCTTGTCACAAGGTTTGTCAAACTTGTTTAGTCGTTGAGAAAATGGAATTGACTCGAGAAAATTCAAGAGCGATGATTTATTATGACTTTCGAAGTGGTTTAACACAAAAACAGTGTGTTGACCGGATGATTTCTGCATTTGGTAATGAAGCCCCACCCAAAACGACATTATATCGCTGGTTTGCTGAATTTCAACGTGGACGTGACAAGCTCAGTGATGATCCCCGTCAAGGTCGTCCAAAACTGCAATCACCCAAGAAAACGTTGATGCTGTGCGTAAGCTCATTGAGGAAGATCGACATGTGACATACCGCGAAATTCGGCCAACTTTGGACATTGGCATGAGTCAAATACAAATAATCTTGCATGAACAATTAGGTGTAAAAAAGTTGTTTTCCCGATGGATACCGCATTCGCTCTGTGAAGAGCAAAAAGCGGTTCGCGTTACTTGGTGCGCAGAACTCTCGAAAGATTCCACGCAGAATCCTCAAATGCTGTATACAACATCGTATCAGGTGACGAATCCTGGATATACGCGTACGAACCCGAAACAAAAAACCAGTCACGAGTTTGGGTGTTCGAAAATGAGTTAAAGCCAACCAAAATTGTTCGTTCACGGAGTTTTGCAAAAAAAATGGTGGCCACGTTTGTCTCCAAAACCGGCCATGTTACGGCTATTCCTCTTGAGGGACAAATAACGGTTAATGCAGAATGGTATGCTAGCATTTATTTGCCACAGGTCGTTTCTGAACTCTGTAAAGAGAACTGCAACCGTCGCATCATCCTCCATCACGACAATGCGAGTTCTCACACCGCACACAGAACAAAAAAGTTTTTAGAGCAAGAAAACAGAATTATTAGACCATCCGCCGTACAGCCCCGACCTAAGCCCCTACCTAAGCCCTAATGATTTTTATACTTTCCCTAAAATAAAGAATAAATTGCGTGGACAGAGATTTTCATCACCTGAAGAAGTTGTGGACGCCTACAAAACGGCCCAAAATGTTGGGGACCCCAACTTCCGAATGGAATGGTTGCTTCAATGATTGGTTCCATCGTATGGAAAAATGTGTCAAATTTCGCGGAGAATACTTCGAAAAGCAATAAATACATTTTTAAATAGTAATGTTGTGTCACTTCCTTGATTCCCGAAATTTTCAGTGCCGCCCTCGTACACCTCCTAATTAGCCGCTCATAATTGTTTGAATTTCTAATATTATATTCTTTAAAAATATAAACTCTTATAATTAAGCTTGTTTGAAATCTGAAGTCTTTTGCCTACCGTTTGATACATAAACATCGCGTTATGTTTAAATGAGTGCAAATATTTCTTTATGAATAAAGATATTTCTAGAATATTGTTGTGGATTAACTGATGTGCTTCAATCTCACCGCGATAATGCATCAAGAAAGCTCAAAACATTTTCGAAAAACTGAACACACACATGAAAGTATTATCGCTTATGCAGCTTCATCTAGAAAATAAGAGAACGGGATAGCAGAAGATCAGAACCTTTACGGAGGTCTTCTACATAATTTTATTGTTGATAAACACCACATGGTACGAGATGAGAAAAACAAATAAAGCAAATAATGCGGTTTTGAATGAACCTGTTGTTCAATATGCAGATGTGATTGCTCAAACCACTCCGTTTTACCCAGCGGTATGTGAGGCAGTCAAAATTGGTTTAACTGTTCCAGCAACTTGTAACATTGAATATACATTTAGAACTTTACGACGTGTCTATACGTGGAATCGCTCAACGATGCGAGACGCGAGGCTAAGCGGCCTATGCATGCTTAGTGTTCACAGGAAAAGACTAAAGGCGGATAGGGGATACTGAATTTATTGACAAGCTGATGAACAAATTTGGACAGCAACCTAGACGCCTTCAGATTTTATTCAAACAATAACTTAATAAAAAAAGTAAAACAAAAATTTTATGTATATTCTTTCCTGACAGAAGGGTTCAAGTGAACACCTTTGCACCCTGCTGCCGGCGCTCATGATCCCGCTGGATTCCTTATGAGCTCACCCCAGAACAAAAACGGGCTCAAGTTGAGTTGAGGTCCATTTGTTTTCAAAAATGGTTTTTACCGAATGAACGTTTAAAACGTAATAGAAAATATTTAAAAAAGCAGCAAATATATAAATCAATATATAAATAAAACAATGTATATGTAAATACGTATACATTGTTTTATTTATGAGTAACGCAATACTCAGTGTACTATTCGCATTAACCAATTAAATTATACACATTAAAACTTACTATCAGAATGCTTATAAAAGTTTATTACAATAATTAATATAAGATTTTGGCCACGGTTTTGCTTGCGTGGAATATACTTATGTAAGGATTCGTGGAAAAAAAGGTGTCCACTATTATATTGTACAATATAATACTCCATCATTTACTTTTCATCAGTTTACTTTCTGTTAATATTTCTTAAATTCGTGCAGCCCTTAGTGTGATTCTAAATATACAAACCCAAATGTATAAGTAATCTTTCCATATTGTATTGTATTTTAGTCGTCCACTGCTGAACATAGGATAGGCCAAGTGACGGCACAGCACACGGTCCTGAACCTCCTGTATCCATCGACTTCCTGCGTGCCTTACCAGGTCGTCACTTTCTAGTTAGAGGTTCGTCCTAAACTTTGCTTACCGGCAATAAGCTGTGGCTTTATATTTAGACCGTTTAACCATCAGTTGTTGATTGGAACCCTCAGAGTATACATAGCAAGCTAGGTCTATGTATGCTCTAAGGTCAAGGCTATGATTTAAGCTGATCAGTTGTACCTACTTCATCTGTATTGGTTTAATGGTTTTTTAGTTGTAAACCTGAATTTATTATTCATTTTTAATTATACATATAAGATCATGTTGATGTAAAAAAAGTTAGAAGAGTTACAGTGTATGATATACGTTCCACAGCTGGGCACAGCGTTCCTCTCATTTCTGAAAGGATTATAGAGCAATTTGGCAGCCGCACTGCTGCATGCATATTAATAATATACAAGTGAAATAGTTACTATGATATACTGTTTCATTTGTACATATATGCGTAGATGATACAGGTTTGGCTGCGTGAAATCGTGAGCACAGCTAGTATTTAATAAAATTAAATCCAACCTCACACATCTGTCGAGAAACTTTGTAAACCGAACTGAAAATATTCCAAATGCAAATAAGGCGAAAAAAATCGTTCGGAATACGACCTTGCTTTATTTAAACGGAAAATAATTTATGTTTAAATAAAAACCTTACGTAAGGTTAAGTTTTATATTCTACAGAATTTGTAAGTGTCTGGCAAATGTGAAAACAGATCAAACAATAAATATTTTTTTAATTTGTTTGAGTAAGTACGGCAAAACAATTAAAATAGTGATGCTGATGATGATCATCAGCATCACTATTTTAATTGTTAAGTGAATTGATGATCACAATCTCAGAAATAAATCTTGCATTTTCCGTTGCTGCCCGTCGGCTGCTTGGGAGAATCTTTCAAATTTTACAGCTGGGGTTTACAAAAAAAGGAAATGCTGATAATATATATATATATATATATATATATATATATATATATATATATATATATATATATGAGATTATTACTCCGCCATCTCTCGAAGTAGCAGCTGATAACACCCCGTAACGAAGCGGAACAAATCAGTAATGATTGTTGAGCTAACTTGACCTTGAAAAATATTTGTATTGTTCAGATAGATTTCTTTATTATTAACATTCCGCAAAATACCCATGTGGTACTCGTATATGCATGTAAATACCAATTTAACAAGTTCAATAATATTGGCAACGGAGAACGAAATCAGATTACTTACGTCCTGTTAAATTTAATTACCGCATTCTTTCCGCCTCAATTCAATTCAATTTATTTAGAACAATATACATTGTGTAGAGTACATCAAGAATTATAATGAATTAATACATAAACAAAACATCATAGCATTTTTTAAATAATAGTATGTCATACAATACAAATCAAGTAATGTCAAGTAATGAAGTTTTGTTTTAAGTTCGAGATATCTTTATTACTCATAAAAAAAATTGCTTTCAATGTCTTTTTTTATAGAATAAGGGTGACAAGCGAGCACACAGTACATCTGATGGTAAGTGTGGCCCATAAACATTTACATCTATCCTCATTAGCGAATAAAATGCAAATGCGTTGTCAGCCGTGAGGACTAAGATGGAATGCCTCTTTTCCAGTAAAAAAGGGTCTCCAGTTCTGTACACTCACCAAACGAAACAGCAGCATTAAGCTACTATGTTACGCTGCTATTCTGTGAGAGCGTGGTCCTTCCCCGGTCGAGCCGACCCATTCGTGCTACAACTATACTAGTTCATGCTTCCATTTCAAATGACTGTCAATTTTAACTCACAAAAATTTTGCAACTTCTACTTGTTGAACCCTTTTACCATCTAGTAACGTATTCAAGCAAGTGTTATTGTTTCTATCATGATTTTTGTTTTACCAGTGTTGACAACTATGCCATTAGCAACAAACCAATTTCTCATAGTTTCTAGAACCAAGTTTATATTTGTTTCTAGACTATAGGTCCCAAAACAGAACCCTGAGAAACGGCAACTTGAACCTTTGCAAGTCTCAAGTTTGTTACAATTTCAATCATACTGTTATTTATACTTTTCATCTCTACAAACATATTTCTATTTTGCAAGTATGATTGAAAAAGTTGGATCATCTATTAATGAGGGCATCCACGACTTTTTTTGCCACCAGGGCGGCGCCACTTTACAGTGAGGTAAAATATTTGACAGATTACATAGCGGGGACGATTATTTCTTAGAAAAATGTAATCTTTTAGGTTTCTTTCTGTATTATTAGTTATATTTTATATTAATTACATTAGAAATGAATAAACCAAACTATAAATATAACTAAAAGAGGTTTTTTTAAAAAAAAAAAGAGTTATAATGTGCAAAAAATTAAAAATAAAACCACTGACGCATTGTGTTGAGTATTAATATAATACTCTAGATAATGATAAATTATTATTTAAAACTAATTTCTCAATTAACTGACACTGTAACGAAAACTTTACCCCAGTCACAACTAGCGACATCTGGTGAGTGGAAGATTATTAGCCCTCATTGTCATTTATACTTATAATTAATTTTTAAATACGAGGACGGCACTGAAAATTTCGGGAATCAAGGAAATGACACAACATTACTACTTAAAAATGTATTTATTGCTTTTCGAAGTATTCTCCGCGAAATTAGATACATTTTTCCATACGATGGAACCAATCATTGAAGCAACCATTCCATTCGGAAGTTGGGGTCTCCAAAATGGCCGTTTTGTAGGCGTCCACAGCTTCTTCAGGTGATGAAAATCTCTGTCCACGCAATTTATTCTTTATTTTAGGGAAAGTATAGAAATCATTAGGGCTTAGGTCGGGGCTGTACGGCTGATGGTCTAATAATTCTATGTTTTCTTGCTCTAAAAACTCTTTTGTTTTGTGTGCGGTGTGAGAACTCGCATTGTCGTGATGGAGGATGATGCGGCGGTTGCAGTTCTCTTTACGGAGTTCAGAAACGACCTGTGGCAAACAAATGCTAGCATACCATTCTGCATTAACCGTTCGTTGTCCCTCTAGAGGAATAGTCGTAACATGGCCGGTTTTGGAGACAAACGTGGCCACCATTTTTTTTGCAACACTCCATGAACGAACAATTTTTGTTGGCGTTAACTCATTTTCGAACACCCAAACTCGTGACTGGTTTTTTGTTTCGGGTTCGTACGCATATATCCAGGATTCGTCACCTGATACGATGTTGTATACAGCATTTGAGGATCCTGCGTGGAATCTTTCGAGAGTTCTGACGCACCAAGTAACGCGAGCCGCTTTTTGCTCTTCACAGAGCGAATGCGGTATCCATCGGGAAAACAACTTTTTTACACCTAATTGTTCATGCAAGATTATTTGTATTTGACTCATGCCAATGTCCAAAGTTGCCTGAATTTCGCGGTATGTCTCATGTCGATCTTCCTCAATCAGCTTACGCACAGAATCAACGTTTTCTTGGGTGACTGCAGTTTTTGGACGACCTTGACGGGGATCATCATTGAGCTTGACACGTCCACGTTGAAATTCAGCAAACCAGCGATAAGTTGTGGTTTTGGATGGGGCTTCATCACCAAATGCAGAAATCATCCGGTCAACACACTGTTTTTATGTTAAACCCCTTCGAAAGTCATAATAAATCATTGCTCTTGAATTTTCTGGAGTCAATTCCATTTTCTCAACGACTAAACAAGTTTGACAAAACCTTGTGACAAGACCGAGAATCTTTTTTTAAATAATTAAAAAGATTTTAATATCACAGGAACAGTAGAAATATTCCATTCCCGATACTTTTAGTGCAGCCCTCGTATAAAAAAAGTATGTGCCGTATTGTGGCAAAGTACCTACTACCATATATCATCCTGTGGGTACAGTGATAACTGTGCCGTGGTTTTTCATGAGATACGATAGAGGTAATTTGAATTAGAATAAACTAGTGGTTGTGGCCGGTACGCCTTTTTTATCAGAAAACAGGAATATTCATGTACTGAGAGGCCAAAGTTAATATATTATTTCCTTAAATTTTTCTCTGAGAGATTCTCTCGATTTCAGTTTGTAAATAGGTCTAATGGCCCTCTTCTGCAAAACAAAAATAGTTTCAAATCAGCGGCATTTATCCAAAGCAAAATTCCTTAAGTCATTGCTTTGCAGTGCATTGTCATTGCATGGTCATGCTACGGAAATAATTTAAATTAACTAATCTATTTGTTTCGACACTAGTGAGACCTCTAATCTTTTTACAGCATAAGCTGTAGAGCTTTGTCTGCTTGCTAATTTAGATATATTGGGACACCACTGAACACACTGGGCCGAGAGTAATGCCAAGAAAAATAGTGGATATAATAAAATGAAAGCTGTTTGATTTGTATTTTTGATCAAATATTTGAACAACAGTGCCACTGTGCTAAAATCGTGGAAGTAATGGCGAAACATTTAGCACATGTGAAAAGCAACTGTACATTTAGTGAGCCGGAAATCTTTTATCCAAAAATCCTTTTGACACGAACTCGTTCCGACCACTTATTTTCAAACGGTATTTTTGAAGAAATGCGGTCACTGGACAAACTTGATTTTATGTATCTACATATTTGTTTTGGTCTGTATCCATCACTGTTAAAAAATTAAATGTTGTCTTTATATATTTAACAACAACAAGATATTTTTCATAATTTTTAATATAAAAATTCTTAGTAACTTTTCCGAATTCCGTTTTTTGTTAAATTCTTGAGGTCATTATCAGAAAAAGAAAATTCTATTATGTATCAATACTAGTAATACCATAAAATAAATAATAGTACTTACGTAGTAAAAGTTAAATTCTAAATATATAAGTACCTACCTACACCAAGGACTAGGAATGTATGCAATATGAAAAAATACAAGTTTATTTCAAATTTAACAGTGGTAGAGCCACGCGGCAGCTTTTGCTGTCGCGCGGATGGGCCGGCTCGAACCGGGGTGGTACCACGACCTCACAGAATACCAGCGTGAAGTAGAGGTTTACCTCTGCGTTTCGCTTGGTGAGTGCAGGTGGCCGGAGGCCCTTTTTACTGGAAATGAGGCATTCCATCTTAGTCCTCACGGGTGACAACGCATCTGCATTTTGATTTGTAATAGAGGATAGATGTAGATGTCTATGGGCCGCAGCAACCACTTACCATCAGTTGGACTGTGTGCTCGTTTGTCACCCTTATCCTATAAAAAAAAAGGGAACAATATGTGCTAGTGGATATTCTTACACCGCCACTACTTGGTTATTTTATATTTATAAAGATTACCGTGTTATTTTCTGGACAGAGTAGAATAGAATAGAATAATTTTTTATTCAATATTGATTATTACATAATTCTTATTGAAAGTCATTTTTTTATTTACCACTGGTTCGGAAAATACCTCTGTCCTGGGAAGAACCAGCAAGATACCCAGCGGGATTTTTTCCAAACATCACTTAACAATCATTTCGTTTATACAATTTTAAATGATTTTTCATAGAACCAGCATGGTGGCGATCACCTTATTCCCAGGGGTTATTTTCATTCATGTATTCCTTGATATTATAATAACCCTTTTTGTACAGTTTCTCTTTAATAAAACTTTTAAACTTGTTTATTGACAAGCTTTGAATATGTTCTGGGATTTTGTTGTAAAAGCGTATACAATGCCCCATAAATGAATTACTGATTCTGTGGAGTCTAGTAACTGGTATTACAAGCTTATGTTTGTTCCTAGTATTTAATGTATGCACATCCTTATTCTTATTAAAGCTATTTATGTTTTTATGTACATACATTACATTTTCATAAATATATTGCGATGCCAAAGTTAATATGTTTATTTCTTTAAATTTTTGTCTGAGGGACTCTTTACAATTTAGATTATAAATCGCCCGAACGGCTCTCTTTTGCAAATCAAATATAGCTTCAATATCAGTCGCATTACCCCATAGCAAAATTCCATAAGACATTACGCTATGAAAGTAACTAAAATACACTAATCTAGCTGTCTCAACATCTGTGAGACTTCTAATCTTTCTTACAGCATATGCTGCAGAACTAAGTCTGCTTGCTAATTTAGATATATGGGGGCCTCATTAAAGTTTCGCGTCAATAGTAATACCAAGAAAAACAGTGGTATCCACAAGACTCAACTCCTCCCCATTTAACAGCACATTGGTATGCGAATGTTTTACATTAGGTATTGTAAATTTAATACACTTTGTCTTATTGCCGTTTAAGAGCATATTGTTGGCGTTAAACCAATGTACTAATTTCGATAGAGCATTATTTACATCGTCATAATTAATTAAATGCCGTTTGAGTTTGAAAATTAAAGAGGTATCGTCAGTTTTATCACATCCTTACCACAGCTTAAATAATGTTACTACGTAACCTTTTTACACGCTTTCGATTTTAAACTATATCCATATCGTTTAAGTTCTATACATTTTACATGTTAAGAATGTGTAGATATTTTTTTATTGGATAGGGTGACAAACGAGTACACAGTCCACCTGATGGTAAGTGGTTGCTGTGGCCCATAGACACATACATTTATCCTCGTTTGCGAATCAAAATGCAGATGCGTTGTCACCCGTGAGGACTAAGGTGGAGTTGCCTCTTTTCCAGTAAAATGGGTCTCCGGTTCTCTACACTCACCATACGAAACAGCAGCGTTAAGCCGCTATTTGACGCTGGTATTCTGTGAGAGCGTGGTCCTTCCCCGGTCGAGTCGACCCATTCGTGCTACAACTATACTACTAATATAGCTGAAGTATGGCTCTACCATGTAAATAATAAATATTATGTGTTACGTAAATATACATACAAAATATTTATATTAACCTATTGTTGATTTTTTTTATAGGAGAGGAGCCAAACGAGCATGCGGCTCACCTGATGGTAAGTGACTACCGCCGCCCATGAACAACTGCAACACCAGGGAGGGAATTGCAGATGCGTTGCCGGCCTTTTAAAAAGAGTACGCTCTTTTCTTGAAGGTCCCTAAGTCGTATCGGTCCGGAAAAATCGCTGATGGTAATCGATTCCACAAGAAAGTCGTGCGATGAAGAAAACATCTTCTAAATCGCACAGTGGTGGACCGCCAATCATCCAGATGGTGTGGATGGTATCGCGAGATCTGCCGCGATGTGCGGTCGTGAAATTTGGCGGCTGGGATTAATCCGAACAATTCCTCAGAGCACTCCCCATGGTAGATGCGAAAGAAAATGCAAAGGGATGCAACATCTCTTCGCAGTGCCAATGAATCGAGCCGATCGGAAAGGGCTCGGTCGTCGACGATTCGATTATTAATTAGACAACAAATTTTATGGTTTAGTTCTTTTACACGAGCACTACACATTGAATTAAACTAGTTTTTAAGGATTATTACGACAAAACGTAAAAATATCTGTAAAAACTAATTTCATTCTAATAAATTATTACGCGGTAGAGCCATGCTGCTGCTATATTACTGGTATAGTTGTAGCACGAATGGGTCGGCTCGACCGGGGGACGACCACACCCTCACAGAATACTAGCACCTTAACGCTGCTTCGTATGGTGAGTGTAGAGAACCGAAGACGCTTTTTACTAAATACATCCATCTTAGTCTTCACGGATGGCAACGCATCTGCCTTTTGATTCGTCATCGAGGATAGATGTAGATGTCTATGGGCCACAGAAACCACTTACCAACAAGTGGACTGTGTGATCGTTTGTTACCATTATCCTATAAAAAATTATCTGATTTAATTAGTAGTCGAACATATTATTTTCGAATACCGCTGTCCTCGTCCGGTGTTCTCATGTAAATCGTTATTAAGATGAACGCGTCCGTATGTGAATTAATTGTGTCACAACACCGGCTACTACATAGTGCTTATAAAATAATGAAATGGGACATATAGGTATTGCGTTCACTGTCAATTAGTATGTTATAATTATCCATTGGTTTCTCTTATTTCCAGGTGGTAGGACACAGAGAAGGATTAGAGATGATGGAATCAGCGGACCCGCTGGTTCTTCTGGTATTGTTGCCTACAATTCCTGTCACGTTGATCAGCGCCAAGATGTATAATTGGGAAGACTCGGTTCTCCTGTTCCTGAGGAAGTACTGCGCAAAGATACCGGCTCTGGCTTATATATTGCCTTTCGGCAAGTAAGTGTTGTTACTAGAAGTTCTATGTTATTTTATTTAGTGAGCTTACAGCTACATTTACAATCTGGATCACTATATTAAAACTTATATGGCAATAAAAAGCTTCCACATAATGTATTAATAAGTTATTTTAATAAGTCGACAGATTGAGACGGTTTTCATTTACAGGTTCTCATTTTATTTAACTAACGCCACATTAGGAATCTTATATTGTAGATACGTTTTATATACATATATAGACTTCAATATAAATGATTAAGGAGAACTTAAAAACTATTTGTCAGACCTTGATCACATTATATGGGACCATAGGACAAGCACCAGCTTTCAAATAAAAAAAAAGAATCATCAAAACATACAGTCGAAATGACTACCTCCTCCTTTTTGAAGTTGGTTAATAAATAGTCATTATTAGTTAGCCGTGTATTTACGGCATAAGAATATCCACTACTCCATACTATCATCCTGTGGGTGTCGTAAAACAAATCAGGAGATGGGCAGCAGCGTCCTTCTAATAACGACTAAAAAAACTGCGGTTGCCAACCCGCTTGCCAAATGTGGCAGCTATGGAAAACATCCCCTCTATGAGGCAATCTATGGGGAAGGCCCATGTTCAGCAGTGGACTTTAATAGTCTGAAACGGTACAGGTATATAGTTTCGTGTGAGATTCGAACCAGTGGCCCCCAGCGGCACAACCAAACGTTTGACCATTACGCTATCGAGCCAACCATCGTTCGTTCGTCGATCATCTGGCATGACAACAGATATTTGTCGTTGCAAATTTAAATTTATAAAAATACTATAATATAAATATATAAAAATAATACAAATGAGTAGACATTTTGTAAACATTACATTACATTAGAACGTAATGTACTTCTATTTGGCAACTGCAATCTATCGTATTTTCGTTTTTTAATTACTTTTTTAAACTGTATAAAATGATAATTAAAGAAACATAAATTTATTTTCCATAATGATATTTATGTTAAAAAAATGAAGAAAAACAAACATTATTTACAGTAGTAGTATTGTACAGTTACATAATCTAATTTTTATTATTTAGCAGCAGAAACAAAAAAAAACAAAGCGTCGCGTCGGTTGAATGAATTCCGTCTCGGTGGCCCGATGCTACGCTATCGTTAATGTCATGCCTACATCCTATCAAAGTCCAGTGCTGAATATAGGCGTCCCCCATAGATTGCCCCTTTGGGGCCCATCGTTTTAATGTCTTTGCTACTTATTTAATAAGGAAATATTTGATTTCACTGATTCAATTCTAATCTGTTTTATAACATTAATCGACGGATGGCGTGTTACAGTAACGATTCATATGGTGATGATACTCTGTCGAATGATATACGAGGGGAGGTCAAATAGTTTGCGGAATGACAGACTATTTTTCCTTTTCAATGTATTCTCCCTTAACCCTAATTTATTAGATATGTCAAATAACTTATTAATACCTCTTCTTTATACTTCATCATCGTTGCCAATTTTTTTCCCACGTACTTCTTCACTTTTGGAAACAAATAATAGTCGCTTGGGGCCAGGTTTGGGCTGTAAGGGGGGGGGGGGGGGGGGTGGCAGTTGTTCAAAACCAGTGGTAGAGCCATTCCAAATGAGGCATTCCATCTTAGTCCTCACGGGTGACAACGCATCTGCATTTTGATTTGTAATAGAGGATAGATTTAGATGTCTATGGGTCGCAGCAACCACTTACCATCAGGTGGACTGTGTGCTCGTTTGTCACCCTTATCCTATTAAAAAAAACACACCGGTGAATGGCTGCCGTCGCAACATGGCTTGTGTGCACCCCGCCATTCCGCGAACTTTTTGATCTCCCCTCGTATCCTGATAATACTTCCACCGCACCTCAAGATAGCTTAGAAATCTTAAAGTTTGACATCCATAATATTTTATGTATTGTTCTTTTATATAAATTGGGTGACAAAAGGCCACACAGTCCACCTGATGGTAAGTGGATGCTATGACCATGGCTATATGGTGTTGTCTTTTGACAGGACTTTAGCTGAACGCACATTTGACCGAATCGTATGCGCAGAATTTTAGAATTCGTTGTATGAAATCATATGAAAGCTCGCACATTACACCCGCGCACCGTACGCGCCGAATTTTATAAAATGCGGTAGGTATCCGAATATTGAAGAACGCATAATGAAGACGTCATATAACGCGGCGCGTTCGGCGTGTGCTCATACTCAGTGTTGTCTAATGTTGCCAACTTAGTGGATCTTCCACTATAACTGTTGGTTTCGACTTACGTGATGATTTTTGTATTATTATAACTTTTAATTAATTCGTAATTAATTATACCTACTTTGATTTTTTTTTGTGATAAATTACTTAAATATTGAACTAAAAAAAATAGTTAATTTTAATTCAAAAACCCAATTACACCTGATTACTTAATTATCAATAAAAATACTTACCTCAAACATACAAAAAGTCTTTTCTCTGGTTCAATTGGCCTTCTAAAACTTGAGTTTTCCATAGAAAGATGTGGTTTTAGTATAATAATATGTGGCAATTCTTGAAATTCCTTGTATGTTAAATGCAAATATCTAAAAAATCGTTCCTCATCATCTAATAAGTCTAAATAAATTATAATATTCTCTGTGGCGGCGCTGACGTCGCGCCACAAGCGAAACACATCGAAGCCTAAATCGCGCTTACAAAGTTCCGAAGTTAAAGCAGCATATATAGAATACCTCCGAACTACCACTTGGAGCGTTGGCCGCTCCCCGGGCAGAACACCTTGCCCGGTGCCCCCTTTTCCTTCCACCCGCCACATCTTCATACAATTGTCTTTTTCAATTAATATTATGAATCCTGAATCTTCTTTTTCTTCGAATTTTAGTTTCTTCTTCCTCTGCCAATAAGCAGGCTATTACTATATTTCTTTCCATAGTGATTTCGAGCGATCAATTTCACTGTACCGTTCGTTTCACACCAATGGCTGGATAAAACTCCAAAAGCTGTTGGTAATACAAAAGATTTGCGTACGGTACGGACGATGCGTAAATGCAAATGTGCGATGCTTTCAGTAAAACTCGGCGCGTACGGTGCGGACAAATGTGCGTTCAGATTTTGGAGTGCCTCGTTTCCAGTAAAAATTGTATCCGGTTCTCTCCACTCAAACAGCAGCATTAAACTGCTATTTTACACTGGTATTCTGTCGTGCGGATCCATTCTTCCTGCAGCCATAATATAGGTCCAGCATGACGTCCACATATATATCATATTCAAGTAATTAAAATTGATGTGTTGTGTTGATGTTTGGTAATTTTGAGACATTTGATAGAATAACTTAAATTGCGGTGGAGCTATGACAATATAAAATTAGCATATAAATATAGCAGATTTCTAGGTTAACACCTATCCTTTTCTGCCCATGAGTTTGTCTGGGTGGGCACCACACTCTTACCTATTACCTATATACGTCCCATTTTTAGGACAAGAAAGTGTCCGCACTGCCCCAAGGCGTTAGCCAACACGCGAAGTTCACATGTCTTCGAAATATGTCTTTTTCTTATTTCTCAGACATGCAGGTTTCCCCACGATGTTTTCCCTTCACAGCTGAGCTCATGGTAAATCAGCACTTAAAATTGCAATTAACAATTTCATTGGTGCCGGCGGAGAAAGAACCCGGATTGCTTGCGTACTGTGAAATTTACAGCGAACACTAACCATCTGAGCAGCAACGGCTCGGACACTTTAACTTTAATGGTTTTTTTTATTATTTTCAGTGTGGAAGGAGACAGAAGCTCTATAGTAGCGGACCAAACAACCAATGCCAATTCGAATCCTAACGCACATATGTCAACTACTAGAATTTTCTGTTCTGCGCTACTTTTACCAACTATTTCCACCATAATAGGCAAAATATTCTTCCGTTCTATCAAAAATAATCTTCATAGGACAATTCTTGGGGGTCTAACTTATATTACGATAAAAGGCGCGCTGAAAATCTACCATAAGCAAATGCTTTATATTAGACATTCCAGCCGAAAAATTCTCGATTACACAGAATCGAATTTAAAATTGTACAAAGGCTCGAATGTGCCGGGCAGAGCCGAAACAGTTTCAGCTACGAGGGACGATTCCGAACAAGTCGTCTAATCGATATTTTCATGTGAATGAAACTGTAAATACAATCGATTATTGTAATTATGTACATTATTATAAATGTGATACTTATGGTATAGAATTTATAAATGTAAATATTTACATTTATCAACCACGATTTAAATGATAAAAGTCATTTGATTATGACAATATCACAATAGATATCGATAAAGAATCATCCCTTAAGTGCTTTTATATTTTAATAGTAGTACTGGCAAAGATTGCTTTAGTTGGAAAAGAACTATTTTTAATAACGTTAGATAGCATAATTATAATTATGTTATATATATACAGATGATGTAAATTTTGTGAGAAGTAAAAACAAAATTAACATACAAAATTAAAGAAAAAATAGAAATTATTTTTCTTTTGTGAAAATATATACGTTGTAATTATTAATAATAGGATATTTTAAAAGTCGCAAAACGCTATGACCGTCATTCACAATCACCTACAATTTGAAACTCTTAAGCGGCTATAGCAGTTCAAGATTTTAAAATGTTAAAATGGATATTGATAATTTCTTTTAAAACTTTGTTTTACACATTTTTTTTATTGAATTTATGTTAGCATGACAACTGATATAAATATTTACATATTTTGCTGTCAAATCAAGCTCATCTCTCTTACAAAGCAATAAGGACCGTGGCCGAGCTCACTTGACTACTCTAGCGCCATCTATTATCTATCTACGGAAGCGGTTGCGATGTATATCGATATGAAAATTTGACTCGCTAAATACATCGTTCTTTATTTAATACATTTCCATAGATGTACCATAGCGGTACCATGTAGCGTACCGCTAAGTAAGATTGACGAAGGCATTGGGCTCTAGTTTGTCTACATTAATGATAAAAATATTTAGTCTGGCGTTTCATCTGCAATCTATCAAAAAAAAAAGGACTTGAATCCTATCTCATAAAAGCAACAATTTACAACTTGTAATGATAAAAATTGGAAATTAAAAAAATTGTGATGTTAAAAATTGGAAAATTGTAGCTACAATTATATATATTTCTGTTCATTAAAGGTTTTACTTGACTCATTTACAAATTAGTCAGTAAATCTGGTTTATTAAACGCCGATTTCAAGTAATGCGTGAGTTTTTGACAAATTACCGTGACATATTGTAAAATGTAATTGTTTTTTTTTTGCAATTGTAAAGGTTTAATTTATACATATTCAGCAGTATTACTTTTACTATTTTGTTTTGTATTAAACGGTATTTACTGTACGAATCGACAATTATGTCGCTTTTATACGAATTTTTCGGATTGTAACGAAATTTATTAGCCCCTGCAAAGCTATAGTCGCGCTCCCGTCGCGAGCATCTATTTCTTTTTTAATCAACTGCGCATGTCAACTATTAGTGAAGACGATGAAACAGGTGCTACGATGGTCTTATAAACCTTATTTCGACACCTTAAGAACTTGTGTTACTATTGTCATCGATTGTCTGCTGGCTTAAGTGGCGGTCAAAATCTCATAAAATGATCACAATATGACGCACTAAAATGATCTGAAGAAATTTGCTAACATTATTATATAAGTGTTGGGTGTATTTTTTTCTGTTGAATGCCTTGTAGCTAATGCTACAGTAAATTATGAAAAAAAAATTATTAGGATCTCCGTTAAGTTTACAAATCTTGTGCCAAATGTCCGCAGCCTATCTTCACCATTAATACCACGAAGCAAATACAAAGAGGAGACGTTTTAATTAAATTTCACTATGTAACAACGCGTGACAATTTGCGGGGTGAGGGGATGCAAAGCCCCGCCCACTTTACATTATCTACATCTACCGATAAATAGTAAAACTATTCGAATCTTTCCATACCTTGACGGTAGATGGCGGCATGTCCACAAAATGTTATAAAGTATAAAAATAATATTTTGGCGATTAAAATTTCTTTATGTCTGAATGCAAAATAAATTTCAGCACCTTCGTATGATTATTTTACCAATACTGAGCTCTACGTACCTTTATATTTTTGGTTCACAGGACACAAAGTGTCGCCATCTAGTGTGGAATATATTTAATTATATTTGAAAGCCGACGCACAGAGATTTTTTTAGAACTATTTTAATAAATTAGGTGTAAAATTACTTACAAATGAAATGTGATGCTATCCATAGCATCGGAGCGTCTATCTCATGAAGCAAATACATTCAGACAAAGAAATTTTAATCGCCAAAGTAATTTTTTTATAGTTTTTATAATAATTTTGGGAACAAGCCGCAATCTATCTTCAAGTAAACCTCATAAAAAATAACAAAAAGACAGGGCCGCAATTAGTAGTAGTAATGTCACTTAAATATAACTTAAACATTTCGTAAAAATCAGCCTAAGTACAATTTCCTGCATTTTAATATTAAAAGTTGTGGATTACTGGGAAAAATAATTGAATTCTAATTAGGGCCCTGCCTTTTTGTTATTTTTATGAGGTTTACTTGACGAGAATACGGCCTGTTCTCAAATTGATTATAAACTATAAAAATAATATTTTGCGATTAAAATTTCTTTATGTCTGAATGCAAAACAAATTTCAGCACCTTCGTATGATTATTTTACCAATACTGAGGTCTATGGACCTTTATATTTCTAGTTCACATGACACAGTGTCGCCATCTAGTGTCGAATATATTTAATTATATTTGAAAGCCGACGCAAAGAGATTTTTCTAGAACTATTTTAATAAATTAGGTGTAAAATTATTTACAAATGAAATGTGATGCCATCCATAACATCAGAGCGTCTATCTGAGTAGTTTTTACACAATAAAACACAACACTTCATCCTTTTCTTCTTAATACTACGAAAATACACCGATTTGCGATTTTTTCAACACATAAGCGCACAGGACGAATGTTGACAGTATACTAACTAAAGCCACGCCCACTATGATGACGTCAGGACCTACTTAGAATCACAGTGCACAGTTGATTATGCCGTCTCCCCTTTGTATTAGCTTCATGATTAATACAGTCTATATTGAACACAATAAAAGTATTTATTGTGTTATTGATAGTAAAGGTAACTGGCTTATGATATTCAAAAACTAGTTCTAAAGAGATGGTATTTTAAGTTGTATATATATTCTTTTTTCATATGAATGGGGTCCCAATAAAAAATACATTGTAAAATTTTGCATGGTGATGCAATGATTCACGTACAACATCGATATTACGTTTTGAAATAAAGACGTTTTCCACTACTACGTCTGCAGCTTGCTATTAAATTAGAATTCTCATCCTCCAGCCTGTAAAAGTTTATTTTGGTAAATAAACTTTATCGAGTTGCTGCCTCGCACCGGTTACCGAAGTGTAGAGGCCGCATTAGATGGATGTGACGATATCGATAAGTCAATGGCTCAGAAATGTGCTTTCTGGCATCACTTGGAACACATATGTTCAACAGTGATAGTGAGGCTATAATGATGATAATGATGATGATATGGTGGCTAGCCGTCTTGAATTTTAATATTCTACTTTATATTTTGGTTACTTTGGTTATTGTGTATATAATATTATGTATCAGCTTGTTTAGATATATCATTTTTAGAAGGAAAATAAGGTTGTTCGTCTTACTTTATAGGTAATCTGGAATTCTAGTAAAAGCTTGTAGTAAAGCTAGCTTTATTATTATTAAAATATTGTGCCTTTGGTATAGTGAATTGAAAATCATAATTTAACAGTTACTAATGTAGTTATAAAAATTTTTATAATTTAAGGTTCATGATTACCATAGACATAGAGAATGGACTGAGCGTTAGCCTCACAAGAGTAACCATTCTATAGAAAGAGACAAAGCGTCTGTGCTTAACCCTTTATAAGGCATAAGCATCTAGGGGTGGATAAGTAAAACTGTTGATGGTTTTAGACTATTTTTATTATGGTTTTTCACAAAATGCAAATAAGAAATTCAAAAATTAAAAAAAACACGGTGGTAAATATTTTCCCGCTGCCCGTGACGCCTTAACTAGCCTTTCCTATGAAATGCAGTAAAACATGGTGTTATGCAGAGCGGAACTTTGCATTTTTCACATATAACTTTCGATCTTTTGTCTTTTTCTTTTGTGCTACACATTCTGCAACGTTTATATGAAGGCGATTCAACGGGCATATGGTCTCCAACGTTGGTGAAACGAACTTCCTCTGCGACAACATGCACTGCCTTTTGGCGATTCTCAAAAGCAATTTTTTTTCTGCAGATATAGTTGACTAAACTACCAGATCGTCGTTTTCTACTGGAAAACCCACTGATCAGTCCTCTAGCGACAGAGACTCGAAATTCAAGATTGCTTAGTTTTGTCGCATTCTTATTTTGGCAATATAACAAGTATGCATTTGTTATACTTGTATCTAAAAGGAAAAAGAATATTCGGACCCACCATCTCCTACTTCTTCTGCCTACTGAATAGGTACTTTTTATCTGATCAAAGTGATCAACGCCTCCCATCCTTTTAGTATACTCCTTTATTGCTAACGGGCAGTTGATTTCTTGTTTTGTGCCGTCTTTCTGAGTCCGTAAGACAGTGGTTTTGCCAACTTTTGGATGGAATGCATTACTCAATAGGAGAACCTCTTTGGTATCTTGCCAAACTAAGAAAGATACATTTCCCTTGACTCTCCATTTATATTGTCCTTTTGCAAGCTTCTGATTCGTTTTTACAAGTACAGGCAGATGTTTTCTGTGTCTTCGTACAGTTCCTGTAGCATAAATGCCATTTTCATATAGATATTGCATTAGAGTGTAGTCACAGAAGAAATTGTCAAATGTAATAATAATATGATATTCCTCCAGTGCTTTATTTATCAGCTTTTCAGTCAACATCTTCACAACTTTGGATCCTAGTCCTTCCTCTGTTCCGGTTTTTGATTTTCCAGTGTATATGTAGAATTCATAGAGATACCCAGTTTTACTGTCACAGCGACACCATACCTTGTAACCTCTTTTTATGGGCTTTAGAGGCATATACTGTTTCATGGAAGACCGGCCTTTGAAGAGAATCATCGATTCATCAATACTTTGGGATGAGGAGTCTTTGGCATTTTTCTGACATGCCTGAGTGATAAGATCCAATAATGGGCGTATTTTGTAAAGTTTGTCATAGTTCTCGCTTGTCTTATCTGGTATCTGTGTATTATCATTCACGTGCAGATTTCGCAATATCTTCTTGAATCGCTTTACGGTCATAGTCTCTGCTATTTCATCTACCCTGAAACCAGGGTCGGAAGACCAATAAAGGTCAATAGAAGGCAGAATATTGTATCCCATTATTATAAAAATCCCTACAAAGGCCTTCAGTTCTTTTTTATCTAATTGTGTCCATCCTTCATCTTTCCTTTGCTCTGCATATAAGTTTGTTTGATATATTATCAAATCGTAGACTTCATCAGTGAAGAATTTTTCAAATACAGTTACAGGTCTAGTACGGCTGCTAAACATAATTGCCGGTTCCATCGGAATTTCATCGTAAACGCTAGGACTTGGCCGATCAGTTGTCCACATAGTTTTCTTCCATGTTTCCTCTTCGCCGTCTGAATCATCTGTTTCCGAATCTGAGTTAGTATTTGCTACTGGTGATTGTGGTTGTCGCCGTAAGGTCTGTTGAGTGCCAGAAGTACTGGGTGCATTTTGGATTATTCTTGCCCGCCTAAGCCGGTCACTGTTGGTTGGTTGAGGTGATGGACTAGGTTGGTTTTCAACAGACGCATTACTTATATTACTAATAAGACTATCAGGTGGATCAGGTGTGGGTGCTAGAATTCCATCATGAGGCTCATCAAGGCTCTCTAAAATTCTTTGAAGTTTCACTGTACTGTACTGCACATCTTCTTCATCGGATTCCAAATTATCATCTGACACATCGGGATCATCAGGTAAACCAAAAATCTCTTCTAATGCACAAGCTATTTCCAAGTCATTCAGTGCCTTTTCATTCATTTTCAAAATATAAATCTGTAACAACCATTACATACTGTCAGCTCCACGGGCAAAGGGAACATTTTTACCACCACAAAAAGCCCCTACTAACAAAATCTGCAAAATGTAGAATTGAAAATATGCTTGAATATCAATGAAATATACAATAAGCTTTAGAAATAATAACAACTTACCGTTCATGAGTCGCAGATATAAAAGATTTATAAAGATTTTAGAAGTCGTACCGAAACACACCCGATTTCAGTCTTCCAAACGTCACAGTGTAAAATCTAAAATGGCGACGTGTCATTACCATAGATGAAAAATGTTGACCGGATATCCATAAAAATGTTGCCAATAGGAAAAAATCTTTCCCTAAAATTTGCTTAACTAATAATGTGAAAATTAGTGGTGGGAAATATATTCCCGCTGCCTTAAAAAGGGTTAACCCACGTCCATGCTCAAATTATTGTAAGAACACGCCCTACGTATACATATACGTGTGTGCGTCCAGCAGTGTGTGTATTTACGGGCTGATAAAGAAAGAAAGAAAGGATTGCGTGCATAGGAGCGTGTGTCAATAAGTTTAGCATGGTTTGGCACTACTTGTAATATACGCAGCGCTCTATCTATCTCTCTTTGTTAGTCTGAGCCTCTGCAATGCTTTTTTTTAATTCTACTAGTAAATTTGAATGGTTGGAAGTTTTTGTCGTTTGTTTACTTATTTTTTCTTATTGCATAGGTAAAAACTACAACTTTTTCATTCTTCTAGAGTTTAATTTTACAAACGTATCCATAAGATAAATTGCGATTCCATCTATTTGCCACCTGGAATAGTTTCGCTTCTGTTGATGGAGGTGTGCATTTGTTCACTTGTAAAAATATTGAAGAGCCTTTGCTTGAAATAGACTGTTAACTGCCTTTAGAGACCAGTTATTTTCTGTTTAACGCAGTTTTATTTTAATATCTCGTTTTTGTACAGTTGGATTAAATATATTTTTTATGTAATTTTCTTATTTAATATCCTTCGGAAACTTAGTGATATGATATTGAATGTTTTCATAAAACACGAATTTGGCCTGTATTGTGGAAGGTATTATTTTACATACGTAAATTATGCATAGACAACTACCCAGATCCGGAACTATCATTTGTAGGCCATATTAATTCCTTTGCAAAACTAATAATGAATTAATTTTCATACCAATAATTTTGTTGGGGAATCAAATCTGAGGCGACAACGTAGCCAAACTGCTGCGCTTCCCGAACGCGAGCATTCATATAACTCAAATTCAATTGCACTTCGTAATCGTTTTGAACAGCAATCGAATACCTGGTTAAATGTTGAATTTCTTAGGTATTCATCATTTCTTTTCGCTGCCACCTTTTTGGAGCCACACACGTTTACAGTGTTTTCACTCAACAATGTAACGTAAAACACGAGAGTCAAGCATCACAGTATTCACATTACAGCAACGTGAGTTTGCTGTGGTTAGTGAATACTGTAGCACATAGACACCTATATCTATCCTTGATGAAGTTGTTACCAGTAGAAAAGAGTCTCCATTTCTCTACACTCACCATGAGAGTTATTTTACGGCAGTATTAAACTGCAATTTTACGCTGGTATTGGAGAGCCGTGTAGTGGCGGTTAAGAATATCCACTACCCCATATCTTCCCGCGGGTGTCGTAAAAGGCGACAAAGGGACACAGGCAGGAGATGGGCAGCAGCATCTTCCTGGTAACGGCAAAATACAATAAAAAACTGCGGTTGCCAACCCGCTCGCCAAGCGTGGCAACTATGGCAATATACCCCCCATAATGAAAGTTACGAAGAGACGGCCCCCAGTCCCCGGCGGCCCCGCTATTCCTGGCTACGGTGGCGACTATGGTAACGGCGGGGCAGGGGGTGCTAAGAATCTCCGGTGGAGGTTCGGTTGCCACCTACAACGACTTGACCTGGCAACATACAACGCACGGACCCTGAGGACTGACGAGAAGATTGTGGAGCTGGAAGAAGAGATAGACAAGTTACGCTGGCATATTATAGGATTATCCGAAGTCCGAAGAGAGGGGGAGGACACGGTAATCCTCGAATCCGGCAACTTGTTCTATCACCGGGAGGGCGACCATCTGTCCCAAGGAGGTGTCGGATTTATCGTCCACAAGTCTCTCGTTAACGACGTTGTAAAGATTGAGAGTGTGTCGAGGAGGGTTGCGTACCTTATACTCAGAATCACCAAACGGTATTCGCTGAAGGTCATACAGGTTTACGCACCAACCTCGGCACACCCCGATGAGGAGGTGGAGGAAATGTATGAGGATATCTCTAGAGCTATGCATTCCTCCAAAACCCAATATACGGTGTTAATGGGAGACTTCAATGCAAAACTAGGCACAAGAGAGAACGGTGAGCTGAAAGTGGGGAAATTTGGAATAGGGCAACGGAACCCAAGGGGCCAGCAGCTGGCCGACTTCATGGAGAAAGAGGGACTCTTTATGATGAACTCTTTCTTCCAGAAGCGGCCCCACAGGAAGTGGACCTGGTCGAGCCCCGACGGTTCGACAAAAAATGAGATTGACTTCATTATGACGACCAAACGACAACTGTTCAGTGATGTCTCAGTGATCGCGAGGGTGAAAACCGGCAGCGATCACCGAATGGTTAGAGGCACACTGAACCTAAACGTTAAGTTGGAGAGGTCTCGTCTAATGAAGTCAACGCTCCGTCCCCCTCGTGCTCTAATCCAAAGTCCCGAAACCTTTCAGCTCGAGTTACAAAACCGTTTTCAGTGCCTAGAAGACTGCAATGAAGTGGACGATTTGAATGACAAGCTCGTGGAAACTGTCCATGCGGTCGGAGCTAAGTTCTGCAAGACCCGCCGCAGAAGAACACAAAAACTCTCCGATCACACTCTTAATCTCATGGCTGTTAGACGGGAGATGAAGCTACATTCTTCAACAGATTTGACAGCATACAGGCAACTGAACAGACAGATCTCCAAATGCATGCGGCGGGACTTACGCAACTTCAATACAGCTCGTATTGAAGAAGCGATCGAGCGGAACCAAGGCTCCAAAGTCTTTGCCAGAGATCTGTCTGCCAGAAAGAGCCAACTGTCAAAGCTGAAGACCGAATGTGGCAGCATCGTTTCCGGGGCACCTGAGATTTTGAGTGAGATTGAGAGGTTCTATGGGCAGCTGTACACGTCATCGTTGGAGCCACACGCAAGTGTGAGTAACGATCCAAGAGCGAGTCTTTTCCGACATTATTCCGATGATATCCCGGACGTCAGTCTGAGCGAGATTAGAATGGCTCTCCAGCACCTTAAAAACGGCAAGGCCCCAGGCGAGGATGGAATTACAGCGGAGCTTCTGAAAGCGGGTGGAAAACCGGTACTTGAAGTCCTTCAGAGGCTCTTTAATTCCGTCCTCCATGGTGGCATTACACCGGAGGCGTGGAGCAGAAGTGCGGTGGTCTTGTTCTTCAAGAAAGGCGACAACGCTCTCTTGAAGAACTACAGACCGATTTCCCTTCTGAGCCGCGTCTACGTGCTGTTTTCGAGAGTCATTACGAATCGTCTCGCGCGCAGACTTGACGACTTCCAGCCTCCCGAACAAGCCGGTTTCCGAAAGGGCTTTAGCACCATAGACCACATACATATCCTACGGCAAATTGTACAGAAGTCCGAGGAGTACAATTTGCCACTATGTCTGGCGTATGTGGACTATGAGAAAGCCTTTGATTCCGTCGAAATTTGGGCGGTGCTGCAGTCCCTTCAGCGGTGCCAAGTTGACTCTCGGTATATCGAAGTGTTGAAGTGCTTGTACAGTAGGGCTACGATGGCTATCCGAGTACAGAACCAGAGTACGAAACCTATCCAATTGCAGAGAGGTGTAAGACAGGGTGACGTCATATCCCCGAAACTCTTCACCGCTGCATTGGAAGACGTTTTCAAGCTTCTGGACTGGAAAGGATACGGTATCAACATCAATGGCGAGTACATCACTCACCTTCGATTTGCCGACGATATAGTCCTTATGGCAGAATCGCTGGAGGACCTAAGCACTATGCTCAATGACCTCAATAGTGTTTCCCAACGGATAGGTCTTAAGATGAACATGGACAAAACAAAGATCATGTTTAATGTCCATGTCACACCTATGCCGGTAGTTGTTGGGAACACTAAGCTCGAAGTTGTTGACGAGTATGTTTACCTGGGACAAATAGTCCGACTAGGTAAGTCCAACTTCGACCGAGAGGTCAATCGACGGATTCAACTCGGCTGGGCAGCGTTCGGGAAGCTACGACACATCTTCTCGTCAGACATACCTCAAAACCTTAAAACGAAATTGTACAACCAGTGCGTGTTGCCAGTGATGACTTACGGAACTGAGACGTGGTCCTTCACTGCTGGCCGTATGAGGAAGCTCAAGGTCGCTCAGCGAGCTATGGAGAGGGCTATGCTCGG
Source organism: Parnassius glacialis (assembly GCA_033319125.1). Taxonomy (NCBI): domain Eukaryota; kingdom Metazoa; phylum Arthropoda; class Insecta; order Lepidoptera; family Papilionidae; genus Parnassius; species Parnassius glacialis. The sequence goes on from JAVANC010000008.1 coordinate 17,819,876, forward strand.
AGTTTCTCTGCGTGATAAACTCAGAAATGAGGATATCCGCAGTAGAACCAGAGTGACCGACATAGCCCAACGGATTAGTAAGCTGAAGTGGCAATGGGCCGGCCATATAGCTCGAAGAACCGACAACCGATGGGGAAGAAAGGTTCTCGAGTGGCAGCCTCGTTCCGGCAAGCGAAGTGTAGGGCGTCCCCCCACTAGATGGAGTGACGACCTGGTAAGATATGCAGGAAGTCGATGGATGCAGGTGGCTCAGGACCGTGCTTTGTGGCATTCTTTGGGGGAGGCCTATGTTCAGCAGTGGACTTGTGAAGGGCTGTAATGATGATGATGATTGGAGAGCGTGCTCATTCCTCGGTCGATTTAACCCATTGCTGCTTCAACCGTAATATAGCTGTAGCGTGGCTCTACCACGTTAAATTATAGATTTTCTTCTTCGTATAGGCTGATTACTATTACAGTTCTTTTTGGGCTTGCATGACCTGAGCCGATCCAGGTAATAAGTTTCCTACCTAAGTGGCTAATCTGAGTACCGAAGAGTGCACAGCAAAGAGAAGCGTCGTACTGCGCATAGATTCAGTCCTTTACGTCGACTGAACATCACAACATTACAGTCAGTTTGTGGTCGTTTGTCACGCTTCTATAAAAAAAAATCTTATCTAACATATCTTCAACTTTTGAGGTCCATATCCATATAGGTCTTGTTTTACTGTAATTATATTGTATCTCTTAACCAAACTGGAACAAAGTAGTGTGTCCACTTTTACTTAGCGATGTAAATAGGTAACAGGAGCTTGCATGTCTGGGAGTACCAACGGACAGAGGCTGCTGGTGCCTCCTTCAGTCACTGCCTATACCTGAGCCTTGTCCTGCTTATGACTGATTCTGACGGAGCGGGCCCTCGAAAAATGAAAGGAAATAAGGCTTTACCATATGAGGGCGGTTGAACGTCAGGTCGTTGAAGATAACGTAGGTATATAGACCGACGGCACAATTCATTAAAGAGGTCATACTTATTGCAATTGCTACAGGTGTTTCCGGTTTATTTAAAGCTACTGTGAAGCAAGACCCCTAGTCAAGACCGTATCGTCGTAAGGCAGTAGTTATAGTAAGAGGCGGATTAGTCCGTTAAGATGCCCGGGGCGGCAAAGCTGAATAAGTCCCTTAGTTTAAGAAGTTGATCTAATTTTACAAGCTTTCTAATTCGACTTAAATAAACTCGCATAGAATATAAATATGGATGAGGAAAATAAAATACGAATCGACTGGCAAAAAATAATAATTAGTAGATAAATATAAAGTGGTAGGCAGTAAAAATAAAGTTATTTGTATTTTATCTGTATGGGACCTCCCAATTCCAAACCACCTCTTAAATAGGTACAAAGTATGTCTGTAGTATAAACGGCTTCATGCATTACATAATATGAGATATCGTTTGATTCGTCTTAATTGTGGAAGTGACATTGTCTATATAAAATTCAAATACAAAAAAGGGAGGGTAAAGTATTTCTTCAGTAAATTCAGCCATTCATTTAATTAATTCAGTCATTTAATGCAGACGGGTTTTTTTTTAATTCTATGCCTCATGGTGCGAAAGTAGGGTGTGGTATTTTTTACGCCGCTACCACACGGCGAGGAGCCGAGTCAGTTCTTTCGGCTTTGTCGCTTGTTTAGCACCACCCGGGGGACACGTGTAGGGTGGGCCTAGGATTAGGTGGTCAAAGCCTACGGACGCGAGCGACTCATCCCCCATTGCATTAAGAAATAAGATAAACATAGGATTAAGAAAAGAATGCTTCGGTGGTTTGGTCATGTAGAAAGAATGAATGAGGAAAGAGTGACAAAGCAAATTTATGTTGCAGAGGTGAATGGCAGAGTCGGGAAGGGTCGCCCTAGGCGAAAGTTTATCGACCAAATAGGCGATATATTGAAAATGGGCCAAATTAAGAGTACCTTTAACCGACGAGCGTGTATGCGTAGGTATATGGATGTGGAGGAAGCGAGAGAGGTGTGTCAGGATCGTGCCAAATGGAATTCCATAGTCTCTGCCTACCCCTCTGGGTGACAGGCGTGAGTGTTTATGTATGTATGTATTATGTATGTATTTTTTTAAATTATTGTGCTTGTTAATTGTGGTAATTTTTTCGGCGAACGCTTTTGTAATTTCCGAACCCAGAGTGTCTCGCTTACCCATGAATTCTCAGCATCGACTTGTATTTCTTATTTTTTCTTTTTGTGTTGTAGGTAGGTATTCGAATTCGATGCCACGTATTGTTCCGTTACAGCTTATCAAAAGTCAACTGCTGAACATAGGCCTCTTCCATAGACAGTCTCATGTGGGGGATTATTGCCATAGCTGCCACGCTTGTAGGATTTTGAGTTGTTAGCGGCCCGTAGGCAGGCTCGACCTGGGAAGTACTACGCTCGCATAGAATATCAGCGTAAAATGTAATGCTGTAAGAACAGTATAATGCTGATTGTGTTACGTATGGTAAGTATAACCGAACCCGAGAACTGGATACCCTCTTTACTGGGAACGAGAAATTCCATCTTGGTCCTTAGAGGTGACAAGGCATAAGTGCATTTTGTTTCTTAATGAAGGATAGATATATCTTTGCCCGCGTAAGGAAAAGGGGAGATCTCCCACCGGGCAAGGTGTTCAGTCCGATGAGTGGCCAACGCTCCCTTTTCTATACAATGTCGCCCATCGGCAAGTGACCGCCCGGGATATTCTGCATGTACATGAAAAATTATCGGTAAAAAACCTAAAAAGGGGGGGTCTATCTTAAATACTTTTTAAGTTATTGAATTTTTAATTTTTTGAATGATGTTGGTCACCTTGTTCCACACTTTTTGCTCTAGCTCCAATGCTACGGGCACGATTTCGATTCTGTTTTCTTATTTCATCAGGTTAATAAGTTGTTTTGTTGGATTACGTAACATTTTTAGTTAAAATAAGGCGAATCATAAAAATAAACGTAGACAAAGACATTTTTTCTAAGCAAAAAAGTGATATTTATTTACAAAAACACGTGTAAGTACATAAAATGCCCCCTTAACATGGGCTTTTTACTCATTATTAATAATCTAGAGCATAACTACTACACATTTACAATACACTATCAATATCTATCTCTTAAAATTTTTTAATAACAGCGTGTCAAAAATTTGCTCCATATCAAGCAAAAAAAAGGTCATCCAGGTAGAAACCGGTTCTTAGAGACCGCTAGATAACGCACGTGCGCACTCTTCTCGGTTGGTTGTTTGTGCATCATTCAGTCGCTCGATTACTGATCCCGGGACGTTACGTGTTTTTTAATTTGTGCGCTATTTATCTTTTCGAGGACCATTCCTGTGCGTTTCAAGCATCGTAATGCTACGATTGCGTGATTTACCGCCTTCTCACGTAGCTGATATGCATTTTGTATACGGTTTTTGTGATGGGAATGCACGTTCTGCTGTCGAAGAGTACAAACGTCGTTATCCAGGTAGGCCAGTACTTGGGTACCGGTCCTTCATTGCTGTGCATCGTCGTTTTTGTGAGCAAGGACTTCCACGACAAAATGAGCCTGGCGTGGCACTTCACGTGGACATGGAAGAGGAAGTGTTAAGATTAGTGCGCGCTGACCCTATGACAAGCATTCGTCTCTTGTCAATAAGACTGAATGTACCAAGAATAACAATCTGGAGAATTCTTATGAAAGAAGGCCTCCATCCTTATCACTTCCGGCGTGCTCAACATTTGGAAGATGTGGATTACCGTGCGAGATCTGTGTTTTGTAGCTGGATTTTATCGCAACAAAGAACCAATCCTGAGTTTCTAAAGAAGATTTTGTGGACGGACGAGAGTATATTCACAAGGGCGGGTATTACAAACCACCGAAATCTTCATGTCTGGGCCGCTGAAAACCCACACGTCAGAAGAAAAACATCTTTTCAGAAAGAATTTTCTGTTAATGTATGGGCTGGAATAATTGACAATATGCTCATTGGCCCTTACGTATTGCCTCACAGGCTAGATCAACACGCATATTTAGATTTTCTCCAAAATACGTTGCCCTCACTTTTGGATGAAGTGCCGCTGGCAACGAGAAGAAGAATGCATCTGCAACTAGACGGAGCCCCAGCACATTTCGCACGACTAGTGCGAAATTATCTGAATGAAAATTATCCGCGATGGATCGGTCGAGGAGGCTCCGTTGCTTGGCCGCCGAGATCGCCCGACCTGACACCCTTAGATTTTTATTTATGGGGATTCATGAAACAGAAGGTGTATGCCGCGCGCATTGAAAGCCGCGAACAATTAACGGCTAGGATTTTTGCTGCCGCAGAGGAAATTAAAGAAAATCCTGCAGAATTACTGCGAACAACCAATAGTGTAGCCACGAGGGCTTTTATTTGCTTACAGGAGGGTGGGGGCCATTTTGAAAACTTAATTAATTAAAATTGTTGTTTTTTTTAATCATGCCTGTTATTTTTATTATAATTTCTGCATTAATAGTTTTAACTCTATGTCGCCATGTCGTCCGCATCAATTATTTAAAGGGTGCGCACGTGCGTTATCTATCTACCGGTTTCTAGGAACCGCTCTCTACCTGGATGACGATGATGCACAGCAAGGAGGGACCCGTTTTTGACACGCTGTTATTAAAAAATTTTAAGAGATAGATATTGATAGTGTATTGTAAATGTGTAGTAGTTATGCTCTAGATTATTAATAATGAGTAAAAAGCCCATGTTAAGGGGGCATTTTATGTACTTACACGTGTTTTTGTAAATAAATATCACTTTTTTGCTTAGAAAAAATGTCTTTGTCTACGTTTATTTTTATGATTCGCCTTATTTTAACTAAAAATGTTACGTAATCCAACAAAACAACTTATTAACCTGATGAAATAAGAAAACAGAATCGAAATCGTGCCCGTAGCATTGGAGCTAGAGCAAAAAGTGTGGAACAAGGTGACCAACATCATTCAAAAAATTAAAAATTCAATAACTTAAAAAGTATTTAAGATAGACCCCCCCTTTTTAGGTTTTTTACCGATAATTTTTCATGTACATGCAGAATATCCCGGGCGGTCACTTGCCGATGGGCGACATTGTATAGCTATTATATATATATATATATACTGGATTACTTCAGAACTTTGTTAGCGCGATTTAGGCTTCGGTGTGTTTCGCTTGTGGCGCGATGACAGCGCCGCCACATATCTATAAGTCACGAAATCCACTTATCAGCAGATGGACTAAGTGCTCGTTTGTCACCGTTACTTCTGTAAAAAAATACTTGGGCGTGGTAGACCAGCTACTATCCTATCCTGACACAACATATTGATCAGATATCAAGTAGAACGAGGATCTTTTGTTGTCAATGATCACATTGAACAATGAGGATCTTTCTCTAGTCTGGATATCAGTTTTGACATACTGTATTATGTATATCATATATATATATATATATATATATATATATATATATATATATATATATATATATATATATATACAGCATACGGAACTCCTACTACCACAGAACCATAGCATCTGGTCGACTTTCTGATTGTTAGGAAACTATATTTTGCTCACTGCTCAAATTACATAAATCTGATATGCTATAGACAAATTAGAGAAAAAATACGTTGTGGCCTTATTATTAATACAAGAATTAGCTTTGATGGTTGATGTAAGGCCGATGCAATACAAAATAACCGGCTGAGTGCGAGTCTATTATCGTAAAACAAGTTTCTAGTAGGGGAGCCCCATTTCATTTTTAATTTATTTTAATTTTATGATGTTTATAAAATTTCAACTGTCTACCTATTACGGATCATGAGATACAGCCCTCTGACAGACAGACGGACGGACGGACAGCGGAGGCTTAGTAATAGGGTCCCGTTGGTTACCCTTCGGGTATGGAGCCCCAAGAACAATAAAGTATTGCAGTAGTTTGGTTTACATTTCATCTTGTTAATTATGGTATCTCTAGCAGATGATGGCACCCTGCTATCTTCTCTGTTCATTTATGAATGTTTTTTTATGGAATAAGGCTTACAAATGAGCACACAGTCCACCTGATGGTAAATAGATGCTATGGCCCCATAGATATCTACACATCTATCTTCGATTAAGAATCTAAATGCAGATGCGTTATCACCGCTGAGGACTAAGTGGAATGCATTAAGAAGGTCTCCACTACTACTCTACACTCACCATACAAAACACAGCAGCATTGAGATACTATTTTAAGCTGGTATTCTGTTTCTGTGAGAACGTGGTCCTTCCCCGGTCGAAGCGACCCATTCATGCTAAAACCATTGTGGCCTCCCGCTGTGCGAGGTGATCAGCCCGGGGAGCGGCCAACGCTCCTAGTGGTAGTTCGAAGCTATTATATATATATACTGCTCTAGCTTTGGAACTTTGATAGCGCGATTTAAGCTTTGATGTATTACGCTTGTGGCGCGAAGACAGCGTTGGAGGTCGACACAGTTCATGTCGACCTCTCGGTATATCGCCAAATCCGCTTCTCCCAAGCAGCGATTCTCTGCTTCAGGTCGTTTATGCGCTCCGTCAGTTCTTGCATTATATCCGGCTCGGACAAACTGATATTGGTCCCAGCAAACGCCACCCTGACGGTGCGCACAAATCTTAGACTGTTATTGCCCGACTTGAAGCTTGAAAGTCTGCCGATGAGGGCTCTTGCTTTTGCGATACGGTCCTCAATTCTTTTTTCCAGGCTGGGATGGCGCTACTTTGTGTAGTAGCACGTCCAGCCGTGGAGAGCTTGGCGCCAATAATACGGCATACTGCCAGTTCGGCGTCAAAAAGAATTGAGTCCGTCTCGCAAAGGTCCCAGCTGGCTTCCGAATAGGTCACCAGTATTGGGTTTAGATCCTTCACGACAGCCTGACTGCGCTTGCTAAGGGGTATGCGGGGATGTCGCGGTCAATTCTCGAGAGGCGTACTACGCGTTACCCTAATCGCCTCTTACAATATGCTCCTCATATACTCATGTTCCTGGGCGACTATTTCATCATCGTCTAAATCAACCACAAGAAGATCTACGGCGGCATCTACGTTTGCGGGTTGGTCAGCAACTCGTAGAGCCGCATCTCCTGTCGTAGTATTTTCATCCGAGGAGGGAACAGCCTCACGTCTTAGCCGTTCGAGTTCGGCGTCGTCAAATATTTCTGAGCGCATCATGTACCGAACTCGGTCTGCTCGGTGACGGTTATTATCTATTGATGGCTCCAGCTCAATAAACAGGCGATGCATTCTAACCCGGTACGCAAAACCTCCAAGTTCTTCCCCTTTCGCCCTAAAATACACCCGCAATGCGTTCTTATTCATTTCAATTGTCCCTCGCATGCGACGTACTCCACTAGTGGCGGATGCCGTTTGTTGAGTCCGGGAGGACCTTATCACCAAGTCATCTGGTGGGGATGATGGATGCAAGGGGCTACGAGGTGGTTGTGCAGCCCCTCGCGCTCGGCTGGCGGCTCGCATGCTGTCGCGTCCAGCGTTAGTTCTAGATGCGCCCCGGTGCCCCCCAGGCAGCGGCCCTATGCGCGTTTCTCTTTGTACCATCATCCATTTTATGGGCGTCAATTAAAGGGAGACGCCCAGACCCGGCGCATGTTTCATGATGGAGCCATATGCACAAACGGGCCTTTGAACCCTCAATTTTGCAGAGGCACGGCGCTAACACTGCTTGGTAAGGCGCTGACTGCGCTGACGTAGCAGTTTTGTCACTTAACTGTTACGTCAGTGGGCGATAGAGTCGTCACTTCCCTACGCCATCTTATTATTATTATTATAACCTTCCTTGGGCTTTCTACGTTTGGCTCCTTGCATCTGTTTGCAGCTGATATCTAGTGTCATAACGAAGGTCACTTTTGGGCCAAAGGTAGCCAAAGCTTCGGTCGGATACTACAGATATACATAGGCTGCACTAAAAGTATCGGGAATGGAATATTTCCACTGTCCCTGTCATATTAAAATCTTTTTAATTGAAAACTCCTTGGTTTTAAAAATCGAATACCATTTATTTATTTTAAAAAAGATTCTCGGTCTTGTCACAGGGTTTTGTCAAATTTGTTTAGTCGTTGAGAAAATGGAATTCACTCGAGAAAATTCAAGAGCGATGATTTATTATGACTTTCGAAGTGGTTTAATACAAAAACAGTGTGTTGACCGGATGATTTCTGCATTTGGTGATGAAGCCCCATCCAAAACCACAATTTATCGCTGGTTTGCTGAATTTCAACGTGGACGTGTCAAGCTCAGTGATGATCCCCGTCAAGGTCGTCCAAAACTGCAGTCACCCAAGAAAACGTTGATGCTGTGCGTAAGCTGATTGAGGAAGATCGACATGTGACATACCGCGAAATTCAGGCAACTTTGGACATTGGCATGAGTCAAATACAAATAATCTTGCATGAACAATTATGTGTAAAAAAGTTGTTTTCCCGATGGATACCGCTTCGCTCTGTGAAGAGCAAAAAGCGGCTCGCGTTACTTGGTGCGTCAGAACTCTCGAAAGATTCCACTCAGGATCCTCAAATGCTGTATACAACATCGTATCAGGTGACGAATCCTGGATATACGCGTACGAACCCGAAACAAAAAACGAGTTTGGGTGTTCGAAAATGAGTTAAAACCAACAAAAATTGTTCGTTCACGGAGTGTTGCAAAAAAAATGTCTCCAAAACCGGCCATGTTACGACTATTCCTCTTGAGGGACAAAGAACGGTTAATGCAGAATGGTATGCTAGCATTTGTTTGCCACACATCGTTTCTGAACTCCGTAAAGAGAACTGCAACCGCCGCATCATCCTCCATCACAATAATGCGAGATCTCACACCGCACACAGAACAAAAGAGTTTTTAGAGCAAGAAAACATAGAATTATTAGACCATCCGCCGTACAGCCCCGACCTAAGCCCTAATGATTTCGATACTTTCCCTAAAATAAAGAATAAATTGCGTGGACAGAGATTTTCATCACCTGAAGAAGCTGTGGACGCCTATAAAACGGCCATTTTGGAGACCCCAACTTCCGAATGGAATGGTTGCTTTAATGATTGGTTCCATCGTATGGAAAAATGTGTCAAATTTCGCGGAGAATACTTCGAAAAGCAATAAATACATTTTTAAATAGTAATGTTGTGTCACTTCCTTGATTCATCAAATTTTCAGTGACGCCCTCGTATTTCGATGGTATTCGTGTGTTTTCGCCAAGGTCGAAACTGGCACCAATATCACAGATAAAAGAAACAAACATCGCGAAAATCACTTTTGTATTAGCGTAATCATTCACTTTATTAAACGATAATCTAATTTATTATCATAAAGAGCATATAGGTATCGGATACGGCGTATCGTTTGACTATCTTATCAACTGTGGATAATATGGTAAATAGTAAGCAAATGTAATACAATGCAGTGTTGGCGCGTTTGTGTCGCCGCGCGAGAGTTAGCGACTGCAAAAAGTTGCAATTTCAAACAAGCTTATCTGAGGTGTTCAGAAACATTGGCCATGAGAAAATCTAATTAATACCAGTATGTGAGTGAAGGGTTTTTGTTTATTTTGATAGTGTGAACTGATTTTATATTGATGGTAATCTTTATTTCTTAGTCTTCTTTAATCTTTTTTTTTATAAAATATTTCGAAGACATGTGAAGTTCGCCAATACGGAGGGCAGCGCGGCGGACATTTCCTTGGCCCAAAACCCTCTCAGAAAATAGAGGAGGCCTGTACTCAGCAGTGGGACCTATAGTCTGTAACTTTAAATTTTTATTTCTTGCAATTACCTTGCGAATATTCATTCCATTTAACTAGATTGCAACATGGTTTTAATATAAACTTTAATACGGATCTACAAAAATATAGTGCATTTATTAACAAACCGTATGTTTAAGTATAAATCTCACAGTCACAGTCTTATATTAGGGTCTTGGTACGATTAACTGCTTCTACCATTATATATTTATGCTTTATTACATTCCCGAACAAGCCGGTTTCCGAAAGGGCTTTAGCACCATAGACCACATACATATACCCTTCGGCAAGTTGTACAGAAGTCCGAGGAGTACAATTTGCCACTATGTCTGGCGTATGTGGACTATGAGATAGCCTTTGATTCCGTTGAAATTTGGGCGGTGCTGCAGTCACTTCAGCGGTGCCAAGTTGACTGTCAGTATATCGAAGTGATGAAGTGCTTGTACAGTAGGGCTACGATGGCTATCCGAGTACAGAACCAGAGTACGAAACCTATCCAATTGCAGAGAGGTGTAAGACAGGGTGACGTTATATCGTCGAATCTCTTCACCACTGTATTGGAAGACGTTTTCAAGCTTCTGGACTGGAAAGGATACGGTATTAACATCAATGGCGAGTACATCGCTCACCTTCGATTTGCCGATGATATAGTCCTTATGGCAGAATCGCTGGAGGACCTAAGCACTATGCTCAATGACCTCAATAGTGTCTCCCAACGGATAGGTCTTAAGATGAACATGGACAAAACAAAAATCATGTTTAACGTCCATGTCACACCTATGCCGGTAGTTGTTGGGAGCACTAAGCTCAAAGTTGTTGACGAGTATATTTACCTGGGACAAATAGTCCGACTAGGTAAGTCCAACTTCGACCGAGAGGTCAATCGGCGGATTCAACTCGGCTGGGCAGCGTTCGGGAAACTACGACACATCTTCTCGTCAGACATACCTCAAAACCTTAAAACGAAATTGTACAACCAGTGCGTGTTGCCAGTGATGACTTACGGATCTGAGACGTGGTCCTTCACTGCTAGCCGTATGAGGAAGCTCAAGTTCGCTCAGCGAGCTATGGAGAGGCCTATGCTCGGGGTTTCTCTGCGTGATAATCTTAGAAATGAGGGTATCCGCAGTAGAACCAGAGTAACCGACATAGCCCAACGGATTAGTAAGCTGAAGTGGCAGTGGGCCGGCCATATAGCTCGAAGAACCGACAAACGATGGGGAAGAAAGGTTCTTGAGTGGCAGCCTCGTACCGGTAGGCGAAGTGTAGGGCGACCCCCACGAGATGGAGTGACGACCTGGTAAGATATGCAGGAAGTCGATGGATGCAGGTGGCTCAGAACCGTGCTTTGTGGCATTCCTTGGGGGAGGCCTATGTTCAGCAGAGGACTTATGAAAGGCTGTAATGATGATGATGATGATTACATTCTTAATGTAGTAACCAAATTTTTCTTTAAATATAGTAAATCATTGCTAACGCCACCCAGAATATCTTGTTTTTTTATAGGATAAGAGTGACAAGCGAGCACACAGTCCACCTGATGGTAAGTGGTTGCTGTGGCCCATAGACATTTATGTACATCTATCCTCGTTTGCGAATCAAAATGCAGATGCGTTGTCACCCGTGAGGACTAAGATGGAATGCCTCTTTTCCAGAAAAAGGGTCTCCGGTTCTCTACACTCACCATATGAAACATACTACGTGCCGGTTTTAAGTGGATGCTGTGGCCCATAGACAATTATATCTATTTTCAATTAAGAATCAAAATATTAGTAAATGTCACCCCCGAGGACTAAGATGGAATGCCTCGTAACCAGTAAAAGGGGTCTCTGGTTCTCTACACTCACCATATGATACACAGCATTAAGCAGCTATTTTACGCTGGCATTCTGTGAGAGCGTGGTTTTCTCTTGCAACCATAATATACGAGTAGTAGCCGCTTGGCTTAAGTTGAGTTTAACAGGCTTATTAGGTCTTTAAATAATTTTATCCTATTTTGCTGAAGATTGTACAAAAATACAAAAAATATAAATAATTATACAAAATAATGTAAAGTAACGTAACTTCTAATTCTAACCAGGGGCGTAGCTACCGTCGTATCTGCCGTATCAATGATACGGGCCCCCCGGGTTACAGAGGCCCCGAACGTATGTAAGCAAAAATTCTAAGGACTTCTATGGGATAGGGTGTTGGTTTGAATTGTTTGGCTAGCTTAGTTCCTAGGAGTATTAATTGTAAGTAATAACTTATAATCAATATATAATTATTTTGATTCAATGCGAGAGTTTTTGTTCCTTTTGTGAAAAATCTTTACCCTTCATTTGGGCCCCCCGACAAATTTTGATACCCCTCTAAGGCACGCTACTCCACTGATTCTAACCAACATCCTGCAATGCAAACTGAGAACGTTCGCCACTAAACTATATCTGTTACAGCTCATCAATTCTGCTTTAACATTATTCTATTCTTATTGCCTTTTAGAAGTCCTCTTTTTCTTTTAGAAATGAAAATATAGTGAATAAGATAGCCGACGTGTGAGATTCTAACGTGCTATGGCGAAGTATATAAAGTCTTTCTTTCAAACCGCACCCGATAAGAGAAAGAATTCGCAGTGTGGAACGGAAAACGATGGAGATGTAAGCGACCTAACACCGCATTTGAGTGGGAGAAGAAAACTTTCTATATCTAGATCGGGACGGATGAAACAAACCAATAAGAAGAGACATTCGATCTCTCTGGAGATATATGGCGCGGTAAGTGAAACGAAATGTCACCACGTCCGACTCTGTAGGGGACATAAAATTACCTAAGAGAAGCTCTCATGAGCTGGCTCGTATGAGTTGTAGGAGAGCTCTTTTATTCTTTTCTCTATATGAGTGTCTATCGAAAAATAAACTAACCTTATTATCTTTTATTTATCACATATCTTTTTAACTGGCCTACTGGAAGAAATTTCTTTATGAAATAAGTAGCGCCCTTGTACAAACTCTTCATCATGTTGTGTCCTTTCCATTGTTTGTGTGTACATAAATTGTAAAATAAATAAATAAATAACTAAATAACCGACAGTAACAGTCGGATCATAAATCGAAACAGGCTGACTTCTTAACTTAATTGTAGGCATGTAGCTAGCGAGCGATGCAATGCCTTTTTGTGATAATACTTCGCTTCGCTCACGTGATTGGATGTTATAGGCTAGAATAAGCGCATAGAAGACGATCAAACCAATATTAATTTTTGTATATTACATTATTCATCTTTTTTATATAGAAAATATAGTGACAAGCGAGCGCATAATCCACTTGACGGTAAATGGATGCTGCGGCCCATAGATATCAACATCTATTCTAGATTAAGAATAAAAATGCAGATGCATTCTCACCCCTGAGGACTACGACAGAACACCTCGTTACCATTGAAAGGGATATTAGATCCTCTACTCTCACCATACGAAACACTGTAGCATTATTCTTCTGTATCACGCTGGTATTCCGTGAAAGCGGTGACCTACTCCGGTCGAGCCGACTGGAGCCAGCCCTATCGTACTTCAGTTATAACGTAACTGCAGCGTGAATCTACCAAGTAAAAACAAAAATATTTCAAGGATATGTTCAGCCCACCACGCTGCTGCAGTGGGGTTGCCTCTTAATACAAGATTAATCATCAGAACTAATGTTTTAAAGTTTATAGAAAAAATGTAGTGAAAACTATAAACATTCATGACTATATTTTTTTTAATAAGGCTTACCAACAAAATATATAAAAGGAACTTATGATATCACGATTTTTGAAAAAAAAACGTTGTACATATTATGCATTTAAATTAATGGTATGCACAACATTGTTTAATGATAAAAGACGTTGTTTTACATAGTACCTACATATTAAAAAATTTAAATTAATACAGAGAAAAAAAATATGAAAGAAATTGAAACTAAAAATGGCTCTTACAACAATCCAAAATCGATTTTTTAGGAGTAGCTATCTTTTCACAAAAGATATCTAAATTACAATTTTGAAATAAAAGTACAAATAGGAGAGGAACTACCATATTTCCTTCTTCTTAAGGACATTGAGAATGGTTTACAATTATGTAGACGAGCCGTAACTCTAGGAACTAATATATTAATTTGTGATAGGAGAGACGGACAATCCACTTCATGGTATAATTATTTATACAAAGAATCATGGACAGCTGTTCCTTACGTAGCCTTAATGATAGCATATTAAATTGGTTTAACCTTTCAGAATAACTATTAACACTGCGATAACTACCATTGATAAATGAGATTCTCTGTTCACAAACTATTTTGAATCTTTTCGACACGCTGAATATTATTCTGATAAAATAGATACCAAACAGAACTAAGTACAATAGTCCACATGGCTACGCACTAAGGCGAAATACAGAACTTTCATTGCCTGAACAGATTTACATTCTTTCGAATTTTAAAGACAAACGCTAACATCTGAAACACATGTTAACCGTGTTATTAATATGGTTTGTGAATCTCATTTGAGAATCGAGAGCAATACCCAAATCCCTGAACCTGATCGTCTCTGTTTCAGACATATTTATTAACATTTCATTATGAATCTGGCTGAACTTATGTCATACCATAATATGATTGTCATTGAAAACTAGGTCATATTCGGATTTATCGTCGATTGTTAGTATTATCTTAGATTATATCTTTTCCATATTCAGATTTCTTTTATAACACTAACTGACAAATTAATGAGCTTCCAGCGCATCTGGTGGCAAGAAATTCAAATTTTATTTATTTGTGAATACTGATAATAAGACAGAGAATAGATCTTTAAAATAATTACGTTCTCTGCATTCAACCCTTAGGCATACACATATTAATCAAAAACGAATAAAAACGAAAATGAACTCTACATATGTTTTGTCACTCTTAATAAGTAAGATGGAATGCCTTACATTCTGTATTACATATCAGTATGTATATGTAAATATTACAAAACAAAATAAACAAGCCATTGACAACTGCAGCCATCTTCTAACGAAAAAACCGCTATAGATGCTTTTTGACTCTACATGACTAAGATGGAATGCCCTACAGACTGTATTACATACTGTAGTGTGGCCTATATTACACATGTGGACTATCACACCTTTGTCTTGTTGATTAGGTACATATAATATTCAAGCTTTTTTCTATATTTATGCTTCGGTCGATGGAAATTTGACACAGTATTTTAAAGGTGATAAGCGACATGCAGCTCGAATATATCTACAGTATGAATGAGTAAACTCGAAGGACCATTCTCTTACACAAAATACCAGTGATATTTCTATATTAGTATAATGTGAATTTTCTTATAATGAATGCCCATAATTTTCTTTCTTAAGTGTGACAACACGTACGTACGTTGATTCTTATCGAAGATAAGTGTAGAGTGTAGATGCCTATTGGCAGTATCCAATTACCAAAAGGTGAACTATGTGCTCGTCTGTGCCCTTTACTTTATAAGAAAAACAGTATGCATTTTCTATAATAATATATATTTTATTTATCAGTATTTAATAGCGGTCTCTTTATCACCTAATTGATGCAAATTTGTTTGCGTTAGCTCGTTATCTAGACTAGTAGGTAGGTACCTGCCGTATGTTACACCGATTATATTTAATAGCACGTAACGTATCTCTATCAACCCGTATGTGTACTTGTTTTTTTTTTTTATAAAAGTGTGACAAATGAGCTCACAGTCCACGTGATAGTAAATAGATGCTGTTGCTTACATAGTCTTCTACCTTCGATTACGAATTAAAGAGTAAATGTTTTGTCACCCCTGCGGTCTAAGATGGAATGCGTCGTAACTTGTGAAGAGTCCTGGTGTACGCAACTCACGAAACAGCACTATTGTGCTCCTACTTTACGCTGATATTCTGTGCGAGCGTAGTCCTTCCCCATCCGAGGCTTCTCTTTTTCGTCATGCAGTAGTAATACAGCTTCAGCGTTAATCTACCAGGTAAAAAACGTAGGTAATTTTTTTTTGTGGTAATTCACAATGGCATTCTTTGGATGAGGCATATGTTCAGCAGTGGACTCGTGAGGAGCTGTATTGAATGAAAAATTTACAGTTTGCACACGCTATACGTTTAACGTATTTATAAATTCGTACAAGGTTCATGCAAATAAGTATTGTGGATACCTGCAAACATTATAATTTATCTGATATATTTTTATGCTATATTATCTGATATGAGATGATCAATACCATGCTGTTTCTAAATGTTTTTCCCAATAATTGTATTAAATATTTTATTGTAAATTGTGCTTTTTAAAAAAAAAAGCCACGCTGGGTTTCTTGCTGGTTCTTTCCAGGTCAGAGGTTTTTTTTGCGAACCAGTGGTAAAAGTAAAAAATGACTTTCAATAAGTATTATGTAATATAATCTATATTGAATAAAAATGATTCTATTCTATTATATACTGGTCTTTTCTATTCTGAAACTAGAGAGCATAGAGCAGGTAGGTACCTAGTTACAGTCAGTCTCTGGGCTATTCTTTAAATTGTGATAGTCCCTCTCCCTCTCTTTGCCACTTTACTACTGTATTGAAGCCAATATTCGAAGCCCCACGTTGGTCACCGTCACCGTATACAAGAGGTCTTGGGAACATCGCTTTGTTAATATTTTTTTTTATATTTATAAAAATGAAGTAACACGAACAGTCAAATTCACTGTAAATGGTTCATGCAGTCCATAGACAACTGCAGTCAACTTTAAATAAAGAAGGCTACAGGTGTAATGTCACATATAACGACTAAGATTGAATGCGACACAGCCTACAATTATTACGGCTCTCTGTACTCTTTAATTATATAGACAGGTACCTATATAATCAAAGTCTATACTCTTCAGTCCGAAACATAGCAGCGCAAGCATGCAGGTATCTTATATTATTTTGCTATTTTCTCTCTCTATCTTATACAGTCATCAGGTAACCACTAAGCTCTTTATAATGTGAGACTTCGGCCGAAGTATATGGTTATCCTCTCATAAAGTAAAGAGAGTCTCATAAAGTTCGCAACCATAGAAATCTCAATAATAAGGCCTTATAGATTTTTGCGGTCGCAACCGATTTAAAAATCACCGTGTCATACACTGCACATTCATAACCACAACAGTCGGGACGTGTTTTCTACATACTGTTAAATTCCTAAGTTATATTATACTAGCTGTGCCCTGCGGTGTCACCCGCGTATATCACGCGTCTGCGCCTTGCGACATGCGAACTTCGAGAGAGACATCACGACGGATGGTTGCTGAATTAACAAAGATTTAAAAAGTGAAATATGTTACTAAAATTACATGGTTAACGTAATTGGTGGTTATGCATGGTACAGGTACTGATACGAATAATGTGGCCTAGTTTGTACTAGCGTTACTATTTCACATTTTAACATGAAAAAGTCGTTATTGTGACATAACTGTAATAATTAAACACATGCTATCGCAGACTTTTTTGTAGATATTAATATCCTCTATAAAACTGAAGGACATTACTTTGCTCTATTATCAATAGTATCCGCAGCGTACGCGATATAAGGATTCATTTTGGTATTTTTTCACACCTTGGGTTACATTAACGTAGTTTTCATACGGATCCCTAACTTTTTTGAAAATATTATATAGCCTATGTTCATCAGGGATAATGTAGGATTCTAATGGTGAAAGAATTTTTCAAATCGGTCCAGTAGTTTCGGAGCCTATTAAATTCAAACAAACAAACAAATCTTTCCTCTTTATAATAGTAGTGTAGATATATTCTCTAATGTAAATTTCAAGTAATAAATTCATTACAAGTACTACAACAAAAACTTTATACGTATATATATATATATATATATATATATATATATATATATATATATCCACGAACAGACGTTAATAGGCTTTTTATTTTATACATAAAGAATTGTTTTGATTATTTATTATATCTTGCAGAATCTCCAATGTACTGAAAAACCGAAGACAGTGGAATACCACGTCAATACTCCAGTAAATCAAACCGTTAAAACGACAGATCTCAAAAACCAAGATAAATTACAAAGGAGACACAGTACTGAAGTGAGGACACCGGAGGAAGAAATAGATATTGCTTTCAATATCATAGATAAGATATAAGTAGTTTTTTGGCTGTCGCCAACGGGACCAATAGAAACGAATCTGCTCTAAACCTGCTTTTGCTTTGGTTTCTATAGATTTCCGATTCCATGCGATTTATAGAAATTTTCTCTTTATTGAAATTTGCAAATGTTGGCTATATTTGCTAACAATTTTCTTTGTCTCATAGGACTGTCATATGCTACGTAGTATTACGTATCGTCTTTCGTTTTATTAATTTAATTGTATTCAAGGTGTTCACATTTATGAAAAAAAAACCTTTAAATGTGATCCGTAACGAACGAATCAGTTTTTACATAGTGCTATCTGCACTTATACTTAATTTTAATTATTTAGTTAGCTATGATATTAAATATGTAGGTGTAAAAGTAAGCTGGGTTTCGGTTGTAAATAGTAGAATGAAGTTTGGACTTTATTGATAATTTTATCTTTGACGACTGATTCTTTTTTGTGTCTAGATTAGAATTGTTATCAAAGAGTATTTAAATCACTACGTTTAATTACCTGGGTGTATGTAATTAGGTTTCGTGGACATTGGACTAGTGTCGATTGTTGTCGAGTGATTATACGAGTATATTATGACGATAGTTTGCAAAGTCGGACGAGTCTGTAACTCTTATTCTTACCCATCGGGTTGCGCAACATAAGACACCATTTGCTGGTTTTCAGTAACGTCCTATAAAATCGTAAAGTGTAGATCATTCAATACATTTACAATCTTTCATTCGTTACAAAAATAAAGGTTAGATATCTATAGGGTAAATCAAGTATAAAAGCCAAATTGTCTGTTGTTGTATTATAAATAAATGATATCATTTAGTTTATTACAAAGTTATAGAAAAATATCTCGTACATTTTTTTATACTACATTAATTTATTTACTTCTTTATGATTTGTTGTAAATAAAGACTGATTGGAAATATTTTATTTTATTTTATGTAATACCATCTTCTTACTCTAATCAGAAGAATCCAGGACATGGGCCTCTTCCATAATAGAGTTACCATGTGTTAACCATGGGATGAGTGAGGTTAATGGATCCTCTTATGCTACCATAAGACGACTTTTATTTATAGATCAGATCCTAACTTTTAAGATATCTGTTACGTTTCCCATCCCACGTTGGTCTGGAACTTTTAGTTCCCATGTTTATGAAATACTTTTATCATAATGTGACGAACATGTTACTTGTCTAGCATGTCGTGAAGACTAATGGGATATTGGGTTTGTGATTGTCGATGGCGATGGGTTAAACCTATCACTTCTTTCAAAATTATCTATCTAAAGCCATATTTTCTGGCCAAACGTGGTGTAAGTAGCTCGCTGCTCTTAGCATTCTGTCTACACCCCCGAAGATTATAGCGGGACGCCATGTGCATTTGTATCCCATACTTAACTACCGTTGAAAATTAAAATTTAGCATTTTTTTCTTAAATGCCATCGTGTAAACAACGCTATATATTTCAACGCGATTATAATATTATCCAAGCCTACAATGGTTGCACGCTTGTCTAAGATTATGATCGCTTTCGTTCTGGAAGTTTCGACTGCAACGAGCCACATAGATGACCGGAAACTAAGATCGTTTATTTTTAAAGAATGCGTTAAAAAAATTAATTGAAGCGGATGTCAAATTATGTAAGATAAAACAACAGTTGTCTCAAACGTAGGCTCGATCAATATCCCAAACGTAAATTAAGTAAAGAGAAGCTGCATATGATGTACCCCATGCCAGTAATCGTCTTCAACGGCATGAAAAATTTTTCTGCAGGATGTGGGCCCCTCCAATTGTAAGAAGGATTTTCATATTTGCCGGATTGATGATCGCTGTTAAAAATGTATACGTAACGATAATGTATCTGCAGCGTGGCTCTACCTCATAATACAAAGTCGGACTTGTATTATGAGGTAGAGCCACGCTGCAGATACATTATCGGCTCGCAGAATACCAGCTTCAACAAGCATAATGCTGCTGTGTTTCGTATGGTGAATGTTGAGAACCAGACTCCTTTTACTAGGAACGAGGCATTCCATCTTAGTCCTCACGGGTGATCTGTATCTGTGACGCATCTGCATTTTGATTCTTTATCGAGGATAGATGTAGATGCTTATAGGCCGCAGCATCCATTTACCATCATGTGCATTGTGCGCTCGCTGGTCACAAATTCTATTTAAAAATAAAACTATTGAAGCTTCCACGTGATCGTTCTGAGTATTTTACAACTAGTGTACCGAGGTACACACGGTTCAAAACAGTACAGGTAGTATACCTGTACTGTTTTGAAAACTATACGGTCTTGCTCGCATTATGCTTTTTTATAGGATATGGGTGACAAGCGAGCACACACTCCACCTGATGGTAAGTGGTTGCTGTGGCCCATAGACATCTACATCTATCCTCGTTTGCGAATCAAAATGCAGATGCGTTGTCACCCGTGAGGATTAAGATGGAATGCTTCTTTTCCAGTAAAAAGAGTCTCCAGTTCTCTACACTCACCATACAAAACACAGCAGTGTTAAGCTGCTATTTTACGCTGGTATTCTGTGAGAGCGTGGTCCTTCCCCGGTCGAGCCGACCCATTCGTGCTACAACTATACTATTAATATAGCTGTAACATGGCTCTACCACATCTTGTCTTGAGACACGATACGGCGTACGGCGAATTATTAATATTACATAATAATTGGTAATGCACCATCAGTTAACATAGCAATTTATTATCTGCAGCTAAAATGTAAGTAATATGAAACACAGTTCTCGTGGCGATGTTGTTAATTTATCTCTTTTACGGCTTGTTTGATATTTTGAAGAGTCGGCTTTATTGTAAAGTTCTGGAAAGCGACTTATCAATATTTTATCGCTGATATCAATCTAAGATCACTTTTGTTACGTTATAAATGTAATAATAAGGAAGCCCTTGAACTTACAAATTACTGCACGTTATTTGAAAGTCCTGTGACATATTTGTTCTCTATAAATAAGAATAAATTGCGTATTTTGGCAAGGGCCTAGACTGGACATTGCTGTCTAAAAGCACACAGCTATTTCGGGATTAGGTATATCAATAAAGAATCTGTTCCTTAGCTTAAGAAACAACTTTTCACATTTAAACTAAATGCAGACTATTTATACGCGAACACAGCACTAATTAACAAGCGAAGTGAAAATGCACACATACAGGGTTATTTTGCAATAACCGACCAAGTTTGCAGAGAAAGTTCAAAATAAGTAATATAGGCAAATGGTGAAGAAATATTAATTTAAAAGATCTCTAATATTCTGTGTTCATTAAATTCAAAATGCGTGGTAATGCCTTATTTTAACCGATTTTACTGCGCTCGCACACATTTGTGAGGGTCGATCGGTAGGCAAAAACGTTGTTGCCCATAATTCACCTTCTAATTGTGATGATTTCAAATAAATGTAGAAGCCTTATTTACTCTTCTTTTAATAATTGCAATAACGGTTTATCATTATTTATATATTTGAAGTTAAGTTTAAAATTTGGCTACCCTTTGAAAAATAACCCTGCAGATGTAGAGCTTAGCTGTGAACTTTAGGCAAAGTAGCGATCGAAATAGATCATATTGATAGCAGTGATACTTACTGGTCTTGCTAAATTTTTGTATAGCTTCTCACAAAAAAGTAAGCTAACTTTCTACCCGATGGTAAGGTAGTTACTGCAGCTGTAGCCCATGGGTCCTTGCCTTGGCAACAAGTTGCAAACAAAAAAACACAGAAGCGTTGTGTCTAAGAAGATGGAATGACAGCCTGTAATTATTCTGGCTCTCATACCCTTTCATCCGGAGTAAAACACTGCCTCTTGACAACAAAAATAGGTAGCCGATTAATCAATCTTTAAATAATACATCATTCGTGCTATCTGTTAGCCCCCGGCCACACACTCGTCGTGTGGCATGGCAAGTAGCGAAGAAAGGAGGCAGAGACGTAGTGTGGCCACAATACTCCTCATGCCGCACATCATGCTGCTCGTCCATCGCTCCCTGGTTTTGTCGGTTTTTTGGGCGTGAGTCAAAGGACTGGCAATATGAGCGTGAGTGGCTGGCCACATACTCGCGCAAAGGCAGTCCGAATCGAGCGATCGTTACGGAAGCGTCGTTCTATTTCGATGAATAGATGTCATCGACCATCTCCGTTGGAGATCGCGAGTACAGCAGTGTGTTGCCAGAGAGGTGTGGAGTGTAGAGAGAAGGAGGACCATCTCTCATCCCAAATTGCTACATAAAAATCAATTCGGTTTTACAAGGGGTCGCTCGACAACTGACGCTGGAGTTGAGCTTATTAAACATATTTTTTGTGCATGGGAGAATTCAGAGGATGCTTTGGGTATATGTTGTGACCTTTCCAAGGCCTTCGACTGCGTTCACCATGAGACATTGATCGGGAAGCTACAGTACTATGGTGTCAAGAACACAGCGCTTACACTTATTATTTCATATTTAAGTAATAGAATGCAGAAAGTTATTATCAATGGTAAAAGTTCTTCCGGGCCACCCGTACTAATGGGTGTCCCTCAGGGCTCCATTCTCGGCCCATTCCTATTTCTAGTGTATATTAATGACTTACCTTCTCTTGTAGGGGATAATCATGATATAGTATTATTTGTTGATGATACTTCCTTGATTTTTAAACTTAAACGTCAATCATTTAAATGTGACGAAATGAATAATGCTATATCAAAATTAGTGCATTGGTTTAACGTTAATAATCTACATTTAAACGGAAATAAAACTAAATGTATTAAATTTACAACAACGAATGTTAAAAATCTGAGTACCAATGTGTTTTTAAATGGGAAAGAACTGAGCCCTGTTGAATCCACTGTTTTTCTTGGCATCACTCTCGACGCAAAGCTTCAGTGGGGCCCCCATATGTCCAAACTAGCAAGCAGACTAAGTTCTGCAGCCTATGCTGTAAAAAAGATTAGAGGTCTCACTAGTGTCGAGACAGCTAGATTAGTTTATTTCAGTTATTTCCATAGCATAATGTCTTATGGGATTTTGCTATGGGGAAATGCGGCTGATTCAGAAACTATTTTTGTTTTACAGAAGAGGGCCATTAGAGCTATTTACAACCTAAAACCGAGAGTCTCTTAGAGATAAATTTAAAGAAATAAATATATTAACTTTAGCCGCTCAGTATATTTACGAAAATTTAACGTATGTTCACAAAAACAACGGCAGTTTTAGTAAAAAAGCGATGTACATTCTGTAAATACTAGGAACAAACACAAGCTAGTGATACCAGTTTCTCGACTCCACAGAGTCAGTAATTCATTCATGGGGCAATGTATACGCTATAACAACAAGGTCCCGGAAAGTGTACAGGCTCTCTCTATTACCAAGTTTAAATGTATTGTTAAGTTGAAACTGTAAAAAAGGGTTATTATAGTATAAATGAATACATGATTGATAATAACCCCTGGGAATGAGGTGGTCGCTTCCAAGCTGTTTCTAAAATAATTCATCTTTCATTTCATTTCATTCATAATCATTAACGTAAAATATGCTTTTAAAAAAATCCCGCTGGGTTTCTTGCTGGTTCTTCCCAGGACAGAGGTTTTTTTCGAACCAGTGGTAAAGTAAAAAATGACTTTCAATAAGAATTACACATGTGATCTATATTGAATAAAAAAATATTCTATTCTATTCTATATATGAAAATTGGCCATAAAACGTGTCCAATAAGGGTGGCGCTGCAGTAGCATAGGATAAATTAAAAAAAAGCGCCAAAAGTAATTAGAATAAGATGGAGAAATAAACAAGGACCGACCAATCCGCTTGCTTTTGTACTACGTAAATAGTTGAGATTTTGTATACTGGCATTTTACTAACTACTCTAATCATGACATTTTTTAAATATTTGAATTCAGCTGACTTCACTCCGTTCACAACAGCTATCTTCATATCGTCATTTTTCAGACGCCAGCGCTATTGTGGTAGGTTTTGTGGGACCTCTATTTTCAGTAAATAGTAGGACACTTTTTCAACTTTCGCCCCTTATAAGATGGTTCTCCTTGTACTCTGCACTTCATACAGAGAGGGCAACATCGCGGCAGCGCGAGGAGCAGAGCGGTGATTTTTTATAGCATTAAAAAAATTCTAATTGGCTTTACGGCTCTGGGTTCTTGCCCTTCTAAGCCTGAAGTTACAATGTATAATTATCCTTCATGGCACTGCTTCATAATATGTTGATGCGTCACATTGTGCAGCCCTTGGGAGATTTTGACGGTAACTTGAGCCAGCAGACAGCTGACAGTTGGCGATGGTATCTCAAGGTGCCTAAGCAGACACACCTTATCTTGAGAATCACATCACCATCAGAGCACTTGTTTCACCGTTTCCACTAATAGATCACATGCGCAGACACTTAATACACAAAATCGCACCACTTTTACATTTCAAAATCCACTTCAAAACGATTATTTAAACAATAATACAGGAGGAGCAAACCGCTGTCGGTCAAGTTCCCGCGTTAAAACTCTTCGCAGAGCGATGAGCAGCGCGAGGAGCATAGTGTGGCTGAGGAATGCCTCAGCCACACTCCGATTGAGGTCATATTAACATAAGATATTTGTTTTGTCGAAGATAGTTCATAGCTATGCTAGGTTCGATAGGTGATGATGTAGTCAAGTTATTAACAAATTGACTGCTTCTTTGATCGAAAACGCAAATGCTGATAATGTGGTCTCGGGTTCGAATCCCGGGTCGGCTCAAAATGCTAACAGGATTTTTCTGTCAAGAAATACTCAGTAGCAGCTTGCAGTCTAAAAAGCTGTGCCTCGTTAACCGTCCTGCACCGATCTCCTAATCGTATCCTGCGCAGAGGGTAAGTGTTTGTTTAGTTTGGCCGCTGCAACCGAAATTCGGTCTGGAGGACAGGTTATTACTACTTACTATGTATTTTTGTACCAAAAAATAAAATCACAAAATCTAGACCCGAAATACGTTTTATACTTCACTGTTAACAAAAATAACGAAGTTTAAATATATTTAGACAGAGAAGACATTCAACGAGGTAATCCCGACTTTCGGCATGTAACTCATGATCGCCTACGGCAGTACACTGCTGGTGGCAGTATAGGCCTAGCTCAAGGCGCGCCACTAAGCGAGATCTTCGGCTTCACGTTGTCCACCGCCTTGTACAGATCGTCGTTCTATCTAGCCAAGAGGCATGTATCAAGCTCAGTTCAGACTACGCTATAATATATAGAATATAGCAAATATTATATTGCACAGCACTTGATATTTAACTTGTATAGTATTAGATTGCTTGCTTATGAAGCAATGTGCTAGAAAATAGTATAGCGTAGTCTGAACTAAGCTTTAAGTACATCTAAATATAGCACAACACAATATTGTTCTGACATTCCCTTCGAAAAAATTATATTATTTTTCAAAATTCACCACAAAAAAAATTGAAGCAATTTTTTTTAATTATATTAGTTTTAAAATACTTATACCTATTTACATCGTATGTTACTATACAAAAAGTGTGACTTCAAACTTTCATCTTCTTCTTTTTAGGTTTGATAGGTAAAGGCCCGCCAATTTTGAATACAGTGCTGGAAAGAAAACGGTGAAAGTTTTCAAATAAATGGCGCAAGTACACTTAGACATAGAGGCTAGGCAAACATCATACTCGAAGTGCAGTACACTGCTGGGCAGGCCTACCACAGTAAGTGGATGTTGTGTCCTAGAAACACTTTCATCTATCCTTGCTTAAGAATGAAAATGCCGATGAGTTGTCAACTAACGGATAACTAAGATGGAACGCCAATTCACTCGTCTCTCATTATCAGTAAAAAGGGTTTCAACTTTTTTTTTTTTAAATAATTGAAGTGCCAAACAAACTTATAGTACACCTGATGGTAAGTTGCATTCTGTATTCCATTGCCAGCTGCAGCCAACTCTGCAACAACAGCAGCTAGAGATGCATTGTCACGTCTAATGGATGCCATACACGATCCAGTTTACCGTCAAGTTTGCAGCGCGCTTGAAGCGGCGTCCGGCAAAATTGACGGTTATGGCTATCAGTGTGCATAACAAGACTACTTGAAGCAAAAATTGAATTTCGATTCTATCGACTTGGTCAAGCTTGCAGCGTCATGTAAACTTGAACGTGTGTATGAGCGGTCAAGTATGCATGACGTTAATCGGAGCAATAAGCGAAAGACGCCATGGTTTCAACGACTTGGGCTTCATGTAAACTTGACGGCCAACTTGAACGTGAGTGGTCTATACGGATGCACTGCAAACTGGACGCCATTTCAAGCGCTCTGCAAACTTGACGGTATACTGGATCGTGTATGACATCCATAATGACTTAGAAGCAACGCCTCGCAGGAATTATATTAAATGGAACATAGTTACTAAGTTCCTATACTCTTCAAGAGTGGAACACAGCCGTGCAAGCACTTCTATTTGGCGGTAGAAATAGGTAAGCGGGTACTACCTACCCACACCGACTCAAAGGCATAAAAGGAGAGATCTCGGTGATAGATATCACCAAGTAAGTTTGTACGGCGATTATCTATTCACCTTCCAACTGGATTCTTCATCCATAGGTGTTCGTAAACAATTAAAACTTATCCTAATATTAATAACATATTATCAATATATCAATGACTGCAAATATTTTTACAATGGCTACGTTCTCACGTACAGCAATGGACTGCTTACTAGGCTGTTTAATAAATAGTTAATAATTGATACTTACTGACAAGTGGTACAAATTGGACTGAACTTGCAGAATACTGAAACAAACGATATATAAATACTTTGATTAAAAAAAGTTTACTGATATGGTCTTATATCTAACAGGGTTAGAGTAGGAAGGAGTTTTCATATTTCTCATGTTCACCTTTTTTTTTATAAAATTGAAGTGACAAACAAACTTTGTGATAACGTCATTTACTTCATTCTATAGATATTTGGAAAATCCAAAAGTGCACGTCTTATGAACGTTTTTATTTATTTTTTAAACAAATATCTTTTAAACGTCTATTACTCTGATAACAACCAGCAATAGAGATCATCCTGAGGATAAATGGAAACTTAATCAGAAAGATTTATAAATTTAATTTCGTTGCGTATATTTTTCTGAAACGTGAAGACAAACAAGTGCACATACTAACTGACAGCCGTACTAATAATTTTTAACTACATATTTTGTAAATATAACTAAACAAATCAATAAAAAATACGCTGACTTTATAATTGAATATAATATATTATGCAATTAATAGAATAAAGGAAATGGTTTAAAAGTCCGGATTTTTTAAGATAAAAAGGTTTTTATTTTCACAAATACAATTTTTAACAGTGGTAGAGCCAGGCGACAGCTTTTGCTGTCGCACGGATGGGCCGGCTCGAACCGGGGTGGTACCACGACCTCACAGAATACCAGCGTGAAGTAGACGTTTACCTCTGCGTTGCGCTTGGTGAGTGGAGGTGGCCGGAGGCTCTTTTTACTGGAAATGAGGCATTCCATCTTAGTCCTCACGGGTGACAACGCATCTACATTTTGATTCGCAAACGAGGATAGATGTAGATGTCTATGGGCCGCAGCAACCACTTACCATCAGGTGGACTGTGTGCTCGTTTGTCACCCTTATCCTATAAAAAAAATACAGTTTTTATCAATAATTTTACATGCATAAATAATCAAGCTTTGATAATATATGTAAGGTCTTTTATGGTCATACATTATTTGTATTATACACAATCAGTACATCATTTAGGAATTGAGCAAGAGGCAAAAGTCTGATGCCGTGCCCAAACCGACAATAAAATGCAACAATACTTTTTAATTGCACTTCTACCAGAATTATTGCCACTAAGAATAATATATATATATATATATATATATATATATATAAAATATACTTTACGACTGATTTGTCGACTTGCGATTCACATGACAGGGGCCTAGCTGTCAGATACTATGTTGCCCCTGATATTTTATTCGATTTATAATTTCATAAAAAAGAATAATTTTATGTGCTGTTGCTGGTGTGTGTGTTCCAGGTGCTTTAAGTTTTTCACGCCTTTTAAAATATGTTTTCTTTTATTTATTTAAATTTTATTTTAAATGTATTTTTAAGAACAGACTATCTAGTTTTCAAAACATCCCTTTTTTATTGATTTAGTGTCTAAATTGAGACATACTAACAATTTTATATTGCAAAATCGTCACATAGCGGCATGTCCAGAGTGAAGCTCACGCTCGCGCGTTGTGAGGCGTGCAATAGTCATTTTATCGAAGGAAAATTAATTATAAAAAAATAAACTCTCAAGGTGGTACGTAAACTAGACGCTAGATGGTCTAAGCATGACTAAATCGGTAAATTATATAATCGTGTATTGGTTAAGATAATTTTATTCAATAAGGTTAATTTTATTTATTTAATATAATATACTTTTTTAACTGTTTATTTTAACAGTTGAAAGTTATATTAACCAGTTTTAAAGCACCGCACAAAGAGGAGACCGACTATTTTATTCTCTTGCAGGCTAAATCCTATATATATATGTTTGTTTCTTTTTAGTGTTGCTTTCTCGTTTTCACTTCAAAATGGAGTCGGAATACATTTCACCTGATGGTAAGTGGCTACTATGGCCTATTGACACCTGGAGCCAACTTCAAATAAAATTAGGCTACAGGATACGTTGTCATCCCTGAGAACTAAGATGGTATATCATAGCCTGCATTTATTCTCGCTCTGTATGCTCTTCATATCGCAACACAGCAGCGCAAGCATTGCTATTTGGAGGCCGATATAGTTATCAAGGTGATAGCCTGTTACACCTAACTAGCTGTTCACCGCGACTTCGCCCGCGTGTAATTTAGAGTTTTAGTTATATTGCTTAGAACCCTAATTCTTTTTCTCAAATATAAAATAATAAAAGTAGCCTAAGTTACTCCTTAGAACTTAGAACATCAGCTATCTGCCAGTGAAAGTCTCATCGAAATTGGTCTAGCCGTTTCGGAGATTAGCCTGAACAAACAGACAGACAGACAGACCGACAAATTATTTTGTGTTTTTGTTATAAGTACCGTATATACATTCATATGCATTTAGTAAAAAGCTGTTATTTTAACATTACAAACAGACACTTCAATTTTATTTATTTGTATAGATGAGAATTATCTCAGACAACCGGTCCTGGTGCGACTGATGTCATTTTTTATATTTCCAGTGAGGAAATTACCAGTGAGGTTCCCATATCCATTCATTACAGGCTATTTAAGTCTACTTCTAGAAATATGCCTGTAATATAGATTGCTTCCTTTGCCATAGTTGCCACACCTGCGTGTTGGCAAACTGCAGTTTTTTATTACTTTGAGTTATTATCTGGAAGATGTTGTTGCTCATCTCCTGTTTCAGTTTCACTTTGTGGTCTCTTAGGACACCCACGAAACAATATTATGGAGTAGTGGCTTTTCTTACACCACCACTATACGGTTGTTCACATGTCTGAGATTCATGACCCACATACATAATGATAAAATCACAAAAAAAAAAACCACAATGCCTTAAAACAAGGGTTCATTAATATCTATTATAACAAAAATGACTGCGAATCGCTGTCGTTCACTGTTATAAAATCGTTATCTATACGTGGTAGAGCCATGCTGTTGTAGCACGAATGGGTCGGCTCGACCGGGGAAGGACTACGCTCTCACAGAATACCAGCGTAAAATATCAGCTTAACACTGCTGTGTTTCGTATGGTGAGTGTAGAGAACCGGAGGCCCTTTTTACTGGAAACAAGGCATTCCATCTTAGTCCTCACGGGTGACAACGCATCTGCATTTTGATTCGCAAACGAGGATAAATGTAGATGTCTATGGGCCACAGCAACCACTTACCATGAGGTGGACTGTGTGCTCGTTTGTCACCCTATCCTAAAAAAAAATCATATCACATACGCCAGACGTAAAATACCTGGACAGGTAATGGAAAGCAGTGTACTTATAATATTTTTATATCCTGTACAATAATCACGAATGTGCCTCCTAATGTTGTTTACGGCCTCTCGACGGCGATAGACACTATGTCCAGTAGTGATCTGTTTTACGGACTTATAAAGTAGTAAAGACGAACATTTAAAGTAAAATAATTTTCACTTGCTACAAATGGTTAAAATGACAAATATAATAAAGTACATGGTTGTTCACGCAAAAGCGTTAGTGTCAGGCATCGACGTTAGATGGTGCTCGGCTCGGCCTATCCGGGATGACGTTCGTGCGTGTTGAACGTCCGAACTTGCTGAACAGTGGGAGTCGAGAGGATTGTTTAGTGTAATTAGACTTTTAACCCGTGGCGTGAGGACGCCCGACCAGCATCTGCCTGTAGCTTCTTCGTCTATGGGCCGTGAAGGATTCTACTCCTGGGATAGGCTAGCTGCCGGCCGTAACATTTGGTAGCAGAACGCGGTGCTGGGATCGATTCCCGGTCGATCCACCGACCATAGTATTTGATAAAAATTAAATAATTTGGTGGCAGGGAGCGTTGGGTTGATTGGTTTAATTTTGTGTCTACAATCACGCCCGTCCGTAATACGTAAAAATATTTTTTTTATTATACGTAATAATAAAATTCCTTTCTTTGTTGGCTTGCTTTGTTGTTTGCGGGTAAATTTGAAAAGCCACGCCTGGTTCGCGCGCAAGCGGGAGTTTGCGTCATGTAGGTAGATGGTTATTTTTGCGTAATCGGTTAATTATCGTTGCGGATAGTTGTGGTGTATTACTTATCGAAGGGTCGATTTCCGAGCAAGGCATTTTTTGTTGATGTGTATCTTCGTTATGTATCTTTCGTATTGTAATTTGTATTTGAACTAAAGAGTGATAATTTGTATTTACGTAATTTGAATTTAACTTGATTTGATCGCACTAGTATTTGTTATTGTTAATTTGATTTACCTTTTCTTTTGTACTAACTTGTGTTTGATTTGATAAATAGCGGTTCTTATTTGTGTACATTCTATTCAACTCGATTTGATAGGAACTGCATTAGTTAGCTGTTAATTTTTGTATTTTTTATTTGTTATTTTTGTAATTGTGCTCGAGCGGCGTCGTAATTTGTATTTAGTAGTGATGTCCTCGCCCAAGATGCTAATCCATTGCCTGCGGACTGAGTTACGCTGGGCCACCAGCGCCCATGCTTTGATAGGTCGACCGGATAGGGTCCATAATTTGATGAAGCGGTTCGAGCAGGTCGATGCTCGAAGGGCTGCAGTGGAGGAGGCTTACGCTGAGCTTGAGGATTCGGATGTGGAAAAGGGAGTCCTGGACTCCTGCTTCGCAGACTACGAGCAGTTCTTGTGGCTCACGGACGAGTTGATCGAGGCTGAAGGCAGGTATGCCGAGGAGGCGCGTGAAGCTCGGACGAGTGGCCTGCCCGAGTCCTTTCGGAAGCAGCCTCAGCCGGAGCTGTTGGGACGACTCCCAACTCTGGACTTGCCAAAGTTCTCCGGGGTCCTTTCCGAGTGGCTGACCTTCGTTGGTCTTTTCGACGGCCTAGTGGACGCCCGGAGTGACTTGACCCCGAGCCAGAAGATGGCGTACCTCCTGGCCTCACTGGAGGGGGAGGCCCTGGACGTTGTCAGCCATTTGAGCTTGTCGGACGACGCCTACCAGACTGCTCGGGACCTCCTAGTCAGAAGATACGCCAACGTCCGGCGAATTGCGGACGAACATGTTAAGCAGCTTCTGAGCCTCCCGCTGCTTAGTGACCGGGCCAGACTACGTCCGGACCTGTTGGATCCAGTCTTGGTGGCCTGTAATATGTTGAGGCGGCTGGATGTACCAGTGGGCGAATGGGCCTTCTTGTTGCTCCGCATCGTGCTGTCCCGTCTACCTCTCGACCTTCGAATGCATTTTGAGGAGAGGTACGGCGGGGACGAGGCCTCCTATATTCCGCCCATCTATGACCTGTTGCGGTTTTTGGAGGAGCAGTGCCGACAGATCGAGCACGCGGCGGGCACCGTCGACGACTTACGAGCCGTGCCCAGAGAGGCGAAATCCGCCGGGCAAGTCGTCGTCAACCCCCCCCCCCCCCCCCTGCTCCTATTGTCGAGCATCTGATCACCGGGTAACGTCTTGCCCAAAATTATTAGGTAAGCCGAGTCCGGCTAGGCGAACTATCGCCAAGGAGCGCCGCTGGTGCTACTCCTGTTTGGAAGGGCACCTCCAGCGAGACTGTCTGCACCGGCGGCCCTGTCTGCATTGCCAGGGCAATCACCATGCCGTACTGTGCCTGGGTGCGAACGGCGTCTCCTCTCGGGGCGTTGCCAGGCCCTCGACCCCCACGGGCGGGGGCGCTCCGCCACGCCCTCTGACGGGCGACGCTCGGCGCCCGCCGGCTAGCCAACAGACCCCTAGGTTTGGAAGGGGTCCCTCCCCCGACCAGTCGGTGGGTAATTCCCCCAGGGGCGGGGGTGTCATCACCCCCCCTCAGCGTGCGAAGAGGAACTTCACGGCCACTCATCGGTCCGCTGGACCCTTCTCACTCCCGTTAGCTGAGTGGCCGCGACTGGTGTACCACTGTACCCCATTTGATGGAGGTGGCCCTAGCTAGCTGCCGCCTTAGCTCCCACCATGGCTGCCTCTACTGAGCCTTAAGCCGTCAACAGTCCACTTGTCAAGCTGTTCTGTTGCCGACGGCCTCAGTGAGGGCGTACAACCCGAGTGGCGACCGTTAGCGGTTGCGCTCTGTTAGTATCGGGTTCACGCGGTGTGGCCTCCACTTGGTGGTGGGAAGATTAGGGCCCCCTGGAGAGTTGAATCACGCTCTCAAGGGGTATTGGATTTGGTTTGGTCGAGCACTTAGTTAAAAATTCTTTAAATTTAAATTAAAATGCTTTTGGGTTTTCCGCGAAATTCATATTGTAGCGGTTATGATTAAGAGAATTGAATTTAAAATACTCCTTTAAATGCTGCTGCATATTTTTTGTAAATACATTTGATCACTGCGTTTATTGTTGCACGGAAAATTGAGATTAAATTGTGTGCCCTTTTTTAATGCTTGTGATAGTGTTTAATCATTTTGCTTTGTGATAAGGAAGGTTGAAATTAGATAACCCTGTGGTTGCCGAAGGAAATAGGAGTCAATTCTCTTTTGGTTTAGATTTTGTTGGCACTGTCTAAGATATTTATTTGAAATAAGAAATAGGGCTGTCCCTTACGTTTATTGTTTTGTTTACTTTGCCAAGTTAACCTATGTGCATCGGTGATTACTTGTTTTAATTAATTCTGTAATTGAACATTGATGCTTTTGAAAAATTAGTTGAAATATGAGCATAGGATCACCTGCTAGGGACCATCTGTGCGTTTCGTTCAGCTCTCCACAGACGACGTTCATGGGGAATTTGGGGGTGCTCTCTGCACTGAAGCTTGAAGGTCCCTCTGGGCCGCTTCGTGTCGCGTCGCTGTTTGCAGACCTGATCCGGTCGAATTGCGGAACTAATCATAGGAGCGCAGATAGGTGTTTGAAGGAGGTCGTCTGACTTCTGTCTAGGAATAGGACTTATTTATGTGCTGCGATGTCCAGGAAGGGCATCCAGTTCGACTCTCCGGCTAGC
Organism: Parnassius glacialis; assembly: GCA_033319125.1. Classification (NCBI taxonomy): domain Eukaryota; kingdom Metazoa; phylum Arthropoda; class Insecta; order Lepidoptera; family Papilionidae; genus Parnassius; species Parnassius glacialis. The sequence goes on from JAVANC010000008.1 coordinate 17,853,416, forward strand.
CCACGTTGGAGCTGTAATTTTGAGGCGTTGGTCAGGGTTGCAAGATCTGATTGGGTGCGTAAAGTAGCCTAGTTTGGTTGTAGATTCGATCTTGCAACTTGCCGTCGCGACCCTGTCACGCTGACCGGTTTGCTCGCGGACCTAAATCCTTATGTCCGGGACGGGGGTTTGTTCACGCAAAAGCGTTAGTGTCAGGCATCGACGTTAGATGGTGCTCGGCTCGGCCTATCCGGGATGACGTTCGTGCGTGTTGAACGTCCGAACTTGCTGAACGGTGGGAGTCGAGAGCGAAAGATTAGAAGTCTTCTTCGCGTCGAAGGAGAAGGCAGTCCGTTTTGTTGGGGAGCTCTTAGATCTAATTTTATGTTAGGCGCGTATAGTAAATATACCACTGGGAATGGTAGCGCGTGTTGAGAGTTTACCCGGGACTTTAGGTTTAACGCAGAATCTGTATAAGTGGATTCGACTGTATTAGTTACTAGTGCGGTAGTTAATATTCTAGAAATAACGGTGACCTTTGACCCGTACGTTCTGTGTTCATTTTCGCGAGTTTTCGCTTGGAGAGGAGCTGAGGGCCGAACTGCTGCAGGGGGAACGGTCAATTAAGGTCAATAACACTACCAGCCACACCCAAATACACATCACTGACCTTTACTTTCTAGCACAATACATCCACACGAGACCTGACCGAATCCTGAGGGACCAGTCGCCTTGAATAGAGGTAAGTAAGCTCTGTTCAATAATTGTAACGCTCCCCCCGGATTGTTTAGTGTAATTAGACTTTTAACCCGTGGCGTGAGGACGCCCGACCAGCATCTGCCTGTAGCTTCTTCGTCTATGGGCCGCGAAGGATTCTACTCCTGGGATGGGCAGCTGCCGGCCGTAACAATAGTCATGCAATACGAAGAGAGGAACTTACCACTCAAGCAAACAGAGCAAACATAACCAATTGTCAGCAACTCCCGATGACAGAAACAAGCTGCTCGGTAATCGACCCTACCCCTTCCTGGTAACACTAATTCTTTACGTTCCGATGCTTCTGGGAGGAAAACCCACTGAAACAAAGAAAAATTGACTTTACAAGTTTTATTTTATAGAGTATTATTAGAGTATATTAGTTAAAGTATAAAAGTTAAAATAAAGGTGCAGCTAAATGCGTCCCACAGCTGCGCGTGTTCTTGCATTTCTGAGAGGATTTTAGGGCAAGGAATGTCCGCCGCTATACCCCAATGCGTGTTGACTGAATTCACATGTCTTCTCTTCAAAACAATTTATTATTAATTTTGAGACATGCAGGATTCCTCAAGATGTTTTCCTTCGTCACCGAGTACTGGTAAATCAGCGCTTATAATTGCAACTAACAGTTTCATTGGTGCCGGCGGGAATCGAACCCGGGTAGTTCGCGTGCTGTGAAATTTACAGCGAACGTTTTAGCTCTCGAGCTACCGTGGCTCAACAGTTTAAGTATATTATTGTATAATAGATCATTTTTATGTTGCATTGGTGTACCTATATATGATTACCTTAACATATGTTGTTTGTGCTGAAAATTCTTCCCGATTTAGTACTAATTCACACGAGAATGGAGGGAGCTAGTTTTCTTACAACAAGACCGTTAAAGGGCTCTTAGTGCTCAATTCTCTGCTGCATGCATAATTTTGTCTAGCATGAACTAAGCATGTGACATTCGGTAGACGAAAATTATTTTATTTTAATTTAATTTAATATTTTAACATTAACATTTTTGCTTATAATCCAGAAATAAAAGGATTTAAATAAAAATGTAGACGATTAAGAATTTAATTCAATAACATGCCTTCTTTTATAATCACTTAAAAAAACGAAAACTCAAACTTCAAAGTTTTTTCAGGTGATTAAATTTTTTTATCTCGATTAGTTTATAGTGTCTTAAAAATCTATTTGATTAAGTATTAAATTGAATATTTTATTTATGTACATATTTTTTTCGTGCATATAAAACGAAACACTAATTCTCGTGCTTCAAAATCGTGACTAAATATGGTATTTTGTCTACCACAGCCTTAAGTGCTGAATTATATTCATTAACTATCTCGGCATTGAATGAAAACATCATAAAAGTCATAACATCTTCTAAAAACATCTTGAAGCATGTCTAAGTAATTTAAATATTTTTTACTTTTAAATAGAAATTTTTATTTTTTTAGTTTTATACCTAGGATTATATTGAAGCTATGTTGATGATAAGGTTCTTACCAATAGATATTGCAGTAAGCCTTCAAGCGAGGGCACTTTGAGGTAGAGCCCTCCGGTGATGTCACATCCCTGTTGCAATAAACTAAGATGCTTGTCCAATGAACAGACGTCAATCAGTACTTGTTGTTTCTGAAAACAATGATAAAAATTGGCTGCAATACTGTACTCCACATCATTAACTTCTCATTTGAGCTTTCTTTATTATCACTATCATACATATCATATATATTTTTACTATTTTATTGTTTAAATAAGGTTGGAACGAATTTAATAAATCTTATTAGGTTAGTTGCCAACGAGACTTCCAAGCGTTGAAACTACGGCATTTTTTTTTATAGGATAGGGTGACAAACGAACACACAGTTCACCTAATGATAAATGGTTACTGTGACCCATAGACATCTATATCTATCCTCAATAAAAAATCTAAATGCAGATGCGTTGTCTCCCGTGAGGACTAAGATGGAATTCCTCGTTTCTAGTAAAAAGGATTTTCGGTTCTCTACACTCACCATACAAAATACAGCAGTGTTAAGCTGCTATTTTATGCTGGTATTCTGTGAAAGCGTGGTCCTTCTCCGGTCGAGCCAACCCATTTGTGCTACAACTGTACTACTAATATAGCTGCAGCATGGCTCTACCACGTATGGAAAATAAGAATTCCCTTTGAGGCAGTATTTAGAAGGTATATTATGTTCAGTAGTGGACTCTAATAAGGCTGTAATGATGACAATGATGATGATAATGATAAAAAATTGCATATCAATCTTCAAAACTTAATATAGGAAGCCTGTAGTTCTTGAAATCTATGACTTCCACTTTCTTACCTGAGCAGTAAAGAATACATTCATATAATTGATATATTGAGCAGCTGTGTCCGTACTGCCTGTAACTATGAGGATCCGGCTGCTCATGCGGATCCCTGGTGTGGCTTCACGACGCATCTGTAAGTAAAAATCACATGTTTTTTATTTTTGGGAAAGGTATACAAATAAAATGAGTATTCTCTATTAGAATATAAAGGCAGTCTTAACATGAACCGTCTATTTTATTTTTGTTTATAATATCATCTAGTCCAGTTCAATCTCTTCAGTTGCAGAGCACCCTTTGTCGTATCTCCTTAATTTTAGGGCACTCTCCTTGTTGCCTCAGCCAGTATCGGAATCCTCGGCGGCACCATATCGTATGACGTGCAGCATCGTGATCACTTGGAACAGAAGGTCAAATTGGCCTCTAAAAAGTGCTCAGCAGAGCGGTATAGTATTTCAAGCCGGCACACCGCCTACAACTTTACAAGGCGAAGGTTCGGAATCACATGGAATATTGTTCCCATCTCCTTCCATTCAATCGCATCCAGCTCAGAGTGGTTCGAATCGTCGGAGACCAAGCTCTTTCTGATTGGCTTGATTCACCGGCACGGGGAAGAGATATTGCATCTCTTTGCGTATTTTATCGCATCTACCACAGGGTGTGCTCTGAGGAATTGTTCGGACTAATTTCAGCCGCTTAATTTCACCATCGCACATCGTGACAAAACTCGTGATACTAACTATACCATCTGGATGATTGGTGGTCCACCACTGAGCGATTTACAAGAAGTTTTCTTTCTTGCACAACTTCCTTGTGGAATCGACTATCACTAGCGATTTTTCCAGACGGATATGACTTAGGGACCTTTAAAAATCAGCTTACTCTTTTTTAAAAGGCCCACAACATACCTGTGATTTCCCTGGTATTGCAGTTGTTCATAGGGGGCGGTCGACGCTTTCCATCAGATGAGCCACATGCTCGTTTGTCCCCTCTTGTATAAAAAGAAATTTGTTCCATGATGTCTCCATTTTTTTATTTTTACATTAAATATTAAATTCAGTTAAAAATAAGTTTATCATCCTCTCATAGATTTTAAAAATTAAATTACATATATAATAGTACATTTTTTTAAATATTAACAATTTTATATGTTCCCAATTTAATAATTGCTGCTCAACTCAACTGAAGTGTAAAGAAAAGAAACTTGAGTCAATTATAAAAGGGTTGAATAGTTTCACAGGTTTATTTATCCTGTTGTATGTTTACCTGTAATTAGGCTGAATGAATACACACACATTAAACTAGATACATTACAAAATGTACACATATTTTTATACTTACTCTAGCAATGAAGCAGAGGGCCATGGCCAATGCTCCAGCTAGCAGGGATTCCCCAGGTTTCTCTTCTTGTGGTTGACTTTTGATCAAGTTCACCAACCTGTTGATATAAAATAATTTCAAACATAGTAACATGAGCATGACAAACAATGAGAATATATAGATCTTGCTTGCTTAGAAGTATTTGAACTAAGAATCGAGTTCTTCTTCTTCTTTTAAATTATGGCTTCTCTTGATAGAATTCTGCCAGTGTCAAGTCAGTCATGGGAGTGACAAGGTGGAATCGAGTTAACTGGTATAGAAATCTTGTTTACCCCAGATCTCAATCAATGATAGAGATTCCAAATTAGTGCAAAACATTTTGCTAGAGTGGTCATCAGTCTGCCAGGCAAGTGACTAATAAGGCAAAACCTCCCAATAACTGATGAATTTTACAGGCTGAAGAACAAGACAAAAGAAGCTGACTGACAGGTTTTTGTAAAAGTGAACGTTTAGAATATTATAAAAATAGATATATTGTTTTCTTTTTTTTATAGGATAGGGTGACAAACGAGCACACAGTCCACCTGATGGTAAGTGGTTGCTGCGGCCCATAGACATCTACATCTATCCTCGCTTACGAATCAAAATGCAGATGCGTTGTCACCCGTGAGGACTAAGATGGAATGCCTCATTCCCAGTAAAAAGGGCCTCCGGCCACCTGCACTCACCAAGCGAAACGCAGAGGTAAACCTCTACTTCACGCTGGTTTTCTGTGAGGTCGTGGTACCACCCTGGATCGAGCCGGCCCATCCGTGCGACAGCAAAAGCCGCGTGGCTCTACCACTGTTAAACTGACTGTACTAGTCAGGTTATTATTATGGTACTACTATTGTGAACATTAAGATATAGCAATTATAGGCAAATATAGCAATTATAGGGTAATAATCTTTTGTTTGTATTCTTTATGTGAAATTTTTGTATTGGATTCACCTATCACTGATGATCAGGTTGGGTAAGTATAAAAAAATCCTTTGTTTAAAAAAAATTGCACTTATGACCTTGCATGCTAGTTTAGTAATATAATTTATTATGGAGCTGATGGTGATTAAAGATTAACAATGTTTACTACTTTCTAGATGCAGTCGTCCTCCCAATCAAATTGCCAGAATATGACGTGATATATACGAGGTGGGGCCAATGACAAAGATGCAAGTTTTTTCGCAGTTTCTAGAATCATATACCTACCTTACTTGTCAAATTTCAACTAGCTACCACATAAATTTCTGATAATTATAATATTGCACAATACACCACATGTAGAAAGTTTGAGGTGTTTTAAATATACTTCTATTATGTCAGCTTAAACAAACACCTGTCTTTTGTTATAAAAAAAAATGTAAATAAACATGCCTACCTCATTTTAATAGTTTTCTCAACTAATGTAAACAGCTCATACTGGCCGTCTATCTGTCTCACATCCAAAGGTTTTCCTGGAGATGGGTAAAGATATTCACTGAAATGGAAAATAACATTATTTATTTAATTTGAATTAAAATTTTGATCTTTTTAATAGAATAAGGGTGACAAATGAGCACACAGTCCACCTGATGGTAAGTGGTTGCTGTGGCCCATAGACATCTAAATTTATCCTCATTTGCGAACCAAAATGCAGATGCGTTGTCACCCGTGAGTACTAAGTTGAAATGCCTTTTTTCCGGTAAAAAGGGTCTTCAGTTCTCTACTACTCACCATACTGAAACACAGCAGAGCTACTATTTTACGAGAGTTTGGTCCTTCCCCAGTTGAGCCGACCCATTAGTGCTACAATTATACTATTAATATAGCTGCAGCATGGCTCTACCATGTATAAAAAATATTGTATAAATTTAAAAAATCATTCACCCAAATGGATTATTTACTAAAATCATTTATAAGCAATTGAGAAGATGTAAAATTATACGATATTTTTGTAAAGAATATCATCAATATCATAATATAGTAGTAAGTATCAAACAATTGAAAAATGATGTTCCAAAAGAGGTTTTCAGTTCATATTGTGTTTTCATTATGAGGAGTAATTCTGGGGTTATATTTACTTTTAGAATTTGCTCAAAAACATTAAATAAACACCTTAGAGAAATTAAAGATTTTTCAAGGACAAGTGAAAGAAATTAAAAGTTCAGGAATATAAAAGTTAAATAGGTATTAAAAGAAATTAACAACACAAGCAATTTAGTATAAAAAATTAATTGATTATATGTAGTTGTAGATAATATATGAAATTATGTCCTCCAGACCAAATTTTGGTCAAGGTAGCCACTCTCAACATAGACTAGCAATATACGTAGGACAGGATTACAGAATATTAGTAGTTGTGCAGGCACAGGTGCACACCCTATTTCATCAGTCTCGTGGGACGGATCGCTTAATCAGAGAGTGAGATCAGACGTAGAACTAAGTTTCATGAAAAATGGGGGATGAAACACTGCTGCTACTGAGAACCCAATAACTGTTTTTGGTATAACTCGGGATTCGATCCCAGGAAGGTATTATCAGAAATCGCTCTTACGACCACGACTAGATAAATCGTAGTTTACTCTTAATAAGGTAGATTATTTTTATATAATACAAAAAAACCTTAACCTTTTATGGAAATGGCACCCAATAACGGCGAGTAAATTCCTGGACTTCTGCATTAGGTGTGAGTTTGCAAATGCGATGACAGCATCTAGGCATCCAGTTAGAACTTTTGGATCTTCTGTTATATACCTCTGATTTGGATTAGTGTCAACTATTATTACAAGAAGACTGCTGTCTGAAGGAGCTAAATAATAATATAATATATTAATATAATTAAAAAAAAACTGCAATAAAACAAAATTTGGTAAGAAGGGATACCATCGTCGTCCGCCAATTTGTCAGTCATTTTATTTAAACCTTGCAATGGTATGCTAATATATTACTAGATTTTTGAATGGTTTAGTTATAACTTCAATATTATTCTTTTTTAGGTTCTATAAATAACCATGAAATCCATTTCATAACCTAATATCTACCGCTTTGTTTTGACTTTATTGACCATGACCACACAATTAGCTTGCTACATATATATTTATCTATGTGACACACCAGCATTTGTTTTGTTTTGTTGTTGTTGTTTTTATTATTCGCTCGAGAGAGCAGGCAAAGGAACTACGCCATACGGCCTTATCTTTATGTATAATTATCCTTTATAGTTCACTGCTTCACAATATGTTGATGCGTCACATTGTGCAGCCCTTGGGAGATTTTGACGGCAACTTGAGCCAGCAGGCAGCTGACGGTTGGCGATGTTATCTAAAGGCGCCTAAGCAGATAGACACCTTATCTTGAGAATCACATCACCATCAGAGCACTTGTTTCACCGTTTCCACTAATAGCTCACATGCGCAGACACTTAATACACAAAATCGCACCACTTTTACATATCAAAATCCACTTCAAACGATTATTTAAACAATAATACAGGAGGAGCAAACCGCCATCGGTCAAGTTCCCGCCAAAACTCTTCGCAGAGCGATGAGCAGCGCGAGGAGCATAGGTTTGAGGATAGGCATAGGATAGGGATTGAGGTCATATTGACATAAGATATTTGTTTTGTCGAAGATAGTTCATAGCTATGCTAGGTTCGATAGGTGATGATGTAGTCAAGTTATTAACAAATTGACTGCTTCTTTGATCGAAAACGCAAATGCTGATAATGTGGTCTCGGGTTCGAATCCCGGGTCGGCTCAAAATGCTAACAGGATTTTTCTGTCAAGAAATACTCATCTAAAGGCGCCTAAGCAGGCAGACACCTTATCTTGAGAATCACATCACCATCAGAGCACTTGTTTCACCGTTTCCACTAATAGCTTACATGCGCAGACACTTAATACATAAAATCGCACCACTTTTACATATCAAAATCCACCTCAAACTTTTATTTAAACTATAATACAGGAGCAGCAAACCGCCGCCGATCAAGTTCCCGCCAAAACCTGTTTTGTTTTGACGTTGACATATACTACTTTATTATTTCCATAAAGGCAAAAGAATATACGCCCATATAGCCTAGACTGAAATATGTAATGTGTTATAATATAACTATAGTGGATAGCCATATAGATCGACGAACTGATAACCAACGGTGAAGAAAGGTTCTTGAGTGGCAGTCTCATATACTAGTAAGCAAAGTGTAAGGCTACACTAGAGCAGGAGTGACGAAAAACGTCTTCTCTCAAACACTCTCCAATCCTCTCAAACCTTCTTCAATCCTTTCCAACATTCTCCAATACTCTCTAACCTAATCCAATCCCTTATCCTCTCCACTTCACTGTAATTCTCGCTTAATCTCTTCAAACATCTACACTCCTCTCAACTCCTCTTCACTCCTCTCCTATGTTATCCAAAATCTCTCGCACACTCTGCTATGCTTGATGAAAAACCTATACCTAACTCTCTTTCATCCTCTCCAACCTTCTCCAATCCTCTCTTATCTCCAATCCTCTCCACTCGCCTGCAATTCTCTCCTGACCTCTCCAAGCGCCGCCACTCCTCTGAACTCCTATGTTATTCCAAATATCTCGTATACGCTCCTAGCCTCTTCATGTATCTTCCCCATTCTCTTATTCTCTTCTATCCTCACCAACATCTTTACCTCTCCAAGACTCTCCTATCCTCTCCAACCAACATTCATTCCTCTACACTCTTCTCTTTTCCTTTTCAAGTATCTTCAATCCTCTCCCATTCTCTACTATCCTCTTCAAGCATCTCGACTGCTATTCAATGCTTTCTCAACTTCTCCACTCCTGTTCGTTCCTTTTATATCCTCTCCTATACTTATATCTTATATTATCATCTCTCATAAGTTCTCTATAAATCTCATCTCTTATCCAACCTTTTCCTATTTCTGTTCTCATATCCTATGCTCTCCAATACCCCCATATCTTCTCCAATCATATCCGATTCTCTCTGTTTCTTTTCCATACTCTCGACTTATCTCTAACCATCTCCAAGCATCATGAAGTATTACTATACTTCTCCAATCCTCTCCAAGTACCTCTAACCCTCTCCAATTCTCTTAAAGTCTCTCCTATCCACCCCAAGTAACTCCTTTCCTCTACACTTCTGTCCTCTCCACACCTAACATCTCTATAAATCTCCAACTTTCTGCTATGTTCTCTCGTCGTCTCCTGTACTCTCCAAACCTCTTCCATCCTCTCCAGTTCTCTCATATATTCTCCTACCTCCCCGATCATCTCCGATATTCTCTGTTTCTCTCCCACCCTCTAAAATAACATCTGACCTTCTCCGATCCTCTCCTATTCTATCTACTCCTTTGTAATCCTCTCCCATTATTTCCAAGCATCTCAAAGTATCTCAATATTTCTCAAACTCTCTCCTATCCTCTGTAAGTATCTCAAAACCTCTCCCATTCTTTCCAATCTTCTTCTCCTTCTCCTCTCCGATGCTCTCCAAACATCTCAACTCCTCTATGCACTCTCTCTGGAATGGAGATTCCTCTCTAATCCTCTCCTATCATCTTCAAGCATATCTACTTCTATTCTAACGCCACCTATCTTCTATTATCCCATCTCAAATTCTCAACAAGAGGATTGGAGAGGAGTTAAGCTTCTTAGAAACGAATGGAGATGTTGGGTGAGGATTAGAGATGATTGGAGATGATCGGAAAGGTTATGCGATGATAGAATATACAGAGATAACAGATAGGAGAGATGGAGTGGAGATGCTTGTATATATATACACAGTCAGGTCATAAGTATTGTCACACAGTAAAAACTTTTCTTTTAGAATGCTGGCCACAAAAAAGTTTATTGAATTCGAATTTCGAATTGTTCATGAAAATAAAACTGTATACTTTTTAGAATTTTACTAATTTTTAAATATGGAGTGGACGCTTAAAGAAGACCGTGTTGCAGTTATTGAGTTGCATCGTTGCGGTTTCAATTCAAATTTTTGATATACTGAAAAATTTGAATATAACCAAAAGATTCGTTTATCGTACCATCAAACGATACAATGAATACTCTAGTATAGATGACAGGTCAAGAAGTGGTCGCCCTCGGTCTGTTAGGACTCCAGCAGTGATGAAAGCTGTGAAGGCGCGAATTCAAAGAAATCCCAAACGTTAACAGAAATTGTTGGCCCTTCAGATGGGGTTAAGCAGAACCACGGTGAAAAGGGTGTTAAATGAAGACTTAGGGTTTCGGGCATATTGAAGAAAAACAGGATATCGTTTGAATGCTCGTCTAATGAACCTGAGACTGAAGAGATGCCGCGGTTTGTTGAAGCGGTACGCGGGAAAAAAATATCGGGAAATTCTTTTTTCGGATAAAAACATTTTTACCGTAGAAGAGAGGTACAACAAACAAAATGATAAGGTGTATACATACAGTAGTGAAGAAGCGAGCAACCGTATTCCGCGTGTCCAACGAGGTCATTTTCCATCCTCGCTCATGGTATGGTTGGGAGATTCTTATTGGGGCTTAACAGAGGTACATTTTTGTAAGAAAGGTGTAAAAACGAATGCAGTAGTGTATCAAAATACAGTCCTGACGAACCTTGTGGAACCTGTTTCTCATACCATGTTCAATAACAGGCACTGGGTATTCCAACAAGATTCGGCGCCAGCTCATAGAGCGAAGAGCACACAAGACTGGCTGGCGGCGCGTGAAATCGACTTCATCTGGCACGAAGACTGGCCCTCCTCCAGTCCAGATTTGAATCCGTTAGATTACAAGATATGGCAACACTTGGAGGAAAAGGCGTGCTCAAAGCCTCATCCCAATTTGGAGTTACTCAAGACATCCTTGATTAAGGCAGCCCCCGATATTGACATGGACCTCGTTCTTGCTGCAATAGACGACTGGCCGCGCAGATTGAAGGCCTGTATTCAAAATCACAGAGGTCATTTTGAATAAACTTTAGTGTCATAAGAATCTATGTTTTGTTAAGTTAATTTTGGTATATAAATGGTTACATAATGAATAAATTTGTTTCAATTATTTTATATTAAACATGTGACAGAATTCATGACCTGACTAGGTATATATGTATTAAGTTATTGTTGTAGTACTTGTAATGAATTTATTACTTACTATATATATATAAGATCCAATAGTGCCATAAAAAATATTTTTAAATTATCTTATTAAATTTTTGCCGATTTTGCAAAAGAATTAAATATTTTTGGATGTTTAATAATAAGTTACCATCTTTATCATTGGTGTGTTGTGCCTGAATGCAAAAATACGAGCATTAGAATGCAGTGTAAGTTATGGATTCAAGTGCCAACTAGATATGAGTGCCGTGCCGGCGCGCCGTCGTCGCTCTGAGTTCATGTCGAGGCGTCGCCACCGCGTGAAGCACGCGGCGCGCCGTCGCGACGAGTCGCACCTTCCTTTCCCGCTCAAACGCGCGGCCCGGCCGCATTAGTTCGCCTTGTCGCCTCACCCCGCTCGTCGCTCACTCAGTCGAGTGGAATATTTCACCGAGTGAATGTGTATTATTGTGTGGTGTTAACAATGGCAGCAAATTCGTCTGTTGCACGTACCACGACCTCACAGAATACTGGCGTAAAGTTTAATATTACCCCAGGAGGGTACCAGCATCCCTGGTATTGGAGAATCCCTTGCTGAGCATCCACGACCAAGTTACTCCACTCCTGAGGAGGCACTTACCATTCCTGGGTGCCCAGGCTGCCCCGCGTATTCTGGGGAGTAGAGGCAAAATTCTGCTCAAGACAATAACTGCTCGAGGCAAGCTAAGCAACAAGGCCAAGGTGACCCCATCCACGTGACTTTCTGCAACATCAGGGGATTTTACTCGAACCTAATCGCCGTCCACTACCATCTCGAGACGGCGAAACCGGTCTTGCTCTTTCTGACCGAGACGCAGGTGTCCTCTCCGGCTGTTACTTCGTATCTCTCCTACTCGGGGTACAAATTGGAACACTCCTTTGTGCCTCGGGCTGTAGTTTGCGTATAAATCAGAGAGGACAGCTGTTCTCGACACCTCGGAAGTCTTGAAGGACCTGTCCATCCTTTGGCTACGCGAAGGCAGCGACAACTATCCACATGTTTACGGGTGCCTCTATAGGTCCCATAGCGATAATGCTGAAACAGACCAATTCATCGACCACGTCCAAATGGCTACAGATTACTTGCTACAGCAGATCCCATCCACAGAGATCGTGATCCTCGGCGATTGTAACGCCCACCACGCCGAATGCCTCGGTTTACATTTAACCGATCATGCGGGGAGATCTGTTTTTATTTTTTATTTATTTATTTCACAATTTATGTACACACAAACAGTGGAAAGGACACAATATGATGAAGAGTTTGTACAAGGGCGCTACTTATCTCATTATGAAATTTCTTCCAGTAGGCCAGTTAAAAAGATATGTGATAAATAAAAGATAATAAGGTGTGCACTTTGTTATTATATACACATACATACATATATCCATACAAGATAAAATAAATACATATATATATGTACATAGATAGATAGATATATACATACACACACACACACACATATATACATATATATATAAATAATAAAAAGTATAGTAAATATAATAGATATGGAAACTTACATAGAAGACAGTGATAAATAATGTTCTTTTACACGTTTTTTGAATAATGTGACTGTTTTGATTTCTCGAATAGGAGGAGGAAGTGAATTCCAGAGTCTTACTGCATGTACAGAGAATGAACGGGAATATGAATGAGCTTTAAAGGATGGGAATTTTAAGAGGGTCTTAAGGTGAGATCTACAAGCTGCATCTGGAGATTTAAAAAAGGTAAATCGATCACGAAGGTATGAAGGCAAATTCGGACTATGTAAGATGTTAAAAAGAAGACAAAGGATACGAGTGTTCCTGCGAAATCGGATCGGGAGCCACTTGAGCTGCTTTCTGTATTTAGAGACGTGCTCAAACTTCTTGAGTCCATAAATATACCGAATGCAAAGGTTTTGCAATCGCTCAAGTTTATTTAATTGCTCCTCTGTAGTATCCAAAAAACAGACATCAGCGTAATCTAAGATTGGCAAAATGAGAGTTTGAACAAGAGAGATTTTAGTTGATAAGGGTAAAAAACTTTGAAGTCGTTTTAACGAGTGAAAAGCATAATGAACTTTTCTGCTTAAGTCCGTTATATGAGCACCCCATGATAACCTATTGTCAATAATTAGGCCCAAGTTCTTCGCAGATTCCGAATAAGCAATTGATGTGCCATTGATAACCACATTTGGCAAGGTGCAGTTATCAATAATGCTACTATTATATCTGCTACTTACTATTAACGCTTGTGACTTACTTGGATTTATAGTTAAGCCATGGGATCTGGACCAACGACTAATTCTATCCAAATCGTCATTCAGTGCATCTATCGCCAATTTAGCTTCAGATGCCTCAAAGTGATGGTAAAGCTGCAAATCGTCTGCATAAAGATGGAAGTTGGAGGATATTATTTTCGTTATAGAATTAATAAAAACGGTGAAGAGTAAAGGAGACAAGACGCCACCTTGGGGTACACCTACAATAAGATTACACCACTTGGAATAAGTGTTATTGGAGCGGATACATTGCGAGCGTCCCCGAAGATAGGAATCAAACCAAAGAATGGCCGAAGATGAAACATTGATAGCCTGAAGAATTTTAAGGAGGATATCAAAGTCAACAGAATTGAAGGCACTACTAAAATCTAATAAAACGAGGACTGTTGATTGTTTTTGATCTATGGCTCGACGGATATCATCAGTTACCTGAAGAAGAGCAGTTGTTGTACTGTGACCGGGCCGGAATCCAGATTGAAATGTACTTAAAATATTGTTTGAGTTAAGATAAGAAGAAAATTGATTGTGAACAATATGTTCCAGTACTTTAGAGAGGAATGGTAATATAGATATAGGTCGAAATTCAGAAGGTAATGTAGGGTTAGCAACCTTAGCTACAGGAATAATGTGTGCTAACTTCCACGAATATGGAAAGCAGGAGAAAGACAATGAAAAATTAAATATGTAAGTAAGAACTGGGAAAGTACAAGGTAAAATCATAGTAATCATTGTGGAAGAAATTTTATCGTTTCCCGACGCAGTAAAAGATATAGATAGCACTGATCGCTTTACTTCATCTTCTGACACTGATACAAATTCAAACTGGGGGAAATGTTGTAAAGGGCATCTGGATAATTCTAACAAGGTCTTAGCCTTTATAAATGAAGATAAGGAAACAGGTGGGAGAGAAAAATGTTGATTGAGAGTATTTATATCAAGATTTCCAATCGCAGGCGCAGGATGTTTGCCAATGCCGACTGTTTTGAGAAAACTCCAGGCTTTTCCTGAATCGCAATTTGAAAGTGAGTCATGAAAGTAGCGATTGATTGATTTTGCCTCGGCATATGGTCTGACACAACTGGTAACTACGCCTACGCGGATTCCAGATGTGGAAGATCATGCACCTTCCCTGTTGGACCTTCTGCTGACCTCTCATTCAGATAGATATCAGGTCTCCGTCCACTCCCTTTTGGCTTCTCAGTCCAGTATCTAGTCCGGAGTGTGGTGCCACTCACACTAACATCGCGATTGCATTCTGCAGGCTGGCTAAAAAAGGCGACCGCTCAGACCCATCTAGCTATTCCTATCGCCATCCCCTCCTTGTTCTCCAAAATAATGGAGTCCATTATAAACTGTCAGCTCATGTGGTATCTTAAGGATCACCAGTTGATTAGTGATCGCCAATACGGTTTACGTCGGGTTCAATCAACTGGTGATCTTCTAGTCTACCTGACTCATAGATGGGCGGAGGAATAAGAGTCCAAGGGGGACGCATTGACCGTTAATTTGGACATTGCGAAGGTCTTCGATCGGGTTTGGCACAAAGCGCTTCTTTTAAAGCTCCCTTTCTATGGGCTACCCGAGAAATTGTGCAATTGAAGCTTTCTTGCAGATCGGAGCATCTCCTCAGTTTCAAGGCACTCCCCTTGTTGCCTCAGCCAGTATCGGAATCCTTGGCTTCGACATATTGAGTGACGTGTAAGTTTCGTGGTCACTTGGAAGAGAAGGCCAAATTGGCGTCTAAAAAGCTTTGCGTTCTCAGCAGAGCGGAACAATATTTCATGACAGCACACCGCCTGCAACAAGACGCAGGTTCGGCCTCACATGGAATACTGTTTCTCTCTGGGGCTGCCCAGGGCTTTATTAAAAATATAAAGCTTTTTTTGGTAACAACAATAAGGGTTTCTTTTAAGAAATCTCTTCCTGATAAACCATATCTAAGGCCTATAGCCAGTCACGCCGCGGCATTGCGTCGCCGCCGCCGCTGAGGAAATTTTCAGGCCACGCTGCCGCCGTGGAATTGGCCTTCAGTGCTCATATCTAGTGCCAACTGATTTAAATATGAGAAATACTTGGTTAAAACTGGCAACTTATATTTATTTTTAACAGAATAAATGTTAACAATTGTAATAATAACTCGAAAAATTTCGAAATAATACACAGCACATTGGCTAGTTTACTTAACCAGTGACGTCATGACGGAATCTAATATGGTAGATAGCGAAATTGAACTATAAAAATAATACATTTATATGAATAGAAACCTCGTTTACTTTTTACAAATCCTATCATAAAAATATATATTTTTAACTTTTTTACATGCTGTAAAATATCCTATTCAATTAACATAGAGCAGCACTGGCCTCCGACGGATCGGAGTAGAGCCATTTAATAAAATATTACATAGAAATTCTTTCATTTATAATAGGTATAAAACTATGATTAGCTCCACAAATTACTAAACGTTGACCATAAAAATATTCCGAGAGGATTAAAGAGCGTTGAAGAGGAGCAGGGAGGAATGGAGATGCTTGGAAAAGTTACGAGATGATAGCAGAGCATTTGAGAGGTTTGGAGAGAAGTGGAGATGTTTAGAGAAGATAAACGAGTATAGGAGAGGTTGGAAAGCAAAAGAGAGGAGTGTAGAGTAGTGGGAAAAACTTGAGAAGACTGTAAAGGAATGGAGACGCTTGAACAAGATTGGAGAGGAGTGGAGAGGATATGAGAGGGTTGGAGGGAAGTGGTTATGTTTAGAGAGGATTGGTGAGGATAAGAGACGAGTAGAGATGCTTGTAGGGGATAGGAGAGACACATACATACACACATCTTCCTTGATGTATTTCCTCCTTCTGGTGCAGTCGGGTAAAAATGGACATACAATCAGCCTTTAAAACAACTATATGGGGAAATTCGCAATCCAAGACTGGAAAGAACAAAAAATGATGCGTTGATTTTGTGAAAAAAATTATCAATTTATGAGTTTTGTTTTCGTAAATTACTATTAGTTTTGAGTTACTTACCGATGGTAGGAAATGTTATTAGTAGTTTGTAAACGTCCTTTGTAATTTCTGCAGATTTTCATCGCGCCACTTGTCATTTTCACCAAAATAATCTAACGCAAATAATGAGCCGTGCGTGCGTATCTCTCAGCGTTACAATTGACACTGAAGAGCGGGAAGCGTTTTAGAGGCTAACAGTTAGCTGATATTTTTACCGACGCTTTTGAGCTGCCGTTACTCCATCCAAGGTAAGCAAAGTGTGAAGTTCGATGTTAATTTGGATCCAAAGAGCGTATAATCACTGTTCGGATCTTGTAGATACTATAGTATGATATTATGATATATTAGGTCCTTACATATGAAATTGGTGTTTTGTACGGGAGGAATATAAAGTCAACTTTTTTTTGTAAAATATATTTAATTAATCAAAGTATGGACCGTTGTTATCTATGCACTTTTGCCACCTCATAGGTAGTTCATTAATCCCTTTACTAAAAAAAACCCATGGCGGCGAGAATCAATAAACTCTTTGAAGGCGGTTTGGACTGCCGCATCGGAGTTTAATTTTTTTCCTTGTAAGAAGTTGTTCAAATTCCGAAAAAATGGTAATCTGTTGGAGCAAAGTCAGGGAGTACGGTGGATGTCGCAGACATTCAAATTGTAGCTCATCTAGCTTAGTGGTTGTTTGTTGTGCAGTGTGTGGGCTTGCGTTGTCGTGAAGCACCAGTAGCCTAGAGCGATTGACCAATCTCGGTTGTTTAGCTGCTAGTTCTTCCTTCATGGTTTGCAGTTGCTGACAATAGATATCTGCCGTAATCATTTGGCCAGATTTTAGAAAGCTGTAGTGAACGACACCGGCGCTAGTCCACCAAACACTCACAAGTAACTTTTTCTGAGTCAATTTTTGTTTAGGTCAGGATTTGGCTGGGTCTGCAGGGTTCAGCCATTGCGACGAGCGCTTCCGATTATCGTACAGTGTCCACTTTTCATCACAAGTAATGATTCGATATAAATCCCTTCATTATTGTGTCAGTTGAGCAAAGTAACATAGCCGTCGACGCGTTTGCAAGTTCGATTTACTCAATTCATGAGGTACCCATCGTTCAAGTTTTTTTTACTTTCCCGATTTGCTTCAAGTGGATTAATAAAGTTTTATCACTTACCCAGAAGCCTGCAGCCATCTCTGAAGTGCTTTGTGATGGATCCGCTTCCACAATAGCCTTTAATTTTTCATTTTCCACTTTGGTCTCCGGCCGTTCACGGGGTTGGTTGTGGAGATCGAAATTTCCAGAACAAAAACGTTGAAACCAAAAACGTACCATGCTTTCTTTTGCGACACCAGCACCGTACACATCATTAATCCTTCGAGCTGTTACTGCAGCACTGGAGCCACGGTAGAACTCGTACTCGTAAATATACCGATATTTCATGTTTTCCATTGTGCGGTAATAAGCGACACCAAAGAAAAAAGTAATGAGGAAAAAACAAATGAATTACTGTTTCCAAAACTCAAATGTACCAGTTAAATGAGTTTATAATTTTGAATTTGGAATTCTTAACCAAAGAGGAGATATATCAGATCAAAGTGGTCAGTACGACAAAACGCTAATTTCATATGTAAGGGCCTAATATAACCTGCTAACACCTTAATTGACAGAAATTACACAACACGCATGCGCGATGCGGTTTAGGACTAACACTAACTAACCAACGTGCGTTGTTAGTTGGTTACATTAAGACTACATTAAGAAGTTGTATAACACTGCAATGTCAGCTCGTTATTTGTACAGGGCAACGTATAGCATTTGTTAATAATGACAGTTGTTTATTTTTTTATAGAATAAATGTGACAAACGAGCACATAGTCCACATGATGGTAAGTGGATGCTGTAGCCCATAGACATCTACATTGATCCTCGATTAAGAATCAAAATGCAGATGCGTTGTCATTCCTGAGGAATGAGATGGAACGTCTCGTTTCCAGTAAAAAGGGTTTTCGGTTCACTACACTCACAATAGGAAACACAACAGCTTTAAGCTGCTATTTTACGCTGGTATTCTGTGAGAGCATGATCCTAACCCGGTCGAGCCTACCCATTCGTGCTGCAACCATAATATAGCTGCAGCGTGGCTCTACCACGTAATAAAAATATACCAGAGTACCAGGAATATATAATAGAATATACAGTACTATATTAGTAGTATCAGGTATTAGACTTTGTTGTTTTTCATAACACAATACTCTTTGGTTTGCGTTAGAGTCGGTTTACGAACTATTATAAATTCGTGGAGTAAATTAATTAAATTAATCGTTCATAAGACAATCGTAGACGTATGTCACCAAGCCACTGCTTCATATTTGTCAAAAACGCATTCTTGCCCACGCCGAGTATCGTAGCGACTGAGGACTGATGAGGGTTACCAAATTTCGGATGATTATAGTTTAGTTTCTTTACATTTGACTTAAATCAATATTAAAAATATATTTATGGCAGTGTTATTCATTTTACGAGATATTTTGTGTCGATAATATGTGTAAGGAAAGTGGAGACTTTCCCACGGAACCGCTAGATGGAATTAGTTGTTACATTAAACCCATAAAGAACTATTAATAACATATTAATATACATAACACTATATCAAGCGTAACGAACAACTACTATTGTTTTAAATAAAATAATGAACCAAGCTTTGTAATAACATAAGAATACTAGATGATCTGATCAATAATGCTATCTTCATGTACCTATGTAGCCTATTTATTAAGTACATTTAGTGAATAATGTTCATTTAAGAAATAAAGATTCTTTAAACATATTAATATGTAATATGATATAATTAATATTTTCAGCAACCTTTCAAGGTTGATGGAGCTTGTACTTACCGGGCTAATTGGAGATGTCTGTCTGGTCTACTTGGATGACATCATCATAGTAGGCCGTACGTTTGAGGAACACCTTCAAAACCTGGAACGCGTGCTCATGAAGATCCAGAGTGCCAACCTCAAGTTGAGTCCGAAGAAGTGCTCACTATTCAAACGGCAAGTTAGCTTTTTGGGGTATGTAGTGTCGGAAAAAGGTATCCGCACGGCTCCAGAGAAAATTTGCGCTGTCAAGGATTGGCCGGTTCCAGAAGACAAGACACAGGTTGGAGCATTATTGGGTTTGTGCTTTTATTATCGGCGATTTGTGAAGAACTTTGCAGATATAGCCAAACCTTTGCACAAGCTAACCGAGGAGAAGCGACATTTCTGCTGGGATGAAAGTTGCGATATTGCATTCCAGGTGCTCAAGAACCATCTATGCAAAACATCTATTTTGGGGTACCCTGATGCGGACAAGGAATTTATAGTTGATACAGACGCAAGTGATATAGGACTTGGCGGTGTGTTGTCTCA
The DNA here is from genome assembly GCA_033319125.1 of Parnassius glacialis. NCBI lineage: Eukaryota > Metazoa > Arthropoda > Insecta > Lepidoptera > Papilionidae > Parnassius > Parnassius glacialis. Next base: position 17,873,564 of record JAVANC010000008.1, read on the forward strand.
ACAGAATGGTGATTAAGAGATTGTGATAGCGTACTTCAGCAAGTCGTTGTCAAAGCCTGAAAGGAACTATTGTGTCACAAGACCGGAATTGCTTGCTGTGGTAAAGTCCTTGCACCATTTTAGCAAATATCTTCTGGGGCGGGCTGCACTGAAATGGCTATTGCAGTTCAAAAATCCGGAAGGACAAGTTGCGAGATGGATTGAACTACTGTAGAAATACGACTTTGTGATGGCAAAACGGATGCATTGTCAAGAAGACCTTGCCCTGAAGATTGCAAGCATTGTACTAGGCAAGAGGGTAAGGAAGTGGTATCTGTGAGGATACTCAGGACTAGCTCAGTAATGAGTGGCAGGACAGCCTACAACATGCACAGCAGGAAGATTGGGATATTAAGCCGATTCTGGAATGGATGAAGGCCAGTGCTCCTAAGCCCAAGTGAAGCGACGTCTCAGCGATGAATTCGACCACGAAAAGCTATTGGGCCCAATGGGACAGCTTGCTGATTCAGGATGGAGTCCTGTGCCGTAAATGGGAAAATGGTCGGGGAGACGATTGTCATTTGCAAATGGTTGCCCCTAAGGCTAAAGTACCGGATGTTCTACAGTTGTACCATAGTGGTTCTTCAGGAGGCCACCTGGGAGTTAAACGAACTCTACTGAAGATCCGAGAACGGTTTTACTGGGTCCACTGTCGTGACGATGTCGAGGACTGGTGCCGTAAATGTACAAGTTGTGCGGCTGTAAAGGGACCTCAAATTCGTAGTAGAGGCGCATTGAAATTGTACAGTGCTGGTGCACCATGAGAGAGGATAGCCATTGACGTTGCGGGGCCGTTTCCGGAAAGTGAAAGTGGTAACAAGTATTTCATGGTTGTGATGGATTACTTCACTAAGTGGCTAGAAGTCTTCGCCATTCCAAATCAAGAAGCTTCAACAGTTGCAGATAAACTAGTTCATGAAGTCTTCTGTCGTTTTGGAGTACCTTTAGAGATTCACAGCGATCAAGGAAAGAATTTTGAGTCTCAAATATTCCAGGAAACTTAACGAGTTATGGGTACTCATAAAACAATAACAACTTCTTACCACCCACAATCTGATGGAATGGTAGAACGATTTAATCAGACATTGGAAAGGTACCTGGCAAAGGTTGTGGAAAAACGGCAACGAGACTGGGACAGGCACATACAACCGTTTTTGTTGTCATATCGAAGCGCTGTTCACGAAAGTACATCAGTGACACCAGCTTTCGCAAACTTTGCGAGAGAATTACGGCTGCCTGCAGACCTGATCACCGGAATACCACCTGATGCCCCACGCAGTATAACCGATTATGCAAATTACTTGTGGAACAAAATGAATGACATTTATGAGCACATCAGACAGACGTGCCAGCAAACGTCTGAGAAGATGAAAACACGGTATGACCGCAAAATGAACAACAAAGGGTTTGACGAAGGTTCACTAGTGTGGTTACACAATCCAGTTCGCAGCAAAGGGAAATCTCCTAAGCTTGAAGCTAAATGGGACGGACGGTACCGGATTGTGACAAGGATCAATGACGTAACCTACCGGATACGGAAAGGTGCCAGAGGTACACCTAAGATCATCCATGTGGATCGACTAGCGCGTTATTATGGGGCCAATAAAGCTCGGGACGAGCATGTCTTAGGAGGGGGCAGTGTTGCGCGCCACTATTAATGTCTTTACATTGCAAGACTAGTAATTACTAGCGCCCTCTAGTGACGAGTAGCAGAACTAGGAGAGTCAAGATACTTCTAGAAATTTCGGGACCGATATGTACTCGAACATTCTAGATGTCGCTACAGTAGAAGGTTCTGGAAACTGTCTGAGGCTCTACATAAAGCCGGTATAGACCACGCATTGGTTGTACAATATTGTTACCAAGTTTTGAGGTATACCTGACGAGATGTGTCATAATCTCGCGAACGCTGGAAAGCCAAGATGAATCCGTCGATTGACCTCTCGATCAAAGTTGATTGAAGTTGAAGTTGAATTTATCTAGTCAGACTGTTTGTCCCAGGTAAACATATTCGTCAACAACTTCGAGCTTAGTGCTCCCAACAACTACCGGTGTAAGTGCGTCATGGACGTTACACATGACTTTCGTTTTGCCCATGTCTATCTTAAGACCTATTCGTTGGACGACACTATTTAGATAATGAGGGCTAATAATCTTCCACTCACCAGATGTCGCTGGTTATGACTGAGGTAAAGTTTTTTGTTATACAGTGTCAGTTAATTGAGAAATTAGTTTTAAATAATAGTTTATCATTATCTAGAGTATTATATTAATACACAACACAATGCGTCAGTGGTTTGAATTTAAATTGTTTGCATATTATAACTCTTTTGTTTAAAAGTCGTCTTATAGTTATATTTATAGTTTTGTTTATTCATTTCTAATGTAATTAATATAAAATATATAACTAATAATACAGTAAGAAACCTTAAAGATCACATTTTCCTAAGAAATTATCGTCCCCGCTATGAAATCTGTCAAATATTTTACCTCACTCTAAAGTGTCGCCGCCCTGGTGGCAGAAAAAGTCGTGGATGCCCTCATTAATAGAATCAGGCGTTACTCTGCGGAAGTCCATTATATTGAAGTTGGCAGAAAATTAATCCGCTTTATCGAGCGGATGTACGCGAAGTATTTTTTTGCTAACTTTGACACTATTTAGGTCGTTGAGCATAGTACCTCCAGCGATTCTGCCATAAGGACTTTATCGTCAAATTAATTCAACGCGTAATTAAATAATAAGCAATTACTTTATTGAAAACTTTATCGACTGTTCCATAATATGGTATAATGTCATAGTACTGATCCATGTTATAGAACAGTCAACAAAGTTTTCAGTAAAGTCGATTCAGTAGCGACATTTTGAAGAGAAATATATACGAATTGTGTTAAGAGCGTGCATTCGAATATGCGCAAGTTAAGTCAAAATCCATATTATGGAACATACTATGGAACAGTCGACAGTTTTCAGTAAAGTCGATTCTGCACCGAATTTTTGAAGAAAAAAATATGTATATGACTTGTGTCAAATGCGTGCAATCCAATTTACGCAATTCAAAATCTTAGTTCTAGTTCTAGAGGCACAAGGAAATGTCCGCCGCACTGCCTCAATGTTTGTTGGCTTACTATATATTTATTTTTCAGACATTCAGGTTTCCTTATGATGTTTTCCTTCACCGCCGGTAAATCAGAACGTGAAATTGAAATTAACAATATCATTGCTGGCGGCGTGGATCAAACACGAGTTGCTCACGTAGGTACTGTGAAATTCACAGCGAGCTTAGCCTCTCAGCTACAACGGCTCATGTTGATGAGAGGATATTTTATACCACGAATTCGCTTTTTTATAGAAAAGTGGGTAAATGAGCATGCGGCTCACCTAATTGTAAATGACTCCGCCGCCCATGAACAACCAAAGAGAATATAATCACTACGTTTATGAACAACTACAACACCAGGTGAATTGCAGATGCGTTGCCGGCCTTTTAGAAAGGATTAAGCCTATTTTTTTGAAGGTCCCTAAGTCGTATCGGTCCGGAAAAACCGCCGATGGTAAACAATTCCACAGAGAAGGTGTACAAAGAAGAACACTCCTAGTAAAAAGAACAGTGGTGGATCGCCAAGCGTCCAGATGGTGAGAACTAAGGATGGTATCGTGAATTTTGACGCAATGTGCGTTTGTGAAATTTGGCGGCTGCAATTAATCTGAACAATTCCTCCTTCCAGCAAACCGCCGCCGATCAAGTTCCCGCCAAAACCTGTTTTGTTTTGACGTTGACATATACTACTTTATTATTTCCATAAAGGCAAAAGCATATACGCCCATATAGCCTAGACTGAAATGTGTAATGTGTTATAATATAGCTATAATGGATAGCCATATAGATCGAAGAACCGATAACCAACGGTGAAGAAAGGTTGTTGAGTGGCAGTCTCATACTAGTAAGCAAAGTGTAAGGCTACACTAGAGCAGGAGTGATGAAAACCTTCTTCTCTCAAACACTCTCCAATCCTCTCAAACCTTCTTCAATCCTCTCCAACATTCTCCAATACTCTCCAACCTAATCCGATCCTTATCCTCTCCACTTCACTGTAATTCTCGCTTAATCTCTTCAAACATCTACACTCCTCTCAACTCCTCTTCACTCCTCTCCTTTGTTATCCCAAATCTCTCGTATACTCTGCTATGCTTGACGAAAAACCTATACCTAACTCTCTTTCATCCTCTCCAACCTTTTCCAATCCTCTCTTATCTCTAATCCTCTTCACTCGCCTGCAATTCTCTCCTGACTTCTCCAAGCGCCTCCACTCCTCTGAACTCCTATGTTATTCCAAATATCTCGTATACGCTCCTAGCCTCTTCATGTATCTTCCCCATTCTCTTATTCTCTTCTATCCTCACCAACATCTTCACCTCTCCAAGACTCTCCTATCCACTCCAACCAACATTCATTCCTCTACACTCTTCTCTTTTCCTTTTCAAGTATCTCCAATCCTCTCCCATTCTCTACTATCCTCTTCAAGCATCTCGACTGCTATTCAATGCTTTGTCAACTTCTCCACTCCTCTTCGTTCCTTTTATATCTTCTCCTATACTTATGTCTCATATTATCATCTCTCATAAGTTCTCTATAAATCTCATTTCCTATCCAACCATTTCCTATTTCTGTTCTCATATTCTATGCTCTCTAATACCCCCATATCCTCTCCAATCATATCTGATTCTCTCTGTTTCTTTTCCATACTCTCGACTTATCTCTAACCATCTCCAAGCATCATGAAGTATTACTATACTTCTCCAATCCTCTCAGAGTACCTCTAACCCTCTCCAATTCTCTTAAAGTCTCTCCTATCCACCCCAAGTAACACCTTTCCTCTACACTTCTGTCCTCTCCACTCCTAACATCTCTATAAATCTCCAACTGTCTGCTATGTTCTCTCGTCGTCTCCTGTACTCTCCAAACCTCTTCCATCCTCTCCAGTTCTCTCATATATTCTCCTACCTCCCCGATCATCTCCGATATTCTCTGTTTTTCTCCCACCCTCTAAAATAACATCTGACCTTCTCCGATCCTCTCCTATTCTATCTACTCCTTTGTAATCCTCTCCCATTATTTACAAGCATCTCAAAGTATCTCAATATTTCTCAAACCCTCTCCTATCCTCTGTAAGTATCTCAAACCCTCTCCCATTCTTTCCAAGTTTCTTCTCCTTCTCCTCTCCGATGCTCTCCAAACATCACAACTCCTCTATGCACTCCCTCTAGAATGGACATTCCACTTTAATCCTCTCCTATCATCTTCAAGCATATCTACTTCTATTCGAACGCCACCTATCCTCTATTATCCCATCTCAAATTCTCCACAAGAGGATTGGAGAGGAGTTAAGCTGTTTAGAAACGAATGGAGATGCTGGGTGAGGATTAGAGATGATTGGAGATGATTGGAACGGTTATGCGATGATAGAATATACAGAGTGCCTGTGTATGTATATATATATATATATATATATATATATATATATATATATATATATATATATATATATGTATGTATGTATTAAGTTATTGTTGTAGTACTTGTAATGAATTTATTACTTACTATATATAAGATCCAATAGTGCCATAAAAAATATTTTTAAATTATCTTATTAAATTTTTGCCGATTTTGCAAAAGAATTAGATATTTTTGGATGTTTAATAATAAGTTACCATCTTTATCATTGGTGTGTTGTGCCTGAATGCAAAAATACGAGCATTAGAATGCGGTGTAAGTTATGGATTCAAGTGCCAACTAGATATGAGTGCCGTGCCGGCGCGCCGTCGTCGCTGTGCGTTCATGTCGAGGCGTCGCCGCCGCGTGAAGCACGCGGCGCGCCGTCGCGACGAGTCGCACCTTCCTTTCTCGCTCAAATGCGCGGCCCGGCCGCATTAGTTCGCCTTGTCGCCTCGCCCCGCTCGTCGCTCACTCAGTCGAGTGGAATATTTCACCGAGTGAACGTGTATTGTTTGTTGTGTGGTGTTACCAATGGCAGCAAATTCGTCTGTTGCACGTACCACGACCTCACAGAATATCGGCGTAAAGTTTAATATTACCCCAGGAGGGTACCAGCATCCCTGGTATTGGAGAATCCCTTGCTGAGCATCCACGACCAAGTTACTCCACTCCTGAGGAGGCACTTACCACTCCTGGGTGCCCAGGCTGCCCTGCGTATTCTGGGGAATAGAGGCAAAATTCTGCTCAAGACAATAACTGCTCGAGGCAAGCTAAGCAACAAAGCCAAAGTGACCCCATCCACGTGACTTTCTGCAACATCAGGGGATTTTACTCGAACCTAAACGCCGTCCACTACCATCTCTAGACGGCGAAACCGGAACCTCACATGGAATACTGTTCCTCTCTGGGGCTCCCCAGGGCTTTATTAAAAATATAAAGCTTTTTTTGGTAACAACAATAAGATTTTTAAGAAATCTCTTCCTGATAAACCATATCTAAGGCCTATAGCCAGCCACGCCGTGGCATTGCGTCGCCGCCGCCGCTGAGGAAATTTTCAAGCCACGCTGCCGCCGTGGAATTGGCTAGTTAGTGCCAACTGATTTAAATATGAGAAATACTTGGTTAAAACTGGCAACTTATATTTATTTTTAACAGAATAAAAGTTAACAATTGTAATAATAACTCGAAAAATTTCGAAATAATACACAGCACATTAGCTAGTTTACTTAACCAGTGACGTCATGACGGAATCTAATATGGTGGATAGCGTTTTGGAGATTTGAGGCACAGATAAAGACATATTCTTAAAATTGAACTATAAAAATAATACATTTATATGAATAGAAACCTCGTCTCGAATGGAGACGCTTGAACAAGATTGGAGAGGAGTGGAGAGGATATGAGAGGGTTGGAGGGAAGTGGTTATGTTTAGAGAGGATTGGTGAGGATAATAGACGAGTAGAGATGCTTGTAGGGGATAGGAGAGACACATACATACACACATCTTCCTTGATGTATTTCCTCCTTCTGGTGCAGTCGGGTAAAAATGGACATACAATCAGCCTTTAAAACAACTATATGGGGAAATTCGCAATCCAAGACTGGAAAGAACAAAAAATGATGCGTTGATTTTGTGAAAAAAATTATCAATTTATGAGTTTTGTTTTCGTAAATTACTATTAGTTTTGAGTTACTTACCGATGGTAGGAAATGTTATTAGTTGTTTGTAAACGTCCTTTGTAATTTCTGCAGATTTTCATCGCGCCACTTGTCATTTTCACCAAAATAATCTAACGCAAATAATGAGCCGTGCGTGCGTATCTCTCAGCGTTACAATTGACACTGAAGAGCGGGAAGCGTTTTAGAGGCTAACAGTTAGTTGATATTTTTACCGACGCTTTTGAGCTGCCGTTACTCCATCCAAGGTAAGCAAAGTGTGAAGTTCGATGTTAATTTGGATCCAAAGAGCGTATAATCACTGTTCGGATCTTGTAGATACTATAGTATGATATTATGATATATTAGGTCCTTACATATGAAATTGGTGTTTTGTACGGGAGGAATATAAAGTCAATTTTTTTTTGTAAAATATATTTAATTAATCAAAGTATGGACCGCTGTTATCTATGCACTTTTGCCACCTCATAGGTAGTTCATTAATCCCTTTACTAAAAAAATCCATGGCGGCGAGAATCAATAAACTCTTTGAAGGCGGTTTGGACTGCCGCATCGGAGTTTAATTTTTTTCCTTGTAAGAAGTTGTTCAAATTCCGGAAAAAATGGTAATCTGTTGGAGCAAAGTCGGGGAGTACGGTGGATGTCGCCGACATTCAAATTGTAGGTCATCTAACTTAGTGGTTGTTTGTTGTGCAGTGTGTGGGCTTGCGTTGTCGTGAAGCAGCAGTAGCCTAGAGCGATTGACCAATCTCGGTTGTTTAGCTGCTAGTTCTTCCTTCATGGTTTGCAGTTGCTGACAATAGATATCTGCCGTAATCATTTGGCCAGATTTTAGAAAGCTGTAGTGAAAGACACCGGCGCTAGTCCACCAAACACTCACAAGTAACTTTTTCTGAGTCAATTTTTGTTTAGGTCAGGATTTGGCTGGGTCTGCAGGGTTGAGCCATTGCGACAAGCGCTTCCGATTATCGTACAGTGTCCACTTTTCATCACAAGTAATGATTCGATTTAAATCCCTTCATTATTGTGTCAGTTGAGCAAAGTAACACAGCCGTCGACGCGTTTGCAAGTTCGATTTACTCAATTCATGAGGTACCCATCGTTCAAGTTTTTTTTACTTTCCCGATTTGCTTCAAGGGGATTAATAAAGTTTTATCACTTACCCAGAAGCTTGCAGCTATCTCTGAAGTGCTTTGTGATGGATCCGCTTCCACAATAGCCTTTAATTTTTCATTTTCCACTTTGGTCTCCGGCCGACCACGGGGTTGGTTGTGGAGGTCGAAATTTCCAGAACAAAAACGTTGAAACCAAAAACGTACCATGCTTTCTTTTGCGACACCAGCACCGTACACATCATTAATCCTTCAAGTTGTTACTGCAGCACTGGAGCCACGGTAGAACTCGTACTCGTAAATATACCGATATTTCATGTTTTCCATTGTGCGGTAATAAGCGACACCAAAGAAAAAAGTAATGTGGAAAAAACAAATGAATTACTGTTTCCAAAACTCAAATGTACCAGTTAAATGAGTTTATAATTTTGAATTTGGAATTCTTAACCAAAGAGGAGATATATCAGATCAAAGTGGTCAGTACGACAAAACGCTAATATGTAATGTAAGGGCCTAATATTATAACCTGCTAACACCTTAATTGACAGAAATTACACAACACGCATGCGCGATTCGGTTTAGGACTAACACTAACTAACAAATGTGCGTTGTTAGTTGATTACATTAAGACTATATTAAGAAGTTGTATAACACTGCAATGTCAGCTCGTTATTTGTACAGGGCAACGTATAGCATTTGTTAATAATGACAGTTGTTTATTTTTTATAGAATAAGTGTGACAAACGAGCACATAGTCCACATGATGGTAAGTGGATGCTGTGGCCCATAGACATCTACATTGATCCTCGATTAAGAATCAAAATGCAGATGCGTTGTCATTCCTGAGGAATGAGATGGAACGTCTCGTTTCCAGTAAAAAGGGTCTTCGGTTCACTACACTCACAATAGGAAACACAACTGCTTTAAGCTGCTATTTTACGCTGGTATTCTGTGAGAGCATGATCCTAACCCGGTCGAGCCTACCCATTCGTGCTGCAACCACAATATAGCTGCAGCGTGGCTCTACCACGTAATAAAAATATACCAGAGTACCAGGAATATATAGTAGAATATACAGTTCTATATTAGTAGTATCAGGTATTAGACTTTGTTGTTCTATTAACACAATACTCTTTGGTTTGCGTTAGAGTCGGTTTACGAACTTTTATAAATCCGTGGAGTAAATTAATTAAATTAATCGTTCATAAGACAATCGTAGACGTATGTCACCAAGCCACTGCTTCATATTTGTCAAAAACGCATTCTTGCCCACGCCGAGAATCGTAGCGACTGAGGACTGATGAGGGTTACCAAATTTCGGATGATTATAGTTTAGTTTCTTTACATTTGACTTAAATCAATATTAAAAATATATTTATGGCAGTGTTATTCATTTTACGAGATATTTTGTGTCGATAATATGTGTAAGGAAAGTGGAGACTTTCCCACGGAACCGCTAGATGGAATTAGTTGTTCCATTAAACCCATAAAGAACTAATAACTAACAACTAACATATTAATATACATAACACTATATCAAGCGTAACGAACAACTACTATTGTTTTAAATAAAATAATGAACCAAGCTTTGTAATAACATAAGAATACTAGATGACCTGATCAATAATGCTATCTTCATCTACCTATGTAGCCTATTTATTAAGTACATTTAGTGAATAATGTTCATTTAAGAAATAAAGATTCTTTAAACATAATAATATGTAATACGAGGGTGGATTGAAAAGTACTCGGCCTAACACAGATCCATTCAATTCTAAAAATCAAATCTACCCACATTATTTAGTTCAGTTCATACTAGTTCATTGTGTGAAGTTCGAAACGTGTGCGATAATTAGTTGTGATTTTATAAATTTATTAACAAAGTAATCGGACATAATTTCCGCGAATGGAGCAAATCGAGCAGCGTGCCGTCATTAAGTACCTCCATAAGAAGGGGCTATCGTCAAAAGCCATCCATGATGACATGGTCAGTACATTAAGCGATTGTGCTCTGTCATATTCATCCGTCAAAAAATGGATAGCAGAATTTAAGCGTGGTAGAGAGAGTGTGAAAGATGAACCCCGCTCTGGAAGGCCTTCGACGTCAACTACTGACGAAAATATTAAAAAAGTACTTGATTTAATAATGGGAGACCGCAGATTAAAAATTAGAGAGATAGCCGAGATTATAGGCATCTCTTATGAACGAACTCAAAACATCATTGTCAACGAGTTGGGTTTCCACAAGGTGTCTGCGAGGTGGGTTCCGCGACTGCTTTCAGTTGAACAAAAAAGGACGCGATTGACTATTTCACGCGACTGTTTGGAGTTATTTGAAGCCGATGCAGATGATTTTTTGAATCGTTTTGTTACTATAGACGAAACATGGGTTCATTACTGTATACCGGAAACAAAACAACAATCAAAACAGTGGAGAAGACCTGGTTCACCACCCCCTAAAAAGGCTAAGTCGATTTTGTCGGCAAATAAGGTGATGGCTTCAGTATTCTGGGACTCGAAAGGTGTGATTATGATTGATTATCTTGAAAGGGGTCAGACTATAAACTCTGATTACTACTGCACCTTACTACGTCGTTTACGAGAGGAAATAAAAGAAAAACTTCGAGGAATGCTCAGAAGAAAAGTCCTGTTTCATCAAGATAACGCCCGTGTTCACACGTCAGTACAGTCAATGGCTGAAATTCACAACTGTGGCTTTGAACTGTTACCGCATCCGCCGTATTCACCTGATCTGGCACCATCAGACTTCTTTCTGTTCCCTAACCTAAAAAAGCACTTGGGAGGTCAAAGATTTTCGACAAACGACGAGGTCAAAGCAGCTGTAGACGCATATTTTGACTCTAAGGAAGAATCATTTTTTTTCAACGGTCTAAATGCTTGGAAGGGGAGGTGGCAAAAGTGTATTGAACTTAATGGTGATTATGTAGAAAAATAAAAATATAACTGATTTAGTATGTGTTTATTTTCTTGGTTAGGCCGAGTACTTTTCAATCCACCCTCGTATGATAAATTTAATATTTTCAGCAACGTTTGAAAGGTTGATGGAGCTTGTACTTACCGGGCTAATTGGAGATGTCTGTCTGGTCTACTTGGATGACATCATCATAGTAGGCCGTACGTTTGAGGAACACCTTCCAAACCTGGAACGCGTGCTTATGAAGATCCAGAGTGCCAACCTCAAGTTGAGTCCGAAGAAGTGCTCACTATTCAAACGGCAAGTTAGCTTTTTGGGGTATGTAGTGTCGGAAGAAGCTATCCGCACGGCTCCAGAGAAAATTGCCGCTGTCAAGGATTGGCCGGTTCCAGAAGACAAGACACAGGTTAGAGCATTATTGGGTTTGTGCTTTTATTATCGGCGATTTGTGAAGAACTTTGCAGTTATAGCCAAACCTTTGCACAAGCTAACCGAGGAGAAGCGACATTTCTGCTGGGATGAAAGTTGCGATATTGCATTCCAGGTGCTCAAGAACCATCTATGCAAAACATCTATTTTGGGTACCCTGATGCGAGGAAGGAATATATAGTTGATACAGACGCAAGTGATATAGGACTTGGCGGTGTGTTGTCTCAACAGAATGGTGATTAATAGATTGTGATAGCGTACTTCAGCAAGTCGTTGTCAAAGCCTGAAAGGAACTATTGTGTCACAAGACCAGAATTGCTTGCTGTGGTAAAGTCCTTGCACCATTTTAGCAAATATCTTCTGGGGCGGGCTGCACTGAAATGGCTATTGCAGTTCAAAAATCCGGAAGGACAAGTTGCGAGATGGATTGAACTACTGTAGAAATACGACTTTGTGATGGCAATACGGATGCATTGTCAAGAAGACCTTGCCCAGAAGATTGCAAGCATTGCGCTAGGCAAGAAGGTAAGGAAGTGGTATCTGTGAGGATACACAGGACTAGCTCAGTAATGAGTGGCAGGACAGCCTACAACATGCACAGCAGGAAGATTCGGACATTAAGCCGATTCTGGAATGGATGAAGGCCAGTGCTCCTAAGCCCAAGTGAAGCGACGTCTCAGCGATGAATTCGACCACGAAAAGCTATTGGGCCCAATGGGACAGCTTGCTGATTCAGGATGGAGTCCTGTGCCGTAAATGGGAAAATGGTCGGGGAGACGATTGTCATTTGCAAATGGTTGCCCCTAAGGCTAAAGTACCGTATGTTCTACAGCTGTACCATAGTGGTTCTTCAGGAGGCCACCTGGGAGTTAAACGAACTCTACTGAAGATCCGAGAACGGTTTTACTGGGTCCACTATCGTGACGATGTCGAGGACTGGTGCCGTAAATGTATAAGTTGTGCGGCTGTAAAGGGACCTCAAATTCGTAGTAGAGGCGCATTGAAATTTTACAGTGTTGGTGCACCATGAGAGAGGATAGCCATTGACGTTGCGGGGCCGTTTCCGGAAAGTGAAAGTGGTAACAAGTATTTCATGGTTGTGATGGATTACTTCACTAAGTGGCCAGAAGTCTTCGCCATTCCAAATCAAGAAGCTTCAACAGTTGCAGATAAACTAGTTCATGAAGTATTCTGTCGTTTTGGAGTACCTTTAGAGATTCACAGCGATCAAGGAAAGAATTTTGAGTCTCAAATATTCCAGGAAACTTCCCGAGTTATGGGTACTCATAAAACAATAACAACTTCTTACCACCCACAATCTGATGGAATGGTAGAACAATTTAATCAGACATTGGAAAGGTACCTGGCAAAGGTTGTGGAAAAACGGCAACGAGACTGGGACAGGCACATACCACCGTTTTTGTTGTCATATCGAAGCGCTGTTCACGAAAGTACATCAGTGACACCAGCTTTCGCAAACTTTGGGAGAGAATTACGGCTGCCTGCAGACCTGATCACCGGAATACCACCTGATGCCCCACGCAGTATAACCGATTATGCAAATTACTTGTGGAACAAATTGAATGACATTTATGAGCACATCATACAGACGTGCCAGCAAACGTCTGAGAAGATGAAAACACGGTATGACCGCAAAATGAACAAAAAAGGGTTTGACGAAGGTTCACTAGTGTGGTTACACAATCCAGTTCGCAGCAAAGGGAAATCTCCTAAGCTTGAAGCTAAATGGGACGGACTGTACTGGATTGTGACAAGGATCAATGACGTAACCTACCGGATACGGAAAGGTGTCAGAGGTACTCCTAAGATCATCCATGTGGATCGACTGGCGCGTTATTATGGGGCCAATAATGCTCGGGACGAGCATGTCTTAGGAGGGGGCAGTGTTGCGCGCCACTATTAATGTCTTTACATTGCAAGACTAGTAATTGCTAGCGCCTTCTAGTGACGAGTAGCAGAACTAGGAGAGTCAAGATACTTCTAGAAATTTCGGGACCGATATGTACTCGAACATTCTAGATGTCGCTACAGTAGAAGGTTCTGGAAACTGTCTGAGGCTCTACATAAGGCCGGTATAGACCACGACCGAATCAGTATTGAATTGGCGATATAAGCGAATACTTCGAAGCGATACGAATTACAACTGCGAATTAAAGTGATCTGTAGTACAATTGTTTTGTTATTAGTGTGGTTATAAGTTGTAATTAGTGTTCTGTAATTAAAGTGTCAATTTTGGTAATTCATTCGGCAGTTTTTAATTGTCTCGAACCCCAAGCTCGTAACAATATGATATGGTGACAAACGAGCACACAGTCCACTTGATGGTTAGTGAAAATGACTAGAGAACTTAGAAGCGTTGATTTAAGGCACATTTTGAAAATAGAATGTTTATAAAGATGTTATGTTCAGTTCAGTTTGAAAATGGCACTGGATGAAAGAGGCATATCACCTACTTCCACATGAATAAAGTAAAAAAATTGTTTTTTTTTATCGTGGAAGAAGGTGTTATGTCCGTACATATCTACTCAGCTTACAAACGTTATGTGATATAAATAACACCTTCATTCACTAACTTGAATATCGCGTCAAGAAAAGTTCATTCAAAATACTTTTGTCACAGAATTTGTCTTTTGGATACACGAAGACGTGTGCTACTTGCGATGCTGGAGAATAAAATGACGAACATGAATCAAATTATTATACTGCTGTGGAAGCTATGAATATCGACAGAAAAAACCAACCCAGGATTACCAAAACTAAAAACTTCAAAAGCGTTCTAATTACACGAACTGTCTTGGTATTCATATTAATGATAGAGGTAATGAAAAAGCCGTCAGTTGTACATGGATTGAAGATGTAGCGGATCGTGCATGTGTTGTAGTCACAAGGGCACTTCTAAGATTTGTGGAGGTAGACCGATGTTGACAAAACCAAATATCACTTATATTCATGTGTCGGACGAAACAAAAACTAAAACATAATTAAACAAAAAAAAAACCAAACAAAAACATAATCGAACCTTAACAATACGTAATTTTAAAAGTATATTACGGCCAGCAGTGATCACGTCTCAGATCCATAGGTAATCACTGGCAACACGCATTGGTTGTACAATATTGTTACCAAGTTTTGAGGTATACCTGACGAGATGTGTCATAATCTCGCGAATGCTGCAAAGCCGAGTTGAATCCGTCGATTGACCTCTCGATCAAAGTTGATTGAAGTTGAAGTTGAATTTATCTAGTCAGACTGTTTGTCCCAGGTAAACATATTCGTCAACAACTTCGAGCTTAGTGCTCCCAACAACTACCGGTATAAGTGCGTCATGGACGTTACACATGACTTTCGTTTTGTCCATGTGTATCTTAAGACCTATCCGTTGGACGACACTATTTAGATAATTAATAGAATCAGGCGTTACTCTGCGGAAGTCCATTATATTGAAGTTGGCAGAAAATTAATCCGCTTTATCGAGCGGATGTACGCGAAGTATTTTTTTGCCAACTTTGACACTATTTAGGTCGTTGAGCATAGTACCTCCAGCGATTCTGCCATAAGGACTTTATCGTCAAATTAATTCAACGCGTAATTACATAATAAGCAATTACTTTATTGAAAACTTTATCGATTGTTCCATAATATGGTATAATGTCATAGTACTGATCCATGTTATAGAACAGTCAACAAAGTTTTCAGTAAAGTCGATTCAGTAGCGAAATTTTGAAGAGAAATATATACGAATTGTGTTAAGAGCGTGCATTCGAATATGCGCAAGTTAAGTCAAAATCCATATTATGGAACATACTATGGAACAGTCGACAGTTTTTAGTAAAGTCGATTCTGCACCGAATTTTTGAAGAAAAAAATATGTATATGACTTGTGTCAAATGCGTGCAATCCAATTTACGCAATTCAAAATCTTAGTTCTAGTTCTAGAGGCACAAGGAAATGTCCGCCGCACTGCCTCAATGTTTGTTGGCTCCCTATATATTTATTTTTCAGACATTCAGGTTTCCTTATGATCTTTTCCTTCACCGCCGGTAAATCAGAACGTGAAATTGAAATTAACAATATCATTGCTCGCGGCGTGGATCAAACACGAGTTGCTCATGTAGGTACTGTGAAATTCACAGCGAGCTTAGCCTCTCAGCTACAACGGCTCATGTTGATGAGAGGATATTTTATACCACGAATTCGCTTTTTTTATAGAAAAGTGGGTAAATGAGCATGCGGCTCACCTAATTGTAAATGACTACCGCCGCCCATGAACAACCAAAGAGAATATAATCACTACGTTTATGAACAACTACAACACCAGGGGAATTGCAGATGCGTTGCCGGCCTTTTAGAAAGGATTAAGCTCTTTTTTTGATGGTCCCTAAGTCCTATCGGTCCGGAAAAACCGCCGATGGTAAACAATTCCACAGAGAAGTTGTACAAGGAAGAAAACTCCTAGTAAAAAGAACAGTGGTGGATCGCCAAGCGTCCAGATAGTGAGAACTAAGGATGGTATCGTGAATTTTTACGCAATGTGCGTTTGTGAAATTTGTCGGCTGCAGTTAATCTGAACAATTCCTCAGAGCACTCCCCGTGGTAGATGCGACAGAAAATGCAAAGGGATGCAACATCCCTACCCAACGCCAGTGAATCAAGCCGATCAGAGAGAACTCGGTCGTCGACGATTCGGACCGCTCTGCCCTGGATGCGGTCAAGTGAAAGGAGCTGGCACTGAGATAGAATTCTTTAATAAAAAATTAAAGAGAATTCTTTACAAAATCTAATTTAATACATATTATAACATTAATATTATGAAAAGCCACTTCAAATTGATACTGATTTACCAAAATAGTGATAATTGTTACCTGGCTCTCGAAATATGGATTTTTTGTTAAATTTTCAGCTGAAAACATAATGTGTATTAATATTTTAGGCTCTTTAGATATTTCAAGGAAGTTTTTTCCTCCATGGACAACACCATTCCCAATGGAAGTTTATTTCCTTTGTGCAGAGTACATACATACATATATATATACATAAACACTCACGCTTGTCACCTTGTCACCCAGAGGGGTAGGCAGAGACTATGGTCTTCCATTTGGCATGATCCTGACACACCTCTCTTGCTTCCTCCACATCCATATCCATACACGCTCGTCGGTTAAAGGTACTCTTGATTTGGCCCATTTTCAATATATCCCCAATTTGGTCGATAAACTTTCGCCTAGGGCGTCCCTTCCCGACTCTGCCGTTTACCTCTACAACATAAATTTGTTTTGTCACTTTTTCCTCATTCATTCTTTCTACATGACCAAACCACCGAAGCATTCCTTTCTTAATTCTGGTCACAACGTAACCTTGCTAACCACACTCTTCTCTTATCACACAATTTCTTATTCTGTCCTTCAGATTTATCCCTTAATACTTCTAATGATCGCATTTCTACAGCATTTATTCTACTTTCGTGCTTCTTCTGCCACACCCAACTTTCACTACATATATTAAAGTAGGGACTAACACAGCATTGTGAATTGCCATACGTGTCTTTTTGGACACATTCTGACTTCTCACAATAGGGCGTAGAGCTCCATTCACTCTATTTCCTGCGTTCACTCGTCGTTCTATATCCTTATCATATCTACCATCCCTGCTAAATACACATCCTAAATACACAAACTCATCTACTTGCTCGACCACTCCCCTTCTATTCTTATTTCACATATCGTTTTACTTTCTTCTCTTTCAAAAACCATATTTTTTGCAGAGTAGTATAGTATAATATAGTGTTAGGTATAAGAATATGAGAATGTACCACCTACCTACCACTGCGTTTACGCGTACATTTCAAATTACATTAAAATTGCTTTAACAACTTTACTGTCACCGACAATTTGGCCGTGATCAAATTCGTTGAGGATGTTATTAAGATTGAACGCTGATTTGGTTCAATTTAATAATTACTTATTAAGTTTCAACCATATAAATATTTTGGACAACCCTATCTAAGAAAAAGCTATTTTAAATATTTCAATTGAGGCATCGAATCCATCATATATTGATGGCTCCGAAAACATTCGTCTCTGTCTGATTTAACTGATATATATTGACACGTTTCTTGGTAAACATTTTTTATTTTTTAAAGAAAAATTGTATTTAATGAACAAGAAAGTACGTACTATTGTTATATTTTATTTATTTTTCATTTTTTTTTGTGTAACTCTTCAAGTGGTAACTCATTGTAATGTTCCTATGGTTCCGTCGTACATTGGAAAAACTTTACCTGAAATTGAAACGTTTACGTGGTAGAGCCACGCTGCAGCTATAATATGATTGCTGCACGAATTGGTGGGTTCGACCGGAGTGATTCTGTGAGAAAGCAGTTAAGTGGAAAGCAATTAGTGAAATAGCAATAAATGCTGTGTTTCGTATGGCGAGATAGAATCTATACTAATACATATAATAAAAAGGAAGAGGTTTTTTGTTTTGTTTAAATACGCTAATCTCTGGAACTACCAGTGCGATTTGATAAATTATTTTAGTATATGATAGCCAGATTTACGAGAAATACTATAAGCTGTATAGCATTAGGCTACAGCTCTCAGCTTTTAACAGTGGTAGAGCCACGCGGCAGCTTTTGCTGTCGCACGGATGGGCCGGCTCGAACCGGGGTGGTACCACGACCTCACAGAATACCAGCGTGAAGTAGAGGTTTACCTCTGCGTTTCGCTTGGTGAGTGCAGGTGGCCGGAGGCCCTTTTTACTGGAAATGAGGCATTCCATCTTAGTCCTCACGGGTGACAACGCATCTACATTTTGATTTGTAATAGAGGATAGATGTAGATGTCTATGGGCCGCAGCAACCACTTACCATCAGGTGGACTGTGTGCTCGTTTGTCACCCTTACCCTATAAAAAAAAAGCTAGCCTTAAATATTGATTTTTATTAAGCAAGTCGGAAGAAAAAGCGCTCTCGAAATGCTTAATCCGCGTGCGCTGGTGTAATGGTTAGTGGCACGTAAATACTAAATACTGTGTTCTACAAAAATATAAATCTTTCCTCCTTCTAAAAAAGTTCGCGATACCATAGTTCTATTTCTTATAGATAAGCCATAATAAGGTATTTTATGAAAAAAAAATTTGAAAATTAAAAAGTGTTAGTTATTATTAGGCATAGCACATCCTTGCGAACGAAAGTTACTTTATCATCAAGACAATTTTATGGAGATAAAATTTGCTCTGTATAGCATGTTATTTGGACGCATAGTTTAAGAGATAATGAAAAATTTAAAAAATTCAACACTCGGCTCGGCGCGCGAACTACACCTAGCCATCCGATTAGAACCGAAAGAGAATAGGCGAGGTGTCATGTCGTGCAGCTCAGAGCGTGATTTGATATGCGGGGAACAGCTAGTTCAGTAAAGTGTTTCCTATTATCTCAGCCTCCTCTGTGTGCGGTGCTTTAAAAATGGCTAATATAACTTTTAAATGTCAAAATAAAGAATTAAAAATTACAAATTAATTATCAAATAAATAAAATTAAATAAGTATGTATGTAATATATAAAAATAAATTCTTGATTGTTCGTATTTTATAAGCTGCCATACTGTTCATTAGATTGCGTTAAAACTTTGTCAACTTATTGCTTGCATTTACGCGAAGGCTATAGGCATAGTACACGTACGTATCGTACTGACGAATTTTTTTTAATAGGATAAGGGTGACAAACGAGCACACAGTCCACCTGATGGTAAGTGGTTGCTGCGGCCCATAGACATCTACATCTATCCTCTATTACAAATCAAAATGTTGATGCGTTGTCACCCGTGAGGACTAAGATGGAATGCCTCATTTCCAGTAAAAAGGGCCTCCGGCCACCTGTACTCACCAAGCGAAACGCAGAGGTAAACGTCTACTTCACGCTGGTATTCTGTGAGGTCGTGGTACCACCCCGGTTCGAGCCGGCCCATCCGTGCGACAGCAAACGCTGCCGCGTGACTCTACCACTGTTATTTTTTTTTTTAAAGTAATATATCACTCAATTTCAATAAATGTACTATCATTCCTAATTAAACAATATAAGTCTTCCAAATTTGAAGCGATATTTCCACAATTATTTTTCTGCGGCAGCAACGCGCAGGGTACTAGCATTGGATAAAATTATCAAACCCTAACCATTCTTAACAATCCACAATTTCATATCTTACCGATTTATATTAAATTAGTCTATTTTACGGACCACCTTGAGAGTCCATCAATTTTTGTTTTCTTGTTCGATAAAATTGTTTTACCTATAGAATTCATTGTACAGGTAAAATCATTTTATCGAACAAAAATTTTAGGACTTCAGTAGACGTCGCTATTACAAAGCAATTTTAGTCGAAAGAGAATATTCTTTTGATTTAATACACTAAAATTTAGGCTCGACATGTCTAAAAATAAGGATTGTAACATTTATTTGCTGTAAAATTAAACTTTTACGCTATATTTTATGCCGCACTTGTGGTTAAAAATTATCAAAGTAAATAAATGATTTGTTGTGAAATGGTTTTGTTTTACATTTAATTCCATTTGAATATTTCACTTCTACCGCGTGTGAACTGCACATTGTTTTATTTAGTTTTTTTAGGTATGCAGGTTGTTTGCATTGACAGAAATACGCCTGGTCGTGACTCGCGACCAGGCGTTGGCGCATGCTTTAATTCATTACGGTACATTTTGCCTAAATTGGGACGCTGAAGGACATATGGAAAAGTTGGACAATCCAGCCAACTCACGCTCATCTGGCAACCCTATTCCTACTGTAATTACATAATCGCATTGTTGATTCTTCGAACAAAAATCAAATAGCACATTTACTACATGGGATCGAAACAAGACCATTAGCATGATTTACAAGAACCTCTTTATCAGGGAATGTAAGACGGAGGCTTATTATTGCATCTGAATTGTATTTCATCGTTGTGAGATGACAGAACGGTGATATGGCGCCAAACTTATGTCATCTGTCAAAATACATGTTAACAGTACGGCGTACGGTCGATATGAAGCCGCGATAACGGAACATGAATAATATTATACAAGGATGTGACAGGCTACACTACTTGTCATTTTACGACATTGTTTATACACGGTTAATGATATGCCTCATTTGAATGCGATGGTGGTCTGAATAGAAAAAACGGTAGCCGTATTTTATAGCAATATTTTGACGTAGGTACTCTAAAAAACATTTTATGGCACAGATGCATGCTTTATTAAGCAGAGCCACGTTGTTATCGATGATAGTTATGAAAAGTATTACTATTTTTAAAAGTATTACTATTGATAAAATAGTTAACAAGTCCTATAAGATGTTTGTGCTTGGATTTGTCTTACGAATTACTAAACACTAAAAAAACCTCAACTCTAATTATTTTGTATAACTCATTGGTCCGCTCAATATTAGAATATTGCTCAACAGTTTGGAATCCTCAAAATAATATTTATATAAAGTCAATTGAAAACATTTAGAATATATTTCTGAAGCATATACAATTTAGATCAGCCGGTGATACCTCTATTTTGTGTAGATTAGCCTCTGACCTAAAATCTCGTCGTACTGTCAGGGATCAGATGTTTTTATATAAAATCATTCATAATAGGGTCGACTCCATACCACTTCTAAGTGATATAAATTTCAGATGCCAAAGAATAAGTGCTAGAAAGAAACTTTTATTTTGTACTTCTACAATGCGCACTAAATATGGCAAGAACAATTTTATACCTAACTCGTGCATGTAAATCTTATAATAACATCTTTTCACATGTTGATGTATTTTCTCTGTCATATGGACAGTTTAAAAAGGAAATTGAAACTGTAATGGGTAATAGTTAAAATTTATATTTCACTTTAATATTACATTTTACTTTAACTTAACTTTAGTTCTACACACCAAAGTATGTCATGATGTTCGCTTGTTGTCGATAAGTTACTTAACTGTGGAAACTTTATTGTTAATTGTAAGATTATAGAATATTAAGAAGATAAGATAATATGTGTTATGTATTAAACTAAAATTATGTATGTTTTCCTTTAAAATAAAATAAATAAATTTGTAAAATTGCAAGACTGTTACCAAAAAATATAACCATAGTCTTTTTTACGTCTTCTTATTCAAAGGCCTCTTCAAGCTAAGAAAGGCATTCTGGTGTGGACTATTTGGAAGTTTTGTCCATACACACCACTCTGGGCAGGTGTGTTGGGTCTTATCCCTTCCACTGATGTTGCGGTTTCATTTTCTATGGGCCACACATCGCCAAACTATTAATTTACTTTCAGCGTCGTATAGTGGAATTTCTGCCATCAGTCGATCGCTAGAACTGCGTTCGATAATCAGCAGGTGCAATTCTTGTAGCCATTTAAAGAAAAAAATAACATATTCTTCCCTAGGTACACACTAATGTTATTAGTAGGTACTTGATAGCAATTGAATTAAATTTACTAGCGATAAGAATTTTTTTTTTCTGAGTACATACTCATAATAGGATTATTAATTTATCTAATAAACACTAAAGTTGTCAGTTCATTGAATTAACGCGGTCGCAAATTGAATGATATTATAATTGAACATTGTTTACAAGACTTCGTGCCCAATGGCGGCGACGCTACATTAGCGCGCGCTCTCGAAAATCGAACTGAGAATAAGAAAAAAAAGGCGGGAACGAAATAATTATGCACGTTCCGTTTCATAATGGGTGTCGAGCTACCGTTTGTTTAAGGTAAGTATGCACACATAGTCCGTGAAACATTATTTTTATTTAAGTTCCGCAATATTTTAACTATTGTTTCTTTTAATCCCCACTACTGTGCGATGCACGATGCTGATTTTTCTGGTATTGCAGTCGTTCATGGGAGTGAGTTCTCACTTTCAGTTACATCAGGTGAGCCACATTCTTCATTGTTGTCTCCTATTAAAAAAAATATTCACTCATTTATTCCCATTCACAATCCTTTTTGTATATTTGGACGACTCTCTGTAAATCTTCACTCAAATCTAACTCCCCTCTAAAGAGAATAATAGTTTTCTAAATACTTAAATCAAAATGAATGCATAAAACCAAAATCAAAATCCTAACCCGAATCCTAATCCTAACCATAATTGCATACAAGGCTCCAAGTGTGGCCCTGTTCTCTGGAACATTATATTGGACGAATTACTCGAAACCAGACTTACAGCGGGTTGCCATACAGGTCTTTGCAGACGACGTCCTACTAGTTGTTAAGTCCGCGAGTGTCGGCGAGCTGGAGAACGCTGCCAACTTAGCTCTCCACCAAATAGTCGAGTGGGGAAGGAACGTCAAGTTGACGTTTGGCCCCACCAAGACTAAGCTCATTGCCTTCACTCCTAAGGCTAAGACAGCTAGCATCAACATCGATGGACACCGAGTTTCCTTTGTTCGAGAGGTGAAACTTCTGGGAGTAATTAGGGATGAAAAATTAAATTTCGAAACACATCTGAAACGTTTCGTCAACAAGGCCGTCCGGATCTTTAACACGCTCTGCATGTACTCGAGACCCACTTAGGGGGTCCATCCTGAGAACATCAGCACCATTTACCAGCAGGTGATCATGCCGACGATTACTTACGCTGCGGGGATTTGGGGGCACGTTGCCCAGAAAAAGTACATCAGGAGGGCACTCGAGAGCATGCAGCGCGGGTTTGACATTAAGGCTATTAGGGGTATTATAGCACAGAACAGGGCCAACATACAAAAAGGCTGCTGCTTGCTACAAAAAGCCTCTCGATGTCCGCTAGTGCTGGACCGGGGGACATCGAGAGGCTACACGCTCTCACGAAACCCGGTTTTTATTTGACGCAGGTCCTCACCAAGCACTGTTACAAGTCATGCCTTTACCGTTTCAAAATTACAAACAACGATTATTGCCCGTGTGCCAATACCACCTCATAGACGCTAGAACACCTTATCGACCATTGCCCTGCATTTTCTGTACCACGGTTAAACCATATAACTCTGTGCGAAAACTTAAGAACCCGTCCCTTTAGTGTAATAGATTTAATGAAGAAGGAATCCCTTTTGGACTCCTTCGTTCAATTTGTCAACAAAATTATTAAAAACCTCAAACACTTTAACAGTAATAGCACACCTGTAAATAGTAAGTATCTAATAGTTAGTTTTTAAGTAGAAAACCTCTTAAAGTAATATTTTTTACTATTTAAAAAGAATTAAGATGTAATTATTTGCGTTTTTTAATATTTTCACTTTCTATTGTCTTCATACCATTTGATTGTGTCTAGTAATAAGATTACCCATTGTTTCCTTTACAAATCTTTGTTTATTGTAATTTAATCAAACAATCTTGTTTATGAGTTAAATTAAGAATATACTCTATTGTCATTTTTTTTCTCTTTTAGACCAATTTGTTTGTGTTTGTGAACTAATATTACGTTTGTTTTCAGTATTTTCACTTCATTGTCAATATATATTATTTTGTCTAAATTTAGAAATAAGATTATCCTATGTTTTACTTTATATTGTTTTGTGTAAAATTACATCAAAATATGTAATTTTACCATTTTGTTGCGTTTTAAATTCCACTTGTTTACATTTCCTTATAGTTTTAAAGTTATTCTACCATTATATCTTTCGAAATGTTTTCTTAATTCTAATTGAATTAAGATAACATTTTGTATTCTTGCATTTAAATTTTCTTCTATTTTTAATGTTTAACTCATATTGTAGATTTTAATTAAAAAAAAATTTGTTCCTTCTTTGATTATGTCAAGCGGTAAGCCCCAGACTTCTGAAACAAGATATTTTAGTAAATTAACCATAATTTTATTAATTCTGAACCATATACATTGTAATAAATTAATAACAAACCATACTAATATATGGAAAGGCAAACATACTATCTATTAAATCCCAGGTAGCCTTCTCCATGTGCGTATTATAAAAACAAGTAAAATCATATCTAAAATGGATACTATTGTGAAAATTGACAATATACTCCCGCTGGTGGGAGTGTACCTACCGGCAGAAACCAAAAAATCCTATTCCTAATCCTAACCATAATTTTAGATGCATGCCTCAGCTATATACTAGTTGTAGCACGAAACGGTCGGCTCAAACAAAGAAGAACCACGATCTCACAGAATACCAGCGTAAAATAACAGTTTAATACTGCTTTGTTCGCATGGTGAGCGTAGAGAACCGGATACCCTTTTTATTGGAAACGAGACATTCCATCTTAGTCCTCAGGGGTGACGACGCATTTGCACTTTCTGATTCTTAATCGGGGACAGATGTATCCACTTACCATCAGATGGACATTAAAAACTGACATTTACAGGTAAATTAAAAAATTATAAATAAGGTAGAAGCGTAAAGTCCATCTTCCCATGGACCGGGGACGGATTATGCTCTCACAGAATATCAGCGCAAAATAGCAGCTTAACAGTGTTGTGTTTCGTATTGTGAGTGTAGAAAACTGGAGACCGTTTTTACAGGAAAAGAGGCATTCCATCTTAGTCCTCACGTCTGACAAGGCATCTGAATTTTGATTCTTTATTGAGGATAGATGTAGATGTGTAAGGGTCACAGCAACCACTTACCAGGTGGATTGTGTGCTCGTTTGTCACCCTATTTGTTAATCTATATTAAAAAAAAGAAGAAACTAGATGTAACTAGATTTCAGCTGATAGCGCGTCACGTAGTAACTTGTATCTAATTGAAAAATGGGAAAATTTGAATGGTTCAAAGTGCAGCATTATATATTACAAAAGTCAATGACTGCAGAAGAATTACGTCTCTTTCCTAAAGTACTGGACCACGGACGTAAACGGACGCGCAATAATAATAATCATATCAACACATCATCCTTTTAAGTTTTATTATAAGACTCCTGTTTACAATGTTCTTCTTACTGTCAGAATTAAATATAAACAATCAATATTAATAATTCAATAACGAGCTCTCGAAAACAAATTGTCGAACTGATAGGACGAGTTCGACGTAAAACAAAACATAAACATCAAGTTTAATAAGAACCGAAGTCCAAAGATGAGCACAAAAGAAAGAGATAACCGACCGCCCTATTGTTTTTTATCATGTCAATATCTCGGCCAAATTTTCAATATTGGAATGCCACGATTCGCCAATAAGAAACGGGGAGAATTGATTTATTGTCCAATTAGCGTCGGTCAGGTGTGCCAACTGCCAAGATATTATCGGCTCGGCCAACCTAACTCGGCTGAGGCTAGAGATGTATCGACACGAGCAAAGGTTGTATAACTTTTGGTTTAGAATTTTTTGAAATAGCAATAAGCAAATCAATGAAAATGACTAAATCTATGTAATAGTACGTAGACAGTAAATATAGAGTTCCAATTATACGGTTACAGTTTAAAATTATTTTACAAATATTGACTTTGGCTGGGACGACTCTGATTCTGATCTGACTCTTACGTGGTTATAGTTAACTTGTAGTGTTTTTTTTGGAATTTTTTTAAGGAATTAGATATAATATGTTCTGCTATTTATTGCAGCAAGGAAACACAATGTTAGAAAATTAAACAAGTTGAAATTTTATTACAGCTAGTTTTTTTTTTAATATGAAAGGTTTCTTTAACATTACAGTATAACATAAATAACTAAAAAAGTAAGAATGTCTACTTCAAAGAACAAAAAGGAATCAAATAATTTCGCATTCTCAAGTCGAGGCCTTAATTCTATATTATATATGCTAAGAAAGATTATGTAATATAATTCTACATCATATTATCTTTCTTAGCATCGACCTATTGCATGCCTTAAGCGCAAAGCGCGTAGGTATGTTCTACTAGCGCCTAAAATCAAGATTCCAACGTTTTGTCGCATAAAATCGTTTCTAACAATTATACTCAACATATAAATGATATAAAAAGCACATTGTCAGAAAGATAAATGATTGTTGAACTTATTAACATTTTTTTAAATCGATTAATTGTTATTTTTACATAAAATGGTTTTAGTGGCTTATGGTGTAGATTTATCAAGTCCGCATGGAGGGGTAAATACGATAACTTTTGAAAATATTAATTGTTTAACTCAATCTAATTTTTTAATCTCTTCATCTATCATGTGGGAAGCCATGGAATGTAAATGTCAGATTAAATTTGTTTTGTTTTGGTATAATTAATTTTTTTCGGCTGCGAAATGTCGAAAATTTCGGTGTTTTAGCAGCCGTGTATTAATTTATTTTACAAAATAAACTGCCTCACTCACTCACTTCGGCGTCAACCGCCTTCGCGAGTGGATATTGTATCGGTTGTTTGCAGCGGCTCAAAAAGATCGCTGTACAAATACAAAATATTCGAAAAACCAAATTTCATACATTCTTGATTATTATAATTATGAGAGATTTTTATTACAATATATTAAAAGCACAAAATAAATAATAGTAGGACGTACTAAAAGTAAGTAGGATGTATATATTTAAGTATATTTATACTTAAGGACGTCTTCGAATTTATGGAGTGACCTGAATGATGACATGATGATTATATGAACATTATGAGTCTTTTTTAAATAATTGTAGTTTGACATAAAATTATTGGAAAATTGGAAGTATAATAATAAGGTTATTAGTGAAAATTTGTTTGTATTTAAACTACTTTAAAAAAATCCATATAATCATGTTATACGTAATTTTTAATGCGTTTAGGGCATGCACAGTTGGATTTACCAATAGTTTTTTTTATCCTTTTGAGTGGAATCTTTATTTCTTATTTTGCCATCTAAATTTATATAGGCCTATAGGAAGTAGAGTCTATTTTATAAAAAGGAATCCTCAAAAACTCGTAACATACGTACAGATAAGAACATACAGTCGAATTGAGATCCTCCCCTTTTTTTCTGTGTTTCTGTGATAAGGTTAAACAGTGCGACTGCTAGGAAATGGGAGGAATTTCGAAGCAATATAATTTCACCTAACTTAGAAGAGTTCTATTCATTTCTTCGTCAACGCGCAATGGTTTTGGAAACCATGAATGTTAATAGGTCATGCAAAAATGAAAAACGTTATAGTGCAACAAAAACTAATTCATTTGTTACTTCTTCTACCCAGTCCTCCTTTGACAAGCAGTGTGCAATCTGTAACCAAGGTCATAAATTATATGAGTGTTTAAAATTTAAATCTTTACCTGTTGAAGAGCGTATTTCTAAGGTTTCCCTATCAAAATTATGTAGCAACTGCTTTCGCGGCGGCCATCAGGCATTTCAGTGCAAGTTGAGTGGCTGTAGAATTTGCAAGAAAAAACACAACACTCTATTACATAAACAACATTCCTCACAAATTATACGCATGCAACAACTTATACCACAACAAAGCAAAACTACACCACAACAAAACCTACAAGAACTAACATCTACTAATAATAATAATTTTACAAAAACAAGTGAAGCAAACTTACCTAACATTACAGTTGACTCAAACGTACCCAGCCCCTCTTCTGTTGTTTCTATGTCTGCTGTCTCCACAAATCAAGCCCTTATTTCTACTGCGTTGGTAAAAGTGACAAACAATAACAATGTTTTTATGCTGAGGGCTTTACTAGATTGTGGCAGCCAGTCATCTTTTATTAGTGAAGGGGCTCAAAAGAAAATGGGCTTTTACAAAATAAAGGAATCTTACAAATGTGTGTCAGGTATAGGTAATACTGTTTTAAATACTACTGAACATTGCTCAATACGGATACATTTACTATATAATTCATTTAATATATCAGTTAAATGCTATATTCTTCCTAAAATTACTGATTGTCTCCCTCATGCTACAATTCGTTATCAAGAATTAGGTATTCCAAACAATGTACAACTTGCAGATCCAAAGTTTTACCAACCTTCCGATATTGATTTACTATTGGGTGCTGACACATTTTGGGCGCTGATTGGGACGGATAGAATAAACTTGGGGCCTCAAAGGCCAATATTACTAGAAACACAATTAGGGTGGATAGTGGCTGGCCCCATGGGAGAAGGTTATTTTAACAGTAACAATTCAAATATACAATGTAATTTTTCGCATGAGATTCGCAAACAATTATCAAAGTTCTGGGAACTTGAAGAAGTTCCTAATGTTACGTACAATAAAGACAATTATTGTGAAACAGTATTTAATACAACTACTCGCCGTGAAGACGACGGTAGATTTTGTGTACAAATTCCACTAAAAGATTCTGTTGAAATTTTAGGTGATTCATACAATATTGCAAAAAAAAAAAGGTTTTTACAACTTGAGAAAAAATTAAACAACAAGGATAAATTAAAACAAGAATATCAACATTTTATTAAAGAATATGAGCGTTTAGGTCACATGACCAATGTTTCTAAGCCTCTATTCGATTGTTATCTTCCACATCATGCTGTAATTAGAGAAAATAGTGAGACTACGAAGCTTCGTGTAGTTTTTGATGCTTCTGCAAAAACGTCTACCGGAATATCACTTATAGTGCCACCAACTTATCTATTCAGGTGGACAAAATTGGAACTAAATCCGCCATGTTGCCAGATGCCAGATTGCCAGATATGGAAAATTAAAATTACCAAATAATGTACTTGTGAAACATAGTAAAAAAATTATCTCAATTTATTGCAATTCATCTAAAGTACCTAGCTTTGCAGTTTGTGTTGCTAATGTTCTAATGCCCCAACTAATTGAATATTCATTTCATAAAATTACGCCGGCGATTCCAGTGACTCAGAAGATGAATTATTGGAACCAGTAGCTAACGCGGGTACATTTTTCAAAACCGAAATTTCTGGAATTCGGCCGCTTGAACTCCGAGATACCCACCACAATTGTTTTGTAAAATATAAATAACATATATAAATAATAACACTAATTCTCACTAATTTTATATATTAACAAGAAATTTGTTTTATTTTATATAATGTGTCATAAAAATGTAGTTACCTATTTCCTCGGTGAATTTCTTAAATGGCAATAGTAAGCACTCCACTAGCGACGCTGTCAACTGAACAGATAAGTTGGTGGCACTATAACGACATACAACATATCGGCCCTGTAGTACAGGCTGATTTATTTTCAATCTTGTTAAGATATCGGCAACATAAATACGTTGTCACAGCAGATGTGGAAAAAATGTATCGCCAAATCATGGTAGATCCAAATCAGCGAAATTTGCAAATGATTTTATGGCGTGACGAACCATCACAGCAAATTAAAATATATCTATTAAATACAGTGACGTATGGAATGGCATCGGCGCCATTTCTGAGTACACGTTGTCTATTGCAACTTTCAAAAGAATGCAAAGATAGTAAAATAGCACAATTAATAAAGACAGACTTTTATGTTGATGACTTTCTTTCTGGCGCTGAAACTGAAAGTGAATTACAAAATATAATTAAATCAGTCACTACAGTTCTCAGTACAGCCTGCTTTCCTTTAAGAAAATGGCGAACTAATGCACATATTCACCTTCAAGGTGAATCAAATACATCGTTGCCAAAAAATTTAGATTTGACTTCGCAACCCAGCGTTTTAGGTCTGAAATGGGATCCAACTAAGGACGTTCTTCGATTTCCAGTTAACATACAGTTAGATCAAAATATTACCAAAAGAACGATTTTGTCCAATTCGGCCAAATTATTCGACCCACTAGGTTTGCTTAGTCTTTGTACCATCATACCTAAAATAATGCTACAAAAATTATGGTTGACAAAACTTGATTGGGATGATTCGGTGGATAATGTATTAAAGGCAAAATGGCAAGGTTTCATAAATAATTTAAACACCGTATCGTTCATTGAAATACCTAGATGCGTCCTCATTAATAAACCTGTAGTGATAGACTTACATACATTCTCGGATGCGTCACAAGTAGCATATGCTTCTGCAGTCTATCTCAGATCAGTTGATGGTTCAGGTAATGTTCTGGTCAGATTACTTTGTGCGAAAACTAAAGTTGCTCCAGTCCAACGAAAATACCTCGATTGGAACTGTGTGGTGCCTTGCTTTCGGCGCGATTAAGTGTTAAAGTATTAAAGGCTATTCGTTGCAAAATTGATTCAGTCTATCATTGGACTGACTCTACAATAGTTTTAGGCTGGCTATCCTCTCAACCATGCGATTTGAAACCATTCGTTTCAAACCGCGTTGGTGAAATAAGAGAACTTACTAGTGCAGATGTTTGGAGGCACGTCCCTGGAGATAAAAACCCAGCAGATCTAGCGTCACGCGGTTTAAATCCTAAATTAATTAATTCTGCCACGCTTTGGTGGCAAGGACCGTTGTTTTTAACCGAAAACTCATGTAATTGGCCCAAAAATATAAATATTAAAAATATTGGTAATTTACCTGAAATGAAAGCTTATACTAAAACACTAGAACCTACAACTATACTACACGCTACAACTACACTACAATCTACAACTACACTACAATCTACGTGTTCATCAAATACTACTTTAGCTGTTAGCCAGTCAATGATAGTAAATGTTGAAAGATTTTCAAGGTTCACAACATTACAAAGATCTTTAGCTTACGTTCTACGTTTCATTCATAATCTCAAACATAAACATCACAAATTCACTGGCCCCTTAACAACCAAGGAATTAGAGTCATCTTTAGAAATATTAATAAAACAACATCAGAACGAATGCTTCGCAGATGAAATTAAGGTTTTAAAGTCTAAGAGAAACTTACCAAATAAGTCCCGCTTATTGGCGTTAAGTCCATTTATCGATGCACGTGAAATAGTTCGCGTTGGCGGCCGTACTCAAAACTCCAATGAAGCTTACGAAAGAAAATACCCAATTTTATTAGAAACGAAAAATACCTTTTGTAAATTACTATTTGTTCACTATCATAAAAAACTTTTACATTGTGGACCTCAACTCTTACTGACCGATATAAGAAGCAAATTTTGGCCTTTAAGAGGTATTAGCAAGATCCACTGTCAACAACTGCCAACTGTGTAAAAGAATAAAAGCAAAGTGTTTTAATCCTATAATGGGTAATTTACCAGCTACTAGAGTTACTCCAAATCTTCCTTTTCACGTAAGCGGTGTGGACTTTGCCGGGCCTTTTTTTATTACTGACCGTAAAGGTTGCGGTTGCAAAATAACAAAATGTTATTTGATTTTATTTATTTGTTTCGCTACAAAAGCCTTGCATCTCGAAGTAGCAAGCGACCTCACTACCGATATTTTTATACTATGTTTAAGACGTTTTATATCCCGAAGAGGAAAGCCTCTTAAATTATATTGTGACAATAGTAAAAATTTTGTCGGTGCAAATAATGAAATTACAAATTTTTTCAAATTTAACAGTGAAAGCATATCTGGTTTTGCAGCCGATGAAGGCATACAGTTTAAATTTTCCCCTCCGTATTCACCGCATTTTGGCGGACTTTGGGAGGCAGGTGTCAAGTCTGCTAAGTACCACGCAACTAGAATATTAGGCGACAAACATCTTACGTTTGAGGAGTTGTCTACTTTATTTGCGCAAATTGAGGCAATCCTTAATTCCAGGCCATTAACCCCTCTTTCCTCAGACCCCAATGACCTCAATCCTTTAACACCAGCGCACTTCTTGATCGGCAGGCCGCTTACGTCACTACTATCGGAAAATTTACTAGACATTAATTTAAATAGACTCGATAGATACCGATGTCTTGAAAGGCTGCGTCAACACTTCTGGGAACGCTGGCGAAGGGAATATTTAAGCGAATTGCAACAACGGCACAAATGATGTATACACGAAGAATGGCATTGTGCGTCGGGCAGTCCACAACCTGTGTCCCTTGACAAATTCATCTACAACAGGAGCACCTCAAAATCCTGAAGACTTTGAGGGGGGGGGGGGGGGGGACGATGTTAAATCTTGAACGCGTCCAAGAGTGACGTCACGCATAGGAACGAACTGGCCGGTCCCGGCCATTACGCTTCGAGCTCCGCACACAGCAACAAGCTTTAAATTTAATTATTTGTAATTATTAATTAAATAGCATATTAAATGTACTGCATTTCATTGCGGAGTTTTCATTGAAATATCCTCAAGAAATTGAAGACCAGCGTAATCAACTAATACAAAATAACAGAATTTGAAAATACAAAAAGTAATAAAGTTAGTGATATTTAAATAAATCGAATTTATAATACTCTAAACATCCCTATTATTTCTTTTGGCGTTCTCTGTTTAAATGGCATATTATTGGATTGGGAAAAAGATCCTTTACACCGTGCTGCCAGCTATCTAAAAGATCAATTTGAAATTCTGATCATTTGCGGCCAAGGTTTGCCGAGTGGAAATCGATTTGAATTAATTGCAGCAAAAGTCAACACATTGTTCTTTATGAACTTTAATTTGATATAGATTGTTTTGAGCTCGTAAAGTTTTTCCGTTTTATAATAAAAAGTATTTTATTTTAAAAATGTTAAGTCGTAGTTTTTTATGTAATATTATTAAGTATCATAAATTCTGTCACATGTTTAATATAAAATAATGGCAACAAGTTTATTCATTATGTAACCATTTATATACCAAAATGAACTTAACAAAACATAGATTCTTATGACACTAAATTTTATTCAAAATGACCTCCGTGATTTTGAATACAGGTCTTCAATCTGCGCGGCCAGTCGTCTATCGCAGCACGAACGAGGTCCATGTCTTGAGTGACTTCAAATTGGGATGAGACTTTGAGCACGCCTTTTCCTCCAAGTGTTGCCATATTTTGTAATCTAACGGATTCAAATCTGGACTGGAGGAGGGCCAGTCTTCGTGCCGGATGAAGTCGATTTCACGCGCCGCCAGCCAGTCTTGTGTGCTCTTCGCTCTATGAACTGGCGCCGAATCTTGTTGGAATACCCAGTGCCTGTTATTGAACATGGTATGAGAAACAGGTTCCACAAGGTTCGTCAGGACTGTATTTTGATACACAACTGCATTCGTTTTTACACTTTTCTCACAAAAATGTACCTCTGTTAAGCCCCAATAAGAAACTCCCAACCATACCATGAGCGAGGATGGAAAATGACCTCGTTGGACACGCGGAATACGGTTGCTCGCTTCTTCACTACTGTGTGCGTACACCTTATCATTTTGTTTGTTGTAGCTCTCTTCTACGGTAAAAATTTTTTCATCCGAAAAAAGAATTTCCCGATATTTTTTTCCCGCGTACCGCTTCAACAAAGCGCGGCATCTCTTCAGTCTCAGGTCCATTAGACGAGCATTCAAACGATGTCCTGTTTTTCTTCGATATGCCCGAAGCCCTAAGTCTTCATTTAACACCCTTTTCACCGTTGTTCTGCTTAACCCCATCTGAAGGGCCAACAGTTTCTGCTTACGTTTGGGATTTCTTTGAATTCGCGCCTTCACAGCTTTTGTCACTGCTGGAGTCCTAACAGACCGAGGGCGACCACTTCTTGATCTGTCATCTACACTAGAGTCTTCATTGTATCGTTTGATAGTACGATAAACGAATCTTTTGGTTATATTCAAATTTTTCAGTATGTCAAAAATTTGAATTGGCGCGTAACGGCAACGATGCAACGCAATAACCGCAACACGGTCTTCTTTAAGCGTTCACTCCATATTTAAAAATGAGTAAAATTCTAAAAAGTATACAGTTTTATTTTCATGAACAATTCGAAATTCGAATTCAATAAACTATTTTGTGGCCAGCATTCTAAAAGAAAAGTTTTTACTGTGTGACAATACTTATTACCTGACTATGTATATTATAATTCAAAACACAATTCAGATCATTTGCGGCCAAGGTTTGTTGAGTGGAAATCGATTTGAATTAATTGCAGCAAAAGTCAACACTTTGTTCTTTAAGAACTTTAATTTGATATGGATTGTTTTCATTATTTTAACTGCCTCGTTGAAGTAGACATCGATCGTTAGCGCGATAGTGATCATGAGGTCCCGGGATAGAATCCCAGGTCGAGACGAAAATCTGCTATGAGGGTTTTTCTATCGAGATATTCTCAGTTGTAATCTGGAGTCAAGAAGTTGGCGGTGTTTTACCCGCGTGTCCGGAATGCACGTAAAACGGGTGGTCCTACGTCAGAGTCTGAAGGACATTATTATGTGTGGATGCTCTGGCCCGTTGAGAACTACACTTGCAGTCGATTAAGGATTAAAATGCAGATAAATTGTTCTGAAGATTATGATGAGTGTCGACATTCACTACTTTAAACACAGTAGCATTATGAATCTACTGGTTCTCCTTCTCTGCTCGAGTTGATCCATACTGAAATAAAGCACAAAGATTAAGCTTAACAAAAGCCTATTCACTCAGGGCTTGAAGACACTTATATTAATAAGCCTAATTTTCTTTATTTAATTTATTAAAAAGTTTATATTTTATAGATAAAATGACAATATAAATCTTGAGTGTGTACACGCAAATGCAGAGGTTCACAAGCAATTTTACAAAATGTACCACTAATTCCTGGCCTAATGCTTATGTTGTGTAAGATTGCAGGATGCAGAGTAAGGCACAAGGATATCATGGTATGAACCCAGATTCAAAAATCAACATTTTTTGTTTTTGTACAAATCACAAATATTTTATTTATAGGATAGGGTGACAAACGAGCACACAGTCCACCTGATGGTAAGTGGTTGCTGTGGCCCATAGACATCTACATTTATCCTCGTTTGCGAATCAAAATGCAGATGCGTTGTCACCCGTGAGGACTAAGATGGAATGCCTCTTTTCCAGTAAAAAGGGTCTCCGGTTCTCTACTCTCACCATACGATACACAGCAGTATTAAGCTGCTATTTGACGCTGGTATTCTGTGAGAGCGTGGTCCTTCCCCGGTCGAGCCGACCCATTCGTGCTACGACTATACTACTAATATAGCTGCAGCATGGCTCTACCACTGAACAAAACATTTGTGAACATTTGTGAACATGTGAACATTTGTGATATGTGCCAGATCCAGAACCTGTGACATAATAGCTGAGGGCTCCTGAAAGCGAGTCAGGCGTAATATTTGTACAATAAATATTAACAGTCGTGAAATTGTCTAGCCATCAATTAAAGACTAGGTTAATGTGGATGGAACGAGGGGCGACAGTGATTTTATTTGGCGACGGACGCGACATAATGGCGCATATCCAATTACCGAAATGGGGCATCAAAATTAACTGTACGTGCATGACATAGTAATGTGGAATATATTTTATAATAAAAAAATTGTATGTTATGTTTTAATCCTAACAGCTCATACGAGTATGTTGTATGTTCACCGGTAATGCAGTTGAAGGTCGTCTCACATTGTTTTTCTCAACCATTATATATTTTATAAATTTCGAGCGTGTATATTGTCTAATCAGACACCCCTTCATTTTATTAGTAGTTTTATTAGTATTTTAAGTTTGGAGCCGGGGCGGCATTAAAGCGGGTGAACTAAGTAAGTGACGCAAGTATTTGTTTCTGTATGATTAGGTACATATTTGTTCTATTTGCAGTAAAGACTATTGGTCCGTGGGGTCCACGTGTGGTGAAGTGCCTAAAGGGACTGTATTTGAGACATCGTTGCCGCTGGTAATAAGAAGGAAATTAATGTAGCTGGTGTTCTT
The DNA here is from genome assembly GCA_033319125.1 of Parnassius glacialis. Lineage (NCBI taxonomy): Eukaryota > Metazoa > Arthropoda > Insecta > Lepidoptera > Papilionidae > Parnassius > Parnassius glacialis. The sequence continues at coordinate 17,909,870 of JAVANC010000008.1, forward strand.
AGCACTATACCGCGCTGTATACTTATGATAGGACTGTATGATAATTTAAGTGTTTAATTTTAGTTGATTTGTAAATTTATTCAATTATATTGTATATTTGTATGTTAAATAAATAAAAATAATTCAGCAAGCTAATGAAAAATGTAAAATGTTAGATTATTCTAAATCACACGTTACTCAATTTATAATTAGAAGAAATATTGCTTTAAAATATTTACGTCATATAATTCTTAAATAAATAAGACTAGCTAATAAATTGTAAAGGTAGCATTGGTAGTTTAGGGGGTAAGAGCTTGAACAGACCTCAAGACCCTTACAAAACCAGGAAAATTGATAGGATGCGAGCGTCTACTGAAGTGTAACTCCGCAAACAAATCATTTTATTTGTAGATAATAATTAGTCGCGAGCTATACCCAAAAGAGAACCGCGCACCGCGCGCCATTACGACATATCTTAACATTGATTTTCACCATTGGACCCTTGTATTTTACCCCATATCTTTATTTCTACAAATCATACGGTTACATAATTTTATTTATAACAAGACACATACAAAGTCTTATCATTGTGATGTACTACATCTTTATCACATAAAAACATATTAAGATATTCAACAAAATACACCTATTTTACAGAACATTTTCAAATTTAGAAATCTAAAATATCTAACACACATGGTCAAAACAACAATTTTTATGGATAAACATGAATATCTTAACTAATACATTAGTTTAATTCACAATAAATACACATTTTACACTTTAAATCAACTTTAATTTTCTTATATAAATCTATTATTATTTCACTATTTCAGGCACAAATTTAGGCACTTTTAACACAGCACTGTTCTTATTAACACACATAGTAATCCTGAAACATTTATTACTTATTTCTACATATGTTACTGAAGTTTTCAGAAATTAATAAAGTTTATTTTTTATTTTTATGGTATATTATTTATCCTGTTTAGATCCCATACAACATGAACAACCAATCTCTACACGACCCTTACGAGTATCATATCAGTAGGAGGCAAGATGCCAAGAAGGCACCCAAGACCGGCCCATAGTTATGGGCCGTGAGGAAAATCCAGGCAATGGGGAGTGCCCCGAGGCCTGACACCTGTAGTGCAAATAGCACTCAAAAGAATACAGTAGGAGGCTAGTGCTTTCTTTGTCTAAATTACAACTATTTCTCTTCATTATGAAACATTATTTGTTTACAAATTGCTATTCTTATCTAGCCAAAATGAATCTTATCTCTTATCACGAGTGCAAAATATATTTTCATCTAAAATAAGTATCTAATTTAATATAAGACTATTATTCGTATTGCATAGCTGACTACTATGTAACACATGACTCTAAATTAATCTATAAATAACTTTCATGGAATTAACTCTCGATCGGGGAATCGAACCCCGAACTTTCGTTCGACATTATATTGAATCTATTTACTTTTAACATATCTGTGCCTTATATAATTTAATAGCAATAACTTCAAAACACAAAATGAAATGAAAAATGACAAACTATTTTTAAGCGCCTACATTAAGTTAGCATAATTTTTGGTCATCTGTTAATGTTAAATATTCTAGTGTAATTAATACTGTAGTTAATTTAAAAAAAAATGTTAATTGTAAACGATAGTTTAAATTCATTCTTGAAATAAGTTACAAGAAGTGGTTCTATTACGGTGAGAAACAGCGTGCTGATAATTGAACAATCTCTCATAATGAGGGCTAATAATCTTCCACTCACCAGATGTCGCTACTAGCGACTGAGGTAAAGTTTTTTGTTACACAGTGTCATTTAATTGAGAAATTAGTTTTAAATAATAGTTTATCATTGTCTAGAGTATTATATTAATATATAACACAATGCGTCAGTGGTTTGATTTTTAATTTTTTGCACATTATAACTCTTTTTTTTAAAAAGTCGTCTTTTACTCATATTTATAGTTTGGTTTATTCATTTCTAATGTAATTAATATAAAATATAACTAATAATACAGAAAGAAACCTTAAAGATTACATTTTCCTAAAAAATTATCGTCCCCGCTATGAAATCTGTCAAATATTTTACCTCACTCGAAAGTGGCGCCGCCCTGGTGGCAGAAAAAGTCGTGGATGCCCTCATTGTGTAGGGATGTCCTATTGAAATAAATATCGATAGAGTATCGATTTTGGAGTGTAATATACTGGAATGCTTACGATAAATTGAGTATAGGCTAACATTGACACGCACATAAACACACAGGTCCACACAGACGGACAGACACACACACACACACACACACACACACACACGCACGCACGCACGCACACACACGCACACACACACACACACACACACACACACACACACACACACACACACACACACACACACACACACACACACACACACACACGCACGCACGCACGCACACAGATACACAGATGCACGCGCGGCATTGAAAATCTAGGCATTTGTTTTTTATATGAATTATATTATTGTAAATAGTCTACTCTTTCGTACTTCACAAAATATCTTGGCATACATGCTAATATGTTTACTAATCTATTAAAATAAATAATGCTTTAAAACCTAGAAAACATTTTCAATTATGTATAGTTAAGTATTTAAAGAAACACTTTCATTGAACATTTACAAAAATACATTAGAAATATTTTTGTCCTACAACACTTATACCCGTCACTTGATGTATTAAAAAGCAGATAGAGAAAGACGGTCTCCTGACTCTGTTCCCGCGATAGAAGTGCGGGAAAGAAAGAGACGTAGTAATAGCCGGAAATTAGTACTCGTCTATCTTTCATTTTACACCCCAAATTTTCTTATTCCAATTTCCTTTCGCTACGAGCTTTTCCACTTTTAATGTCATTACGTACTTACTGTACTACAACGTAAAAAGTATTCAATATGGTTGGAGATACGGTGTATTATTTTATGGCCTTTTAAAAGAAGTTGCTCCATTTCAAATTTGTTAGCGCTTTAGAACACTCTGTCATTTGAAATGAGTCATTTTCTGATAAGAATGCCCTATTGGTTGAGACGTGTGCGCTTCGGGCCGCTTCGCCGATAATACCATTTCCGAACGCAGATAGGGAATAAACTTGGATGTCGGTTTTTGCACAGAGTTTTAATAAAGCGTAGGGGGAAGCGGCCGAGATATGGAAATGAGCGTGTGGAGAAGAGGAAATTTGAATTTATACACCAGTTACTTGTATTCATGACTGTGTTTGTGGGAATACTATTTTTTTAATTGATGATGTATATTATAACTCTGTTTTTTTTAAGTGACTGAAGTGATAAACGAACATACAGTCTATCTGATGGTAAGTGGCTAGTGGAGACCATGGGCACCTAAAATCATCTTCAAACAAAGAAGGCCCTAGATGTCGTTACCTCTGAGGACTGAGTTTCATGTCAGTCCGTGATTATTATTATATATTATTGGTTTTATATAACACGTACAAGTACTACCTCCTATTTGGTGTCAGAAAAAGGAAAGAAGGTGGTACCTGCATAAAAAGAGTCCTACTGTCTAATATATTCCTCAGTATCTGTGATCACTGATCACTGTACACCAGATGTCGCTAGTTGACACTGAGGTAAAGTTTTTTGTTACACAATGTCATTTAATTGAGAAGTTAGTTTTTAATAAAAGTTTATCAGTTTCTAGAGTACGGAGGTGCACACTGAAATGATCGGGAATAGAATATTTCGGATTGAGTTACAATAAAACCTTTTTTAGAATTTGAATACTGGCCTCTTAGAATCTTAATGACATTCAAACAATTAAAAAAAAATGCGTAAAAACAAAAACTATGTTGGTTTAAAGTTGACACGTAATTAACAGAAATGGAGCTCACGCGTGAACATTTCCGTGCCATAATTTATCACAATTTTCATCGCGGCTTATCTCAAGATAAATATCTCAGCGAACATGTTTCGATTTATGATGTTGAAGCACCTAATCAAACGACAATATACCGCTGGTATGACGAGTTCCGACGCGGTCGTGTGTCGCTCAGCACTGTTTCTTCTGCAGGTCGACCAAGAACAGTGGTCACGCCTGAAAACATCGCAGCTGTGCGAACTATTATATTAGATGACCGTCATGTGACATACGAGCAGATTCGGGCTGTTATCAGTACCAGAATGACTGCAATTCAGTCGATATTACACATCGATATATATGTATTCGCATAGATATTGCATTCCGAACATTGACTATGTTCAACTCAACTGTACTGCAATCCGTACAATAAAATATTGCGTAAATTGAAGATTTGTGAAATCTTTAAAATAATTATTATTACATTTTATTTAGAAATATATTTGTTTAGATTAAAATAAGAGCATTTTATATTAAAATCTTATATTTATTTTATATTAATATCTTATTTTATATTAAATTAAAAGCTTCGCGCATGTGCGACTCTACTGTCTCCCGCGCATGCGCGAAGACATGGAGTAGAGCAGAATTTTTGTTTGTAATAGCTTCTCTAATTCGTAATACATATAATTCAATGATATTACATAATGAGCTGTGTGTAAGAAAGCTAGTTTCGCGCTGGGTTCCCCACAATTTGTCCGAAGAGCAAAAGGCGGCTAGTGTAGATTGGTGCCGGAATACTCTGCAACTCTTTAACGGAGGGAAGTCAAATGCCGTTTATAATATCGTCTCAGGCGACGAATCATGGATTTATTCATACGAACCTGAAAGAAAACATCAATCAGCAGTTCGGGTCTTGAAAGTAGTTCGCTCCCGCAGCGTGTCAAAGAAAATGGTCGCTACGTTTGTCTGGAAAAAGGGGCATGTTGCTACAATTCCTTTACAGCAGGGGTTTTCAAAGTGGAGGGCGCGCCACCCAGGGGGGGCGCAGAGACCTGCAAAGGGGGGCAGCTAGGCAGCTAAAGGGGGGGGGGAGCTAGCTGCGTAGTTAGGGACCTTACGACCAAGAAACGTCCGTAGGAAGGTGCAGTGTATATGTTATGTACACCGAAAAAATTGGTGAAACAATGTTTTGGGGCAAATATTTCTCAATTTATTCCAAAATAGTAGAGGAAGCCCTTCTATTATATTTACCCATTTTCTGTACATATTTGTGCGAAAGGAGATTTTCTGCTGTTGTAGCAATAAAAACCAAGTCCAGAAATAAATTTACTCGTCACATAGATAGTGCTTTGTGTTGTGCGATGTCTGTGGTAAAGCCGTGAATCGGATATCTCGTTAAAACCTCATCCCTCCTCATAAAAGCTCATCCATTTACATTCGATTAAATAGGAAGTGATATCATATAATTAAGTAGTTTTTGTATTATTATGTAAAAATTTGATGTTATTGGAGAGAACTACTGTTTTTATAATTGATAGTAATCTAAAATTATCTGAGCAAGGGGGCGCGGATATTTTTTTTATGGTAGAAAGGGGGCGCATCAGAAATAAGTTAGGGAACCACTGCTTTACAGGAACGCAGAACGGTTACCGCTGAGTAGTATATCACGGATTGTTTGCCGGAAATGATAGCCGAACTCCGAAAAAATAACCCAAAACGTCGCATCATCTTACATCACGGTAATGCGAGCTCCCATACGGCTCGGAAGACAATGGATTTTTTGAAGCAGGAAAACGTTGAGCTGATGAGCCATACTCCGTACAGTCCTGACCTGAGCACAAAACAATTTCTTTACATTCCCTAGAATGAAAGATTTATTACGCGGTCAACGGTTTGAAGACCCTGAAGCAGCTGTGGAAGCGTACAAATCAGCCATTTTGTCAACATCAACTTCAGACTGGAATTACTGTTTAAATGATTGGTTTGCACGAATGGAAAGTGCATTAAGTTGAACGGAGAATACTTCGAAAAACAATAAAATACAATTTAGCTATACCGTGTATTTGGTTTTTCTTATTCCCAATCATTTCAGTGTGCCCCTCGTATTGTATTAATGCAGAAAACAATGCCTCAGTGGTTTGCTTTTTAAATTACTGTACATTTTTAACTTTTTTTTAATTTTCTACTTTATTGAATATCTGTGATTTGGTTTATTTATTTTTAATCTTATTAATATAAAATATAGCTAATAGTACATACAGAAAGAAACAATAACCTTTACATTTTTCGAACAAATTAACATCCTCGCTATGAAATATGTCAAATATTATACCTCACTTTTAAGTGTCTCCGCCCTGGTGGCAGAAAAAGTTAAGTTTAAGATTTAATAATAATAATAATAATATAATAAAACGTTTATTTCAGATTAAAAAATCCATACAAATTTGTTAGTAAATTTCTTAAAAGCTATTTTAGTTAATTAAATTAAATCAAATTAAATAACTTACAACTTAAAAATATTAATTAATATACTTAAGTGTCCCACCCATATGCATTCGAGTCCAATGCCCTTGAATGGGACAATCAAGCCTATCTTTAACTACCTTCAGGACGCCGTTTGAGCTCCCCCGCAATCTGCGCCAGCTGGACGATATTCGCTCCCGTATGATGCCATGAAAATCGTCAACATCCGCTTCAGCAAACATGCCAGATGCACTGCAGAACACGGGAAGGCCCATCAGCATCCTGAAGGCATTATTATATTGGACGCGAAGTGCATTATAGGCCCTTTGCGTATAGCTATACCACAGGCTGCAGGTGTAAAAGGTTTGGCAGTAAGCCTTGAAAAGAGTAATTTTGACTTCTCTAGTACACCTAGCAAACATGCGGGCAACCATATTGCATCGAACCGCCAATGCCCTCCGCTCCCTCTCTATATCACAGTTGGCTGTGAGATTCTCTTTAACAATGTGTCCTAAATATTTAAACTGTGACACCCTACTTAATGGCACCCCAAGGAGCTTGACTGGAGGCACAACTTGGAGTTTTTAGCACCAACTTGAAATACCATTAACTCACTCTTTTTGATGTTATAGAGGAGACCGTGTTTAGCAGCGTATACTTCACAGATAGCCAACAGCTTACGCAATGCGCTCACCGATGGACTCAGCAACACCATGTCATCAGCATAGCTAATACTATTAACCATTTGTCCGTCAATTGAACATCCTACCCTGGTGCTACTGAGTGCACCAATGAGCCCGTCAACGTAGAGACTGAACAGCAAAGGCGAGGATAACCCCCCCTGCCTCACCCCGCATTCCAAAATGTATTCGTCAGATAGCGCACCAGACCATTTGACCTGGTTAACTTGATGGCCATACCAATATTTCAACGTGGTGATTAATTCATTTGGAACAGCTATGTCACGTAATTTTGACCAAAGCAGATCATAGTCAACCAGGTGAAATGCCTTTGAGAGACCCAGAAACGCAGCATACACTGGCGTTTGTCTCTGGGTGTAGTATTTGACGGTATGCTTCAGCGACAGTATAGCACTTTCTGTTGATAGGCCAGGTCGAAAGCCAAACTGCGCATCATTTAATTGTATGAAGTTACTAAGCCGTCGCTCAAGCAAGCCGTCAAGCACCTTAGCTAATACAGTTGCCAGAGAAATAGGCCTATAATTTGTCTTGTCAGATATATCTCCATTCTTGTTTTTTAAAATAGGTACAACAACGGTCCTCATTACGAGTAGCTCGAATGGTAAGTAGGAGTGCCGAATACAGAAAGTATATAATAGTGACAAAATCCCTTGGAAGATGCGGTCCTGCATTATGAAGGTGCTCGACACTGAGGCTATCGTTACCCGGTGACCTTCCTCTGGTCATCTGCTTTAGTACCAGCTTTATATCCTTAGCTGTAATACGGATAGGTTCACCAGTCCCGACAACCCCACCATCGCCCACCCCCACTTCTGCTTCTTGCCGTAATACTGCCTCTACTTTAAAATGGTCCTTAAATACATTAGCTATCTGTTTTGGGTCACATAATCCACCCACACTTACAGGAACAGCCGGCTTAGAGCCTAGCTTTTTTGTGTGTTTCCAGAACTTTCTAAAATTTTTTGCTTTGTGTTGGGAAGCCAAAATGTCTAATTTTATTTGTTCCTGATTCTTTTGACATGATTTTAATTTTGATTTAAAAATTTTACGTGACCACTTAAGTAGACTCTTTTTTACTAGGCCGTATGCTACTGCTGGATATGTACGAGTACTTTTCTCATTGTAGGCTGGATTTTATCGCATGGCTTCGTAGGTAGAGTAGCGCAATTTGCATCTTGTACCTTTGTCGCTAATACCCTCGCCGGTCTGTATATTTTACCATCTATCGTATCAACGAGTGTAGTGGTCACGAAGTATCCTATTCTTATTATTGATACTAATGATTGTTTTTGGTTTTAGGATTACAAGTCCGTAGGCATTCTTCGCAGAGATTCAATAATTGCAAAAGACGAAGCAGACGAAGGCAGATATTCGGTACGAGTGCGTCTTACTGAGGGGGCTTCATGTGCGCATTGTTACTGTAATCTTTGTTTACACTAGCGATCCGCTGCGGCTTCGCACGGTTGATTTCTAGATGTCAACAACACCACCTACTCAGTCCAACTATAGCTTGGAACCATCCATATTCACAATATAATATTTTCGTTAGCTGTGTTAAGTGCCAAAAAAAGAAAATCCCACTCCAAGCACACACCAATTGAAAAACTGGACGCGTTAGGTGGCATTGCGTACAGTCGAGTTGGGTCGAGTTATTAAATTGTATATTTTGTACTGTCAAAAAATCGGAGTAAAACCACCTACCGGTAAGTGCATAACAATATCTGCCGAGCCCAGCCAGTTTTCATCTATCTATACAAATAAATAAAATTGAAGTGTCTATTTGTAATATCAAGATTATAAGCTTTTTACTAAATACATATGAAAGTAATTTTTTTTTATAGGATAAGGTTGACAAACGAGCACACAGTCCACTTGATGGTAAGTGGTTGCTGCGGCCCATAGACATCTACATCTATCCTCTATTACAAATTAAAATGTAGATGCGTTGTCACCCGTGAGGACTAAGATAGAATGCCTCACTTCCAGCAGAAAGGGCCCCCGGCCACCTGCACTCACCAAGCGAAACGCAGAGGTAAACCTCTACTTCACGCTGGTCTTCTGTGAGGTCTTGGTACCACCCCGGCTCGAGCCGGCCCATCCGTGCGACAGCAAAAGCTGCCGCGTGGCTCTACCACCATAGTATAAAGAGAGGGAAGTACGTTATCTTCATACAAACGCACTGCGCGCGGCTTGTATGTGTGCGCCATAGTATCTATGAGGCGCAGCACGCACACTTAAACACAATCTCGAAGTGTTTCTCAATGCACCAGTCGGGACTAACACCGCACGAGGTTCGCGCGTCACGGCTTTTGGCACCGCTAAATGAATGAAAAATGTGTGATAATCGCAGGAGAACGTATTGCTGTGTGTTTGGGTGTCTTAATAATTCATCGATTCCAGAATTGTCTCTGTTCAGATTACCTATTGAACAGGACAGGTAAGCGAGTCACTTATTATAGCATATAATTTTTACTTGACGATGAGATACCTACTTACATATTTTTGTTGTATTAGTTGTCTATCAGACAGAGGAATATTAGTAACTAAGTACCTACTTACGGTTATAAAATCGTAATTAATTATATTTGCAAAAGTTATTTATAAGGATGCGGATATATTACACATTAAAGTTTAATAACAAGTCGTTTCGTAATAGTCGAAACCGAAGAAAGTATTTTTCTGTAGCTAATTTGTAATTTTGTAATACATGTGTGATTCAATATATATATGCTTGTATTAATTAAAAATAAAAATTAATATGGTCCTTTATGTGTGCAAATACTATATTATGCCTATTAAAAATAAAAAGTAACTAGTATATACTAAGTAAATAATTCAAACACGAGCTCACACACCGCCCCGCCGGTTTATTTTATCCCTTTTTTTACAAATAATACTGCTCTGAATCTTAATACATTTCTGTATTTGTTAGGAAAACCATTGTTGAACTTTATCGACTAATGATCACTGAATTAGTTATACAGAGATGTATTATTTTTGGCAAGGGCCGGGCTTTAAACTAATGATTTGGTGACAGTGACAACCCTGAGACAGTAGGCAATTATATCGCGGATTGGCCGGAGATAGCCTACTTGGTGTCTTTATACTATGCTACCACTGTTCAATTTATTGGTAAATACGGTACTTATAACTAAAATACAATTTTTTTCTGTCTGTCTGTTTGTCCCGGCTAATCTCCGAAACGGCTGGACAGATTATGACGGGACTTTCACTGGCAGATAACTGATGTTATAAGGAGTAATTTAGGTTACTTTTATTTCAGAATATGAATCAGGGTTACGCGCAAAAAAATAAAAACCTTAACACGCGAGCGAAGTCGCGGGGAACAGCTAGTCTATACATATAAATAAAATTGAAGTGTCTGTCTGTAACATAGAAATAGATATGCAGTATCGAATATCGGTTATTTGCATGCCATTAAATCATGGATAAACATTTTCAAAATGTTTGTCTGTGTTTTTGTCTGTCAGAGCTAATCTTCGAACTGGCTAAACCGATTGTAATGAAACTTCACGAGCAAATGGAGACCAATGCCAGGAGAGATCTGGACAATATTTTATTTATAAAAAATTTGATCAAATTAATGATATTTGATATAAATAGTATAAATAGATTACTCAGGAGAAGCCAGGGTGGGAGTCTAACGGTTTATGGTTGGTCCAGGAAGCCACTGAGCTCATGAACGTATGTAATCACTTCGTGATTACTTCAAACAAAGAAGGTTACAAATGCGTTATCACTTCTAAACCCTTCTTCTTCTTAATAACTGGCTTTACGGCTCTGGGATCCAGCCCTTCTGAGCCTGAAGTTATAATATATTATAATAATTATCCTTCATAGTATACTGCTTCACAATATGTTGATACGTCACATTGTGCAGCCCTTGGAAGATTTTGACGGCAACTTGAGCCAGCAGACAGCTGACAGTTGGCGATGGTATCTCAAGGCGCCTAAGCAGACATACACCTTATTTTGAGAATCACATTACCATCAGAGCACTTGTTTCACAGTTTCAAATAATAGTTCACATGCGCAGACACTTAATACACAAAATCGCACTACTTTTACATATCAAAGTCCACTTCAAACCATTATTTAAACAATAATACAGGAGCAGCAAACCGCCGCCGGTAAAGTTCCCGCCAAAACCAACCCTCTAAACCCATGGACGTCTACACCTTATACTCTAAATAAGTCAGCTTATAAATACTCTATGGTCCAACTAACATCATTGATACTGTGATACGCATAGAGATATGATACGAAATGCTAATTGTGCATAGCATACACTTGATCGATTTTATTGTGATTTGAAGATTTTGTCTAAGAATTTACAATACTTTTTACGATAACTAAAATAAATAGCCCGTAAATTTATTACTTTATCGCAGTGTTGTAACGACAATAAATCAGGTTACATTCATGAATGATACCGAAGATTTTTTTGAATGCGTGGGAACGGTTACAAAGCGAAATATAGCGCGATATGCGTTTTCTTTCACCCGGTTTACTTTATAAGGCTAAATTGGTTGCGGTCAAGCCTTGATACTCTCAAATTATGCTTTTGAAAATTTCTTGCGTGGGAAAGGACTTGTACAATCCTCGTATGATCATTTTTTTTTTATTACAATGTTCTCACTTTTAATTGGACGCCATATTGGCAGCAATTTGAATTGCACCTACTTACAGTTTATAATTTGTTTGATTTTAAAAATAATGTAATTTATTAATTGATTTACATACTTAATTTAAAAATCACTTTTATAATTAGTATATTGCACAGAACACAATTACTCTCTATCAAGAGATGAAGAGGTATATTGAAAATTTTACTTTCATTCTGTGTGAAAAGTAACCAATTTTTGTTCTTTACATAGAAAATAATATTCTATTGTTCACATCAATGTTTTTTTTATTGTGAAAAGGTTTGGTTTCGATTAAGCTGCATAATAAAGCCAGAATAATTAAAAACACCTGTATTAAATTACTACCGTACCGTAATAGTTATTGGTTATATACCTTCGTATTTCTTAAATTAGAAGCTTTACACTATGATAAATGATATGATAGATAAAGATGTTGTCTAAAGGGCTGGAAATCTTCCTTGTTCTTTTTATCAGCTTGGACATGGATTTTTTTATGTGACATATTTTAAAGGAAATGTTAAAACAGTCTGACAATGAAAGAGAATGGTTAACTTAGGGACTATGTAAGTCGTTTGATGGCAGATATAAATTTAAAAATGTTTAAATTTAATATATCCAAAATATTGTAAAGTTGGTTAAAGACATTTTTTTGGAATTTAAAAGATACATTTTAAGTTAAACCGCAGATTAGATAATCCTAGGACACTTTAATGTGATTTTACTCGATAAGTATGGAGAGTCAATTTAATTATTGAAGATTTTGTTCAAAACGATAACATTGCGGTGTTCACGTCTGGTTTCGAGACTAGTTACTAAATTTGCTGGAATTGTTTAAAACGTTTTTTTTATAGGATAGGGTGACATAAAGCACACAGTCCACCTGATGGTAAGTGGTTGCTGTGGCCCATAGACATTTACATCTATCCTCGATTACGAATCAAAATCCAGATGCGTTGTCAGACGTAAGGACTAAGATGGAAAACCTCGTTTCCAGTAAAAAGGGTCTCCGGTTCTCTACACTCACCATACGAAATACATCAGTGTTAAGCTGCTATTTTACGCTGGTATTTTGTGAGAGCGTGGTCTACTACTACTGATAATACCTACTAATATAGCTGCAGCATGGCTCTACTACGTATAAAAATTTTAAGCATTTAAAGAACTTATTTTGGATACGATGCAGGACGTCCTCATAAATCTTTATTGCGGGTTCCACACGGTAGAAGCGTACTCAAGATGCGACCTGACGAGAGAATTATATAGATTTACAAAAGTAGGTGTAGATAATAGAGTTGTTATGACCGTCACGTTTGTCAGGCGAATAGTCAATCTGGCAATCTGGTACTGCTACCAGATGCCTTGCAGTTTTGATACTGCTTCCATTCAGGTATTTTACATCTAGAATAAACGAGATGTACCACTATCTATTCAAACCATAAGGTTTTTATGGCTTTTTACATTTCTCGTTGATATGCCTCTTGTGTATCTCTTGTATATGTCTCTTGTGATATGCCCATAGAAATCTATGGGGCAATACGTATGGTAGCGATGTAAAACATTCACGTCGCTACTATAAGTAGCAGAGATATCTATCGCATTTAAAATAAATGTAGTTTCCAATGAAACTGCGACTGTTCTTCCTCACCTGCAGCAATAAGGCTGGTTTTTTACTCTTTATATTTCTATATTTAGGATGGCTTTGTTTTTTTGGGGTTTGTTTTTAAATGGGGAAGAACTGAGCCCTGTTGAATCCGCTGTTTTCCTTGGCATCGCTCTCGACGCAAAGCTTCAGATATTTCCAAACCAGCAAGCAGACTAAGTTCTGCAGCTTATGTTGTAAAAACGATTAGGTCTCACTAGTGTTGAGACCAATATACGGTGTTAATGGGAGACTTCAATGCAAAACTAGGCATAAGAGAGAACGGTGAGCTGAAAGTAGGGAAATTTGGAATAGGGCAACGGAACTCAAGGGGCCAGCAGCTGGCCGACTTCATGGAGAAAGAGGGACACCCCACAGGAAGTGGACCTGGTCGAGCCCCGACGGTTCGACAAAAAATGAGATTGACTTCATTATGACGACCAGACGACAACTGTTCAGTGATGTCTCAGTGACCGCGAGGGTGAAAACTGGTAGCGATCACCGAATGGTTAAAGGCACACGTTAAGTTGGAGAGGTCTCGTCTAATGAAGTCAACGTTCCGTCCCCCTCGTGCTCTGTTCCAAAGTCCGGAAACCTTTCAGCTCGAGTTACAAAACCGTTTTCAGTGCCTAGAAGACTGCAACTGACGATGATGATGAAGTGGACAATATAAATGACAAGCTCGTGGAAACTGTCCATGCGGTCGGAGCTAAGTTCTGCAAGACCCGCCGCAGAAGAACACAAAAACTCTCCGATCACACTCTTAATCTCATGGCTGTTAGACGGGAGATGAAGCTACATTCTTCAACAGACTTGACAGCATACAGGCATCTGAACAGACAGATCTCCAAATGCATGCGGCGGGACTTACGCAACTTCAATACAGCTCGTATTGAAGAAGCGATCGAGCGGAACCAAGGCTCCAAAGTCTTTGCCAGAGATCTGTCTGCCAGAAAGAGCCAACTGTCAAAGCTGAAGACAGAATGTGGCAACATCGTTTCGGGGCACCTGAGATTTTGAGTGAGATTGAGAGGTTCTATGGGCAGCTGTACACGTCATCGTTGGAGCCACACGCAAGTGTGAGTAACGATCCAAGAGCGAGTCTCATCCGATACTATTCCGAAGATATCTCGGACGTCAGTCTGAGTGAGATTAGAATGGCTCTCCAGCACCTTAAAAATGGTAAGGTCCTAGGCGAGGATGGAATTACAGTGGAGCTTCTGAAAGCGGGTGAAAGACCGCTACTTGAAGTCCTTCAGAAGCTCTTTAATTCCGTCCTCCATGGTGGCATTACACCGGAGGCGTGGAGCAGAAGTGCGGTGGTCTTGTTTTTTAAGAAAGGTGACAACGCTCTCTTGAAGAACTACAGACCGATTTCCCTTCTGAGCCGCGTCTACGTGCTGTTTTCGAGAGTCATTACGAATCGTCTCGCGCGCAGTCTTGAGGACTTCCAGCCTCCCGAACAAGCCGGTGTCCGAAAGGGCTTTAGCACCATAGACCACATACATACCCTTCGGCAAATTGTACAGAAGTCCGAAGAGTACAATTTGACACTATCTCTGTCGTATGTGGACTATGAAAAAGCCTTTGATTCCGTCAAAATTTGGGCGGTGCTGCAGTCCCTTCAGCGGTGCCAAGTTGACTGTCGGTATATCGAAGTGCTGAAGTGTTTGTACAGTAGAGCTACGATGGCTATCCGAGTACAGAACCAGAGTACGAAACCTATCCCAGAGGTCAATCGACGGATTCAACTCGGCTGGGCAGCGTTCGGGAAGCTACGACACATCTTCTCGACAGACATACCTCAAAACCTTAAAACGAAATTGTACAACCAGTGCGTGTTGCCAGTGATGACTTACGGAACTGAGACGTGGTCCTTCACAGCTGGCCGTATGAGGAAGCTCAAGGTCGCTCAGCGAGCTATGGAGAGGGCTATGCTCGGAGTTTCTCTGCGTGATAAATTTAGAAATGAGGATATCCGCAGTAGAACTAGAGTAACCGACATAGCCCAATGGATTAGTATGCTGAAGTGGCAGTGGGCCGGCCATATAGCTCGAAGAACCGACAACCGTTGGGGAAGAAAGGTTCTCGAGTGGCAGCCTCGTACCGGTAGGCGAAGTGTAGGGCGACCCCCCACGAGATGGACTGACGACCTGGTAAGGCATGCAGGAAGTCGATGGATACAGGTGGCTCAGGACCGTGCTTTGTGGCATTCCTTGGGGAAGGCCTATGTTCAGCAGTGGACTTATGAAAGGCAGTAATGACGATGATGAATGAGTGTCGAGACAACTAGATTAGTTTATTTCAGTTATTTCCATAGCATAATGCCTTATGAGATTTTGCTATGGAGAATTGCGGCTGATTTAGAAACTATTTTTGTTTTTCAGAAGAGGGTCTTTAGAGCTATTTACAACCTAAAACCGAGAGTTTTGACCGAACCTGAACCCGAACCTGAAACCGAATTTGAAGAAATAAATATATTAACTTTGGCCTCTCAGTATATTTACGAAAATTTAATGTATGTTCACAAAAACAAAGGTAGTTTTAGTAAAAAAAAGTGATATACACTCTGTAAATACTAGGAATAAACAAAAGATAGTGATACCAGTTTCTCGACTCGACAGAGTCAGTAATCTCTCTTCGGGCAATGTATACGCTGTTACAACAAAGTACCAGAAAATTTACAAGATCTCTCTATTACCAAATGTAAATATTTTATTAAACAAAAACTGCATAAAAAGGGTTATTATAATATAAATGAATACATGGTTGATAATAACCCATGGGAATGAGGTGGTCGCTTCCAAGCTGTTTCTAAAATAAATTTTGTAAATATGTAGTTTGATTAACTTTTCATGTAAAATTTACTTTAGGAAAAGTCCCGCTGGGTTTCTTTATGCTTCTTCCCAGGACAGAGGTTTCTTTTTCGAACCAGTGGTAAATTAAAAAATGACTTTCAATAAGAATTACGTACATGTGATCTATATTGAATAAAAAAAAATTCTATTCGATTCCATTTTTGAATATTTGAATATTTATGTTTTGTTGCACATATCGAACGAAAAGCGTGAGTGGCTTTGCTGTCGACTTGACTAAGCCACGCTACCCACTCTCAATAAATTCGGTAAAACCGCACTAATATGTGAAGAAAAGAACATTAATATTAAGAGGAAACACTAATGAATAAAAGTGATGTATCTATTTAAGCGTATTTAGGCGTATTTTTATAATTACTTTACGTTATATAAAAACATTTGAAATATGAACATAATATTTTATTTACGCAATAAACTTTTGACCTTGTCCTTTAGGTAGTTTAGTGGCTACAAAAATTATATTTCATTTTTTGTTTCGTTTTCAAACATGTTCCGACTATCTCAATAAATTCACGCATCATAATAAAAACGATAAAATTATAAAATATAACATTTTACAATACAAATTTTTATCGTCCTCTTATACCTTTATAAAACTGTCCTCTAGCGTGGAAGGTACAGGTGGAAAAAAACACAATAGTTCATTCATAAAAGGTTCATTCGTTCATGAAATGCAAAAAGTGACCAAAAGATAAGAATAATGTTATGGACTCCATACTATTGTGAGAAGTCATTCTATAACGTCTTCATTTTAGAAATCCGTGCTTGAGAATGGGATGATTAATATCCGCTTAACAATACAGATAATAATTACTACAGGGTAAGGCATGTGTCATAATCGAATATTTGCTAGCTATCCTAATATTTTTTATAATACATTTGGTGAGATAAAATACTTTATTCTTCAACTTCTTTATCTGCTCGTATAGCTCCGCTGCTGGAAATGGCCTCTCCCGTAAAGAAAGGATTATTGTTTTGCGAAGAGAAAAAAGATGCAAGGTTAAGAATACATTTATCAAAAAGTTATGGAAGGATATGGTTCACGGTTCAAGCAGGATTCTGCTTTTGCATCGTCCAAGAATTAGCTTGTGTACAATGATTTCACCAGAAGGTTCTAAGTGAATATTAGTTTTTTTTTATAGGATAGGGTGACAAACGAGCACACAGTCCACCTGATGGTAAGTGGTTGCTGTGGCCCATAAACATCTACATTTATCCTCGTTTGCGAATCAAAATGCATATGCGTTGTCACCCGTGAGGACTAAGATAGAATGCCTCTTTTCCAGTATGAACGGTCTCCGGCTCTCTACACTCACCATACAAAACACAGCAGTGTTAAGCTGGTATTTGACGCTGGTATTCTGTGAGAGCGTGGTCCTTCCCCGGTCGAGCCGACCCATTCGTGCTACAACTATACTATTAATACAGCTGCAGAATGGCTCTACCACGTAAAAGAGGTGACAAAGAGGTGACAACGCATCAATATTTTGATTCCTAATCATTAATATAATACTTTCAGCCTTATTTGAAGTTGGTTGCGGTAGCAACTTAACTTTAGGTGAACTATAATTTTGTATGTTACTTCAATTTTTTTTTTAAATTAGGCGAAGTATAGCCAAATACGTTGAAACAATATTTCCTCCAAGAACATTCAGCAAAGGGTACCGCCATTATATCAATTTAGTTAGTAATTTATAGTTTTTTATCATTGTAAATCTCAGACTAACAAAGAGAGATGGAGCGCTTTGTCCATTTCAAGTGATGCCGAAACCATGCCTTCGTCTCGTTATCAGACCCGTAAAATTTCACTGCTAGACTCTAACTTGAGCACCTAAAATCATGTTCTTGCAAACGATTTTAGATACGTATGTGCATTGTTACAATAATTGAGCATGAATTTTCCTTGGGTTGCGTTACTCGCAGCGCGCCATCTTTCTTTGTTGGTGTAAGTTGTAAATAATGAAAGTGTTATTAAATTTGTTAGAGCCACGCTGCAACGTTTTATGCCTGCAGTATTACTACGTGTTTCGTCGTATCGTGAGTGACGCGAAACGGAGGACTTATATTTTTTTTAAATAGAATATGGGTGACAAACAAGCACACAGTATACCTGATGTTAAGTGGATGCTGAGGCCCATAGACATCTACATTTATCCTCTGTCACTGTCACCACTGAGGACCAAGATGGAATGCCTCGTTTCCAGTAAAAATGGTCTCCGGTTCTCTACACTCACCATACAGCATTAAGAGGATTGTGAAGCTGTAAATTTTCATACAAAAAGCGATAACGTTTTCCCCCCCGTAAATATAGTCCAATTTTAATAATTTTTGGAACTGTTGTAGATATGACAAAAATCTAGGCTCGTACGTTTTTATTTTAAAGAAATATTCTATACAATATAAGTTATTAGCATCTAAATATCTATATTTTTGACTTAAAAACTTCCTCGAGCGTTTTTTTTTTAAATTAAGCTAAACTAATTACCAAAAAAGTAAAACGTACAGGCCTAGATTAAAGTATACTGAATCGAATAAGACCAAAATTGTCTTATTTTGTAAAGTTTTAGGGGGGTAAAAACGTTTTCGCCGGAAACAATATTTCAAAAAGAAAATGTAGGCAATTGCCTTCAAGACTTGCAACTCTCTCTATTGCACGATACGGGTCGGGGGGCAGGGGCATATTGTAGTGATGTTAGGGGTGGTGGGGTGTGAATACCAGTATTTTATGATTGTTGTAAAAATAAAAGTTATATTTGTAAATTGAGCCGTGGTAGCTCAGATGGTTAGCGCTCGCTATAAGTTTCACAGTAGGTACGCAAGAAACCCGGGTTCGATCCCCGCCTGCACCAATGAAATTGTTAATTGCAATTTTAAGTGCTGATTTATCACGTGCTCGGCGGTGAAGGAAAACATCGAGAGTAAACCCGCATGTCCGACAAATAAAAAAATATATATTTCGAAGACATGTGAAGTTCGCCAACACGCAATGGGGCAGCACGACGGACCTTTTCTTGCCCTGAAACCCTCACAGAAATGAGAGGAGGCCTGTGCCCAGCATTGGGACATGTATATAGGCTGTAACTTTTAGAGGTGTTATCGATATTATTATCGCCTAGGGAGGAGAAAATAATATCGATAACCTAGAAAGATAATACCTATCATGAAAAAGTTAATGTCTGTGATTATTCAGTGTTTGTCGATTATTTAGTTATTAATTTAGTTTTTATTGAATAAGGACATTAAATTAAAAATATTTCGAGTTTACCATAAAGTGGGTAGGCAAATAAATAAAAAGTAACAACTTGAAGAAATTATTATTGTTTATTATTACATATTACTTAATTACACTCTTTCTCGAACTGCCATTTCTCTAGGAACTCGAGGTTCAATCATTTCTAGTAGGTAATAAACATTAAAAATTAAATGAGTAAAGTCTTGGCTGCATTTTTGTTGCCCAAAAGTGATCATGGTTTATTAAATTAAGTACGAAAACATGAAAAAGTTGTGTCCATACTACGAAAAAACAAAATTGCCTACCAGTGATATGTAATTATCCCTGGACCTGATAATAGTAATCATGGTTTCTTTTTTCTTTTTGTCCTTCTCGTATCAAACGAAATTTGATCTGTTTTTAGTTATGGCCTCCAAATGTAGCATATTAGAATCAGAAATAAGACATTTTCATTTAGAGAATCATGTCCAATAAACCCATCAGGAGATGTCCCTAAATAATAATCTTCGGAATCAATAAACAGTCCACACTCCCAAACTTTTAGATTATGTTTCCTTATCTTGATTCCTTGCAGAATGTTAAATTAATGAATTGCAATCGAAATATTTTTTTTATTTGCTATATGATTTATTTCTACAATTCTTCGCCCATACAACTTATCTGACTCAATCTTGACTAACTCTGGTTCAATAATTAGCTCGACAGTCGAAGACGTGTGATGTATTATATATATACATCGTCCTTGCACATTACTGTCTGGTAATTATTTGTCTATCTCGGAGTCACTGAAAAATAAATAGAAGCATAATAGTTTAAATTCTATTTTATTGCTAACTAATGCGGGCGAAGTCGTGGGTGAAAAGCTAGTTTACCTATATAATTCGGTTCATCGTTTAAATTTCTGTGAGAGCGTAGTCGTTCCCCGGTCGAGCTGACCCACTCGTGCTACAACTATCCTACTAATATAGCTACAGCATGGCTATACCACGTATAGAAATTTTACTAATCAAATCTTTGTATCTCGAAAATTTTACCATTTTCCTTTGAAACATCGGAATTCCACAGTAACAGTGATACGAACAACTTCTTCTAACGGACTAATATTATTACTGGACAAGTGGTAAAATTAAAATTTTGTACAACCGATTTCAATAAAACTCAATTACAACATAATATGTAATGGTTGAAATGATTTCCATAAAATTTGTATGAAACCAACTGTGAACAAGAAAAGAATAGGTAAGTAGATATTCAAAATCGGTCCGGAGAAATCGGTGGACATATAACAACATATAAAAATAAAACAAATATACATACAGCCGAATATAGAACCCCCTCCGTTATTGTAGTCAAATCAACATCAGCTATCCCATACTTCTATATTTTGTGGAATAAATTTCTGTTTATCTCCTACCAGTCAACCAATGTACATACAATAATATGTAAGGTAGTAAGATACGCGATCAAAGTAAGTATAATTTATTATAAGTAAGTGAGTAAGTAAGTACGCCTACTTACCTGTTGCCCGTCCTTTCGATTTACGAAGCAAATTGCATATTTTTAGTTTTGTCTCTAATCTTTCTCTTCTATTCTAAAATGTATAAAATTATTTTAGTTGATTGAATGTAATACAAATAATCACTCACATAGTATATAGGTAGATACTTACATAAAAAAATAACAGCCCACTTCTATAAGTTATACGTAGTAAGTCCCCACGTCTACATAGACTATGCAATGTAATAAAATTGCAAAGTAACACAAACAAATTCATTATGTAACTTGTCGTAAATGTACGCAAATATAGGCTATGAATGAATGAACACTCCTCCTGCTGGTATCGTAGTGTGCGTAAGAATTAGTGTAATATGTAGTATTTGTGATGAGCCCGGCGGGAGGCAGAGGCAGAGCGTGCGTTATGAAACAGATAGCATTTTTGAAAATACCTACTCGCGTCGCGTATCGGCACTTCACAATCCTCTTAAACTGCTATTTTACGCTGGTATTCTGTGAGAGCGTCGTCCTACCCTGGTCGAGCTGACTTATTCTTGCTACAACCATAATATACCTGCAGCATGGCTCTACCACCTTGAAAAATTATTTATTGCTAACGGGGCGTTCTATTTTAGTTCTCAGGGGTGACGTGGTCAAGACTTAATTGATAATATTATGATGTAGGTACATGAGTAATAGTAACGACACATTACTAGGTGAAATATATGCTAAATTGTAACCCTTACTTTTATTAAAAAAAATGTCAAATTATAATACAGCTTTTTTGTCGTAAAGCAATATCTGCGGCAAGAGACATCTGAAATAAAATCTAAAATTAAAAATTTTGTACAACCGACTTCAATAGAAATTATTAAGAATAACTCAAAAACTGTTTGTGAGACCTTGATCAATATATATGGGACCACATGGGAAGCACCAGCTTTTAAATAAAAAAAGAATCATCGAAATCGGTTCACCCAGTAAAAAGTTATGAGGTTTCACACATAAAACAAAAAAACACAGTCGATTTGAGTACCGTCTCCTGTTTGAAGTCGGTAGAAAAGAGGTCAATCCTTAGAGTATTTCTAAGCAAGCTATGCTTATTCGTATATATATAGTCGTTGTATATATACGGATATGATTTTATATGCTGTCCGGCTGTGGACTTTTAAACGTGGATTAATTTAAAAACTTAGGGTGGGGTAAATAAAATTTGCGGCATTTTTAATCAACAAATTATTAGTTACATGAAAAAATTATAGTGATGGATTTCTGGAAGGTTTTGCTAATTATACGCATTACGTGAATAATTTTCGTCTCTTTAAAAAGTTTTTACTTTCATAAATCATTACATAATGTTGCCATAAAAGAAAAAGTCACGCGACGTAACTATATAAATCTTTTTACTACCAATTTAACAGTAATTAACCAGGTAAACGGTGTACCGTTAAATGCTATTGAACTCACAATGATAATTGCATTAAGCGTAATTATTGACGTTGTTTTAACTTAATTGCATTAATTGCACTACTTTATTACATTTTGCTTCGAAGTGTTCTGTCGTCAGTGAAATTAATATCTATTATTGTCTCGTTCCAATTTCAAAATAATTATTTTTTGTTTTGCTGTTTGCCTGTGCTACATTTTTAAAAACGGATTGCTTAATGATTACTCATTGTCATCCATTATCACCATCTGATCAGAGCTTTGATTATATTCTGGTATTTTATATAGTTGCCTCTTACGACAATCACGGCATAAAATGGGAGGATGGACCGTCATCACTTATAACTTTTTATAAATACTTTTGATTTTCACCTGTTAGTCCATGAAACAAACTGCACTTTAGCCATGTTATATTCACTTCCTCAATTCTAGTTTTTAAGTTTCCCTTATTATTTCATCCTTTATTTCGTCCAAAATCTCACTACGAATTAAATGACTGAATTTATGACAAACTAAAGAGTAAAATTAATTTAAAATGTAGTAAATTACTTGATTATATATACGTTGTACTTCGTAGAGCCATGCTGCAGCTATATTAGTAGTATAGTTGTAACACGAATGGGTCGGCTCGACCGGAGAAGGACCACGCTCTCACAAAATACCAACATAAAATAGCAACTTAACACTGCTGTGTTTCGTATGGTGAGTGTAGAGAACAGGAGACCCTTTTTACAGGAAACGAGGCAATCCATCTTAGTCCTCACAACTGCATTTTGATTCGCAAACGAGGATAAATGTAGATATCTATGTGCCACAGCAACCACTTACCATCAGGTGGACTGTGTGCTCGTTTGTCACCCTATACTATAAAAAAATTACTATATACGTGTTAATGAGACTTTCGTTATCATCACTATATGTGTAGTTACAACCAACCAACCAACAAGTTCACTGCTGAACATAGGGCTCCAGCCTTTAGCGATGATACAATAATTGATTAATTACAGTGGTAGAGCCACGCGGCAGCTTTCGCTGTCGCACGGATGGGCCGGCTCCAACCGGGGTGGTACCACGACCTCACAGAAAACCAGCGTGAAGTAGAAGTTTACCTCTGCGTTTCGCTTGGTGAGTGCAGGTGCCGGAGGCCCTTTTTACTGGAAATGAGGCATTCCATCTTAGTCCTCACGGGTTACAACGCATCTGCATTTTGAATTGTAATAGAGGATAGATGTAGATGTCTATGGGCCGCAGCAACCACTTACCATCAGGTGGACTGTGTGCTCGTTTGTCACCCTTATCCTATAAAAAAAATGTTTAGCAGTGAAATGAATGAATTTTTTTTTCATGGAAGTTAATTTTTCTTACGATTGAAAACAATTCACCTGATGATAAGTGGATGTTATTGCGCACCTACATCTATCCTCGATTAAGAATCAAAATGCCTCTTTACTCCTAAGGACTAAGGTACCTTGTTACCAAGTCTCCGGTTTTATTATATTTTGCACGCTTCAGCGTTGGAGGTAAGCTTCCAAAGTGGTGCACTTACTTAGCTGCATTACACAGTTAATGACTGTCCCGACTGTCGTCATTAAGATACCAGGAGTAATGTTTTTAATTTGTACGGCTAAATAAATAAAATTTTATTAATTATATACATTCTGAAGTTAGAAGGGGCTGTCCAAAATTTAAACGTGCATTTACTTCTGCTGTTTTATGAATAGAGTGTCTTTTCAAGAATAATACGATAAAAATCACCACACTCGGAAAGTGGTTTTTTTTAAAATAAATTAAATGTTTTTAAATACAAAAAATTGCAGATTTAAAAATACACTACATTTAGTATGCAGTACGGTTATGCAGTTAATGTGATCACTTTCTTATAACTCAAAAACTACAGTCTTGCTTGCATAGATGGCTCTGTGATACTATAGCTCTTCAAATCAGTCAATGAAATGGCTGTGTGGCAGCGGCCTAGAATACTGCCACTCCCTCTCATCTCGTGGATTTCGTAAGAGCCGACACAGGGATATGTCTAAATAAGGAGACCTTTAGGCTTCCGACGGATGGCGGCATAACCATCCGACGGCCTGTGAAGGGCAATTAAGGGCGATTAAGGTCAAATCCTATCATTAGCACCACAAAAACACGGCCCTCATATCCAGGTCGCCCCATTATTCCTGACCGTGGTGGCGGTCATGGCAACGGTGGGGCAGGGGGTGCAAAGAATCCCCGGGAGAGGGCAGGTTACCACCATAAACTGTACTTGGCGACGTATAATGGACGGACTTTGCGGCAAGACGGAAACATTTACGAACTGGAAGCTGAGATGGAAAATATAAGACGGCATATTGTAGGGTTAAGTGAAGTTTAAAGAGCGGGGGAGAACACACTTAGGCTGCGATTGAGCCATCTGCTCAGCTTTCGGCAGGGAGATGACCTTTCCCAATGCGGAGTAGGTTTCCTTGTTTACAAGATTCTCACTAACAACATTATTGTAGAAATCTCCAGTGTGTCGAAACGGGTAGCATACCTTGTACTAAACTTATCAAAGAGATACTCTCTGAAGATCATACAGGTTTATGCCCCGACCTCGACACATTCGGATGATGAAGTTGAAACAGTTTATGAAGATATTTCTTCGGCCTTACATAACTTTACTTCAAGGCCCACTACAATATTGTTATGAGGGATTTTTTAATGACAAGGTGGGGAAGGGCACAGGCGTCGAGTCGATTTCGGGAACTCACGGTTTTGGAAGCAGAAATCACAGGGGGCAAATGCTGGTCAACTTCCTCGAAAAAGAAGGGCTATTTCTGATAAATCCGCTGAACTTCTCTCTGAGATTGAAGATTATTATGGCAAACTATATGCCTCACATAAGCCACAACCCTACCCTAAATGCGATAATCCCAGAGCCAAGCTGACCCGTCACTATACCGACGAGCTGCCAGACATCTGCCTTTTTAGGTGGTAGAGCCATGCTACAGCTATACTAGTAGTTGTAGTACGAATGGGTCGGCTCGACCGGGGAAGGACCATGCTCAGAATACCAGCGTAAAATAGCAGCTTAACACAGCAGTGTTTCGTATGGTAAGTGTAGAGAACCGGAGACTCTTTTTACTTTAAATGAAGCGTTCCATTTCAGTCCTCACGGGTACAACAACGCATCTGCATTTTGATTTGTAATCGAGGATAGATTTAGATGTCTGTGGGACGCAGCAACCACTTACCATCAGGTAGACTGTGTGCTCGTTTGTAACCCTTATCCTATAAAAAAAGGTGATTGATCTGACCAACTTAAAAAAGCCCCTGAAAAAGATGGAGTTATAACAGAACTCTTAAACGCTGGAAGTCAACTCTTGCTAAAAGAGCTCTGCCAAGTTTTTAACTGCATCTTACAGATGACAGAATTCCAAAGACGTGGAGCAGAAGCACTAGTCTTATTTCACAAGAAAGGTGACAAGACTATGCTGAAAAATTATCGACCCATCTCGCTTCTGAGCCACGTCTATAATTTGTTTTTGAGGGTCATCACAAATCGACTCGCGCGAAGACTCGACGACTTTCAGTCCTTTTTTATAGGATAAGGGTGACAAACGAGCACACAGTCCACCCGATGGTAAGTGGTTGCTGCGGCCCATAGATATCTACATCTATCCTCTACTAAAAATTTAAATGCAGATGCGTTATCACCCGTGAGGACTAAGATGGAATGCCTCATTTCCAGTAAAAAGGGTCTCCGGTTCTCTACACTCACATACGAAACACAGCAGCGTAAAGCTGCTATTTTACGTTGGTATTCTGTGAGAGCGTGGTCCTTCCCCGGTCGAGCTGACCCATTCGTGCTACAACTATACTACTAATATAGCTGCAACATGGCTCTACCAAATAATACCAAAAAGTCTGCGGAACAGACTGGGTTTCGAGGAAGATTTGGCACTATAGACCACGTTCACACAGTGCGGCAAATAATACAGAAGACCACAGAGTATAATCAGCCCCTATGTCTTGCATTTGTGAACCATAAGAACGCCTTTGACTCCATCGAAACTTGGGCTGTTCTGGATTTTTGTAGAGGTGCCAAATTGACTGGCGGTACATCGAAGTGTTGAGAGGTCTTTACTACACCAGTACGATGTCCGTCCAAGTACAGGATAGTCAAACAAAACTAATTCAGTTGTATCGCGGAATTATAAAGGGGGATTTTATATCCCCTAAACTGTTTACAAATGCACTGGAAGATGTTTTAAGACGCTAGACTGGAAAGGACGCGGCATTAACGTAAACGCTGAGTACATCTCACAATTACACTTTGCTGATGATATCGTCGTCATGGCAGAATCGCTGCAAAAACTTCAGTACATGCTGAATAGACTGAATGAATCCTCCCGACGTGCTGGCCTGTGTATGAATTTGAACAAGACAAAAATGATGTTCAACGATCATGTCATGCCAGTTCCAATTACTGTTGATGGTGAAATTTTCGAAGTTGCCTAGGAATATCTCGGGTAGATATTGCAACTAGTTAAGAAGAACTTCGACAAGGAAGCCGATCGGAGGATTCAGTTAGGCTGTGTAGCATTTAGAAAGCTCCTTCGGGTTTTCTTGTCGCCCATGCCACAAAGTCTAAAGACAAAAGTCTTCAACCAGTGCGTCCTGTCCGTACTTACGAAGGGTGTCGAAACGTGGACATTGACGATACGGCTATTCCACAAGCACAAATGGAAAGAGTTATGCTCGGAGTTTCTCTAGTAGATAGAATTCGAAATAAAGAAATCTGTGTTTGTAAACTGAAGTGGCAATGGGCTGGCCACGTCTGTCGCAGAAATGACAACCGATGGAGTAGACGTGTTATGAAGTGGGGACCGCGTCTAGGCAAACGTAGTGTGGGGCGCCCCCTGACCAGATGGAGCGATGATCTGCGCAAGGTGGCTGGTAGTAACTGGATGCGTGTAGCCGAAGATATGGCTAAGTGGCGCGCCTTGGGAGAAGCGTATGTCCAGCAGTGGACTGCCGCAGGCTAATGATGATGAATAAATCAAAAAATAAAGGGTCAAAAGGGCGCTGCTTTATCGACGTCATTCTGACAGTTGACATTATAGTAAATACTTTAGTCGATTTTAGTATAAGGCATAAATAAACGTCGTCTGTTAGAGGTCATGAGATCATTCTCGCCTTTTCCATATTTACCTCTACCATACGATGTCCACTCGTACGTAGTAATAAAGCCTAAATTGATTCTTCCTAGATTCTAGATAAACGGAGAAATTGTAAAAATGAGCAAATATTTCTAAGAATTTAAACAGAATGGTCATTTGTTGTTATCATTACTTTGTTTTAAAATATATTTATTTATTTCAGACAGAGCCCATATGAGTTTTTAACAAATTGAAATTATAGGTAGGGTTGGTAAAAAATATACATAAAAAAAACTATAAAAACAACAGAAAAATTCAAAGAATTGGAAATAGATCCTCACAAATACATATACACTGATATTCTGGTGTGTGTGCAAGTGGCAAATCCCACCGATCAATGAATACCCTAAGGATATTGTCGGTATGTACTGTTCCGCAAACGGGTCAGCACAGAGACACACCTCTCAACCTATATATACTTCTTAACTATCATCAATATATTTTACCAACATATGACATTACTAAATTAAAATTAAATAATATTATATAATTAAATAAGGCAAAATTTCTTGCTTTAATTGGAGATTCGCAGCCCTATTGAAATGTGATAGAAACTACTATATTTCCTCGCTGAGAATCCAAACGTGCTTCAATCAGCTAATGATTCTCGTTATGTCGCTAAGATCACTAGCAAGCAACAATGTCAGCGTACGTTAGAACCTAATGGTCGGCCATTTATATTTAATTAATCCTTTTCTAATAAAAAATGCTTTATGAGCTATACAAATGACATGAGAGTATGCACGATAGATCGTCAAGTTGTCGTAGTTTGTTCGGACAAAACTGTAATATCACAATCATATTATTAGTACATACTTAAATGGCTTTGTGGTAATAATTTTAGCAAAAGATTATAATCTAATGTTTCAGTTTAACGATTCAAACACGGGATTCAAAATGTTTGTATAAACGACGCGCGGCCCTTCAGAAGGCCTGCTTACAATAGACTTTGTATTTTTTTTATTTCGATTTATTTTCATCATTAAAATTGTTAATCTATATTAATAAGTTAATTAGAGCACCGTGACGATTTTTTTTAAGTTACATCATGTTCTGTGAGTCAATTTTTTATAAAAAAAAAATTCATCAAAATATTTGTCGAAAGGAAAACGTTACGATTATAGTTCAAAACTATAGTTTTCATTTTAACCGCATATAACCGCTTACAAAATTTTTTGATTTGGCGTCGAGGTATGTTGCCATTTTTTTTTTAATATACTTCGGTAAATTCAACAAAACGTTATGTACAATTAAATCACCTCGCTGTCTGTATAGTGACAAGGAACACTTTCATAATAAGTATAAAATTTAATTAGGAATTAGTGGATTTAATGGATTGATTTGAAGTATTTTTACTTCATAATTTTTGTTGATTATGCTTTTCTATATTATCTAGTTTTTTAATTCTCTTAATAAATTAAAATAATAACTGACCTTATTCATAAAAGTCGACGTCAATTTAGGTAATGCTTAATTTGCTCTCTCTCTCTCTCTCTCTCTTCACTAAATGGCAATGGAAAGGGACATGTATAGATATAATTAATACTTAATTCAAATAAAAGATTATAAGTAAGGCCAATCGTGTTCAGCTACCATAAGCAGATATAGTTAATTTGGTCTTATCACTTAATATGCATATCTCTTTAAGGACAGTAGCGTTACTACCGTATCGAGTCACTTTTGTCCTCGGTTCACCCTACCTGTTTCAGCAGACAGCATGACGCTCCGTTGTAAAGCTGACATTATTAATAGTACATTTACTATTGTTAATTCTGCGAAATTATATTCGCATTTTTATGAGCCATCCCGCTGCGTCATTATTGTCATAATTCATTCATACGTTTTAATAGGAAAATTATCAAGAATACGTTAACCAAATATCTTTGATCATGGAATGTTTGTTTTGAGAAAATATTTATAAATATCTGGGGGCACGGCAGTGCCCCCGCCAAGTCGAGCAAAAAAGCGGCACGGCCGTACCATCCTTTTCTCGAAGCAGTTCAGGCCATTTTAGAAACCTTATATATAAAGGAAAGTCATTCAGTACCTAATGAGGGCTAATAATCTTATGCTCACCAGATGTCGCTAGTTGAGACTGAGGTTAATTTATTTGTCACGCAGATGGTTACACAGTGTAATCATCATTGACAAGTTGCGTTATAAATAAAAGTTTTTTTTTTTATAATGTATGCATAGTGTAAGACGGTGTGCTCTTTAATATTTTACAGATTTTTAACATTTTTTTAATTATTCAAGATTAGGTTTATCCGTAATTTGGTTTATCCTTTTATAATGCAATTATTATATAATATAACTTATATTTAAGTAATAATCATTAATCTTTAACAGTGGTAGAGCCACGCGGCAGCTTTTGCTGTCGCACGAATTGGCCGGCCGAACCGGGGTGGTACTACGACCTCACAGAATACCAGTGTGAAGTAGAAGCTTACTTCTGCATTTCACCTGGTGAGTGCACCGGCTGGAGGCCTAATTCCCCCCTCCCCCTTGAAATATTCACGCCGTCTACTACCATCTGGAGACGGCAAAGTCGGCCTTGCTCTTTCTAACCGAGACACAGGTGTCCTCTCCGGCTGATACTTCGTATCTCTCCTACCCGGGGTACTTCTTTGTGCCCCGGGCTGGAGTTTGCATGTACGTCAGAGAGGACATCTGTTTTCGACGCCTCGTTAGTCTTGAAGGTACGGGCCTGTTTATTCTATGGCTGCGCGTAGACAGTGACGACCATCCCCGCGTCTACGGGTGCCTCTGTGGGTCCCATAGCGGTAATAATGCCGACACAGACTGACTCATCAACCACATCCAAATGGCTGTATACTCAGTGCTACAAACAGGTCCCATCCGCAGAGATCATGATGCTCGTTGATTTTAACGCCCACCACGCTGAATGGCTTAGTTCCTGTTATCTGTTTATGATTTTACCTTGGGATATGGTCTGACACAACTGGTTACTTCGCCTACGCGGATCCCAGATGTGGAGAATCATGTACCTTCCCTGTTGGACTTTCTGCTGACCTCTCATCCGGACGGATATCAGGTCTCCGTCGATGCCTCTCTTGGCGCTTTGGACCATTGTTTGATCCAGATTACGGTGCCACTCACGTTCTCACCACAATTGCGATCTGCAGCTTGTCGCCGTGTTGGGCAATATAGGTCAGCCGATAGGGACGGGATGCGGTCTTTTTTGCATCCTACCCTTGGAGGCGCCAAACCTTGGAGGTTTGCTTTTCGCCGGATGATGACGCCAACGTTGTTGCTGATTGTGTAGCTGAAGGCTGGTACTTCAGGGTATGCCGTTATTTATTCCATTATCTGTGGTGCCTATCGAAGGCAAAACTCTGCCATGGTTTGGGTTCTTTTGTAAAATTGCATCACGCTATAAGCAGGAGTGCTAACGGGCCTGGGCTGACGCATTAACGTCCCGAGATGTAAACATGTACTTTCACTAATACAAGCGTGCTCAAAAAGAAGTATAATTCCGCCTTCAGGTCCTTCAAAAGTGTCATTGCCAAGGCAAAGTCAGAGCACATCGGCAGAATACGCGAGGAACTACTTCGCCTTCCCTCGGGAGCACATGAATTCTGGTCTCTTACCAAGGCTGTCCAAGGGAACTTTTGTCAGCCATCTCTGCCATCTCTGCGTATGGAGGACGACTCACTGGCCCGTGACGCAAAGGAAAAAGCCTATCTGCTAGGCTCTCTTTTTGCTTCCAACACGACTCTCGATGACGAGGGGAACACACCGCCGGCCATCCCGCGGTGTGAGTGCTCCATGCAGGAAGTGCTGTTTACACAGCGCTCGATGCGCAAAGCACTCCTCTCCCTGTACGTCAACAACTTGAGTGGGTCTGATGGAGTCCCAAATATTGTGCTGAAGACGTGTGCTCTGGAGTTGGCACCGGTTTTAACGCGTCTTCTCCGGTACTTTTACTCCCTAGATGTAGTCCCGAACTCATAGAAGACAGCTTTGGTGCATCCGATCCCTAAAAAAGGCGACCGCTCAGATCCGTCCAACTACAGGCCTATCGCTATCACCTCCTTGTTCTCCAAAGTAATGGAAACTGTTATTAACTGCCAGCTCACCGGTACCTTGAGGATCACCAGCTGATTAGTGACCGCCAGTACGGTTTCCGTCGAGGTCGCTCAGCTGGTGATCTTTTAGGTTACCTAACTCATAGATGGGCGGAGGCAGTGGAGTCCAAAGGGGAGGCGTTGGCCGTTAGTTTGGACATAGCGAAGGCCTCTGATCGGGTTTGACACAAGCGCTTCTTTCGAAGATTCCTTCCTGTGGGTTTCCCGCGAAATTGTGCAATTAGATTACTAGTTTTCATGCAGATCGGAGCATTAAGGTCGTAGTAGACGGTGCATGCTCCGATTACATGCCGAGCCGACCGAGTTCTTTCCGATCGACTTGACTCACTGGCAACGCGTAGAGGTGTTGCATCTATTTGCGTATTATTTTAAGTAGAGACTATCTGTAGATTCCTTCTTAATCTTTTGAAGTGCCTCCATATTGAAGTTATAGTAGATTTAGAAAAAACGCAACAAATGGAATTTTATCACGTCAATAGACATAGGAATTGATTTTTATTTACAACCAACATTGCTTGATTACGTACCTGGTGATAAGTTATACAATTTATTGGACATCATCTATCTTTCATAGCAAAAACGACTTGTGTACAGTAAGTGAAATCCTTTTCTACCTGGGAGTCTATCTGGGTAGATTCCACTCTCTAACCTATTTCCGCTGCCAAGCAGTAGTGCCTGCACATATGTGTTCCGCTCTAAATGTTATAGAGAGTCAGTATAGTAACAGTTTTATACGTGGTAGAGCCATGCAAATATATTAGTAGTATAGTTGTAGCATGAATGGGTCGGCTCGACCGGGGCAGGATCACACTCTCACAGAATACCAGCGTAAAATGGCAGCTTGACACTGCTGTGTTTCGTATGGTATATTCGTATAATATAATTTATAAATTTATCTAACATTATAGTTTCGTATACACTGGTTAGTTAGTTACATGACATTAAATAACTTATTATGCCTATAAAACTGATGTTTTGAAACTCTGCTGGCCGCTTAAATTCATTCAGTGAGCATTGGGGAGTCTCCCAGAGCAATCTCCCTTCACGCGATTAAATTCGTAAAAGCGATATCTTCAGCAGGATGAGGGTAACTGACATTGCACAACGGATTAGTAAGTTGAAGTGGCTTTGAGTTGGCTATATAGTCCGAAAATATTGATGGGGGAGAAAGTGCAAGTAATGATTTCTCGTAATTATGCGGTTATTTCACAATGCATGAAAATAATTTTACGTATTTTATCGCGTATATTAACTTATTTTATCTGCCGACTTCCAAAAAGGAGACGGTACTCAATTCGAGTGTATGTTTTTTTTTTTTTTGCTTTTTTTTATGTGTGTTACCTCATAACTTTGTACTGGGCAAACCGATTTCGATAACTCTTTTTTTATATGAAAGCTGATAGTTCTCGTGTGGTTCCATATGAATTTGATCAAGGTCAGACCAAGGGTTATTGAGTTATTCTTAAATAACCTGTATTGAAGTCGCTTATATTGAAGTCGGCTGTACAAAATTTTTAATTTTAAATTATATTCCCGACGTTTCGAGCACTTTACAGCACCCACGGGAGGACTGAAGTGTATGACATCCCAATGTCATTGTTAACCACGGCTACCTCCAGATTAAAATTATTATTTTCTTTTAATTAAAAAAAAACTGGTTTAATTTTTAGGAAAGGCATAAAGTGCGGGGTAAACCATATACAATATGTAGTGATGACTGGAAAAATCATGTGGGATGTCGATAGATGCTTAAGACCGTGTTTTGTTAGCCATTGTGGAAAAAAGAAGCCTATGTTTGAGTGATATTGATGATGATGAGGATTTTGTTTCATTGGCATGGATATGCTTGGACTTGAGTTTACGAGCACTAGCCTCCCCTGATTTTGTGAAATGAATACCGCCGCCCATGAACAACTGCAACACTAGGGAAATTGCTATTTTCTTGAAAGGCCTTATGTTGTATTGGTGTTGAAAAACAGCTGGTGGTAGCCGATTTAACAAAGAAGTGGTGAACGTTAAGCATCGAGATCGTATAGATGGTATCGCGAATTTTGGCGTAAGGTTGTATGCACTAAATAAATAAACCTAATATGTATAAAAAGTATCAACTCCGTTTACTTGCGCTATAAATTATATTTACGAGTATTTGCAGTATTATTGGCGAATACGAATTGAGCTTCTGAGAACTGAATAGAAGTATTGAAAACCCATGTTTTGACGATAATTGTCCCACAATGCGTATAGAATTTGAATTATTGGACACTTAAGTAAATCAAAATCATTACGTAACTGTATTGAACCTCAATAGAAAAGGCTAGGCAGGAGTCGATTCTGCACACACAAAGATAACTAGTCCGAGAACACAATAAAATAAATTATTTTGTGATGTTATACGAATTTAAACTTAAATTAAAATTTATTTATTGCCAGAATGTAGTACATAATATTATGATGTTGTTATTTATTTATGAGACCTTACATTCTATATTCTATATGCAATATCTTTACAATATAAAAAAAATATTATTACAATTTAATGAGGTAAAATATTTAAGAAAATAATTATGTAGTTATTTAAAAATATTATAGCGTCAAGTTTTTAAATTACAATAAATACATTTCAAAAATTGAATTAATTAGGTAATTGATTATATATAAATGCCTTATATCTAAAAAAATTAAAAAGTGTCAAAATAAATAAAATAATATAAATATTAAATGTTAAAAAAAATTTATAAGTTCTTCTATATTTCACCATTATTTTACATTTCTTTATAATTCATATACAGTTAACCGGGTAGTGGCAGTGTATTAAAACCCGCTAACCCAAATCGTCCAATGGGTGTCGGGACGATAGAGGAAAACAAAACAGTTCATGTGCAGCAGCAACTAAAAAAATAAAACTGCAGTTGCCAGTCCATCTGCCAATCGTATCAACTATGGCAAATATCCCCATTGTGAGACATTCTATGGGCAGTAGTCGACTTTGATAGACTATAATTAAAATAATGAATGACTGATTATGTAAATGTGTGTTGTTTTTTTTATAGAATAAATATGACTAGCGAGCACACAAGCGAGCACCAACATGCAGATGTGTTGTTCAACCCTGACGACTAAGATGGAGTGACCCGAAAAGGGCATCGCTTATGAGTATATTTAAAAATACTAAACATAAAAGTAACACTGTTAATATTACTAATATTCCAGTTAACTACTCCAAAACAATTTAACAAGGTGAAATTTTTGGTAACGAACTCAAAGTACACAAAAATACTAGTATTTTGTGTACCTTATAAGGCGAGTTTATACAAATTATCAAATGCCTTCATCTAGTTATCTGCTGGTTATGTAGTCTGGGGTTTGAATCCAGGGCCGGGCAAAAGCCATTGGGTTTTTCTCCTAATAAATTCCAGTAGCAATCCCGAGTCAAGAAGTTAGCGGTGTTTCAACCACGTGCCTCTGAAAGTACGTAACGTCGTCGGTCCTGCGCCTGATCTCTCTCCGGTCATGTCGGATTGCCGTGCCATGGAACTATGAGAGTGAGGGAATAGAGATTGCATACCATGTCCATTCCTGTCCTGCACAGATGGCTCGTGTCAGTTGCAAATGGCCGTGACGGAAATTCGACTTGAAGGACATTATATCAATTGCCTATTTAAATTATCTATACAATATTTACTATATCAATATTGTTGTACGCTCAGCTTTTATATTTCCGTTGATGTTTCAAACCCGAGCGGAAGGATTTACAAAAGTATCGTCAATGGTTGTTTGGACTTATTTGAGCGGAAGCCAATAATGAAAAAAAATATTGGGACGGTGGTATTAAGTACTTCTTTATTTATTCCAGAACTGAAAGTAAATAAACGGGCATAGGCCTCCCCTTATTTTTATACAAGTAAGTAATCAAATGAGTACACCGTCCATCGCATGATAAGAGAATAAACCTAGCAAGCTAACAGCATAGCAAAGTGGCGAATCAGCTTTTTAGCGGTTTCTAACGGTTGCCGTTGAGCAATCAGTTTCAAAATAGGAGGTTCAGATGCCTGGGTGATCAGTAATCGATTGCTGACAACAGAATTTGAAAATTCGAAACCGTTCTCGAGATAATCGTGGGACAGACGGACAGACGGAAACACGGACAGACATCGTGAAATCAATAAGTGTCCTCGCAAGCTTCGCCACTTAATAAGTACATTTGACATCGATAGAGAATCACAGATGCGTTGTCTTTTCTGAAATCTAAGATACAACACTTCCATACGAAACTTAGCAGCATTAAGCTGCTAGCTTTAACAGGTATTCAGTGAGAGCGTGGGCCTACCCTGGTAAAGATACCCTATTAATGCTACAGTCACTATTCAGCTACAATATAAATATTCTATTTAATGGAGTCCAACACTTACAGTCCTTACAAATACTCGTATTACATAACAGCTTCTGGATATTGGCTGATAGAAGTTGCCATCAGCGTAAACGAAGTCAATAAGAATTAAAATTAATTATAACTCTTCAAACTAGGTTATACTCACTAATTCATTTGTCACCGGATCTTAGGACAGCTTAGGTTTTTTTTATATTGGTTACCCTTGACTTTTGTAAATAAGCGACGTATCTCGATTCTATATTATCGCGTATTATTTTTATCGTAAGTATAAAGGGTACATTACAGTAACACAAATAAAGATATAAAACTCTTATCAATACAATAAATAGTTTAATTTATTTATACAATTATCTTTTGCGTTTTGTCAGCCGTAATAATGCTATGGACGACACTAACTTTTCAGTTCGCATATATAAAAATAAAGAAAAAGTCTGAATTTATGTTCATTGTCTCTACATTGAAAGACACTGTATCTTATCGACTTTATTGGATACAATTGGCCTTTTGTTTGTAAATGTTTTAAGCACAATTTTCGTTAGGGATGCACTGCGTACGGACTTGTTTCCGGTAAAAAAAAGAATGAAAGGATTTAAATTAGCTTAATTGTGTATTAAAAAATCTGTTTCACTCGATTAGCATAACCCTAACGACTTTTGGGACTGTTCGAAATCACGGTGGAGACTTTTTCTGCGCGTATGCAAAGGAACTACATTTGCATCCCTCAAAACCTCGACTGTCCTAATTTGGATGAGCTCCCTATCTCCTTCGGAATCGTTGAAATGCACGCACAGTAGCGAGAACCGTACAAAACACAAAACAATAAATAAATAACAAGAACAATAAATATAATTAAAAACGACAAAAAGCGTCCGTCCGCATGACGCGAGTACAAACGGTTGCGCGTTCGCGACGACTCTATAACAACAGATATGTAACAAACATTTCAAATTATATCTTAACGTAAAAGGATTACAGCTGAATTTGCGATGTCTAATTTTAATGCCCATTCAACATTTTGTCACCGTAACGAAAGTTTTTTTAAAGGCTCATCACTAAAGAATTCCAACTTTCAATACGAGCAATAAGGTTTAAAATTCAACGGCAAAGACTTCACTTGGTTTTTTCGAATTGGTAAATGGAATTTAAACGAGATGACAATTCTTTATTGCGTCCGCAGATATTGAAACGATTCTGGTCGCGTTCGTTCATTAATTGGGGTCGATAGAGATGAGAATCGTTTGTTCTGAGAAGTCGACTGAGTGATTCTCGGAGACCACGTCGCTCTATGAGTTCTGAAGGAGTTAAGGGTTGCATCTCACTGGGACAATAATGTAATAAGTCGTCTCAGCTGAATTAATTACTAATTAATAATTAAATTCTTTACATTATTTTAATTTTATTAACTATTAAATTAAAATAATTAGAGTTGGAGCCATACACCAGAGGTAAAATTGTAGGTTTTACGAGATTTTACTAGATTTTTGATCTCACCACACAAGAGTAACAATATAAAACTAGAAGTAGGTACAGCTGTAATAGACTGTAAGTAGAATAGACAGTATTAGTAGAGGTATAGTGTATTTGTGTTGGATGTAAAATCGTCTAACGTCTAAATCGTCGCACTTTTTTAACCGACTTCAAGAAAAGGTGGTGGTTCTCAATACCAATGTATTTTTTTAATGTGTGTTACCTAAGAACTGGTTTTCTAGGTGAACCGATTTTGATGATTCCTTGTTATTTCAAAGCTGGTGGTTCTCATGTGGTCCTATATAAATTTAAATTAAGATCTGGCCAGTACTATATGAGTTATCCTTAATAATGCATATTTTATGAAGGCTAATAAATTTCTGCTCACCAGATGTCGCTAGTTGACACTGAGATAAATTTTTTGTTAGACAATGTAATTTAATTGAGAAGTTGTTTTTTAATTAAAGTTTATCAGTTTCTAGAGTATTATATTAATACACAAAATAATGCGTCAGTGGTTTGCTCTTTAATTTTTGCAGATTTTTCACTATTTTTTAATTTTTCTACTTTTATGAATATCTGTGGATTGGTTTATTTATTTTTAATGTTATTAATTTAAAATATAGCTAACAGTACAGAAAGAAACAATAACTTTTACATTTTCCGACCAAATTAACTTCCCCACTATGAAATCTGTCAAATATTATACCTCACTTTCTAGTGGCGCCGCCCTGGTGGCACAAAAAGTCGTGGATGTCCTCATTGACTTCGAATACATTGATGATGTTCATATTTTATTTATATTGAAGTTGGTTGTAATGTTTTTTTTTTAATTTTGCCACTTGTTAAACAAAACAGTCTACTGCACTTAATTAATATGCATACGAATATTAACCGTGTGGCGACAGCGAATTTCGTAAGAGGCTAGGGAGGAGGCTATAGGTTGAAAAGCTTGGTATGGTATAACAGTCTATTTACGCTAAGTAAATTATTCAGGACGGCGTGGCGCGGCGACGAGGAGGAACGGTAGAACGTCTTCTATTACTACTCTAATCTGCGTGGCGATTAAGGGAAATCCCCTGCTTAGCCGCTGTTGTAATAACTATACTATACCGGCACCAATGAAATCGTTAACGGCAATTTTAAGTTCAGATTTACCACGTGCTCAGCGGTGAAGGAAAACATCGTGAGGAAATCGGCATGTCTGAGAAACAAAAAATAATATTTCGAAGACATGTGAAATTCGCCAACGCGCATTGGGGCACCGCGGCGAACATTTCCTTGACTTAAAAAACCCTCTCTGAAATGAGAGGACGCCTGTGCCCAGCAGTTAGACGTTATATAGGCTAGAACATTAAATTTTATATATTATAAATTATAATAGTAGAATCCAAATATCCATCCATCTAATGTACACTACTCTTAAATATACTATGGGGGTCGTATAAGGCAACAGAAGGGAATGAAACAGGACATCTTCCTGCTAACAATTCATCTTTATATATAATAATTACGTGTCACATTTTTTGCCCGCGATGAACTCCTAAACTACTGAACTGATTTCAATGAAATGTTTCACAATGTGTGCAGTTTGGTCTGACTTGAGAGATAGGATAGTTTTTATCCCGATAAGTGACTCTCAATTTTTTATTGTGAATTTAACGATTTTTTTTAGGACACATGGTCGTCGGAAAGGGCAGAACAACGTCTGCCTGGTCAGCTAATAGTATAATAAAAAACTGCGGTTGCTAAAACCGTCTGGCAAGCGTGGCAACTATGGCAAGAATGCTTGCGAGGCACCTATGTGAAAGGATTTTGTTTAGCAGTGAACTATTAATAGGCTGTAAAGATGACGATGACGTTTATGTCATTTATGCATAATATATCGGCCAATCGTAGTAAAGCAAATGCATCAACAATCTATAACTAGAGGCATGTATCTTAGCGGTGGGACTTGTCTAATAGAATTATGATGGCATAAATAGGCCGCTGTTGGTGATGTCTCAAACATACTCGTATTCTAGTGAGATATTGCCTTAACAGTTTTAAGGGATGCCCAAGTAATGTATTCAGAGTTGTCGTTTTCTATGTAATTTATTGCACCAATTAGTAGAGTCCCGTGAGAGGGTTTATCAGATGTTTCATCGCGCTCTATTTGGGAGGTAGTTGGTCGATAATGGTCAAATTTCGGGGAACGCGCCTTTGACAGTATAGCTTCGTCTAAAGATATTTTCGGAAGCGAGAATTTAACAAGTTAATTGGATGAAAATATTCAAAACGCATAGCGGCATAGACGTCATTGCGGCCACAGATTAATTAGGATGCCAACGGAATTAAACGGAATCTGTGTAAATTAAATATAATGAAAGATATTATTGAGAAAATAGCGGACTTTCATTCTTGCGATAGGTCTAAGGCATAAACTGTTCGTGGTCCTTCGTATTCCTTCTCATCTATTTCTCTAAGTTTTCAGAGCCAGTCCATTTAAGTTCTCAGACGATTGGACACGTCTAATATTGACTCTCGGCTAGGGATTAATTTTTTTATAGTCGCAAGAAGATCATTGCGCTAATCATTGACGAAAATTAATGGAAAATATAAAAGTAATTCAACTTCAACATTCACCTCAAGTTATATTACCTTACTAGTTTCATCATCATTATCCTTACATCCCTTCGAGCAACAAATGCACTGGTAAACTTTAGCCTCCCAAAAATAATGCCACAAAGCACGGTCCTGAGTCACATGCATCCATCGATTTCTGCATCACTTACCATGTCTTCATTCCATCTAATGGTGGGCTGCCCTATAGTAGCCTTACTGACTCTACACTGTCAATCCGAGAATCTTGACCGCATCCAGCGCAGAGCCGCTCGAATCGTCGACGACCGAGTCCTTTCCGATCGGCTCGATTCATTGGCACTGCGAAGAGATGTCGCATCCCTTTGCATTTTGTTTCGCATTTACCACGGGGAGTGCTCTGAGGAAATGTTCGGATTATTCCCAGCTGCCAAATTTCACGAAAGCACATCGCGGCAGAACTCCCGATACCATCCACACTATGTGGATGATTGGCGGTTCACCACTGTGCGATTTACAAGATGTTTTCTTCCTCGCACGACTTCCTTGTGGAATCGATTACCATCAGCGATTTTTCCGGACCGATATGACTTAGGGACCTTCAAGAAAAGAGCCTACTCCTTTTTAAAAGGCCGGCAACGCATCTACAAGTCCCCTGATTCCCCTGGTGTTGCAGTTGTTCATGGGCGGCGGTAGTCACTTACTATCAGGTGAGCCGCATGCTCGTTTGTCCCCTCTCCTATAAAAAAAACCTTTCTTCATCATCGGTTGTTGGTTCGTTTATCACTTTACCATTATTAATTTTGTTAATAAATATTATGATTAGCGTCAATAGATTTGTATTCTATTTTTAAACCAACTTCTAAAAGAGGATGCGAAGAAAGACAATTCGTTTCATGTTTTTTCTACTGACTTCAAAAGGGAGGAGGTACTCGATTCGACTGTATTTTTTTATGTGTGTTACCTCATAACTTTTTTCTGGGTGAACCGATTTCGATGATTCTTTCTTTATTTAAAAGCTGGCGCTTCTCATGTAGTTCCATATAAATTGAATTAAGGTCTGACCAATAGTTTTTGAGTTATTCTTAATAGTTTATATTGAAGTCGGTTGTACAAAATTTTTAATTTTAAATTATTGGCACCCATGCCTATTGGGGTCTGAATTGTTCAACCACAGACTAGCAGGATGCTGGCGCATTGTTCAACTACCTTTAAAGCTTGAAACTATTTTTTGTCCGATCTACGCAGAAAGAACATATAATATATTATATATTACTAGCTGGTACCCGGTGCGTCGAGGAGGAAACGGAAAAGGAGGAGGTACTCGAATCGATTATATTTTTTTATGTGTTTCCTCATAACTTTTTTCTGGGTGAATCAATTTCGATGATTTTATTTAAAAGCTGGTGCTTTTCATGTAATCCCATATAAATTTGATCAAGGTCTGACCAGTTTTTGAGTTATCCTAAATGATTTATATTGAAGTCGGTTGTACAACATTTTAAATTATTTGTATAAGGTTCGCGATATCTTCGTCAGTTGAGTACTGATTTAGATGATTCGTTTTTAAATAAATAGGCAGAGATTTTAATCTATTTCGATGACATGGAGATAGTGATACTCGTTAGACCACTCAAATAATTATGAAAAATTTTAAAACATTTTTTGGAGGGGATTGAATTCTTCTATACGTTTTGTCTTTGCGTAGACTTCACACTGTGAAATTATTTTATTTATATTAAGTTAGAGAGCCGTGGTAGCTTGTTTATTGCAAATTTAATTGTTGATATGTCACGTGCTCGGCGGTGAAGGAAAACATCGTGATTTGCATGTCTGAAAAATAAGAAAAAAAATATATTTCGAAGACATGTAAAGTTTTTCGGCGGACGTTTCCTTGCCCTAAAAACCCTCTCAGAAATGATAGGAGAC
The DNA here is from genome assembly GCA_033319125.1 of Parnassius glacialis. NCBI lineage: Eukaryota > Metazoa > Arthropoda > Insecta > Lepidoptera > Papilionidae > Parnassius > Parnassius glacialis. The sequence continues at coordinate 17,951,905 of JAVANC010000008.1, forward strand.
CTATGCCCAGCAGTGGGACGTATATAGGCTGTAACTTTAACCTTTTAAGTTCTTTGAAGTCGGCGTTTATTTTTTATTAAAAGTTTATATTTTCAAGTTTGAGTTATTTAAGTTTCTCAGTTCTCAATAAATTTGTAATTCTAATGAGAAATGAATATTATTTAACTATAACCATAATATATTAACAACAATAATACCTCATTTACTACAAAAAGTTTTGTGTTAAAAAAAGAATAAGCTTAATTATCGCGTATTTACGACGTCGATTAAAACAAAAGAACAAACGATATTATGTCCCTCTTTCATTTCCTTCTTCACTTTACTTTAGTGAACACTATGACTGAACATGAATGATAAAAGTTTAGTAACGTGCTAGTTGATAGAGGTGAGAGAGATTTGGGGAGGTGGCGCGGAGCTGAACAACCCTGGACCTTTGTCGCCTTATATGCAGGTGGATTAGTGATCACAGGATCAAATTCTCGCATCTTAGAGTCGGCTCACTTTACTTGATTTCGCATAAGGGAGACTACCATCAGTTGATAGAATTTAGATCTTTTTGGCATTCCGTATAGTCGACTTTTTACGACACATACGGGACGAAGTGGGAAGGACTCACTTACGTCGTCACTCAGTACTCTTTTTGTCTACAATATAAGAAATCATAGAAAACATGAAACTTCGTATAAATTTATTTGGAATTTTTTATTAGGCGTCACTCCTAAATAAAGGAGGCACGACAAAATTCACGAATTTTAATTTGGAAGCACAATATTTAAGTGATACTTTTCCAGATAACCTTTGGGTATGTCGCAGCTACAAATCGCTTTATGGGGTTTAATGCATTGTCTAATATTATAAATTTATTTTTTTATTTTTAAAAATAATTATATGCATAATATGCAAACCCCCGCCCCGGTTTGATCTCTGACGGCACCAATAAGTTTGTTAAATGCAATTGTTAAATGCTGATTTTTCACATGGTCAGCGGTGAAGGAAAAGGAGATGTGTATGCCTGGGAAATTAAATATTTCGAAGGTATGTAAAGTCATTGGAGCACATTGATAGATTAATTGCTCCATAGCCTCCTAGAAAGAGACGAGTCCAATGTCCAATGCGTGCCAGATTTTATATTACGTTTTAGGAATATATTTTTTTCTCAAACAAGTATTAGGTCGACTACTCGACCGGGGAAGTACCACACTCTCACAGCATACCAGCGTAAAATAGCAGCTTAACACTGCTGTGTTTCGTATGGTGAGTGTAGAGAACCGGAGACCCATTTTACCGGAAAAGAGGCATTCCGTCTTAGTCCTCACGGGTGACGACGCATCTGCATTTTGATTCTTTATTGAGGATAAATGTAGATGTCTATGGGCCACAACAACCACTTACCATCATGTGAACTGTGTGCTCGTTTGTCACCCTATCCTATAAAAAAAAGGTTTCCCTATTTTACGAAATAGCAATTAACAAAACACTGCAAGAAAATATACCACATAACAGAAATATCCCATAATACATATTAACCATCTACATATTATCCAGACAGTCGACAGGATGCAGTACCTATCAAAGGTGCAAGACGTCTGGTGCTGCAATTATCAAGCGTTCATGATGTAAACGTGGTAGAGCCATGCTGCAGCAATATTAATTGTATAGTTGTATTCACGAATGGGTCGGCTCGATCGGGGAAGGACCACGCTCCACAGAATACCAGCGTAAAATAGCAGCTTAATGCTGCTGTATTTCGTATCGTGAGTATAGAGAACGAGAGACCCCTTTTATTGGAAAAGAGGCATTCCATCTTTGTCCTCACGGCTGACAACCATCTCCATTTTGATTCGGAAACGGTCAAAATGTAGATGTCGGAATCAGTTGGACTATATGCTCACTTGTCACCCTTATCCTATAAAAAAATGTATGTTAAGTTCTTAGCATGATTTTGCGGGCCGATAAAGAATAACAAAAAATAACAGCCTCTAAAATTCTCGCTGCTAGACGCAGATTCCCTTTCAGAAATAAAAGGGGGTATGTGCCCAGCTTTGTTAGAGTAAAGAAGTGCGCTGCTAATGCGGTATAGTGCACTTAAGATAACCTCGATATGTTTTTTTTATTTCGTACATTATGAATGACGTTTTCCTCCACCGCCGAGAACGTGGTAAATCATCGGCAAATCAATGACACAATAGATCGGTGCTAACAAAGTTTAGACTCGATTTCTTTGCGTAATAACTATGAAATGTCCCTGATTAGTGGTACCATGGCTTATACCGATAGACAGTAACACTAAAAATAACAAGGCAAGACTGTCTTAATAAAACTTTAAATTATTAAAATTTCACCCGCCCACAACATCCAGCCAGGGACACTTCAATTATATTTTTTTCTTCCTACCGATACCGGTATCTGAACAACTTTGTCACATCAAAGGGCCCTCGAATAACCAATTAAGATACTTTCAAGACTCGAACACCTCACTGCGACAGGGTTGTAAACGTTGTCCGGTGTCGATCTTTAAATCCGGTAGCTAAAAGTAATTTGTGAAATTACTTTCGTAGAATCGGAGTCAATTAAAGAGCGTGTGTAACCTCGCTCGAGCAGACAGTTTTGGATAAGATGGTTGGTTTTGTTTCAATATATGTTGTATTTAATAAAATGAATTTAATAATTATCATGTGTTTTAATGTTTATTTAAAATGCTGAACCCGCCACTATGTTTACGATGATGTGATATATACTCAATCACAACGGAACCTAGGTACATACTACATCACGTAAATATACGTACGTATATTTTTTTAATTTCCTCCAAACTGAATTTCGGTCGGCCAGTCCTAAGGGAATTTTGCAATCTGCGTGGAATAGGATCTGAATAAACGAGTGAAATCTAACAGTCCGATTGGACTGCATCAGACACGGCTGGAGACAAAATAGGCGCAAGATCAACGGAAGTATAGGTAACGAATGAGAATACAGTTCAAATTATGGTAATCAGTGACTCATATAAAACCTACACCACAGAATAAACCTACACCTATTTGCGTTAAAGAATTACGTTGTCTCACATCTAAAAATACTCTCCGGCTTCATTCACACGATACTCAGCAGCATTATGCTGCTATTTTGCGATAGTAATATTACTACGAGACACTTCTGCACTAATGTCGACCCGTTCTTCCGACCGAATTTCGGTCACGGCAGTTTGGCTCAACGGAGACGAGCCATCTGTGCATGACAGGTTATAGTGCACAAGTATGTCTCTATTACCTCACTCTGATAGTGTAGATAGAGATCAGGCGCAGGACCATCGGCTTTACTGCATGCCAAGGCACGTGAAATTTCTGATTCCAGTGTTTACAAGAAAATCTTCACAGAAAAACCCAATAACAGTTTTCGACCCAACACAGGGTTCGAAACCGGGACCTCATACTCAGCGGTTAGATTTACGGCGACTAGACAAACGACTAACTCGGTTCGTGCTGTCTTAATACAGCCGCAACGTGACTTTACCTCGTATATAAGAAAATAAAGTATTTAAAATAAAAAAGACCAAGTTGATCACGATTTTGCTATCATGGTCTTAGATTATTACTGGCACACCAAGCGTTTGCATTTTATTTTTAATGGATTGGTAAAAAAGTAAATAAGACATGCAAACTAAATTTCTTCAATACGTGGTGCAGCCACGCTACAGCTCGACTTGACCGGGAAAGGACGCTCTCACTGAATACCAACGTGAAATACTAGCTTAATACTTCGGTGTTCCGTATGGTGAGGGTAGATTACTGGAAATTTTATTGGAAACGAGACATTCTGCATTTTGATTCTTAATTGAGGATAGATGTAATCGTGTGCTCGTTTTTCACTCTTATTCCATATAAACAAAAACAAATATGTCTCTTTCCTTTCACTGTTCACTGGAACATTTTCAAATTGCGGTAATTTCAATTAAAATGTTAGTGATCGTTGTTTCACATCATCGCATGGCTTTACAATAGCTAATAAAACTAGACATGATTTGTGTTCACAATTGAGAAGTTTTTTATTAAAATAATCGCTGTATTGTTTCTTCGTTTATTGCATTTATAATTGGAATAATGACATGAAAGATAATTATAGTTATAAATTGTACTACGGTTGTGAAGTTATTCAGTTTTTACTTCATAATCTCAAATGATGTGCGATGTTGATGAATGTGTCCAATACCAGCGTAAAATAGCAGCTTAATGCTGTTGCGCTTCGTATAGTGAGTGAAGAGATGCGGAGACCCTTTTTAATGGTATCGAGGCATTTTTTCTTTGTCATCAGAGGTGACAACGCGTCTACATTTAGATGGTGGACTATTGGCCGAAGCATTCACTAACCATCAGGTAGAATGTGTGTTCGTCTATATCCCTTATTTTATAAAAACAAATGCGAGAAGTTTGATAATGCGATCGATGATCCTGCTATGCACATGTCGCTGTTATAAAAGAGGTCTGTTTATGTCTAGATGAGGGCTGTTTAGGAGTTTATATAGAGGGGAGATTATTAATAAATCTTTCTCTACTTTATTTACTCCTAGTAACTTGAAAAGAAACGCAGATGAAATGGAGATACATTTTTCCATTCAGTGGCTTACACGTTTAATACCATTACCGTTATAGGCTGTCAAAAGTCCACTGCTATATATAGTTCTGCCCATACGCCATAAAGGGGCCCATACCCCGTATGGGGGATTTTGCATAGTTGTCATGCTTGGCAGGCGGTTTGGCAACGGCAGCTATTTATTTTCTTCGCTTGTTATCAAGAAGATACTGTTGCCCATCTGTATCAGTTCTCCTCTATTGCCTCTTACGACAACCATGGTACGATATGGGGTAGTGGATATTCTTACATCGCCACTTCCTGGATAAGTAAGTTAGTTTTCTAATTTATTTAAAACTTTATTCTGATTCACAACAATACAGGATCAGAGTTTTTTTTTATAGGATAGGGTGACAAACGAGCATACAGTCCACCTGATGGTAAGTGGTTGCTGTGGGCCATAGACATCTACATTTATCCTCGTTTGCGAATCAAAATGCAGATGCGTTTTCACCCGTGAGGACTAAGATGGAATGCCTCTTCCCCAGTAAAAAGGATCTCCGGTTCTCTACACTCACAATACGAAACAGCAGTGTTAAGTTGCTATTTGACGCTGGTATTCTGTGAGAGCGTGGTCCTTCCCCGGTTGAGCCGACCTATTCCTGCTACAACTGTACTATTAATATAGCTGCAGCATGGCTCCACCACGTAAAAAAGAGTATTGAGAAAACTTTTACTTACGGAATTTATGACGTTTTATTAAAAAAAAACAATGTATATTAATTTTACTAGTCCAGTCACTTATTCTACCGATTATTGATTATGTCGATGTGTGTTGCTCAGACCTGTCTCAACATTATCTTAATACATTGGATCGTCTGCTTAACAACTGCATCAGATACATAATTATAATCATAATCATAATCTTTATTGCAATCAAATAGATGTGATGTTTCAAAAATAGTCCGCATTTGAACCCGGTTTGGGCGTAGCAATCATAAAAAATTGAATTACATTATTGAATACTATTATTAAATTACATTTTTAAATAAGTTATACAATATTAGATAAATTATTGAATATTCTAAAAATTTAATTCAATTGATAATCGCAATGTCAAGTAACCAAAAACAATAATAATAATAAATTAAAAAAATATGCAGAATAAAGTTATATTGTAAATTAAATAAAAACAATAATAATTATTAAAGAATAATTAAATAAAATAGGCAGGTCGACGTTGCCTACACAAATTAAATAACATTTGTATCAAAATATTCATTTAAATTATAGAAACATTTTTCAATTACATATAATTTTAATTTTGATAAAAATAATGTTGTATCCGTTAGAATTTTTATGTAATTTGGTAGGTTATTAAAAATGTTCACTATCATACATTAGGGACTAGAGCTATGTAATGCGAGTGTGGGTTTCGGCAATATTAGCCTATTTTTGTTAGGTCTAATTAAGTATTTGTAATTTGTGTCGCTTAATTTGGTAAATAGTTCTGGATGGTTTTTTACAAATTTGCATGCTTCCCAAATATACTCGTAAATACATGTGAAAGTCAATATTTTAAGATTTTTAAAGTGGGGCTTACAACTTTCTGGTATTTTTATATTTGCCAAAATTCTAATAATTTTTTTTGGATTATAAATAATTGCTGGGCATCAGTACTATTTCCCCACAATATGACACCGTATGATAGCCACGAATATGTGTATGTGTAATATGCCGACAGAGCGCTGGGGACATCTGTGGTTTTCTTTATTTCACGTAATGCGTATGTGAACATGGATAGCCTGTTTTTAACTTTATTTATATGTGCTTTCCAGTTTATATGGCAGTTAATTTCCAGGCCTAGCAAGTTGAAGTTGTCAACAGTTCCTATAGGTGTATTATTATAATTAAAAGCGTTACTTAGTGCTGATTATTGAACTGGTTGGAATTGCATAATTTTGGTTTTATTAAAATTGATCTCTAGGTTGTGATGTGTCAGCCAATTTGTGACCTGGTTTAATACATTATTCAGTTTATTATTTAAATTCTGGTCTTTTATGTGTGAAATAAGAATAGAGATGTCATCTGCAAATATAACAGAGATTTCACTCAATACCCTAGGCAGTTCGTTTATGTAAATTATAAATAGCAAACATCCCAAAACGCTACCTTGAGGGATGGAGCAAGTAGTGTGGATTGCGTCAGATCTAACGTTACAGATTTCACCAGTGTCATGGTTATAATGCACTATCTCTACATATTGTTTTCGGTTTTCTAGGTAAGATTTAAACCATTTGTTTGCCGTATCACGTATACCGATGTCATATAACTTCTGTAACAGTATTGGGTATTGTACTCTGTCATAGGTTTTGGACATATCTAATTATATACCTACGGCGTATTTCTTTTCATTTAGAATATCAAGTACTTTTTGTATATACGGCAAGTGTCGTTGACCGTTTCTTCCTAAAACCATTTTGTGAATTATCAAATAGTTAAAATTTTTCACAGAATGCGTAAACTCTATTTGACATTGCCTTTTCAAAGATTTTCGAAGATGTAGGTAACATTGCAATTGGTCTATAATTTGTAGTGTCTGTTTTTGATTCCTTTTTATGTATAGGTTTTACTATAGCAGTTTTTAATATATCTGGGAACGTTCCTTCCGTAAAAGATTGGTTGACTAAAAAACTAAATGGAGAAGATAATGAATCAACACATTATTTTATTAATTTCGGTGGTAATTCATCTATTCCATAACTATTTTTATTTTTTAATTTTTTGATAATGTTACTAATTTCTTCGGGTTTAACAGGACATAAAAACATAGTATTCAATGTACTTGTATTTTTAAAGGATTGTATTTGTTGAGATGGTATGTTTGCTTTTGAGACGTGGCCAACTGATGTAAAGAAATTATTAAGGCCTTAACAGTGGTTGAAATGCCTAAATCTTGGATATTTAAGTAAAAAAATCTCATAAACTGTTCATTTAATCCACAAAGAAAAAACAGAAGAGGATTTGGTAAATGTTTTTAATTGAACAAAATTGTATTTTTGTCAACCCCTTATTAGAAAAAAAATCCCCAAAGAGTACCTATCTTTGTCATATTTTGCAAAATTTCTCCAAAACGGCTCGAGCTTTTTAAATAGTTCTTACACTAAAAAAAAGCTCTTAAAATATCAATATTTTTAATTGAGAGTTTTATTTTTATTCCCCGTTTTATAAGAGAATATATCATTTTTCCCTGAAATTGAATATATTTACGCGAGCGCGCATGCTCCGTCGCCCTGTAGCCTGTCACAGTCCGTTTTCGGACTTCATTGAGGGTGGACCGCGCGTCGGTGTTGGGGCGACTTCGTTCAAATATATATTAGTTTTTTAAAAGTTTATACTCAATTATAAATATTTTTATGACTAGAAATACTTAATTTAGTTAATATCTGTACACTGGTAACTGTAAATATTATTTGCTAAATAAATTAATTTTTAAAGTGCCCAAAGAAGAAGAAATTTTCGCGGCGACGTTGATTAGTGAAATTGAAAAATTGAAAAATTGCATTTTTATATAATTTAGATGTGGAACGACCAACATGCTCTCGTTACTTAGATTTCGATAGTTTTTAACACCTATGTAATTTTATTGTTGCATATTTTTATTAATTAGTTGATACTGAATTTTATAATTATGTATTACAATAAAACGCTGTTTTTATGAGTATGACTTTGTAAAATATTATTGGGGAGGGAAATATAGATACAGATACTTACATTTAGGTACACTGTTCAAACATCAAATTAAATCAAACAATTTAAATAAATAAAAAAAAATGGTGCTTCCCTAAGTATAAATAAATATATAAAGACATTCTTGGGTTTTGGTTTTTTTTATGTTAGACAAACTATCAAAATTTTAAATTGGAGAGGGGTTTCTCTACGTGATAAAGTTAGAAATGAAGATATTCGCAGTAGAACCAGAGAAACTGACATAGCCCAACGGAATATTACAGTGAAATGGCAATGGGCTTGCTATATAACTTGGAAAACAGATAAAAAATAGGAAGGTTCTCGAGTGGCAACCTCGTATAGGTAAGCGAAGTAGTACTCAACTTTTATTCCTCTTCACGTATTCTCATACGCTTTTCTTCACACACACACTCTCTCTCTCACACACACACACACACACACACATACACACACACACACACACACACACGCACGCACACACACACACACACACACACACACACACACACACACACACACAGACACAGACACACACACGCGCGCGCGCGCTCATACGCACGCACACGTGCACACGCACACACACACACACACACACAAATAGGTCGCAAATAATATTTACCTACAAGGCAAGAGTGAATAGGTTTTTGTTAAGTCAGTGCAATTCACCATTACCACTACATATACGTAATGTATATACAGGCTACATAACCACTTACCGATGGGATTGTAGTTGCTTTACTACTTGCTGGGTAAAAATAGTAAAAAAAAAATTTACCCTGTGAAAGTTTGCATTTAGATATAATTTTTCTAACCAACCATAAAAATATGATGAGAATATGTATATAAGTATAAAGGTTGCCTCACACGGGACAGTAATATAATATTATATCTTCCATTATCTACGCATGAAAACTTTTAAAATCTCTGAATGCCGAAGTATGTTCATATTAAGAGGCTGAATAGAGCCACATTGATATGCATGGGGATCGTTTTGTAATTTCACATCGTTATCGAAAAAATATTGTACGTATTTCAGGTGGCGGTTTGCAAAACACGATTCCACAAAAATTCACTCAATAGAAAATAATTGCAAAGTTGCTTCTGAAAATACTTAAATTTTCAACGTCAATTTTTTCTTACGTGGTAGAGCCATGCTGCAGCTATATTAGTAGTAGGTATAGTTGTAGCACGAATGGGTCGGCTCGACAGGGGAAGGGCCACACTCTCGCGGAATACCATGTAAAATAGCAGTTTAACCCTGCTGTGTTTCGTATGGTATATGTAGAGAACCGGATAAACTTTTTACTGGAAACGAGGCATTACATCTTAGTCCTCACGGGTGACAACGCATCTACATATTTTGATACGTAATCGAGAATGGATGTAGATGTCTATGGAACGTAGCAACCACTTACCATCAGGTGAACAGTGTGCTCGTTTGTCACCCTTATTCTATTAAAAAAAACTTTCTGAGATTTCAGTAAAATAATGTTAAGTATTGTAAGCACTCGTACAATTATATATCTCATGTTAATAAAGCTATTGGGCTATTTTGATTTTTAATAAAGTGTTTTTACTTTATAGGTTAAATAATTTATTTACCCTTCTATATCAAAAACCGTTTTTCAGTCACTCCTATTGAGTTTGACAGTGCTTGCTGAAATTTAGCATCTTTAGATTGATCAGAATCGCCCGCTGATCCGGCTGTTAGGCATTGCAAAACTAATCGAAAATATTTATTTTTACTTTACTGCCGAACATTAACTTGTTTTATTTTATTACGGTCAAATAATATTTATTAGGTTATAAAGCAAGTATTTACAAATATTTTCATTGTTTTGTTATTCTATTGTTTACAGTTTTTATCACGTCTTAGCTTTACACCAAGAATTACATTAGAAATTCTTGATGGGATGCGATGTAACGCGCATACTTTATTTTCATCAAGAACTATAATATATATATATATATATATATATATATATATATATATATATATATATATATATATATATTTGTTTTTTTTTACCAGTAGAGTTTCAACACAATCTTAAAAAAGTTCAATGAATTAAAAAAATGCCGATAATTATATAATTTCAAGTCAGTGTTTTACATTTAAAGATCAGTTATAAAGAGCCAAAATTCTTATTTTCATTTCGATTAATTTAATTCGAGAATACAATAAATGTGAAAGGGCTTTTATCTGCAATAATAATTTACATCAAAAATAACATAGACTTATAAAAGTCATATACACGGTCAATCATACTGAAGATTATCAATTGTACTACAAAATATTTAAAAGACTATTTCCAGTATAATGACCCGAATATCATCATTAATGTTTGACTGGCACACTTAAAAGTTTTATCACATGGCTAAATGATTGACTATTATATTATGATAAGGTCATGCTTTTCTATAAAAAGTTGCAAGAAATTTTAAATCACAGCACCTATTGGTTTGTTTTACTTTTCACTTAATTAGTGAAAAACAAGATGGACTGATCTAAAAGTTTACTTTCTTGTGTAAAAAGTGCTATTTAGAATTTTATGCATATAAATGATAATTAAAGTTTCTATGTAAATAAGTGTAAGATGGCGGGTATTATATTCAATGCTAGCGGCCATCCATATTTGCAAAGCCAGCATCATTTTCTGTACAGAAACCGGCAAAGTGTTGCTCAAGGCGCTATAAACAAAGCAGCTGATAAAATGTTATACTCATAACTGTTAACAAAAACTGTTTCTGCAAATGGTCTTATAGATAATAATAACTATTCCGCCATGTTAGGTGCTAATAATAGCTCCATTAGAAGGAAAAGAGGTAAAATTTTGTTTTAGAAATGCGCAATCAATATTGTTTTGTTTGCAATTGAGCATAAAATAAAAAATAACTTCAGCCAAAGAGCATAACTAGCATTATACTCAGGCCCATCAATTGGTATGAAAAAAAATAATTTTACCAGGTTTCAAAAAATCAATCAAAATTCAAAAAAACATAAATATTAAAATAAAAAAATGTATATATTATCTATGTCTATACATACATATAATGATTTATGGCCGCTTAGTAACTGACGGTGACTCAGTATAACATCCTACAGTCACGCCGAAACTAAGAGGAGAGAATCACTGTAGAAAAGGTAATAATTTATTGCGGTAAAATTTGTGATAAAATTAAAAAAAACTTACACACTTATCCAAGTTAATCTAACTTAGTCTAACTTATCCTTATGCGTTACAAAAAAAACAAATAATAAAATAGTGAGATGGCGTCAGTTTTTAAGAAGATATAAGAAAAATAAACAAAGAAAAATTTCAAAAAAGTTCAGTATTTAATTGATTATATACCGCTGACACTTAATCACGCTTTTCGAAACCACGCCAGTTGTAAACAATACTTGTGTGAAAAGACAAAATCTTCTTTTCAAATTTCCGCCGAGTTGTAAGTAGAAAGCCAAATAGGTCATGTGTCAATTTTAATTAAATATATTTTATATGAAGTGATCTTGACTACGTTTCATCAATTAACCATTGGTAAAAATTAAAACAGGAATTTTACAATTGTGTTTACAAGAAACATTATTAGTTGAACCTTGCAGCTTGTTCATTGTTTTTATTATAAATACCTACAAATATTATTAATAAATAGTTCCCATAATATTTTGGATTATTTTTTATTTTGCCCTATCTGCAATGTTCTACGCTCTATAGAAAATGTGGCGTATAACATGATTGACAATCTTTCGAACGTTTTATCTAGGTACAAAGATGTTTTACGATTTCGTCGCCTCCACGTGATATTTTTGTCAGCATAAGGTACCCTTCTGTATCTAATATAACATAATATAAATATTGCTACAAAGTAAAGTAAAAGGCTATACAAGTCCCTCTACTGGGCACAGAACTCTTTTTTTTATTTCTGAGAGGGTTTTAGGGCAAGGAAATGTCCGCCGAACTGCCCCAATGCATGTTGACGAAAATTGCAATTACAAATAGCATTCGTGCTGTCGGGGATCAAACCCGGGAAAAATTTACAGCGAACGCTTTGACCCAAATCTACTAATACGATACAAATAAATACGATTTAACATATATAATAAAAAACTCTTACGTACTTGAAACTTGAACACTTGATAGCTTGTGACGCCTACCGGACAAAGCTACAGCACAATGTAATTGAAGATGCGTAACTACGACATAATTTTCAGTGATGCGCAAGCATAACAGGCAGTATGTCACTTTTATAATTGTCATCTCTGCAGTCTATTAATCTTTGCACTTTTATAAGTAATACAGAACGTAGTCGCTAGACGGTGTTGACTTTGGCTAAAATCTCTGCGATAGCCGTTTCGTCAAGGTCATTCAGGCTTGTTAAAGCCTTAAATAAATTAGCTACCCTTTGTGGTTCAGATACATATTGGTTATCCACTAAAATTTCCATATTTTCTTTTATTTTATTTGTTGTTTAATTAGTACGTTCCTTTATAATGGCCCACATAGATTTTTCTTTATTATCAGATTGTTTTAATCTATTTGCATAATCTATTCTTTTGGCCTTATTTACTGCTTTTTTCAGTATTTTTTCAAATGTTTTATAGTATTTTTTCAAATTCGGGTTCTTTGTATACGAAGTTAGGACTTTTAAAACTCTTTTATTTTGGCATGAAATTTTGGGCCTTTTGTTAACCAATGAGTTTTTTGTCTTGCTCTTATAATAACGGTTTTTTTAGGAGTGCATTTATTTAGCAACTTTTGTAGTATGTCATGAAATATATTACAGTTTTCATTAAGGCTTCTTTCGACATTTAGAATAGTACTCCAGTCTATAAGGGAAAGTTGAGATTTAAATTATGATACATTTATGGTCTTCGTAAATACGACCATGTATCTTCTTTTCGTACTCAGCTAAATTGGCTGCCGATCCGTCAGCGCAGATATGTTAGAATACTCTGAACCCTTTTCACAATTCTGAACGATCCATGTGCTCCCGAGTATTTGAAATCCAAATTTCAATATCCGGTAGATTCTCATCATTGTTCTCACCGTTCTTCGGCTAATCTTAAGTTGCTCACTCCTTTACACCGTACTGGTTAATTATCTCACTTTTTCGCCCTCACGGCCATCAGAGTCTGGAACGACATCCCTCATGACATTAAAAAAGCTCCCAACAAGTTTGTTTTTAGAAATCAACTCCGTCAGCATGTGAAAAAATTGTTGCAAGTTTGAACTAACACAGCTCTTATTTTCCTATACATATGTGTATTTCATATTTGTACTGTAAGTATGTATATGTGTATGTATATATATATATATATATATATATATATATATATATATATATATATATGTTATATATATATTATATAATATTTTTAACAGTGGTAGAGCCACGTGGCAGAATTGTTGTCGCACGGATGGGCCAGCTCGAACCGGGGTGGTACCACGACCTCACAGAATACCGGCGTGAAGTAGAGGTATACCTCTGCGTTTCGCTTGGTGAGTGCAGGTGGCCGGAGGCCCTTTTTACTGGAAATGAGGCGTTCCATCTTATTCCTCACGGGTGACAACGCATCTGCATTTTGATTCGCAAACGAGGATAGATGTCTATGGGCCGCAGCAACCACTTACCATCAGGTGGACTGTGTGTTCGTTTGTCACCCTAATCCTAAAAAAAAACCTTTTCTATTTGGATTACTACTGTGTGTGCACCGCTTCTTGTTTGTCTACTAATGGTTGACTAGAAGAGAATGACCTCTATGGCATTAAGTCCGCTATATACTACTTTATTATGGCAGCCATATACGATCAAGTCTACCGTCAAGTTTGCAGCGCGCTGAAGCGGCGTCCGGTAAACTTGACGGTGTATGGCTATCGGTGTGCAGGACAAGTCTACTTGAAGCAAAAATTGAATTTCGATTCTGCCGATTTGATCAAGCTTGTGTAAAATTAATAGATCTGGATGTCTTTTACTCATTTATTCAATTTTAACAGATCAGTCTTAGTCACTTATTCGCGTCTAAAATTGCCGCCATTTTGCTCGCTTCCTCTCTAGTTACAATAACATTTGAAATAAGTACTTTTTTTATTATGTGATTAATTATGTGACTATAATTACTTTTAAAATGTTTTAATATGAAACATTTTAAAAGTAATAAATTTATCTTTATAATTCTTAACCGTTACAAATTAAAACTGAGTCTCATCTACTTTAATACCGGAAATAGCCATAAAGTTGATAAGAAAATGACATGACAAAAACAATTAATCGTTTAAAAACTTGATATAAAAAATGAATACATATTGATAATCTAACAATCGGCCATTCTGATTTTTTTACTGCCTGTCCTCAGGCAGTTTGACATCATGTTATGAGAGTTTTTTTTTACATTTTTTTTTAATCAATAAACTTAAATACGATATGAATTTACATTTAAGCTATCAGAGAAAATATGTTTAATACACATTTTTTTTTAATACAATTGGCAATTAATATGGATTTTCATTTAAGCTAAGAAAGAAAATATGTACTAATATACATGTTGTTAACAAAATAAAGTTTGTCAATTCGGCCATCCTTACTTATTAATTGAATGCCCTCATTCGATTCTACTACAAATCTAACAAATAAAATTCTAAGATATAATTATAATCAGTAAACTTAACAGTAGTATCCATTATAATTGTAATACATATTATTGACACACAGACATACGAATTACGAATTATTTATAATTTGGCACTTTCACAGCACTCGGACGGAACATCCTTCACATAGTACTTATGTTACAATGTATTACCACAGAATTTCCCAGCATTAGTTCACCTAATGAAGTACTACGGAGTTGCACACTCATTTTTTTTATTATGCTCTGATTTATGCTTAGCTTTGGAATCAGTTGTAGATGCTAACCGCGTGCATACACAGGATGCATCGGTCTCTGTTCACACATTTTGTTATTTGATGGGTTTACCGCGTGTACTCACAGGGTACATCGGTCTCTCTTTCTGAAATTAATGAAATACCGCGTACACACACTGGGTGTATCGGCCTCTGTCTATCTACTTTAAATTGGTGGGCTACCGCGTACACACATAGGGTGTATCGGCCTCAACCCTGTTTTGAAGGGATACCGCGTGCACGCACAGGGTGCATCGGCCTCAACCCTGTTTTGAAGGGATACCGCGTGCACGCACAGGGTGCATCGGTCTCTACCCAGTTGCCAACTTTATAATATTATGTCTGCGTTGATCCATCACAGCCTCGGAGTACGATACTAGATTCCGGCGGACTTAGTGTCGGTTTACGTACAAATACAACATAAAAACAAAGTGATTTATCATTAATAACATTAACTATATTTACATAGGAAAATGAATTAGAATAATTAAACCTTATTACAAACTACTGGTCACTGTCAGAATAAGAGCCTTGATTTTCTGAATCAGAATCGGGGATTGAGCCAAGTCGGATCCAAGGTTTTATTTTATCGGCCGAATAAATGTTTCTATATTTACGGGATGAAAAGCCCTCAACACTGCAAACCTCATACCGATCGTTCCCTAGCACCGTTGTTATTTTGTAAGGGCCACTAAAAGGTGGAACGAGTTTGTTGCTGTTGCCAACATTACGTACATTTTTGGCAACCATAACCAGATCTCCCAACTTATATGTATTAGCGGTACACCTCTTTTTATCAAATCTGGCCTTCATTGTTTCCTGCTGCTTCGAAATGTGGGAGGAAACTTGCTTACGAGTCTCATCGATGTTTTCGTCTAGTGTTAAATTTTCAGAGATTTCGTGTAAATGAGTTTCGGCACTATTAACCGTGTTTTTACCAAAAACGACTTGCGCTGGTGTCTTTCCAATGGCTTTGTTTATAGTGTTATTTAAGCTCCACTGCACATTGTTTAAATTGCAGTCCCAATCACGATCATCTTTATCGATGTTTAGGGCTGTTAGAGAGCCCAAAATTGTCCGATTATATCTTTCAATTTGCCCGTTGGCACGTGGAGTGGCGACAGCGTTCTTCACGTGTTTAATTTTATATTTTCCCGTAAACTTCTTGAATTCATCAGAGGTGAAGCTAGTTCCGCGATCTGAAATTATTACCTTAGGACAACCAAACAATCCGATAAATTCACGCAGCGCTTGTATCGAAGTCTTGCTCTTTGTGTTTCTAACAGCACGTAGCACAATGAATTTAGAAAATCCGTCGATGTTTCCTAGTACGTAAGTATTTCCAGTCTTACTGCGTACAAACGGTCCAACATCATCTATATGTATACACTCAAATGGTGTACTAGGTTTCGAAATTGGATACAGAAAACCCTGTTTCTTTCCAGATGGTTCTTTGGCGTAGGCACAAGGTATGCATGCGCGCACATATTTCTTTACAAATCGAGCCATGCCAGAGAACCAGTAATCTCTGCGCATCTTTTCCAAAGTCTTTTCATAGGAAAAGTGTCCACTGTCATCATGACAGAACTGACAGATTTTCCAGCGAGCGTCTCGTGGTACTGCCCATCTCAAGACATCGCCAACTTTTCTGTATATCTTACCATCTTTCAATGTGTAGTTATGCCTAATATCTTTAGCTTCAGTGCAATTCCTATCAAGTATTCCTTTTATAAGCTTTAGTTTAGGGTCACTTAACTGCGCTGCTAGTACGGAATGTTCGTCTTGTACAACATTAAGTACATGTAAATCTAAGGAATCACTCTCATCGGCGGGCAAGGAATTACGACTCAAAGAGTCCGCATGTTGCATTTGCGTACCAGGTCGATATTCGATCGAAAAATCGAAATCTTGAACAAGAAGCCACCACCTTGCAATTCTCGGTACAAGATCCCTCTTGGTTAATGCTGTCCTTAAAGCGTTGCAGTCGGTAACTATCTTGAATTGAACTCCCAGCAAGTAGACACGAAATCGATTTAAGGACATCACCACCGCAAGAGTTTCTAACTCGTATGAATGAAAATGTTGTTCTTCTACCGAAGTCTGCCGGCTGTAATATGCGATAGCCCGAAGGGGTGATTTCTCGTTCTCCTTTTGCAACAACATGCCGCCTATTCCGAGTTGACTTGCATCTGTATGTAGTTCGGTCAAGTAGGTTGGGTTATATATTGCTAACACAGGCCTGTCTGTAAGTATTTCTTTAATTTTAAGGAAAGATTTAATTTGATCTTCCCCCCAAGTCCATGGGGTATTCGCTTTTGTTAACGACGTTAATGGTCGAGCGATAGTAGCAAAATTGCGGATGAACTTTCTGAAGAAACTAGCTAACCCGATAAACTGTCGAATTTCATGGGGGTTTCGAGGTGTTGGAAACGACAATACAGCTTCTGTTTTCCGTGTACCAGGGCGAATTCCATTTTCCGACACTTCAAATCCCAAATAGTCAATTGTGGTTTTAAAAAAATGGCATTTCTTTAAATTTAACGTTAAGTTCGCTTCACGCAACATATTTAAAACTTGATGTAATTTTTCTATCCCTTCAGTAATGGTCTTTGCCCCGATAACAATATCATCCATGTATGCCATAACACCCGGGATTTTGTGTCTGTTTAGTAACTTATGGATCATCCTTTGAAATACTGCGGGTGCATTTGTTAGTCCAAATGGCATTCGATTATATTCAAAGTGTCCATCTGGAGTAACAAAAGCGGTAAGGTGTTTAGAATCATCTGACATAGGGATCTGATGGTAACCCTGCGTCAGATCCAACGTAGTAAAATACCTTTGGCCTTGTAGGTTATCTATTTGGTCTTCAATCAATGGCATCGGATATTTATCTTTGATGGTTTTTCGATTTAGTGCGCGGTAATCGACACAAAGTCGAAGGTCACCATTTTTTTTTGAAACAAGTATGATGGGACTTGCATATTCAGAATCAGATTCTCTTATAATTTCATTGGTCAAAAGTTCGTTAATTATGCTGTTAACCTTTTCTCTTTCAGAAAGAGATAATCTGTAAGGCCGATAGGTAACCGGTGCAGCATCATTTAATTTTATTCGCATTTCAGCAATTGAAGTCTTTCCTAATTCACTGGTGGTAAAAGCGAAACACCCTCTGTACGAGTTTAATAGATCTAAGAGATTCGACTTAGCCATAGGTTCGAGATTTGGATCTGTATTTAAATCATCGATGGTAATTGAAGAAACATCGGTGGCTATACGCCTCACATTTACCACGTAACTGTTTTCCTCGTTGGTGGCGAATATTTGTTTCGGTATTCCTACGCCTCTTGCTACGATTTTGCCTTTCTTAAGGGAAAAGGGTTTATCGCATAAACTTATAACAACTATATGGACGATACCATCATAAATAGCATAAATTCCGGGTAAGATTAAATATTGTGAATCATTGAATCGCTGTATCTCTGATGCTATGCTCACGAATCCTGTAAACTGGGAAACGCTAACAGCTTCTATTACTGTATCATTTTTAATCATGTAATCGTCTACAGTTGTTAATACTAGCAAATTTGATTTGTTAGCAGTAATCTGGTATAACGTCAATTCTTTATCCGTCTTAAATACTCTTACAGTAGGATGTTCAGAGAGAGATTGCCCTATGAGTACCTCAGCTGGCAACAAAGACGCAGGCACAACATATGCTATTAATCCTATATCCACAAAATCGACTCTTACTCTTACTTGTGCTTTACCAATTGGAGATATGGCACTATTACCAAATCCCCGTAAAATAGGCAACTCGTCTGAAGAAATTTTTAAATTCAAGTCTTTACACACTTTATCACTCAAGAGAGTACACTCGCTCCCAAAGTCAATATACCCTTTTATTATTGTATCGTTAATTTTAACATCTTTAAAATATTTTTTATTACTCTCCATCACTGTTCCATCTATATTTAATACCGTCTTTGATATGTTATTAATCTCTTCGCGGTTTGTGTTGTTTGGTTTATGATAACTTTGTGAATTGCAATTTATATCTTTATGGCCATGGCGTTTGCATTTGTTGCACCTTAGTATTTCTTTAGTACACTTCAGAACTGTGTGACCTACTTCGCCACAATTGAAACACGTTATGTGGCTCATGGTCCTTTTGTTATTAAAATAGTCGTGATTATTTCTACTTTTTACCTCTTGCATGGATTGGTTTGGATATTTGTTTACGCTATCATTTCTTTTGTCACGCATATCAGGGTTAAACCGTGTAGGAAACTGTGGTGGTTCAGATTTATTACCAGTAATATAGCGAAAGTAATTTAAGACCTGTTCGGGGTTATCATAATGTGCACCTTGTACATTCATTCTCACGTTATAATCAAATATCCCGTGAGTTATGCAATCCACTGCCTGTCGCCCCACTAGGTGACACCTATTAATAAGCATAATCTTATCGTAGTAATACTCAACAAGAGTTTCGTTACGTCTACTTTTACGACTTAACATCTCGGACAATAAATCTCCGTAGTTCTGGTCGCAGGGAAACGTCTCCAATAACTTTACCTGCCACTCTGCCCAACTAAATTTTACACTCGTAAGTCCATCATACCATTTCTTTGCCCTTTAACTTTGGCAAAGCATAGAACATGGTTTGTTGTTCCGACCAACCATACATTTCCGCCGATTCGTTTATCTTTATGAGCCAGTCTTTCATGGTTTGTGCTTTAGAACTAGGGTCGAATTCCGTGATAATACTTTGTGCACCTTGCACGTGCGTTGGTACATGTACTCGCGAATTACTACCTTGTAGTGCACTTACCAATTGTTTAAGTAGATTATTGTCAGAAGCTTGCCTAGAATCTGTATTTTCAATGGATGTATCACTAGATATGCTACGCCGTATATTTTTGTATTTATCTGAGTGCTTTGATTTACGCTGCGACCGTTCAAAATAAGTATGGCACGGAGTGCTATCACGTTGAAGACGCCGGCGGCGCTGCCGTTTCGTTGGATTTTGAACAGGTGAATCAGAATCAATACGAGGTTTACGAGTAGTTTGTCTGCCACGAGTGGGTGTTTGACGACATTGCCGACATCTACAACGGTGGCGATTTTGTTGCCTTGTAGGTGGTCGCGAGTATTCTCTATATGACGAATTTGAGTCTGAAGTAAAATGCCCAACGGACTCGCTACGACTTCGCTTACGGCTAGGACGATACGACTTGGCACGATCCATATGACCATCTCCTATAGATGGTAAAGGGGGTGTTAAGCCACGATCAGACATTTTATATATATAACTACTATTGTGTATAAAAGAGATAACACGCATAATAATGTCTTAATATTGTTAAATTGTTAATTGTTATTGTTAACTATATTGTTAAAATTACAATGATAACAAAAATAATATATGGTGCAATCGTAAACCGAACACTTCTTCTTTGAGTTATTTACAGTATCTGTAACAATATTTTCCATGACTATTTTGCACACATAAAGATAGTGAGAAACAAATTTGACACCTTTCATTATTATACAACTGATAAATTTTCAGTCCATATTCCCTCCAATATAGGCACATACACACATACATATTTATATTTCATTAATGATTTCATATTACAATAAAAATATTATATTATATAGTTGTATTATAAAACTGAAATAAAATCCTGTTAAAATCTCAACGTTCATATTCACTAAAATCCTTCAACTCGTTACATATTGAGCATTAAATACTGACGAAAAAGACCTAAATTCATAAAACATACTCTGCTGTTTCTTACAGTGTCACCAAACTTATCTGCGAAGTATCAGTTTGCTAAACTACACTCATACAAGTCTGTGATTAGCTTTAAATTAGCGTAGTGCTTTAGAGATAGTTAATATACATTTTAACTGTTCAAATACACAGTAAGAATAACCATATTAAACAAAATCATTCTATCTAACCCACTGATAACAATCAAAGATTCCATAGCTTTCCAATTAATATTAAATTATTTGTCATCTAGTGCCTATCTTGTGTACCACTTTGAGTGTTAATCAATTCTTGTTAGATAGTGACTTTACCTATAGAATTAAGAAATATTGTTTACATTGACCACACCAAAATTAAGTTCAAAATAAGCACTGCATCATCCATTTGCTATAAAATGAAATTCCCATCCTAGGTATATTTTCTACCGCACTTGTGGTTAAAATGATCATACTAAATGAATCATGTGCCGTAAAATATTTTGAGTATTCTACTCACTGTACACAAGGCTTTACTTAGTTATACATTCTAGGAGTACCTGTAAAATCATAACAACCTGTTGATCCCAATCAGTCCAGCCTAAGATTTTGGTATTAGATTACTGAAAACATGTTATAAAGTATAATGTTACAGAAGAGTCCACTGTAGTTGTTATTGCTGATTCAACCAAGACAATATAAGCCGTTGCATTTTGAATAAGATTGATTATAGAACTCATGTAATCACTTAGTTACGAAAGTCAGTATTGCAATAAAATAGTTTTAATGCATTATTGTAATATAATAGTAATAAATGTCATCAAGACATATTTAGTTCTTTTTTTTTTATAAAACTTCAGCACCGCTCCCGAAACTTAACTACATTGATTGAGATTTGCCAACTGTATACAAATTTGTTGCGCCATGGCGCAATTTTAAGTTAAGCAATGAGCCGGCGCAGTAAACTGTATCCGATTTATGAGTTAACGCATGGAATTTTATTTTGTGTCAATTAATTTTTTTTTTATTAAAACAAAGAAAAGCAACTACAATATAGTCCATTGATTATAACACTACGAAGGAAAAAAAAATAAACACCATGATTATTGTGTAAATAAATAACTATTTTGTCATTATTATACTATTACACTTCAAACCGCTTCGTAAAAACATTTTTTTTTTATAAATTCACACGACACAACATTATCCATTACAACGTTGCAACCAAATAGAAGATTATAACAATTGTACAGAATTGTATTTCTTTCACTTACCGAGTACTGGAGCTAATATTTTACGAACAACAAACCTTTATGGGCGATAGATTTAGATATCCCACTTCTGAAATGTAAAATTAATAGATCTGGATGTCTTTTACTCATTTATTCAATTTTAACAGATCAGTCTTAGTCACTTATTCGCGTCTAAAATTGCCGCCATTTTGCTCGCTTCCTCTCTAGTTACAATAACATTTGAAATAAGTACTTTTTTTATTATGTGATTAATTATGTGACTATAATTACTTTTAAAATGTTTTAATATGAAACATTTTAAAAGTAATAAATTTATCTTTATAATTCTTAACCGTTACAAATTAAAACTGAGTCTCATCTACTTTAATACCGGAAATAGCCATAAAGTTGATAAGAAAATGACATGACAAAAACAATTAATCGTTTAAAAACTTGATATAAAAAATGAATACATATTGATAATCTAACACTTGCAGCGTAATGTAAACTTGAACGTGTGTATGAGCGGTCAAGTATGTATGACGTTAGTCGGCTTCGGCAAGCGAAGACGCGCGCATGCGGTATATAGTAGAATATCCGAAATGTTATGCAATGTACAAATATTTTTTCTATTTGGTTAAAAAAAAAGCTACCTCCACACTAGGATTTTCTCTTGTATCGTGAAGGCAGTTAAAAATAAATTGCACGAGGACAAACATCTACACCCGGAACAATTATGTGTAGGTCATACAAATACTTGTTCCGTCCGGAATTCGAACCCGCGGCTCTTAGCGGTGCAACTCATTAATAAGCCACTGCGCCACCGAGCCGTCACTTGGTTGTTCCAAATTTTTTTCTATTTACTATTGAGATATTTTTTTTTCGTTTCATTAACCAATTTTTGCAAAGTAATTGCGAGCAATAGGCTTAGGATGGCTGACGCATCGTTGTCCGTCACTAGTGATAATTCGTAATATTAATTCGATGTGTCATTATTCGCAAAAATTAATTAAAATTGTATGTGAGTGAGAATAAAATTAAGCTTTAAATTTATAATGCAGGCTTGTATATAAAGTTTTAAAAAAGAAAATTGTTTAAAAGAACAAAGGTATTCAAAAAGGAATGCGTTATTGAAAACGAAAACACTTTAAGAGGATTGTGAAGCTGTAAATTTTCATACAAAAAGCGATAACGTTTTCCCCCCCGTAAATATAGTCCAATTTCAATAATTTTTGGAAATGTTGTAGATATGACAAAAAACTAGGGCCGTACGTTTTTATTTTAAAGAAATATTGTATACAATATAAGTTATTACCATCTAAATATCTATATTTTTGACTTAAAAACTTCCTCCAACGTTTTTATTTTTTTTTTAATTAAACTAAACTGATTACTAAAAAAGTAAAACGTACAGGCCTAGATTAAAGTGTACTGAATCGAATAAGACCAAAATTGTCTCATTTTGTAAAGTTTTAGGGGGGTAAAAACGTTATCGCCGGAAACAATATTTCAAAAAGAAAATGTAGGCAATTGCCTTCAAGACTTGCAACTCTCTCTATCGCACGATACGGGTCGGGGGGCAGGGGTAGTGATGTTATGGGTGGTGGGGTGTGAATACCAGTATTTTACGATTATGTTGTAAAAATAAAAGTTATATTTGTAAAATGAGCCGTGGTAGCTCAGATGGTTAGCGCTCGCTATGAGTTTCACAGTAGGTACGCAAGAAACCCGGGTTTGCTCCCCGTCGGCACCAATGAAATTTGCAATTTTAAGTGCTGATTTACCACGTGCTCGGCGGTGAAGGAAAACATCGAGAGGAAACCTGCATGTCTGACAAATTAAAAAAAAATATATTTCGAAGACATGTGAAGTTCGCCAACACGCATTGGGGCAGCGCGACTGACCTTTCCTTGCCCTAAAACCCTCTCAGAAATGAGAGAAGGCCTGTGCCCAGCTGTGGGACACGTATATAGGCTGTAACTTTTAGAGGTGTTATCGATATTATTATCGCCTAGGGAAGAGAAAATAATATCGATAACCTAGAAAGATGAAAAAGTTAATGTCTGATTATTCAGTGTTTATCGATTATTTAGTTATTTAGTCTTTATTGAATAAGGACATTAAATTAAAAATATTTCGAGTTTACAATAAAGTGGGTAGGCAAATAAATAAAAAGCAACAACTTGAAGAAATTATTATTGTTAATTATTACATATTACTTAATTACACTCTTTCTCGAACTGCCATTTTTCTAGGAACTCGAGGGTCAATCATTTCTGGTAATAAACATTAAAACTGAAATGAGTAAAGTCTTGGCTGCATTTTTGTTGCCCAAAAATGATCATGGTTTCTTAAATTAAGTTCGAAAACATGAAAAAGTTGTGTCCATACTACAATAATTTAAAATTAAAAATTTTGTACAGCCGACTTCAATATAGGTTATTTGAGAATAACTCAATAACCATTGGTCTGACCTTGATCAAATTCATATAGGACCACACGAGGACTATTAGCTTTCATATAAAAAAAGAATCATCGAAATCGGTTCGCCCAGTACAAAGTTATGAGGTAACACACATAAAAAAAAAAAAAAAAAACATACACTCGAATTGAGTACCGTCTCCTTTTTGGAAGTCGGCAGAAAAAACAAAATTGCCTACCAGTGATATGTAATTATCCCAGGACCTGATAATAGTAATCATGGTTTCTTTTTTCTTTTTGTCCTTCTCGTATCAAACGAAATTTGATCTGTTTTTAGTTATGGCCTCCAAATGTAGCATATTAGAATCTAAACATAATTGACAAGTGAAGCTGGCTGCCTGGATCGCTCGCTAAGACGAGACTAGGCCGAAACGCATATAATATCTTATTTACTTTTAGTATTTGTACTGATTTTAAAGATAACATGTGTGGAGTGGGCTAAGCCCACGCTGGCCTTTTTATACTTGTCAGAAATAAGACATTTTTATTTAGAGAATCATGTCCAATAAACCCATCGGGAGTTGTCGACAGTCGAAGACGTGTGATGTATTATATATATATATATATATATATATATATATATATATATATATATATACATGACTTATTATTATTGTATTCTTTTTGATTCTCTTTGTCAGATTCGATTCCTTCGCCAACTGAAGTACATCGTCGTTGCACATTACTGTCTGGTAATTACCTATTTGTCTATCTCGGAGTCACTGAAAAATAAATAGAAGCATAATAGTTTAAATTATATTTTACAGCTAACTAACGCGGGCGAAGTCGTGGGTGAAAAGCTAGTTTACCTATATAATTCGGTTCATCGTTTAAATTTCTGTGAGAGCGTAGTCGTTCCCCGGTCGAGCCTACTCGTGCTACAACTATACTACTAATATAGCTGCAGCATGGCTATACCACGTATAGAAATTTTACTAATCAAATCTTTGTATCTCGAAAATTTTAGCATTTTCCTTGGAATCATCGGAATTCCACAGTAACAGTGATATGAACAACTTCTTCTAACGGACTAATATTATTACTGGACAAGTGGTAAAATTAAAAATTTTTTACAACCGATTTCAATAAAACTCAATTACAACATAATATATGTAATGGATGAAATGATTTCCATAAAATTTGTATGAGACCAACTGTGAACAAGAAAAGAATAGGTAAGTATTCAAAATCGGTCCGGAGAAATCGGTGAACATATAACAACATATAAAAATAAAACAAATATACATACAGCCGAATATAGAACCCCCTCCGTTTTTGTAGTCAAATCAACATCAGCTATCCCATACTTTTATATTTTGTGGAATAAATTTCGGTCTATCTCCTACCTGTCAACAAATGTACATACAATAGTATGTAAGGTGGTAAGCTACGCGATCAAAGTAAGTATAATTTTATTATAAGTAAGTAAGTAAGTAAGTAAGTACGCCTACTTACCTGTTGCCCGTCCTTTCGATTTACGAAGCAAATTGCATATTTTTAGTTTTGTCTCTAATCTTTCTCTTCTATTCTAAAATGTATAAAATTATTTTAGTTGATTGAATGTAATACACATCTTATAATCACTCACATAGTATATAGGTAGATACTTACATAAAAAAATAACAGCCCACTTCTATAAGTTATATGTCGTAAGTCCCCACGTCTACATAGACTATGCAATATAATAAAATTGAAAAGTAACACAAACAAATTCATTATGTAACTTGTCGTAAATGTACGCAAATATAGATTATGAATGAATGAACGCTCCTCCTGCTAGTATCGTAGTGTGCGTAAGAATGAGTGTATGTACCTATTTGTGTTCTTCACGCCCGGAGCCCTTCGGGAGGCAGACCGTGCGTTATGAAACAGATAGCATTTTTGAAAATACCTACTCGCGTCGCGTATCGGCGTAACGCCGAAATGTAAGAGGTTGTAGCACGACAGGGATGTTTATTAGGTAAAAATTATGTTGTGTAAAAACCGCCCGGTGTGGAGGGCTACCGAGAATCGAAGTCGCCTAATTAGCAAAGCAGGAGAGCAGCTAGTTGATAACACTTAAAGATAACTGTAGGGTTGACACAACAATGCACTAAATAATAACTAAACCTATTAATTACAACCTTGTGTTCTCAAATAATTGTTTATGAATATGAATTATATTTATTACAAAAATAATCGCACTTAAAGTTTTCAATTAAAATTTTAGTTATTATTATTATTTAATGGGCAAAGGCTCCTATTTTGTTAAGATAATGATATAACTAATTTAAATAGCATCATAGATACTATATAAATATTAGCTGAGATATTAGATTAGATTGATTTATTTATTATTTTAATAATTTATTACCATACTTGGATTTTCTCCTTTATCGTGGATGTGTTTAATATTTGTGTTTCAGATTGGCAAACATCCAAATGCTGGAACAATTATGAAGTGGCGAAGCTTGCGAAGACACTTATTGATTTCACGATGTCTGTCCGTCTGTCCGTCTGTCCCACGATTATCTCGAGAACGGTTTCGAATTTTCAAATTCTGTTTTCAGCAATTGATTACTGATCACCCAGGCATCTGAACCTCCTATTTTGAAACTGATTGCTCAACGGCAACCGTTAGAAACCGCTACAAAGCTGATTGCTTCGCCACTTTGCTATGCTGTTAGCTTGCTAGGTTTATTTGTAGGGCAAACACTTGTTCCGTTCGGTATTTGAATCCGAGCCGATCCGTGCCTTCAAATCGATTAAAGCGGACGATTACTAATGTTAACATAGATGTTTCTAGCACTTTATACTTTAAAATAATTTTTATTTACAATAATGTGTGTAAAACAGTCTGAATAGTGCTACAAAGATAAAACAAATTCCAATTAAGTAAAGACGCTGCCGCGTAGTGGCGACATAAGGGAATCCACTACCCTATATCATCCCGTTGGTGTCTTAGGAGGCAAGACAGGGGACAGTGAAACAGGAGAACAGCAGTAATTTAATTGTGAAAAAAACTGTGGTTGCCGAACCGTTTGCCAAGCGTGGTAACTATGGCAAATATCCCCCCTATAAAGCAATCTATGGTCATTAGTGACTTTTGATAGGATATAAATGAATCCATCGTCGGACCACCAACCAGACGCTCGGCTGGTTTCCATCCCTTGTCGACACACCTCGCATTCAAACCAAGCGGTTTGCTTCGTCATTCATAATGCGCAAAGAAAAAGATTGGTCTTTTGTGAATAATTTGCCATCATCTTTTGTTTTTCCATCCGATTATAAAATATAATAGGCCTATTCTATTTTATAATCGAATAAAAGATCTTGCCTTGAAGGCAAGAGTGAATAGGTTTTTGATAGGCTAAGTCAGTGCGCTTTACCAGATTTCCATCAGCTGGGGTAGTAAGCCAGCACTGGCTCCTAATTCTTTAAAAAAAAGATTGAAACAAAAACAGAAACTTTTTTATTCAATATATTTAAGTCATTCATTCGTTTAATTTACCACTGGTTCGGAAAAAACACCTCTCCTGGGAATCATCATCATCATTACAGCACTTCACAAGTCCACTGCTGAACATAGGCCTCCCCCAAAGAATGCCACAAAGCACGGTCCTGAGTCACCTGCATCCATCGACTTCCTGCATATCTTACCAGGTCGTCACTCCATCTAGTGGGGGGACGCCCTACACTTCGCCTGCCGGTACGAGGCTGCCACTTGAGAACCTTTCTTCCCCATCGGTTGTCGGTTCTTCGAGTTATATGGCCAGCCCATTGCCACTTCAGCTTACTAATCCGTTGGGATATGTCGGTTACTCTGGTTCTACTGCGGATATCTTCATTTCTAAGTTTATCACGCAGAGAAACCCCGGGCATAGCCCTCTCCATAGCTCGCTGAGCGACCTTGAGCTTCCTCATCTGGCCAGCAGTGAAGGACCACGTCTCAGTTCCGTATGTCATCACTGGCAACACGCACTGGGTGTACAGACTCGTTTTCAAGTTTTGAGTTATACCTCACGAGAAGATGTGCCGTAATTTCCCGAACGCTGCCCAACCGAGTTGAATCCGTCGATTGACCTCTCGGTCGAAGGTGGACTTACCTAGTCGGACTATTTGTCCCAATATGTGATTTGAATGACAAGCTCGTGGAAACTGTCCATGCTGTCGGAGCTAAGTTCTGCAAGACCCGCCGCAGAAGAACACAAAAACACTCACACTCTTAATCTCATGGCTGTTAGACGGGAGATGAAGCTATATTCTTCAACAGATTTGACAGCATACAGGCAACTGAACAGACAGATCTCCAAATGCATGCGGCGGGACTTACGCAACTTCAATACAGCTCGTATTGAAGAAGCGATCGAGCGGAACCAAGGCTCCAAAGTCTTTGCCAGAGATCTGTCTGCCAGAAAGAGCCAACTGTCAAAGCTGAAGGCCGAATGTGGCAGCATCGTTTCCGGGGCACCTGAGATTTTGAATGAGATTGAGAGGTTCTATGGGCAGCTGTACACGTTATCGTTGGAGCCGCACGCAAGTGTGAGTAACGATCCAAGAGCGAGTCTTATCCGACATTATTCCGATGATATCCCGGACGTCAGTCTGAGCGAGATTAGAATGGCTCTCCAGCACCTTAAAAACGGCAAGGCCCCAGGCGAGGATGGAATCACAGCGGAGCTTCTGAAAGCGGGTGGAAAACTGGTACTTGAAGTCCTTCAGAAGCTCTTTAATTCCGTCCTCCATGGTGGCATTACACCGGAGGTGTGGAGCAGAAGTGCGGTGGTCTTGTTCTTCAAGAAAGGTGACAACGCTCTCTTGAAGAACTACAGACCGATTACCCTTCTGAGCCGCGTCTACGTGCTATTTTCGAGAGTCATTACGAATCGTCTCGCGCGCAGACTTGACGACTTCCAGCCTCCCGAACAAGCCGGTTTCCGAAAAGGCTTTAGCACCATAGATCACATACATACCCTTTGGCAAATTGTACAGAAGTCCGAGGAGTACAATTTGCCACTATGTCTGGCGTATGTGGACTATGAGAAAGCCTTTGATTCCGTCGAAATTTGGGCAGTGCTGCAGTCCCTTCAGCGGTTCCAAGTTGACTGTCGGTATATCGAAGTGCAGAAGTGCTTGTACAGTAGGGCTACGATGGCTATCCGAGTACAGAACCAGAGTACGAAACCTATCCAATTGCAGAGAGGTGTAGAGGAGAGGTGTGGAGAGATAGGGTGACGTCATATCCCCGAAACTCTTCACCGCTGCATTGGAAGACGTTTTCAAGCTTCTGGACTGGAAAGGATACGGTATCAACATCAATGGCGAGTACATCACTCACCTTCGATTTGCCGACGATATAGTCCTTATGGCAGAATCGCTGGAGGACTTAAGCACTATGCTCAATGACCTCAATAGTGTTTCCCAACGGATAGGTCTTAAGATGAACATGGACAAAACAAAGATCATGTTTAATGTCCATGTCACACCTATGCCGGTAGTTGTTGGGAACACTAAGCTCGAAAAAAAAACAGCTTACAATTAATTATATATGTTAGAAAATTAACAACACAAAACAAATTAGGAATAGCTTGGTAGAGATCGCCTCATTTCCAGGGGTTATTATCGTCCATAAAGTCCTTAATATTATAATAACCCTTTTTATATAAACTTTGTTTAATAAAGTTTTTGAACTTTAAGGAGGTCAAGCAATATACAAATATTATCTGGGATTTTGTTGCAAACGCGTTTATATAAAACATAAATATAAATACTGCAGTATATTCATAAAGTTAAAAATAGCATTTCATGTTAAAAATAGCATTTTGTACACCTATTTTATTTAAGTATCGTCCACGTTTAACTTGGATGTTAATAGGCGTGAAGCATCCTGGAAGGTATAGGACGCTTCGACTTATTTAAAAGTTAGTAGTACTTATACATATAGGTAAAAGTAGCTAATCCGGCGACTTTTATAACGAAGCCATATTGAATAATTTTGAATGAACTTATTGCGAGCCTTTATACAAAAAAATCAGCTAATAAAATAGTCATCGAAATGGTAAAATGTAAACGCCATTTTATTTTTCAGTAAGTGTCTAATGTGTAGGGTAAAATGTCTTAGTTGATTATTAATTTTTATTTTTCCATTTAATGCATCCAATAATTCTAGACTTGTTTTATTAATAATTGGAGCTTTTGCATAAATATTTGTTCAAACTGTAAGTGATTCGAGGACAAGACTCACGTACACTGATCACCGAGATCTTGAATTAAGTCAGGATGATAATAATAATGCCAGACCAGTCTCAACAGAGATAAGCATTTGCGCAGAACAAGGTCATACGATATAGTGAACGAGTGGGTGCAAAAGCACAGGCGCACTCTCTTTTATCTCACTTCTATAGTCCGAGAGACCAGATGTAAACAGTGGTAGAGCCAGGCGGCAGCTTTTACTGTCGCATGGATGGGCCGGCTCGAACCGGGGTGGTACCACGACCTCACAGAATACCAGCGTGAAGTAGAAGTTTACCTCTGCGTTTCGCTTGGTGAGTGCAGGTGGCCGGAGGCCCTTTTTACTGGAAATGAGGCATTCCATCCTAGTCCTCACGGGTGAAAACGCATCTGCATTTTGATCTGTAACAGAGGATAGATGTAGATGTCTATGGGCCGCAGCAACCACTTACCATCAGGTGGACTGTGTGCTCGTTTTTCACCCTTATCCTATAAAAAAAATGCATTACCAATGGTTTTACGTGCTTTCCAAGGCACGAGGGTGAACACCACCTACTTCCTGACTTCAGACTGCTACTGAAGATTTCTTGACTGTCAAACCCAATAACTTTTTTTGTGGTAGCGCTACGCTGCAGCTATATTATGGTTGTAGCACTTGTTTATGGTTTATTATTATGGTTGTAGAATGGGTCGGATCGATCGGGGTAGGACCACGCTCTCACAGAATTCTTCCTATGGTGAGTGTAAAGAACCTGAGACCCTTTTTACTGGAAAAGAGACATCCCATCTTAGTCCTCAAGGGACTCTAACAACGCGTTTGCATTTTGGTTCTTAATCGAGGATAAATGTGTCTATTTGCCACAGCATCCACTTATCATCAAGTGAACTGTGTTCTTGTTTGTCACCCTTACTCTATAAAAAAAGAAGCCGGGACTCGACCTCGGTATCACGTGATCAGCAGTCACATTTACGATTCCTAGACTGTTAGTCACCATACAAGCGGTATGTCAAAAGAAGCTCTATTTATTATTAATGCACTCGTATATCAAGTATCAAGGTGTACATTACCGTAAATGTGCAGCCTGCATTTACTAATAAATTCAAAAATAGAAAGCTTTTGTATTAATCCATACCTTTTAATTTAGAAAATGCTTTTTTTGGCGGTAATTCGTTCATAGTAATAATGGAAGTCAGTCGACAAGATTTTCGGTCTTTAATTTATTATGACAATAAAAAAGTTTTGCATTGAAAAATATAACAACAATACTAGGAATTTATCCTGAATCTACACATGGAGAAATATTCAGATCCGTAACAATCAATTTTAAGTTCATAAGAAGTTGCAGCAAAAGAAGACACTGAAGATGCAGCAAAGCCAAGCCGTTGCCAAACCAATCGCAGTCACTCCAGTAAATATTCGAGCGATCGAAAAACTTATTTGAGAAAACCGACGAATCATATGAGCCGCCATTACTGTTGTAGGGCGGATTTGCCTTAATAGACTAGTAATTTATACACACATATAGAAATTAAGAATTTAGTTTTTTGGTAGAGCCACGTTGTAGCACGAATGGGTCGTCTCTACCGGGGTAGGACCACGCTCTCACAGAATCCCAGTGTAAACTAGCAGCTCAATGCTGCTGTGTTTCGTATGGTGAGTTTAGAGAACCGGAGACCCTTTTTACTGGAAACGACGCATTCCAGCCAGTCCAGTCGATAATATTCGATAACATTCCATGTTAGTCGATTGTTATCAACGGCGTGCGGCGGGCGACAATGACTGACATGGTTACCGTGTCAACTCTTAACTACTAATTTGTAGCGCAGCGCATCCATTATGCGTACTACTAAATAAGTTGTTACAAAAGATGGTGCGGAGGACTTGCGGTGCACTTGCGCTAAGTCGCTGAGCCACTACTTACGTTACGACTGCAGTTATTAGGTATGCGATTGGCGCCAATAGATTATTCAATTTTCTGTTTTGTATTGTAATCAAACCATCGATTGAGGGAAAATCCATTCTAGACATGGCGTTAATGGTTAAATTTATTTATTTGTTGAAAGTTATTTGTAATTTTTTTTAACAGATAAAATTAACTGTTAATATATTACTTACTTTTGTATTGATTTTTTGTTTTAAAATAGCTGATGTTAATTTTATTGCTTAGATTTTACGCATGGAATTGAAACTAAAGTAAACAAATTAAAATATGTATTAAGTAATACTTGAAAACAATCGACGCATTCAAGACTGTCCCACACGCGCCGCCCCGCGCGGCCGTCCGCAGTTCACCGCACGCACAAGCACACGTCGTTGCATCGACGCACAGCGCACACTCGCATGCATTAAGCCGCGTATCCACTAAAAATGATGACAACAGTTATGTTTCCAACTGTTTACAACAAGCGCCTCTCCCCCGAGGGAGCAAATGTTTGCAACAAGCGTATTCCTTTGATGTTGCCGCCGAAAATGGAAACACGGTTCCCGACATTGTTTCAAGTTTTGTAACCAACTGTTGTGTTGGCAACAAAACTTTGGATTGCAGTGTGCGATGTGCGTACAATTAGTAGTTTGTCGATTGTTATTCGAATAATCATAGTGAGGAACTACTAAATCGACAATCGAATGCGCCATAGCCCAATTTTTGATTCAATCGATTATTTTTTTTGCAATAATCGCCCATCGCTATGCGCTTTACCATCTTCGGCTGCATCACGACTTACTATCAGATAGTTTAGATGGTATTCAAACACTGGCTTAAAATATTTTAAAAAATGTTCAATTTATTTTGCAAAAAAAAGAAGAAGTAAATATAAGGTTTTATCTTTTTATTAAAAAGAAAAATCTTCGCGCCAAAGTAGCAGTCGTCGGAGAAGTGATTAAACCAAACCGAAAAACAAATAAGTATAACTCATCGGGCATCGATCGCTATCAAATATTAAAATCGCGAGTGGAATCGATTAATCCGAGTTGGATAATATAGTGAGCGGCGGTCTGTTAATTGGTTTGAGCGGACGTAAACCATTTCAGCTGATAACTCAGTTGGATGTGCGAGTACAGGAGTGCGAATGTGCATTTATAGTCTTTGAGTATGAGTAAGTTTAAACTAAATTGATTTTACAAAAGTACAATGATGAAGATAATGTATTATACATGTAGTGTAGATTTCCTCATAGGAGTATATTTGCTCTAGTTGTCTCGCTTGGTATGCGCGTAGTCGTCGTTTTTTTACATTGAGTAGTTGCCAGCAAGATGCTGATGCCCATCTCCTCTTTCAATGAGGGCTAATAATTTTCTGCTCACCAGATGTCGCTAGTTGACACTGAGGTAAAGTTTATTGTTACACAATTTCATTTAATTGAGAAGTTGTTTTTTCATAAAAGTTTCTAGATTATTATATTAATACACAAAAAATGCGTCAGTGGTTTGCTCTTTAATTTTTTGCAAATTTTTATCTTTTTTTAAAATTTTCTACTTTTATGAATATCTGTGGTTTGGTTTATTTATTTTTAATGTTATTAATATAGAATATAGCTAATAGTACAAAAAGAAACAATAACTTATACATTTTCCGAACAAATTAACTTCCCCGCTATGAAATCTGTCAAATATTATACCTCACTTTCTAGTGGCGCCGCCCTGGTGTCAGAAAAAGTGGTGGATGCCCTCATTTCCCTCTATCGCCTCTTACGACACCCACGGGCTGGTAATATAGTGTAGCCGATTCTCTTAGACCACCACTATAGGGCCATTTTCCTCTAAATATTGACTAATTTTGTAACGTATTGAACAACTATGTAAAAGACATTAAGTCAAAAAATTAAAGCAGCTCAGAATAATTTTTGTGAAATATTATGAAAAGACAAAAACGAAAACGAAGAAAGTTTGTCAACTGTTTTTTTTTTATAAAAATGAAATTACAAACGAACTTGACA
Source organism: Parnassius glacialis (assembly GCA_033319125.1). NCBI lineage: Eukaryota > Metazoa > Arthropoda > Insecta > Lepidoptera > Papilionidae > Parnassius > Parnassius glacialis. The sequence goes on from JAVANC010000008.1 coordinate 17,986,737, forward strand.
CTTGATGGTAAGTGGCTCCAACCGGACACCTGCACTAACTTCAAACAAAGAAGCCTACATAATATGGGAACACAACTGTCCAAGTTCCATTTGACGGTAGAAATAGGTAAGGAGAAAAGAGTACCACCACCCTGTCAATTTATTAAAAACTAGCTATTCCTCGCGACTTCGCCCGCGTGTAGTTTAGGGTTTTAGTTATGTTGCGCGGAACCCTCTTTTTCTAAAATATAAATAGTATTAAAGTAGCCTAAGTTACTCCATATAACATCAGCTATCTGCCAGTGAAAGCCCCTCGAAATCGGTCCAACCGTTTGAGATAAGCCGGAACAAACAGACAGACAGACAAAAATTTTAAAAATTGTATTTTTGTTATAAGTACCGTATATACTTTCATATGCATTTAGTAAAAACCTGTTATTTTGACATTACAAATAGACACTTCAATTTTATTTATTTGTATAGAAAAATAGCAATCATCTTCTTCATGTCATAATTCCAGAAAACTCTTGAAGTACGACTGTTTATTTTCGTAGGAGAGTACCTATTAGACCTACCTGTGCATGATGCTCCCTCTCTTTTTCTATGGTATCATGATTCCTCTCTCAGACCTCTCTTGGCGTTAGTTGGCGTTGGTATAGCGTGTATAGTGTTTAATTTTTCGTGACTTCGAAAAGTACTCAAGTTACAAGACTTAGATTAATACTAAGATTTTTAATCATATTTAAATACACTACTGATGCTATCCAGCCAGAATTTTGTTCACGGTAGCTATTTAAACGGAGACGAGCCATCTCCGCGGGACAGGATTATAGTGTCCAAGTGTATGTGAAAACACAGCTTATTTCCTCACTCTTATAGTTTAGGTGCTTTCCCATGTACGGGCGCCAACCATCGATCACTAATAAAAAACTAGATACATAATCAGTGACAAAAATGTCCTTACCGAATGAGCGCACACTCACATTTGGGTCCGCTTTTAATTAGAACGAAGCTTTGTGAATACAGCTTTAGGAGAATGCGTTTAAGGTTGAATTTACATTAATGTATTTTTATTTCAACTAGAATTACGTCAAAACAATTGCAGACAGTGTTTAAAGAACTGCTGCGTGGGATTGTGTATCTAGTTTTTTATTAGTGATCGATGGCGCCCACTTGAAAACTCTGGGCCGCTATACTGAAAATTCCTTGACAGTATTAGACCTGGGACCAGATGATCATTAGTCGTTTTTATTATTATTAGACCAACGGGGTACTTAGTCGAACATTACTAATACTAATTTAATCTTCTCTACCGATTAAGTACAATATGCTCCAACTTCAAGTGGTTACCTGTTCATAGTAGCAGCACGGCGGACTCAAATCCGCGATTTCGAGTTTGCCAATATTTTTTTTTATAAGATAGGGGTGACAAGTGAGCATACAGTCCACCTGATGGTAAGTGGTAGCTGCGGCCCATAGACTTCTATCCTCGATTACGAATCAAAATGCAGATGCATTGTCACCCGTGAGGACTAAGATGTAATGCCTCGTTTCCAGTAAAAAGGGTCTTTGGTTCTCTACATTCACCATACGAAACATAGCAGCGTTATGCTGCTATTTTACGCTGGTATTCTGTGAGAGTGTGGTTATTCCCCGGGTGAGCTGACCCATTCGTGCTACAATTATACTACTAATATAGCTGCAGCATGGCTCTACCACGTAAAAATTATTATTCAATATTCACAGCCATTACTACTAGGCCATTATCGTCTTTTAATTTCTCTATATGTGGTATAGAATTATCAGTCATCATCATCATTCATCAATACAGCCCTTCACAAGTCCACAGCTGAACATAGGCCTTCCCCAAGGAATGCCACAAAGCACGGTGCTGAGTCACCTCAAGCCATCGACTTCCTGTATGTCTTATCAAGTCGTCACTCAATTTAGTGGTGGGTTGCCCTACACTTTGCCGACCGGTTTGGGGCTACCACTCGAGAACCTTTATTCCCCATCGGTTGCCGGTTCTTCGAGCTATACGGCCGCCCCATTGCAACTTCAGCTTGCTAATCCGTTGGGCTATGTTGGTTACTCTGGTCCTTTTTAGGGTTCCGTACCTCAAAAGGAAAAAACGGAACCCTTATAGGATCACTTTGTTGCCCGTCTGTCTGTCTGTCTGTCTGTCTGTCAAGACCCTTTTTCTCAGGAACGCGTGGAGGTATCAAGCTGAAATTCATATGAAATACTCAAGTCTACTGTCCCTTGGATCTGTGAAAAAATCAAACTTCTAAGCAAACGCAATCAAAAGATACAGCCGTTTATGCCGCAAATTTTCGACATTGGCAAGGGAATCAGGGAATCGAAACCTACAGGGTACTTCCCGTGAACTCAGAATCTTAAAATTTGGTACGAAGCAACGTTTTGTAGCACAGATAAAGGAAAAATTGCGAAAAGCATAAATTTTTAGTTACATTGTACAATAAAAATATTTTTAATAATTTTAAACTACGGATTTTTGCGGAACCGTCGGAGCGCGGGTCCGACTCGCACTTGGCCGGTTTGTTTTTTTATTGAATAAGGAAGACAAACGAGCACACATTCCACCTGATGGTAAGTGGTTGCTGCGACCCATAGACATCTGCATCTATCTTCGTTTGCGATTAAAATGCAGATGCGTTGTCAGCCGTGAGGACTTAGATAGAATGCCACTTTTCCAGTAAAAAAGGGCTCCGGTTCTCTATACTCACCATACGAAACACAGCAGTGTTAAGCTGCTATTTTACGCTGGTATTATGTGAGAGCGTGGTCCTTCCCCGGTCGAGCCGACTCATTCGTGCTATAACTATACTATTAATATATAGCTGCAGCATGACTCCACCACTTACATACTATTCTAGTTCCTATATATCCTCATTTATAAGTTTATCACCAATATCATTACCAATATATAAATAAATCGTGCATGTCGTAAGAGACGGCAGAGGCAAACAAACCAGGAGATGGGTAGCAGCGTCTTCCTTATAAAAACCCAAAATAAAAAATAAAACTGCGGTTGCCGACCCGCCTTCCGAGCGTGGCAACCATGGCAAATATTCCGTCTATGAGGTAATATATGAGGGAGGTCTTTGTTCAGCAGAGGACTTTTTATAGCAGGAAATGGTAATGGTAACATAAATAACGTATTATTTAATTATTTATGAAGGTTATACGAAACTTCATTAACAACTTAAGAAATTTAAATTATGAATATATGATGATTGCTTCTTTGTAAGATGTCGATCAAAAAAGACAACTTCCTGAAAACATCACGTCTAAAATTATTTTATTATTGCGTCGAAATTTGCTCTAATACTGCTTCACGTAATAGTTTTTGAAAGCGCAATCCCTGTGCACACTTAGGTTTCAATTTAGCGAGCAAAATGAAGAGATCTACCAACACTGGAAAGGCGTAAAACAATTTTCATGGCCTCTTAGCAATTGGCTCATCTCGGCGTAGGGTTGGCACTTTTTATAATATTTTTATTAGCACGATATTATTTTGACATTTTTTTTAATTATAATCATGATGAAAGTTCTTAGCTGAAGTATGTACATTTTTAGTAATATAAAGCAAAATAAAAAATTCCACCTACTAGCGTATTCTTCTTGCTGATATTATAAAAATACAAACGGGATACCTTAAAATTAGTATAGTAAGGTATTTCCTCAAACACTCGTCTTGTAAATAAAAAATATTTCAAAAGTGAATTCTCCTATGCCGCTATACTAATGAAAAAAGGGACTACACAAATAAGTTAAGTAAAAACAAATAAACATAGAAAATAAACAAAGTAAAAACAAAAATTTAAACAGTGGTAGAGTCACGCGGCAGCTTTTGCTGTCGCACGGATGGGCCGGCTCGAACCGGGGTGGAACAACGACCTCACAGAATACCAGCGTGAAGTAGAGGTTTACCTCCGCGTTTCGCTTGGTGAGTGCAGGTGGCCGGAGGCCCTTTTTACTGGAAATGAGGCATTCCATCTTAGTCCTCACGGCTGACAACGCATTTGCATTTTGATTTGTAATAGAGGATAGATGTACATGTCTATAGGCCGCAGCAACCACTTACCATCAGGTGGACTGTGTGCTCGTTTGTCACCCTCATCCTATAAAAAAAAATCGCGCCGAAATATCTAATGACATCGCGTCGCCGTGATGAATATTGCGAAGCATGCGCCGGACATACTCGTCGATTGCGGTTCAATTTATCATTGGAAGCTATTTATGAATTACAGCTCTTTAAAATCTTTTAGAGACTAATAAATTACTAGTGGAAGTTCTTCACGAAGTTATGAAATAAGAAACCTATCCAACTGCAATTTGAGTCAGAAAGCTAATGGTAAGTGTATTGCGAACCTATGCCGACGTAACTTATTTCAGCTTCTTTTATTTCTTCCACCAATAATTTTAAAGTAAGAATATAATACAGTCAAGAATTGTAAACAATGATATAAAGAGGCATTTTTAGTTATTAGCGGAAAAAACACATCTGTGATCATTTGTTACCATTATTCTATAAAAATAAGAACAAAATTAGACTCGACAATAAGAGTAGATAATACTTAAAAGAAAGTCTTTTTCGATTAATTAAAAAATATTTGCTAGATTTTTTCTGTATAAAACTGTAATCTCTTCGTTAAATCAAAAGTGTCAGGTAAATTGACGATTGCAGTGCTAGACGTCTCGCATTCTTGACATGTCAACTTATACACAGGGTTATTTTGCAATAACCGGCTAAATTTGCAGAGAAGGTTCAGAATAAGTAATATAGGCAAATGGTGAAGAAACATTAATTAAAAAATTCTCAAAAATTATGTCCCTTTTATCTTTTAAACTCAAAATGCGTGGTAATGCATTATTTTAGTGCGCAGGCACACATTCGTAAGAGTCTATCGGTAGGCAAAAACGTTGTTGCCCATAAATAACAATCAATTTGGGATAATTTCAAATAAAAGTTAAAAAAGCCTTATTTACACGTATTTTCAAAAACTGCAATAACGGTATATCATTATTGTATATTATCAACCTAAGAAGTTAACCTCGTATACCAAGCGGTAATGCAAAAAATACTTGTTAGTATAATTACAAATTGATGAAACGACTATTGATATATAATAATATACACAACATAACTAATAATAAATGATTATAGATAGACATAACATATACATTACTAATAGTAAATATTGCTCATTGCTTTGATTAGTTGAAATGAAGTTGGTAGCATTGATAAGGATACATTATAAGAGCGATTAAAATTAAAATTAGTTCGGTAAAATAAAGTAAGCATTATTTTACTATATGCATGTTCAACAAACGATTTTCTCAATTACTCTCTTTAAAGCTTTGTTTTTATTTCTCTTTAAAGATTTGTACGCTTCAGCCCTAAAGGTTCCAATTGGCTGACCGGCAAAATGCCTTTGCCTGTGGGCTAATTAAAACATCAAGGCAGCCAGCAGCCATGTTGCCACCGACAGATAATCTTTCATATTTTGTCTTAACTGTCGGATTCGGCTGCGGGCTTGCTTCTGCCAGCTTGAGTTAATCATTGTGTATGCTTTAAATTAAAGCGAATAAATTGCTAAGTTTGATTTTGTTTTTCATCGAAGTCGGCATTATAGCATAATCAAAGTAAAAGAGAATTATACGTATTATGTTACTTAAAAAGTATTATTTTTGTGTATTATAATATATCAAATAATAATTAATGAAGTTAAATAGAATAAGTTAGTCTGCCTGTCAAGCGAGACTACAAAGTAGTGTCCCATGTCCAGCAGTGAACTTCGAATGGGGGTTACAGAGGGTGCGTCTTAAATGTTATAGAATGAGTTCATTCATTACGTAGCGTTTCTATATAGTTTGTGATTCATTATCACACGTTGATAGTGTACCTACATTGGTTCACTTCCAAAATAGGAATCATTAGGAAGAATAGACTTTGAGATGGCTAACCGCTAACAGTAATATGCTTTTATTAGTTTGCTAAAAATGTGTTATAAGTGAAGGTCCGAACCGTTAAAATAAAATAATATAGGTACACCATGTATTATAAACATCAAAAATATTCTTTTAGTAAAATTGTAATGTGGGTTGCCATTACATAAATGTCTATTTTGCCCTTCCTTCTATTACAGCCTATAAAAGTGCAATGCCAAATACAAGTCTCCCTCATAGAATACCCTAATGGGGGGATATTGTCATAGCTGCCACGCTTGGCAAGCGGGTCGGTGACCGCAATTTGTTTTTATTATTTTGAGTTGTAATTAGGAAAATGCTGCTGCTCACATCTTTTTTAATTTCAAATAACGTAAAAGTATCATTTAAAACCTTCAAAAACGTATAATAAATATTAAATACAATAACCAGTGATGTGATAATGAACATCGCGTGATTTGATGAAATTAAAAGTCGATTCGCATTATCGATTTCGCTTGACAAATGGATTCGATTTCGCGCGGAGTCAAGGGCGTGGTCGGATTAGTTATAGGTGGCTCTGAGCAATTATACCATCGTACCCTTTGCAGACTCTTTTTAAATTAACAAACTGTAACACCGAGTTGATTAGATCCTGTCCTCATAAAATACAGGCAGGCCGTGAATTTTTTTTCTTTCAGTTTTAAATTTTTTTGATTGGTTGTTATGTCAAACGTAGTGATTAGTATATCTATATGGTTTTTTTATAGTATAGGGTGACATAGGAGCACACAGTCCACGTATACTATTAGAGTTGTGTAATAATGTTTGATGAGATTTTCTTTATTTACCTACTGATAAATTTTGAATAATAACACAGTAAACTACTAAAGTAAATAAACTAAAGTAAACATCTAATAGCATTCTAAGTAAATTACTCAGAGCACTATTAGATAAATTACTTCCTTTTTTGTACTCTTTTCATTTAGTCTATTATATCATATTATATATTTCACTTATATTTATTTATATGCATTTTCATATATATATATATATATATATATATATATATATATATATATATATATATATATATATATATATTATCTATATTTTAAATTTATTTTGGCAACAAACAGTCGTATACAAAAGAAAATAAAATAAAAACAACTTATGCGTTAAAAATTGACCTACAGTGCCGAAAAGTTAAACAAATTAGAAGAAAGTTACATGGTAACACTTCATAGCGATTATTTACATAACACAACGACTAAGTTTCTGTACTTATTACTGTGTACTTATACTGGATTAACAGAGTATATAGGTTCATAAAAATATCAAAGAGAAAAAAAAAATGCAACTCACTTGCAAACCTTACTTAAATTGGTTTTTAATGTCTGTTTTAAGGTATTGAGAGATGTGTTAAAAAGGTCGATATTAGTAAATTGTTTTGTCAGTGGAACGGTATAAGAATGAGTTACGAGTATATCTTTTATGTAACCGCGGAGGAACAAAAAGTGGCATTTTACGTGAGGATCGTACTGGAAGACGAGCACGAGCAATAAATGATACCTTTGAGAGAAGTAGAGAAGAGTCAACTAAATTATTCAAAATTTTATATAGAAAGATTATATCAAACAATTTGCGTCTACTGCAAAGGGATAACAATTTATATCTAAGCAAAGATTCATCATATGATTCGTTAGTAATGTTATTACGATAGTTAAGTGACCTTAGGAATATCTTTTGTACTCTTTCAATTCTATTCTTATGTATATGTTAACAGGGACTCCAAACAATACTACAAAAATCTAAGATTGACCGAACAAAGGAAAAATTATAGAGTTTTTAGCGTTATTGTTTTATTAAAGGGTTTGCTAATTATAAGAATAAATCCCAAGCTAAGAAATGCATTGCCTAACATATAATCAATGTGTAGATTGAATGACAATTTTGAATCCATTATTATACCCAGATCTCTAATACTATCTACTCTTTTAATAGTGGTGTCATTCAAGCTATAATCAAATATTATATTGTTGACTTTACGTGTATAAGATATAATTTGGCATTTATCAATATTGAGGTATAATTGGTTATTTCCACAATAATCACATAGAGAAGTTATATCTTTTTGCAGCTTTACACAGTCATCAACTGTTTCGATAACTCTGAATAACTTTGTGTCATCAGCACAAAGTAGGTAATCACAATTTTTTAGTGCAAACCTCATATCATTAATATATAAAGAAAACAGCAAAGGGCCCAAGTGTGATTCTTCAGGCAAGCCTGATGGTACGGGTAGAAATTGTGAAGAGTATCCCTTTACACAAACTGCTTGAAATCTATTTTTAATATAAGATTGGATCCACCTGAGAAGGTTTCCGTGAATGCCAGCCCTTGTAAGCTTCTCAATAAGTAGATCGTGATTTAATTTGTCGAAAGCCTTGGAAAAATCTGTGTATACAACATCCATTTGTAAGTTATTATCCATGGCCTTCAACAAATAATCAGTAAAAGTTACCATATTGGTGTCCACACTACGGTGCTTAAAGAAACCATGTTGTTGTTGGCATATGTAATTACGAATTGAAAACGAAATATAGGATGTGACAATTTTTCAAGAACGACGTTTTTGTCGAGCTTGGTAACGCCGCACATCCACCTCAGCATCTTCATCTCGGCAACTTGCATGGTATGCACATTCTTTTGAGTTACGGCCCATGTTTCATTGCCATACAATAAGACTTGTCTGATGATGGTCTTATAGATTAAACCTTTAAGTTTGACCGGCATTCTCAGTCACTTCTCGCCACTTTAGCCACGCTGCGGCTATTCGGTGCTGAATGTTAATTTCCAAGTCCCCAGAACCGCTCATCATACTACCCAGATACTTGTATTGATCACACGAGTTGACCAATTGTCCATCGATGGAAATCGGACTGTTGTTTGTATCTGGGTCGTTGAAGGACATGAACTGAGTCTTTGCCACACTCAGCACTAGGCCACCGGTCTGTAACTGATGTTTTCACGACACGAGTGCCTCTTGCAAGTGAGCGCGGCTGTCTGTGCAGATGGCTACGTCGTCAGCGTATATAAATGTCCACGTTGCTGAATTCTGTGCCGCTTCAGTGAGTGAGTCCAGAACCAAACAAAACAGAAAAGGGCTCAATACAGAACCTTGGTGCACTCCTTCTGTGACCGCTATCGACCTGGTCTCACCCACCACCGTCCGAATCATTGATCTCGCATCTCTGTACATGTCGGCAATGATGTTAACGTAGTGTTCGGGGACATTTTTCTTACGAAGGCTCCACCAGATCGTATCCCTTGGGACACGATCAAACGCCTTTTCCATGTCCAAAAATGCGACATATAATAGTCGGTTTTTCGCGCGATACACTTCGACAATCGTGTTAAGAGCAAACATCGGATCCGTGGTAGACAATCCAGGTACGAAGCCATAGTGGTTCTTAGACAGCTCGCACTCGGATCTTATGCGGCTGTCAATTACCCTCTCATAGAGCTTCATGGTGTGACTGAGGAGCTTGATTCCGCGGTAGTTGTTGCACTCGTACTTACTACCTTTTCCCTTGTAGATGGGAACTATAGTGGTCAATCTCCACGCCTTTGGCATTTTTGAAGAGAACAACACACAGTTAAAGAAATCGGTTAGCAGTACGAGTCCGCGTGGACCTAAGCATTTCCAAGCTTCCACAGGTATTCCGTCAGGTCCAATGGCTTTCTTGTTGGACATTTTGTGTAGAGCTTTCTTTACCTCATCAGGGTGTATTGGAGGTATAAGTCCTGCATTCACTTCCAATCCAGGAAGTTGTGTGGCAGCTAGATGGGGTAGGGATAGTAGCTGTTCGTAGTAATGATGCCAAGCTGTTATGACATCATGGTCTTTATATAACAAGTCGCCATTTGGACCTTTGACAGTTTTACACCTGGCCGGATCCTTTGTGCTTTGACAACGCTGTTTTGCTAGCTTATATATACACTTTTGGCCTTCTTTTGTGTTTAACTTACTATAAAGCGTTTTCTGGGACTGCGCACGTTCTATGGCTATAACTTTCTTGGTAACTTTTTTAACTTCTTTGTACTTTTCCCGATCTTCTGGGGTTAGAGTGGACTGCCAGGTCTTAAAAGCACCTTTCTTTTCCCGTATTGCATCTTGCACCTTCTCTGTCCACCACCACGTCTCTCTGTCGGATTTTTTACCGCTTTTTGTACGGCCAAGAATGTTGTTTGCAGTAGTTATAATGGACTTACGTAAATGTTCTCATATGGTGTCAATATCTGATTTAACATCAACCTTTAAATCAGCAAGACGTTCACAGAACTCGGGAATTTTCTCACCTTTTAGGTTCCACCATTTGGTGAGTTCAGGAATTTGAGTTGGTTTTTCCTTGGGATGTCGTTTGAATAGCACGTCCATTACAACAAGACGGTGTTGGGGGGCGACGCATTCTCCCGGAATAACCTTACAGTTTGTTACACGGCCAATGTGAGCTCGGTTGATTAGTATGTAGTCAATCAGTGAAGATGTTTGGCTGCTTTTATACGTGATCAGATGTTCGATCTTTTTAGCGAAGAAGGAATTGGCAATAGCAAGATCGAAGGCTGCTGCCGTGGAGAGAATGACTTTACCAGCATCGTTTAGTGTTCCGTATGCGTAACCTCCGTGCACCCTTTTGAAAGCGCTGTTTGCTTCTCCGATGTGGCCGTTTAAATCACCTCCCAGTAAAGTAGTTTCTTTAGGAGATATTGATTGAAGAGTGTATTCTAGGGAAGTTCAAAAATTGTCTTTCTCTGCTTGACTACAACCCAATTGGGGAGCATATGCAGCTACAATATTTAGTACCTCACCTTCCACCAGTACCTTTATTGACATGAGTCTGTCGTTAATACGGTTGACCTCCAGGATGTTTTCAAGATGATCTTCTTTGACAGCAATTGCTACGCCATTCCTACCATGCTTTGCACCTACGTACATAAGTTTGTAGCCCTCTCCGATATTACGGGCTTTGGATCCAGTCCATCGAGTCTCTTGCAGACATATAAAATCTACCCTTCTACGTTTGAAAAGAGAGGCAAGTTCCTTAGTCTTCCCCGTTAATGTTCCTACATTTAAGGTAGCGAAGCGGACTTTTAGGTTACGATTTGGGACTAACGTCGTTAGCCGAGCCCGTCCTTGACTCGGTAGCCCTAGCATACTATTCGCAGATTTAGGGCGATGTGTCTGCGCGTCGTTTCGCGGCGACGCCCTATCCGTGAAATTCAATGCATGACGTAACCTTTCCATGTTTCTTTTCTAAAGATTTGGCTTTTGGGGTTTATTAGTCTATTGCCGATTGCCATCTGACGCAAAAACACCTGCCCGCTCAAGGTAGGGAAACCCGTTATGGAGGTGTTGTATCCAGTATACTGGGTATTTCTACCTGTATGAAGCGTTGTCTGGTTATCCTGCCAGACGTCGGTCGCCAGAGCCCCGTCCGTAGGTCAGCAGAGTGTACCACGTGCAGGTGGGGTTGGCGTTTGGGCTGGTAAAGGTGTTGTTTCCAGCCCCTTACACTCCTTTTAACAAGAGAATCATTTTTGAATAAAAAAAAACGGAATGAAAATATTGATTGAACGCATCGCAAATCTCACTACCACTAGATAAAAGTTTCCTTTGTATAACATTCTATCTGGAATGTCATTTGTGGAATTATTAGATTTTACAAAAGACAAAAAATATTTTGGATGCTCTTTAATTTTCTCTTCAGCAATTTCTATTAATTTATATTTTTCTTTTGATAGTTTAATCAGAGGTTTATTAAACCACGGAGGAAATTTATTTTTATATATAATATATATATATATATATATATATATATATATATATATATATACATGCGGCCCATAGATATTGACAACTATCCGCAATAAAGAATCATAATGCAGATGCGTTGTCACCCGTGAGAACTAAGATGGATTGCCTCTTTTCCAGTAAAAGGGTCTCCGGTTCTCTACACTCATCATACGAAACACAGCAGTGTTAATCTGCTATTTTACGCTGGTATTCTGTGAGAGCATGGTCCCTCCCCGTTCGAGCCAACCCATCCGTGCTACAACTATACTACTAATATAGCTGCAGTATGGCTCTACCACGTAAAATATATTGTTACGAGCTTTGGGTTCGAGACAACTAAACTGCCGAGTGAATTACCCAAATTGACACTTTAATTACAAAACACTAATTACAATTTACAAGTACACTAATAATAAAACACAATTGTATTATATCTATATTTCGCTTCGAAGTATTCGCTTATATCGCCAATTCAATACTGACTCGGTGGTGGTCTATACCGGCCTTATATAGGGCCTCAGATAGTTTCCAGAACCTTCTACTGTAGAAACATGTAGAATGTTCGAGTACATATCGGCCCGGATCTTGACTCTCCTAGTTCTGCTACTCGATCCTAGAGGGCGCTGGTGGTAACTAGTGTTTCTATGTACAAGACATTAATAGTGGCGCGCAACAATATTATACTTTAGATTTGACAGTTCTCGTAATTTTGTATTTTAGTGTACAATAAAGAATAAAATAAACAAATAAATAAACATTATATGTAAAAACTAACTATTAGTGGTCCCAACGAAGTTGACAAATATGACTTTTCGTAAAAATGTCAATTGAACACTTTCTCTTATCTATTTCTGCCACTATGGAAGCTTATCTATAGAGGGTTGGAAGTAATGTAAGTTCAATTATAGTTCTCAGGGGTGATAACGCATCTGTTGTCTTCTTTGATTAAAACGTGCTAGAGCCACGCTGCAGCTGTATTATGGTTTTTTTATAGGATAAGGGTGACAAACGAGCACACAGTCCACCTGATGGTAAGTGGTTGCTGCGGCCCATAGACATCTACATCTATCCTCTATTACAAATCAAAATGTAGATGCGTTGTCACCCGTGAGGACTAAGATGGATTGCCTCATTTCCAGTAAAAAGGGCCTCCGGCCACCTGCACTCACCAAGCGAAACGCAGAGGTAAACCTCTACTTCACGCTGGTATTCCGTGATGTCGTGGTACCACCCCGGTTCAAGCCGGCCCATCCGTGCGACAGCAAAAGCTGCCGCGTTACCACTGTTAGCACGAATTAGTCAGCTTGATCACGGTAGGACTACGCTCTCACAGAAAACCAGCGTAAAAGAGCTGCTTAATGCTGCTGTGCTTCGTACGGTGAGTTTAGAGAACCGGATACCCTTTTTACTGGAAACGAGGTATTCCATCTTAGTTTTCAAGTATTGACAACAAATCTGCATTTTGAATCTTAAAGTTAAAATTACAGAATATATACGTCGCTCTGCTCGGCGCAGGCCCTAAAAACCTCTCAGAAATGAGGAGAGTTCTGAGAGGTTTTTAGGGCAAGGAAGTGTCCACCGCGCTGCCCCAATTCGTGTTGGCGATCTTCACATAACTGCAAAAAAAAATTACTTTTGAGACATGCAGGTTTCTTCACGAAGTTTTCCTTCACCTTCGAGCACATGGTGAATCAGCGTTTAAAGTTGCAATTAACAATTTCATTGATGCCAGCGGGGATCGAACCCGGGGATTGATCCGGTACTGTGAAACTTACAGCGAGTGCTAACTATCTAAGCTACCACGGCTCGATATGACGATAAGGAAATGCCATTAGGCGTATAAAAATGTGTTCATTTAAAAAACATTGAGTACCGAAACCTATTCCACCTCAATTTTTTATTTATGCGATTCTCTTCAAATTGTCCTACTGATGATATACTCGTAAATGCATGTTGCAATGGGGCAACTCGGTGATATATTTTTTAAATTCCTCGTTTTAAGTTCCTCGATATTAAGAAGGCGTTCGACAAGGTGTGGCACTCTGGACTACTCTACAAGATGATATAATAAACGAGTGTCCCTCCGGCTATGCTGCGGCTAGTGGCGTCATTTCTAGCTGACCGGAGCTTCTACGTCTGTGTCGAAGATACCGAATCCACAATAAAAATCATAAGAGCTGGCATACCACAGGGCAGCTGTCTTTCGCCGATCCTGTACGCAGCTTATACAAATGACATACCAACGCTAGCAGGACACCTACGCGAATGGGAGGACGACGTAGAGATGGCGCTATATGCGGACGATAGCGCCTACTTCACCTCGTCCAGAAGATCCCATCTCGCCGCTACCAAGAAGCAGCGCCTGCTGGACCTACTGCCACCGTGGCTGGATGAGTGGAGACCCGCCGATAAGGGATCTTCCCGTCCCCGTTGACGCTAAGAGGTCAGGAGTTTGCGTACGAGAAGGCCGTGACTTACCTTGGGTGCCGGATAGACAGGATGTTGTGCATGACCGCGCACGTCGATATCGTAGTCCGTAATGCCAGATGTGCGTGGGCGAAGCTTCGTCCTGTCCTGGCATCCAAGCTCTCAATTAAGACCAAGCAAAAAACTTACAAGTTATATATTCGACCGAAGATCACCTACGCTGCTTCGGCCTGGTACGCACTCTTGAGCGAACGGCAGAGGCAGCGGTTCCAGGAAAGGAGGTGGAAAAGGCACGATACCCGCCTATCGTTGTGGAGTACCTCTTGAATTGGACGAGGCATTTTGAGGTGCTTAACAGAAAGTTAGGCCACCTTCCTAATGCCCGTCCGTTCGGGAAAGGGGTCAGATTCACCCCATAGAGCCCGGACGGGTTCCGAACCATTCAGAGATATATAATGGAATTATCGGAAAAGTTACTAGCTCATAAAAGTGGGCATCTGGGGGCTACCAGTGGGCACAGGTACAAAAACAATAGAGGAGGCTATTGAGGCAAAAGGCTTTCCAATCCAATTTGTTAAGGCGATCCCACCCCGTAGAGGCAGGCCTGGATGCCTCTACTTCGCACAGCTAGAGCACCTGCGCCTGGAGCGACTAAATCAACAATACCTAGTCGACGAACTCCTGCACAATGGCAATGGGCACAATGCCACCGTTACTAGGCTTTTGGACATAGCTCCGCTGATTGCTTCAGGCCAGTGAAGTGCGTTCGCTGTGCCAGAGACCATATCGCCAGCCTTTGCCCCAGGGTCAGAGAAAGAACCGAAATGCGCAAACTGCCAATCCACTCCCAAAACCACACGGCAAATGACCGCCGCTGCCCAGTCCTAAGGAGAGTTACAAGGAAGCAGGAGATCACTCTGCCGGGCCTACTCTCGGAGAACCCGAAGAGAATCCCTCAGAGTTGCTCGAGAGTGGTAGCAATTCAAGAAAACGGGTGGGCCACCGTTAGAGGAAAGGGTAGGCAGCCAGCCCCCTCCCCCCCGCAACACCATTAGAAACGGTGGAAACCGTTGAATCGAGGGCAACCACCGGGGCGACTCTTCAGCCCCCCGCTAGTGACGCCACGGAGCGTCAGCCCTCTAAGAAGAGGAAGCGGGTGAGGCGAAAGAATAACAAGGAATAGCCTCCTCCTCCTCGGGCTGTGACCTCTACACCAACACCATTAGTAACGATAGCCGCAAAGGCGCAGGTTACAAGAAATGAAACAAACGTTGGCAGAGCGCCGGAAAGACACGCGACACGACAAGACGCTCTACACATATAGTGCGCTCTACATACAGGAAGGAAACAACGACCAACGCCTCGAGACCAGTACCAGCTACCACAAGAAGACAACCACCATTAACCGGCCTTGAGACAGCTGACGCCATCCAAAGGTTGGTAGGCATAGCTATCGAGGTCCGTAGTCAGGTCCTGGTCGATATTAGGGCCGGGACGGATCCCATTACCGCCATAATGAAGACGCTGGAAATGCTACTGGTTCGGCATTACGGAGGAGAGTAACCTGCGCCACCTCTATTGGAATCCGGACGGGAAACAGTGGTAGAGCCAGTCGGCAGCTTTTGCTGTCGCACGAATGAGCCGGCTCGAACCGGGGTGTACCACAACCTCACAGAATACCAGCGTGAAGTAGAGGTTTGCCTCTGCGTTTCGCTTGGTGAGTGCAGGTGGCCGGAGGCCCTTTTTGCTGGAAATGAGGCATTCCATCTTAGTCCTAACGGGTGACAACGCATCTGCATTTTGATTTGTAACAGAGGATAGATGTAGATGTCTATGGGCCGCAGCAACCACTTACCATCAGGTGGACTGTGTGCTCGTTTGTCACTCTTATCCTATAAAAAAATACAACAGAGGATCCATGTACTCTGTACAGTCGCCCAACAACAGAACATCCAGGTGATTTTGCTGGGAGAGACTAAATTGAGACCATTCACGCATCTTATGCTGCCCAATTACTACATCTACAGGTGGGACGAAGTCAATCCTCAAGGGATCGCTTATAGAGGGACGGCGGTTCTAGTGAGGAGGGACATCGTCGACCAAAAACTAGGCCTACCAGAATATCAAACGATGCACTCTATCGACATAAAAATGGGGGCAGCGGGCGAGGAACTATTGATCTTTGTTAGCATACCACCCGCCAGGGACACCTCAGACGTCCGGATGGTAACAGAAGGCACAACGCCTATCATCATCGCTGGGGACCTAAACGCCAAACACCCGGCGTGGGGATCTAGATTGATCAACCTGCCGGGTCGTGAACTATATGAAGATGCGGAGGATAACAACTATGATGTTTTAGGTCCCGAGGAACCAACACACGTTCCATTAGATCTACGCAGGTGTCTGGATGTACTGGACATCGTACTCTCTAGGAACGTCAACTGCCCGATAGCGGTAGAGGTGCTGTATGACCTGAATACAGAGTACCCCCCCATATAGATAACCCTTGGCCTCAAGGCAGTGACTATGCTGCCCAGAGACTTCAAGACGAAAATTGACTGGAGGCTCTACCATTAACACCTGCAGGAGAGACCTTCAGTCCACACACCTCTTAACACAGCGGACGACGTAGAGACCGCTGCAACCAGAATAACCAAGATCATCCAGGAAGCATTTCACTCGGCCTCTTCGATCGTCCCGATTACTTCAAAAAAGGACGCCCTTCCGCGTGAAAGATCAAGCGCAAGAGGACGCTGAGGAAGCTCTGGGCAAGTATTTGCGGCCCAAGACTAAAAACTAAATTAAACCAATTCACGGATGAACTGTCGGTTGCAATCCAGGCCCACAGAGGAGAGGCCTGGGAGCGGCGCATCTCAAGTGGAAGAGCAAGATGCGTCGCTTTACAAATTGAACCGACAGTTAATTAAAACAAGATCCGCTGTTTACCCGCTGACCAAAAATGCAGGCGAACGTTGTTGTGATACCAAGGGTAGAGCGGATATCCTAGTAAAGCACTTCGAGGAGCGATTTATGCCGAACCCAGCAAGTGTGGAGTTCATGCCCGAAAGGAGAGCCGCGGACAGGAGTTTCTATCATCGCCCGCGCCACCGCTTGCAGGAGAGTGGTTCACGTGTCCAAATTAGATGAAGGTACAGTCCACTACGAGACGTCAAGACATGGACCACTTCAAGAAGACCCGTAATCTTAGTCGACTAACCTTTCTTTTCAGGAAGGGCAACAGACTTTCTTGTGTGACACTCCTTCACGGGGGTCACGTCAACCTCGCTGCTCCCGAACCCAACGTGGTGTGATTTCAGTTTCGAGGTAGAACGTCAATGACTGACTAACCCCTGTCCGTTGGACCCTTTCAATAAGGGTGACAAGCAAGTGCACAGTCCACCTGATTGTAAGTGGTTGCTGTGGCCCATAGACATATACATCTATCCTCGTTTGCGAATCAAAATGCAGATGCGTTGTCATACGTGAGGAAAAAGTTGGAACGCCTCTTTTCCAGTAAAAAGGGTCTCCGGTTCTCTACATTCACCATACGAAACACAGCAGCATTAATCTGCTATTTTACATTAATTTAAACTATTTTTACGGATTTTATCGCGTTTAACTTAACTTTTTAATTCCCGATGTTTCAGGTACTTTACAGCACCCATGTCACGAGGAGGACTGAGGTGTTTGAGGTCCCGATGTCATAGTTAGCCCGGCTACCTTCAGTTTTTGAGTATTAATTTTTGGTCCGATCTACGCAGAATGAGCTTATAGTATTTTTTTACTTAATGTCTAGCAGTGGTATGCTTGGGTTTGGGTTTAATTTTATGAATTATAGGATCCCAAGCAGATGGCAGCACTCATCCATCTTCTCTATTGAAATTAGGATTTTTGTTAATTTCAACAGCTTCGCGAATCATCCTTTTGTAGGAATTGGTGTTCTTTTGCGAGGATTTGTGGTCTATCAAATCTATGTAATGGTCGAGACGATCTTGAACATGTTCACACGCTGCAGACTTCCCGGAACGTCGTTGCTTCAAGTCAGCTATATGTACTCTTTCACGCGGGATTTTATAGATCTTTTTGTTTCTTTAAATGTTATTGGAAAATAGTTCTTAATTTTACACACTGAGAGTCTTTCTCTGCTACCAATAGACTTCCGTAAATGTGTATTTTGTTTATTATATCCCTTTCAATAATTTTAGGAATCTCCTCAAATTGCACATTTGTCGTATAAAAGTACAGAATAAATCGGTCGTCATCATTCTCCAGTTCCTTAACTAATGTATGGTATTCTCCAAACTCCTCTCTTGGTTTATTTATTTCATCTACACAATATCCTTCTACAAGATGCAGGAGTGTACAATCCAGCTTGTACACTCCTGCATCTTGTAGAGGGATATGATACTTGACAGATGGTAAAAATTGACTAATCTTCTTTGGCGGCTTGAAGTATGTTTTAATGAAAGCTCGCTTTAAGATGTAGCCAACCTTGTTTTTGGCTCCTTCATGAAGCTTAGTATTTGCTTCATGGGCTCCTCTGACATAGGGTAGTACAGCAGGCACATGTTTGACTGTGGCCGTCTTTACTTTGTTACTGTGACGTAAGCGCGGGATCCGAGGCTTGTTGTCTTACTTGCAATACTTGCTCGACGTGTTGAAGCTCGGCGGCCAGATATTTTCTGTCATAGATCCCTCGTGCTCCCTGAAACAAAGATTTTCCCACGGTAGCTAACTGTGATGGTTGATGGTGCGATTCACCATTTAAATATCAGTTGGTATGGGTCTTTTTCCTATACATAGTGTGACCAATAGTGTTAATAGGATTTTGGATGACTAAAACATCTAGGAAAGTTAACAAAAATGTTTGCCTCTAACTTCATTGTGAATTGTATTTCAGAGTTTATGGAATTAAGGTGGTCTAAAAATGCAGTTACTTTGTCAGATGGTGAAATTATGAAAGTATCGTCTACGTGCCGCTTGTAGAATCTTGGATTTACAGGAGCAGTAAGAAGGACTTTCTCCTCAAAGTCCTCCATGAATATGTCGGCGACTACGGGAGATACAGACGAGCCCATCGCCACGCCATCTACTTGCTTGTAGAACTCTTCCTTCTACAATAGATAGCCAGATGTGAGGCAGTGTTTGAGTAATACTGCATATTTTTTAGGCATGTTGTTATCTTCTAGCTTCCTAGTTACAATTGAGATGCAGTCCTCAATAGGTAAGCATGTGAATAGTGACTGAACATCAAAACTGACCATAGTTTCATTGTCAGAGAAATGCAGGTCTTTTATCTCACTAACGAAATGCTAGTAATCCTTTATGTGTGCTCTGGTGTGTCCTTCTCAGTGGTGACAATATTTTTGCCAAGTGTTGGGCCAACTTATAAGTTGGTGAATCGATCTGTCTTACTATGGAACGTAGTACTGCTATTTTACGCCGGTATTCTGTGAGAGCGTGGTCTTTCCCCGGTCGAGTCTACAATTACGTTCTACAATTATATAATTAATATAGCTGCAGTATGGCTGCACCATGTACAAAGAATCGTGCCATTGTACAATAATCCAACCCGATATCATTCCGTGTGTTGCATAAGAGGCGACAGAAGAAAA
Source organism: Parnassius glacialis (assembly GCA_033319125.1). Taxonomy (NCBI): domain Eukaryota; kingdom Metazoa; phylum Arthropoda; class Insecta; order Lepidoptera; family Papilionidae; genus Parnassius; species Parnassius glacialis. The sequence goes on from JAVANC010000008.1 coordinate 18,006,570, forward strand.
CAAACCAGGAGATGGGCAATCTTCTTAGTAGCAGCTCCCAGCTAGCAGTTTGCCGACCCGCCCGCAACTATAGCAAATGTCTCCTCTCTGAGGCAATTTATTGGCGAGGCCTATATTTAGCAGATGACTTTTGATAGGTTTGAATGGTAACCGTTACTGTAAGCAGAATACAAATGTGTTCCACGTTTGTATGGAATAAGCGCAACCAGGGTATTGTTTTATTTGTTTTATATACTACTGAATACTGGAACTATTTTATACCTATTACTACCTTAAAATATTTGTGAAGAAACTGGCAAGAAGGAAATGGAGCGATGCCTGAAATAACGAGACATTTATTCGCAATGTAGTTATTTTTAGGGTTCCGTACCTCAAAGGGAAAAAATGGAACCCTTATAGGATCACTTTGTTGTCCATCTGTCTGTCTGTCTGTTAAGACCCTTTTTCACAGGAACGCGAGGAGGTATCAAGCTGAAATTAACACTAATTAATAATTAACATATTAAATACTTAAGTCTACTGTCCCTTGAAGCTGTGAAAAAATCAAACTTCTAAGCCAACGCAATCAAAAGATACAGCCGTTTATGCCGCAAATTTTCGACATTCGCAAGGGAATCAAAACCTACAGGGTACTTCCCGTGAACTCAGAATCTTAAAATTTGATACGAAGCAACGTGTTATAGCACAGATAAAGGAAAAATTGCGAAAAGCATAAATTTTTAGTTACATCATATAATAAAAATATTTATGATAATTTTAAACTTATATACCTACGACTTTGTTCGGAACCCTCGGTGCACGAGTCCGACTCGCACTTTGCCGGTTTTTTTATACAATGAAACCATAAATCATCCGTTTACAGACATTAATTAGAAAGTAAATTGCTTATTGAAGCAAATATGCGAAAGAAGTTTTATAATTTAGCAATATCTAGGTCCTGTAATTAAAAATAATTAAAAATTTTAACTGCAAATATTCTTTATAATGAGTCCTCCCTATTATTGCTTATTACTTGTTTGCGGCCTCAATTATTGCAATGAGGTCGATTGTAAGTTATAGTCCATGTCACTTTGAAATAAGATTGATCTTTGCTTGCCTTTTACACCTTCCTTTATTATCTTACGAAGTTTCAGAATGCAAAAAACTTACTGACCCCACCTATAAAGAGATCAATGTAAAACGACACTCGGGTAATTCATTACATAAAAGTTAAGACTATGGGGTCCATGCAAAAGCGTACAATTTCGTCAGAATATACTGAGAACTTTAGCAACAAGGTTTATTTGAAGGATCACGTTAAACTGGTTACATCACATTCGTTACGCGATCAGTCATCATTACGAATAAGTTGACCAATTACAATAAATTACCAGCAACGGATAGTAATAAAGAGACCGTTTTGGTAAATAAATAAATAAATGAGCAATTAATGAGAATCCGAGGACTTGCGTGCCTTTCAACGCAGCATACAAATCTGTATATTAAAAAGAATTAACATCGTTTATAGAGAGCGTATGGCGTGTAAGTTTTTGTAGGAGTTACCAATTAGTGCTTCACTGTACACACTTGGTTCGAACTTCGTTTTGTATTGCCTATCTTTAACTCGCGTTAACGCGAAAGTAACCCGTATTTCAGATAAAATAAAGATTATAGTATCGTTAAGGATTACCGTAATACTCGTATATTATACTTTCCACTCGCGTCGCCCTATGCAATATTTTTACTATGGACTTTCCAAGTGTTGACTATCCGGCCGTCTCAACGCAGCTATGTATGGCTTTAAGACTAATCAATTTCAATTACTTGTTATTGCGACTGATTTATAAAATTATTTTACAGTAATAATCGAAATATTAAAAGGATAATTTTTCGCTGATATTAACTTTATCAAATAGATCCAGTATTCCAATGTGGCCGTGGAAGGATAAGGGAAGATCTGTTCTGCCCGGGGAGCGGCCAACGCTCCGGGTAGTCTAGTTTCTGTGATGTTAACACTGTTAGCCTATGCGGCTCTTACAGCTTCATCGAACTTAGAGCTCGCGGCCTGAAAGGCCGTAAGTTATAAAAGGGGGGGGGGGATTATTTATGACCACATTATCGTTACATCAACAACAACATCAAATACTCCTTGATGTCGCCGAAAGTCGCAACATGACATGGGTGAGTTGACTAACCGCCGTCCGAACAAGGGAGCGGCCCTCGGCTCTGACGGTTAACTCGTATCAAACGATGTTCTGGGCGGTGAGAACCGTCCAGGGACGCTGGTGTATGGTGTGTACGCGGTGTGGAGGGGTGTGCGGCGCGCCCGTCTGCGGACTCGCTGTGTCCTGTGGGCTGCGCGTTATAGACCTAACAGTGTTTGTGACACTAGGTGAATGTGTAGTGTTTGAGTGTGACTGGCCAGCGACATTTCGGTCGTCGGCATCTAGCGGAACAGGGGGTTCGATTAGAACGTTACGGGGCCTCCGGAGGGTTAGCGTAACGTTCGGAATCGGAGCGTAGGTGGCTGCGTTTATAACTAGCGGGTTTGGATGTGTTTCGGCCCTCTCGAAGTAGCGCTGAGACATATCCTTGAAATACTCAGAGATCGTCGGAAGTTGACAATCTCTGTGTAAGTTGGAGTTTCGCTGGTACCACCGAGCTACGGTGGCTATGCGAATGAATCTATTTTGGACGTCTTGGAGGTCGTACAAATGATGATGGCTTACGTGCGCGAAAACTAAACTTGCTTAAGACATAATAAGGTAATAATTAAATTTAATATAATGACATTTTAAAATGTCTTAGGAATTATATTTTAAACAATTAAAATGCAGTACCAAGCATAAAGTTCAAATATATTCATTTGGAATATTGAATATTATAGTATAGTAAATGCATAAAATTGTCTTTAAAAATATCTAAATTTATTAAAATTCTCTTTAAGATATTCAAATTGTATTAAATTACAACAAGTACAAGTTGTCTCATTGCAATAATAAAGATAAATAACATTTGTAATAACCCATTTTTATCAAAAAAAAGTTAATGAGGGTGTTCTATGAGGGTGTTCATGTAATGTTTCCTTATAAGAAGGGCGTTGCCGGAGACACATACCCAAGGTTGTATATATATATGGGGTGGGTAGGTGACCGACTGCTAATAGTATAGTTGCACAATGACTAGTCCTATATTAGGGACTTATGATAGTAAGGTCTCTGGAACCAAAGCATTAATATAGGTCTTTATGATGCATAAGCATTATGATAGCAGAGTTATGACTTGAAATCCCACATGTGTAAGACATACATATAATAGTATGGTCTATGAAATAAAGCAAATATGTGGAAGATCTAAAATATGTAAAAGTATTATATTGAAAGAAATGGGACTTGAAAAGGATTATTATAGTGGCGTGTAGATTGCTACACAGCGTGCGAGACCGAGGTAAACTTGGACTCGCTAACCGATGTGTCCTACACATATCATCTAAGAGCCGATGGTAAGTGTGTATGTTATAGCAATACGTCTTGCCCGTGGACATCGCCTACCGTTTGTGGGCGGCGTCTTAGCGCATAGCGTTACGATACGTCGGCTATCTTTCGGATTAGGGTGAGTGTGATTGAGCTAGCTTTTGTAATTTCTGCCAATATTTTAAGATTAAAAAGTAAAGTTTAGACTCCCAAACTCTCCCGGTGAGTTTGGAGTCTAAACTTTACTTTTTAATACATGTTACGCGGTCTCTTCTTCCCATTTATTAGTCTTTAAAAGTCCCCAGCTGGAGTCTTTTCCGATGCCGCGCAATTGTTGTGTTGATCTCCTCAGTAGACATGCTTGGCAAGTCAATTTATGATCACATTTCCTACCACGTGAATGATCGCTGGTTTGGATATTTTATTTCTGCTATAAGACTTTCCTAGCATATCCTATGGTCGTCTATAATGACAACACGGTGTCACAGCCCCTAGTATCTCAAAATCATCTGTACTGACAGGCTTCTTTATAATCTACTAGCTGTTCCCCGTGACTTTACCCGCGTGAAATTTATTACGATTGGTTTTCAAGTTTTTTTTACGCGAAACCATATTTCTTTTTCTAAAATAAAAGTAGTCTAAGTTACTCCCTATAACATCAGCTATGCAGGCTCCCTATATCATCACTGGCAGATAACATCCTCGTCAATCGGTCTAGCCGTTTAAGAGATTAGCCGGAACAGACAGACAGTCAGACAGACCAACACACAGACAAAAAGGAGACGGGGATTTCTGGGCCCAATTGTAATAAGTTGAAATATGGTTTAAAAAAGCGTTATATTTTTCTATTTCAAAATATTAAAAAGTTGCCCAATTCACAATCTGGAAGACGAGAAATCTTAAAAATATGTTTATGTCACGAATAAAATAAGAAATCGACTAGTTTAGTCGATTAATGTGAATGAGTTTTAACAATTAAACTTAAAAACAACATACACCAGATGATTAATTCAATCAAGTAAACAGATATATCGCAGTATATATAGTGTCAACAGTTTAAAAAATAAAATATCAACATAATAAAAATAAATCTTAAAATCGATTCACCTTTACAGTTCGATTTATTATTTTTGTTTGTCAACTGTATTTTTAATCTGTGCTGATTGTGACAGCTCCTGCTTGATTCAATCTATAATCACTCATCTCGTATCCCTAGATTACAGTATATATCTCGTATCGTTTAGTATGTGTGCTTTTTGAGTGTGTTTCCCGTTGTTTTATTGATTTATTTTTCTCGACCACTGCTTTCTTTCTACGGACTTCTGATCTTACTTGACTTATACGAACCTTGCAATTATACCGAACATCGATAATCTCGTTTACTCGTTTGACTTTGGCTCGTTATTGTGGATTTTACGGCCATTGAAGTATAATGTACTTACTTACTAAAACAGCTATTTCATACAAAACATGTGCGCTACTCTATGTCGTTGCCGCCGTAAACAGTCTTACCGCGCATGCGCGGTTTTTTATGATAATAGATTATGCGTAGGTAGAATGATCAGTAGGTATTTAATTATTGTTTATTTAGAGTACATATATTGTTAATTAATTTATTAAACGAGTTCAATTTTTAATAATTTGTCATTTATTTTGCATGATATGAAGTAAATGAATATGATAATATATAAAAATATCACAATAGCATTTTAATTACATTTTTATATAAATAATTTATAAGATAACTAAATAAATTGGAAGGAACCGAAGCTAATGAAATATATTTATTTAAATCTAGAACTGGGTCCCCAAAAGCCCTAACCTAAGTTCGCGTGAGGCATGGACACAGAACTGATACTTTTTATATTATGCCTTATGAATTACTGTTAGAAAACATAGTAAAACTTTTAAAACTTCTACCATTTCTGTTTACACATTAATTATACGTATATACACTTATATGTTGTTTTTTTGCTGAAAATTAATTTTAATTAATAAAACGTATAAATGTTATTGTAAAAATATATATTAGAAATTTAATTAAGTGCCTTTAAACAATATAAGTTTTGTTAATTTTTGCCTTCTTCGTACTATAGTTATCCTCTTCCTTAAAATACAAGGAACAAATGTATGTATGATTTGTTGGCAACCACATCTCTTCTCTACGATTATTTTGGACGAATTTAATCCACTTTTCTCGGTTTTCGTGGCTTGAACGTGGAAACCTAAAAATATAATAAAAGAATAATTAGCAAATATAAACGTTTTTTTTTATAGGAGAGGGGGCAAACGAGCATGCGGCTCACCTGATGGTAAGTGACTACCGCCGCCCATGAACAACCGCAACAACAGGGAGCGAATTGCAGATGCGTTGCCGGCCTTTTAAAAAGGAGTACGCTCTTTTCTTGAAGGTCCCTAAGTCGCATCGGTCCGGAAAAATCGCTAATGGTAATCGATTCCACAAGGAAGTCGTGCGAGGAAGAAAACATCTACTAAATCACACAGTGGTGGACCGCCAATCATCCAGATGGTGTGGATGGCATCGGGAGTTCTGCCGCGATGTGCTTTCGTGAAATTTGGCGGCTGGGATTAATCCGAAATATTTCTCAGAGCACTGCCCATGGTAGATGCGAAAGAAAATGCAATCTCTTCGCAGTGCCAATGAATCGAGCCGATCGGAAAGGGCACGGTCGTCGACGATTCGAGGCGCTCTGCGCTGGATGCGGTCAAGTGGTAGGAGCTGGCACTGGGGAGCCTCTGCAGAGATGGGAACAGTATTCCATGTGAGGCCGAACCTGCGCCTTGTAAAGTTGCAGGCGGTGTGCCGGCATGAAATACTGTCCCGCTCTGCTGAGCACGCCAAGCTTTTTAGAGGCCAATTTGGCCTTCTCTTCCAAGTGACCACGAAAGTGCACGTCACTCGATATGTCGACTCCGAGGATACCGATACTGGCTGAGGCAAGAAGGGGAGTGCCTTCAAACTGAGGAGATACGATAAAGGGGTTCTTTTTAGCGGTAAACGCGCAAACTTGTGTCTTCTGAGGATTAAACTGGACTAGATTTAGTCGCCCCCAATCCGAGACTTTGTCAAGCAAACACTTGACTTCAGACATAAGTTTGTTCCGGTACTCGGCGACGTTTTCCCGAGAAATATTGGCACGGCCGGTGTATAGAGCATCACCAGTGCTGTCATCCGCATAGCAATGAATGTTACCAGTTAGCAACATATCATTGATATGCAGAAGAAACAGCGTTGGTGATAGCACACAGCCTTGTGGAACACCAGCGTTAATAGGCTTGTAGTCAGAACATGCACCGTCTACAACGACCTTGATGCTCCGATCTGGAACGAAGCTGGTGATCCAATTGCATAATTTCTCAGGAAACCCATAGGAAGGGAGCTTCGAAAGAAGCGCTTTGTGCCAAACCCGATCGAAGGCCTTCGCAATGTCCAGACTAACGGCCAACGCCTCCCCCTTGGACTCTACTGCCTCCGCCCATCTGTGGGTCAGGTAGACCAGAAGATCACCAGCTGATCGACCCCGACGAAAACCGTATTGGCGGTCACTAATCAGCTGGTGATCCTCAAGGTACCGGATGAGCTGGCAGTTAATAATGGATTCCATTATTTTGGAGAACAAGGAGGTGATCGCGATAGGCCTATAGTTGGACGGGTCTGAGCGGTCGCCTTTTTTAGGGATCGGGTGGACAAAAGATGTCTTCCATGAATTCGGGACTATGCCTTGGGAGTAGGAGTACCGGAAAAAACGCGTTAGGACCGGTGCCAACTCCGGAACACACGTCCACAGCACAATTGGGGGGATTCCGTCAGGCCCACTCGACTTCTGGATGTCCAGGGAGAGGAGTGCTTTGCGAACCGAGCGCTGTGAGAACAGCACATCCGGCATGGAGCACTCATACCGCGGGATGGTCGGCGGTGTTTTCCCCCCGCCATCAAGAGTCGAGTTGCACGCAAAAAGGGAACCTAAAACGTCGGCTTTGTCTTTTGCGTCTTGGGCCAGTGAGTCGTCCTCCCTGTACAGAGATGGTAGTGATGGCTTACAGAAATTCCCTTGGACAGCCTTGGCGAGAGACCAGAATGCACGGGTTCCCGAAAGAAGGCGAACTAGTTTCTCGCCAATTTTGCCTATGTGCTCTGACTTTGCCTTGGCAATAACTCTTTTGAAGGACCTGGAGGCGAAGTTATACTTCTTTTTATGTGTGCTGGTGCTTACATCCCGAGTTGCCGAAGTCGCAGCCCAGGCTTGATAACACTCCTGCTTACTGCGTAATTCAGTCTTACAGGAGCGACCAAACCAAGGCTGAGATCTGCCTCCGATGGGTACCACAGATGATGGAATAAATAGTTCCATTTCCTGTAGCACCACATCAGTGACAGAGTCAGCAAAAGCGCTGGGATCATTCGGCGAGAAGCAAACCCGCCCCCATGGGTAGGATGCAAAGAAAGACCGCATTCCGTCCCAATACGCGGACCTGTAATGCCAAACACAGCGGCTACCTGTAGAACGCAACCACAAAGGGAGCGTGAGTGGCACCATACTCCGGATCAGACAATGGTCCGAAGAGCCGAGAGGGGTATCGACGGAAACTTGATATCCATCCGGATGAGAGGTCAGCAGAAGGTCCAACAGGGAAGGTGTATGATCCTCCACATCTGGAATCCGCGTAGGTGAAGTAACCAGTTGTGCCAGACCATATGCCAAGGCAAAGTCATAAACAGATCTCCCCGCATGATCGGTTAAACGTGAACCGAGCCATTCGGCATAGTGGGCGTTAAAATCGCCAAGGATCACGATCTCTGCGGATGGGACCTGTTGTAGCAAGTAATCTGTAGCCATTTGGACGTGGTCGATGAGTCGGTCTGTTTCGACATTACCGCTATGGGACCTATAGAGGCACCCGTAGACGCGCGGATGGTTGTCGTTGTTTACGCGTAGCCAAAGGATGGACAGGTTCGAACCTTCAAGACTGCCGAGGCGTCGAGAACAGATGTCCTCTTTGACATACACGCAAACTCCAGCCCGAGGCACAAAGGAGTGCTCCAATTTGTACCCCGGGCAGGAGAGATACGAAATATCAGCCGGAGAGGAAACCTGCGTCTCGGTCAGGAATAGCAAGGCCGGCTTCGCCGTCTCGAGATGGTAGTGGACGGCGTTTAGGTTAGAGTGAAGTCCCCTGATGTTGCAGAAATTCACGGATAGCGTGGCAGGGGTCGCCTTGGTATTGTTGCTCAGTTTGCTCCGAGCAGTTATGTTTTTGAGCGGAATTTTGCCCCCCCCCAGAAAACGCGGGGCAGCCTGAGCACCCACGCTCAGGATTGGAATAACATGGTCGTGGATGCTCAGCGAGGGATTGTCCAGGGGTACTGGTGTAGTCTTTCGTGTAATTCCGCTACCATGTTGATAGAGGGGGGCGGGGGTGATTGGGCCTCCGGCCACCTGCACTCACCAGACGAAACGCAGAAGCAGAGCTTCTACTTCACGCCGGTATTCTCTGAGGTCGTGGTACCAACCCGGCTCGAGCCGGCCCATAAGTGCAACAGCAAAAACTGCTGCGTGGCTCTACCACCGTTAAAAACGTAAACACGTAAGAAATTTAGCCTAATTATAAATACTTATATTTATTTCTACAAAAAAAGTGCATAATATGGTTGTCCTACACTTGCTCACAGAAATGTCGTATCTGAATAAATTAATTTCATAATCTATATTCCATGACACAAGTTGGCGCCAAAGAAATAACTTGTTTAATTTTAATCTATAATGTTTTTTATTTTTTAAGTATCTTACTTACGGATGTAAAGTGATTCCTTGGTTTTTACTAACATTTCGTGAGTTTTTTGTGCAATATCTAAGAACACACCCCGGCATATTTTATCAAGAGATTTTTTTTAAATCAACACAACACGTGACAACTCTACAAGCGCCTAGCGAGCGACTGATTAAAGTGCGGCGACATTGCCGCAGTTGAATGGAACAGCGTAACTTGTGCAGTGTCGCCTCTAGTACGTAGTACATAGTAACTCAATGTTTACGGCCTGGAATTATCGATTAGATATTGACTCAATGGATCGCTATGTGAATTGTGGCATAGCAACTAGTCGCTGTAATACACTAGGCTCACGATCATTCCAAAATAGCAATCGCTTTTCAAAAATCAGCTGTTTATTAAACAGGGTCACTGTAGAAGCGTGCTCGTCGCGACCCCTGCCAGCCCTTTTCAGGGCTGCAATTCTACTTAGCTGCGCACCCATGTCAACGAGGGTTAGGGCGTCCCCCCAAGGCGACGCACACCAGCTCGTCCCCGTTGGTGTGGAATGCAGCGCGCAAAGCGGCGATGGGGACCGCCACCCGTCACGCACAGCCCGACACGGCGGAAGGTGGAGGACAGAGTGCAGAGTTGGCACGTGGAATGTTAGAGGAGGCATGAGAGATAAGACGAATGAGTTGATCGAAATAATGAAAGAAAGAGAATTAGATGTCGTGTGTATGTCGGAGACCAAACGGAAGGGCAGTGGTACTGAAGAGCTCCCTGGCGGGGCGTTAGCTCTATGGTCCGGAGTCCCGGAGAGCGAGAACGCCCGCCAGGGAGTGGGGGTGCTGCTGTCGTCTCGGTTGGTCGATGTTATGACTGAATATAAGGTTGTGAACTCAAGACTTCTCTGGGTTCGCTTTAAATTGGGACTGACGAAGTTATTCCTTTTGGCTGTTTATGCGCCGGTAGCTTCGTCGTCCAGGGCTGAGCTGGAGGAGTTTTGGGAGAATGTAAGAGAAGTTCTAGATTTGGCTAGGGGAAACGAAAGAATTGTTGTATGTGGTGATTTGAATGGATGGGTTGGTACCGCTCGACCAGGGTACGAGTCGGTGCTTGGAAAGTTTGGCGATAAAAGGGTTAATGATGCTGGCAAGCTTATACTGGCGGTATGCAAGGAAAAGGGTCTTCTTGTGACAAACACTATGTTTAATCACAAGAAGATCCATATGTATACTAGAGAAAGTAAGAACGAGAGAAGTATGATCGATTTGTTCCTGGTGGATGACCGACTGCGAAAACAGGTGATGGATACGCGAGTGTTCAGGGGTGCTGACCTGGGAACGGATCACTATCTAGTGATTACTAGATTTAGGGGTCTGTTCGCGGGTTGGCGCTACCGGACGGCAGTAACAGAACCACAGTCGGTCTGTCCCATCCGAAGCTGGAAGCTTCAGGAAGCGGATACTAGGGACAAATATCATGCGAGGGTAGCCGAAAAGCTTGACAACATCGATGGCAGAAAAGAATGTGTTGAAAGAACATGGCAGAACCTTAGGGATGGAATGGTAAGTGCAGCGGAAGAAGTGTGTGGAACGATTAAAAGAGGCAGTAGTAAAATAAGAGATGCATGGTGGAATGATGAAGTGAAAGAAGCTGTAAAGAAGAAGAAGAAAGCATGGTTAGACTACTTGGCCTCTAGTAATGATAAGGATATGAGAGAGAAGATGAAAGAAAGATATAAGCTGCAGAAAGTTCACACGAAAGCATTGATTGAGGAAGTGCGTGAAAGGTGTAGAATGGAAGCGGACGAAAGGTTGTCGCACAACTTTAAGGAGAACTCCAAACTCTTCTGGAAAGAGGTTGGAAGGACCCGAAGTGGTGCGACGGCCTTAAGAATGAACAAAGTGCTTTCGAGAACTAATGACGTCCTCTCAGAAAAATCGGACGTCATGCAGCGATGGAGCGAATTTTATAGAGAAATGTTTGCGTGTGATGATCTTAGTGAGGGATCCGGGGATGACGTCGAGACTGGTACGCCAGACCCGGACCTCGATGACACTGAGGTCATCAGTATGAAAGAGATTGAACGTGCGATTCGAAGTTTGAAATGTGGTAAGGCTGCGGGACTAGACAGAGTTACTGCTGAAATGGTCAAGTATGGTGGGCCTCGCGTCTGGGACAGCTTTCATCTGCTGTGCAATTTGTGCTGGCGGACGGGGGATGTCCCGGATGATTGGCGATCCGCAGTCATTGTGCCTTTATATAAAGGTAAAGGTTCACATTTTGACTGCGGGTGCTATCGGGCGATCAGCTTGACCAGTTTAGCAAGTAAAGTTTATTCGAAGGTTTTGACACGTAGGATGCAAGAGAAAACGGAAAGATTTCTATGGGAGGCACAATGCGGATTTAGACCTGGAAGAGGATGCACGGATCAAATGTTTTCTCAACGCATGATCACGGAAAAGCTTCTGGCTGCTAACCAGAGGATTTTCTGTGCTTTTGTGGATCTTGAGAAAGCATTTGATAAGGTTGTAAGGAAGAAAATGTGGGAACTGTTGCCGGGGTATGGTGTGGATGGTCGATTGCTAAGGGCTGTGCAGTCACTTTACTGTGACTGTAAAGCCTGTGTGCGGGTAGGGCATGACCTGTCACCCATGTTTAGCGTCCAAACGGGCGTAAAACAGGGTTGTGTCATGTCTTCCTGGCTGTTCATACTGTATCTCGACAGCTGTTTACAGAAACTGAAAGATAGCTGTTTGGGTGTGAAATTGGGTGACATTAAAGTAAATTGTCTGCTGTATGCTGATGATGCAGTGCTTATTGCACCATCAGAGGCAGAACTGCAGGCATTAGTCACGTGTATGAAAGAGGAATGTGAAATTAAAGGTCTCCGTTTGAATGCTAATAAAACTAAGGTTCTGGTATTTGAAAGGGACGAAGAGAGAACGAAGTGTGAAATATGGGTAAATCAGGAATGTCTAGAACAGGTAAATGAAATTGTATACTTGGGGAGTGCTTTTAGCCGGGATGGAAGATGTGATTTAGATGTGGACAGGCGTGTCGCTGCCGGGAACAAAGTCAATGGTGCCCTGACAGCGTTAGTCAAAAGGCAAGGCGTAGTGAAGAGTGCACGCCTTGCAATACATAACGCAGTGTTGGTACCGACTTTGTTATATGGCAGCGAAACCTGGGTATGCCAGAAGAAGCATAAAAGCAAGTTGAATGCAGTGGAGATGCGATCTCTTCGTAAAATGTGCGGCGTCACCATGGCTGACCGAAAGCGAAACGAAGAGATTCGCAATATGGCAGGTTTGAAAGATGACCTTATCACAAAAATTGATAAGGGCGTGCTTCGATGGTTTGGGCACGTTGAGCGAATGAGTGAAGACCGAATGGTGAAGAAAATATATAGCGCGAAAGTTAATATTAAAAGGTGTCGAGGTAGACCGAGACTAACTTTCGAAGACCATGTGAGCAAATTGCTCGAAGAGGGGAGGGTCAAGAGTACTCGGATACCTAGACGTGCATGTATGAAGAAGATGATGAATCTGAAAGAAGCGAAAGAGGTATGTAAGGATCGTGACACTTGGCGATCTGTTCTCTCTGGCTACCCCGTCAGGGATTGTGTGTGACGATAAGTAAGTAAGTAAGTAAGTAAGCTGTTTATTAAAGGTTGTTGCCAACTTGTTGCATAACCCCACTTTTACTAAATCTCTTATAACTCTGCTCTCAGATTGCCAAAGTCTGCAGAATTTTCAGTGATGTTTTGATAATATATAAGCTATTAATTGACACAACATTCATCTTTTTACAATCTGGGCCCAAGAATGTATGAAAGCGTATCAGTCTCCTTTTAAAAATTGTTTTTTTAAGTATCGTATATACTTTCATATGCATTTAGTAAAAAGCTGTTTTTGACATTACAAAAAGACACTTCAATTTTATTTATTTGTGTAGATATAGATGTACAGATTTCATTGATAAATTTATATATTATCTAATTCAAATTATCAATTTATATCGACAAAAAAGTATATTGGCCACAATATAAATATACTTTCTCGTCGTTACCTATCTAAAATTGGAGGTAAGCTAGTATTTAAACAACAACCGATGAGGAAGAAAGGTTCTCGAGTGGCAACTTCGTACCGGTAAGCGAAGTGTAGAGCAGCCACCCACTAGATGGAGTGACGACCTGGTTAGATATGCAGGAAGACGATGGATGCAGGTTGCTATGGAACGTGCTTTGTGGTGTTCCTTGGGAGAGGCCTGTGTTCATCAGTTGACTTGTGAAGGGATGTAATGATGATGATGACGAGGAAAGTATTTAAGATGCACGGGAACAATCATATAATACCTGACCAATACTAAATGTTGAATCATGTATTTTTGAATATTTTAGACAAATTATGCAAGTCTCTTCGAATCAAACCAATGAGGGCTAATAATTTTCTGCTCACCAGATGTCGCTAGTTGACACTGTGTTAGTTTTTTTGTTACAAAATGTCATTTAATTGAGAAGTCAGTTTTAAATAAAAGTTTATCAGTTTCTAGGTATTATATTAATACACAAAACAATGCCTCATGCCTGGTTTGCTCTTTAATTTTTTGCATATTTTAAACTTTTTTTAAATTTTTCTACTTTTATGAGTATTTGTGATTTGGTTTATTTATTTTTAATCTTATTAACATTAAATATAACTAATAGTACAGAAAAAACATCAACCTTTACATTTTCCGAACAAATTAACTTCCCCGCTATGAAATCTGTCAAATATTATACATCACTTTTAAGTGGCGCCGCCCTGGTGACAGAAAATGTCGTGGATGCCTTCATTATATTTGGCGCTTAGAATAACTAATTTTACGTATTTTTATCGCGTTTAAGTTTAAAATTCACTGCTAAGCATAGGCCTCTCCCAATCGATTGCCTCAATTGAGGGGCGGAGGAGGGGGGGGGGGGGGGTATTTGCTGTATTTGCCACGCTTGGCAAGAGGACTGGCAACCGTAGTTTTTATTGTCATCTCCTGCTTTGTTTATCTCTGTCGCCTCTTACGACACCCACGGGATGATATCGCGTAGTGGATATTCTTCATCATTTAATTTGTTTAATTCGTTTAATTTGACTTATTTTTTTTACTTTTTTTTAACTTCCGGCTTATCGGTTGCTTCACAGTACGAGTTGTATTAAAAATAAGTACCTAAATATTGTTTTACTGTCATATTTTAAACGGATGAAATCCATAAAATTAGTTTCGTTCAACGAACTCTAAAGCAACGTGTGATCTATTTAATGAAACGTAGTTTCAATTAGTGGAAATAAATATTGATTATATACGATTATTACGGTTGCCAACCTTTGTGTTAAGTGAGTGCGTGGCATCTATGGCAAATGTCACCCCTATGAGGCATTCTATGGGGAGGCCCTATGTTAAGCTGTGGACTTTCGATAGGCTATGATTGAATAAATGATGAATGCAAAGTTTTTTTTTATAGGATAAGGGTGACAAACGAGCACACAGTCCACCTGATGGCAAGTGGCTCCTGTAGCCCATAGACATCTACATCTATCTTCGTTTGTGAATTAAATTGCAGATGCGTTGTCAGTCGTGAGGGCTAAGATGGAATGCCTCTTTTCCAGTAAAAAGGGTCTCCAGTTCTCTACTCTCACCATACGAAACACAGCAGCATTAAGCTGCTATATTGTGGTCCTTCCGCGGTCGAGGCGACCCATTCGTGCTACAACTATACAATTAATATAGCTGCAGCATGGCTCTACCACGTTTAAGTGTAGTAGTTTAGTTAGTCCGTCGCGCTCTTTCAATGCAGCTTGGCAAACTTTAAAGCCTATCAAAATTCACTGCTGAATATGGACCTCTCCAATAGATTGCCTAATAAAGGGGATATTTGCCATAGTTGCCACGCGTCTTACAAATAATAGTTTTAAAGACTAATAATTTACTATGTTCTTAGCGGAAGAAAATCGTCTTAAGAAACGCTGAAAGTCTGATGAATTAAATATTTCTTATTATAATCTCCAATTCCCTCTCGTCTATTATATATAATAGCTTATCCAATTTAATAGCTTCTGCCCTCTTTTTAGTACCAACGACTGCTGAAGGCCTTTTTATGGAAGTCGTTATTTGGTTGATTGTTTAAATATTACATAAATATATTTTATAGTTTTATTTTCATTGCATAGTCGGACGCACAGTTCAAATCATAATATTAAAATACATCATCTTTCAAGTTACCACCGGGGCGGTTAAAGAATGGGATTGAAAATGGCGTCGCATCGATTTATCTCTCGCTCGCACACTGTCTCTATCTATACTCATACCCATCGGTGAAGACTGCAAAAAAACTACGTTGCAATTTGCGCTTTTCGTACGTTCCATAACTTCAATCCAACTTTTCATTGGAATCGATGATAACAAAATCCCATAAACTACAAAATAAAATCTGTCCGCTTTCGCTCATTTCTGAGCCATAACGCGTTCTGAGAGTTGTCTTCATTAATATTGTGGATTTTGTATGTTAATATTTTGTATAAAATATTTACATGTTATTGATGTATTGATGTGATTTTCGTTTGTCATCTGTCCAAGCTAATCTTCGGAATGACTGAATTGATCGTAATAAAACTTCACGAACAAATAGAGAGTAATACCAGGAGTGATCTAGATAAAATTTTATCTGTAACTTTTTTGACATCTTATTAAAATAGAAATCTGGACAGACGAAACCAGAGCGGGTCGCTAGTTATAAATGTTATTTTAAAATCAATTTATACACGATATACGATTCTTTTCAAATATTTTCCCATTAATTAAAAATTCCCAATTTACCGTTATTAACTGGTTTTCGCTATTGTTACTGTGCCTGTTGACGGTGCAGGCTCGATGAGCCGCTATTCCTAATCCCATTTTTTATCCGTACGAACTGTACATAATATATGTTATACTAGCTGGCCAGGCAAACGTTGTTCTGCCCTTCGACGACCCTTCATATAAAAAATCCTTAAATTCGTAATAAAAAAAATATTAAGTGTCACTTATCAGGATAAAAACTATACCTATCTCTTAAGTTGGACCAAACTGCACAGAGTGTGCAAATTTCATTGAAATCAGTTGAGTAGTTCAGGAGAGTTCATCGCGGACAAATAACGTGACACGTAATCTATACTAATACTAGCTCGCCAGGCAGACGTTGTTCTGCCCTTTCCAACGACCCTTCCTATAAAAATCCTTAAATTCGCAATAAAAATTTTTGTAGGTCATTTATCGGGATAATAACTATCCTATCTCTCAAGTTGGACCAAAATGCACACATTGTGAAACATTTCATTGAAATTAGTTCAGTAGTTTAGGAGTTCATCGCGGACAAACAACGTGACACGTAATTTTTATATATAAAGATAATAAAGCAGAAGAGTTTTTTTGTTTTTTTGTTTGTTTAAACGCGTTAATCTCTGGAACTACCAGTGCGATTTGATAAATTATTTTTGTACATTACAGCCAAATTCATGTGGAATAGTATAGGCTATCTAGCATTAAACTATATTACTCAGCTAGCCTTAAATATGGATATTTGTTAAGCAAGTCAGAAGAAAAAGCACTCCCGAAATGATTTATCCGCGTACGCTGGTGTTATCGTTAGGGATACGTAAATACAATGTTCTAGAAAAATATAGATCTTTACTCCGTCTAAAAAAAAGTCCCGGGTACCATATGCCTATTTCTTATATATAAGCCATAATTAGGTATTTTGTGACAAAAAATATTGAAAATTAAAAAGTGATTTATGAGCGTTATTATTTGGCATGGCCTATTTATCTTTACGAACGAAAGTTACTTCATCGTCAAGACAATTTTATGAAGATAAACTTTGTTCCTTATACCATGTTATTTGGACGCATAGTTTAGGAGATAATGTAAAATTAAAATAATTCAATACTTGGCTGGGCGCGCGAACGATGCATAAACCCTAGCCGCCCGGTGAGAACTGCGAGAAGCCAGTATTGAAAGCTTCTATGAGCAAGGTTTGTTCAATTATTATAGCTAAAATAAATTAAAAATTAAATAAAAAGTAAATTAAAAATTATTCGGGACACTTTCTGGGACGTGGGGTGAGGGTGGGGGGTGGGTTAGGGGGTGGGTGAAGGAAAGTGGATAAAATTTAAAAACGCTCTACATCATACATAATATGCCGACAGATAAAACTAGTCTATTAATTATGCCAATTTTTCCATACATTGCTATCAATATTTAATTGCAATTATAAAATGCTTGAACTAGGTCATGTCGCGCACCTCCGACACGTGATGACGCGGGTGAAACCGCGGGGCACAGCTAGTTTTTGTATAAAAAGATGTAAGTTAAAATGCTTGCTGTGCTGTTCTAAGGCATTAAAAAAGTAAGACAATAAATTAATGCTTAAATTTGATTTATTTCCAAATATACAGTCTGTTTCTTAAATAAGATGAATCAATAAAAACAATCTATTTTAACTAATGTCTATAGTATAGGAATAAATTTACATAAATTATTCGCAATAAAAAATCTATTATTTTATTCTTAGATTCACCTAAACTAATGTTATGTATACAATAAATTAAATGACGTCTATTTACATAGAGTTCCCCATCTTAAGTAAAAAGCACTAACAAAGTATTATTATATTATACAAAGCATTTGTACATAGCATACCACAATATATTTTAATTAAGAGTTTTTAAAAATTAAGAGCCAACAACGCAAATTAAATAGAAAATTAAGTCATTAAAAATAAAACACCATCTTGTAGTTAATTATAGGTTTAAACGTCTTTTATGAACTAGTGTAAAATATAAAGTTATTAAGAAAAACCATAAAAACTGGAATTTGTCTGTGGTAGAAATAAATTATGAAAGCCGTAAAAATATAAGCAATTTGCAATTACGTGTTATTATGCGGAAAATGTGCAATTAGCATTTATAATATTACAGAATTTCAGTGCATAATTATTGTATTACTAAGATAACGTGGAGACAGCGTTAAAAGCCGGCCAAGTGCGAGTGGACTGTAGGGTTCCGTACCATCGTAAAACACTATTCTAGTAAGGGAGCCCCCTTTAATTTTTAATTTATTTTTGTTATTTGTTTTTATAGCGACAACAGAAATACACATTCTGTGAAAAAATCAACTGTCTACCTATTATGTATCATGAGATACAGCCCGCTGACAGACAGACGGACGGACAGGTGAGGCTTAGTAATAGGGACCCATTGGTTATCGTTCGGGTACGGAACACTAAAAAAGAGGAGTTCTTTAGACTGTGGTAGGGATAACTGACTAACTTGTTTATCTATTTATAGTCACAGTCAGTTGTGATTTAAAGTTGGGTCATTAAATTTAGGGTTTTAAACGGGATCTGACTCCAGATCGGAAGGTTGCGTGTTTAAATCACGTCGGGGTCACCAATGTACGATGTTGGGGTGTGAGGTATGTGCGTGTTATTGGCTAATTATGTATCTGTTACTTATGCCTGATAACATAGTCATATGAGTCACAGAAGGTGCTGAAGGTGCCTATCGGGTGCAATAAATAAAGTCTCAAAGTCACTGATATCTGTATTACTAATTCACAATTTTACACGTAATAATATTTTTAGTTGGCAACGGCCTGGCGTGGTCTGTGACGGTGAACGACTGGCGCTCGCCGCTGAACGCCTCCGGACAAAAGTGTAAAATGTCAAATCAGCAAAATGTATGCAACTCCCTACACGCAGATGCTAGATGGGGTTGACGGCTCCATAGACACGCTGCAGCTATACTATGGTTTGACCGGGGAAAGACCACACTCTTATGGTATAATAAGTCAAATAGCAGCTTAATGCTGCTGTGTTTCAGCCATTTTACTAGCAACGAGGCATGGTATCTTAATCTTCAGGGTTGACATAGTATCCTGCAATTAATACTGCAGCATAGATGTCACGTGTACACGTTCTTAATAATGCTGCTGTGTTTCGTATGGTGAGTGTAGAGAACCGGAGAAACGTTTTACTTTTAATAAGGTATTCCATCTTAGTCCTGAGAGGTGACAAGTAATCTGTATTTTGATTATCAATCGAGGATAGATGTAAATGTTTATGGGCCTCAGCGACCACTTACCATCCGGTGGGCTGTGTGCTTGCTTGTCGTCCTTATTAAGTGGCGAAGCTTGCGAAGTCACTTATTGATTTCACGATGTCTATCCGTCTGTCCGTCTGTCCGTCCGTCCGTCCGTCTGTCCGTCTGTCCCACGATTATCTCGAGAACGGTTTCGAATTTTCAAATTCTGTTTTTAGCAATCGATTACTGATCACCCAGGCATCTGAACCTCTCATTTTGAATTTTTTTTTCCGTTAGAAACCGCTACAAAGCTGATTGCTTCGCCACTTTGCTATGCTGTTAGCTTGCTAGGTTTATTGATTTCACGATGTCTGTCCGTCTGTCCCACGATTATCTCGAGAACGGTTTCGAATTTTCAAATTCTGTTTTTAGCAATCGATTACTGATCACCCAGGCATCTGAACCTCTTATTTTGAATTTTTTTTCCGTTAGAAACCGCTACAAAGCTGATTGCTTCGCCACTTTGCTATGCTGTTAGCTTGCTAGGTTTATTGATTTCACGATGTCTGTCCGTCTGTCCGTCTGTCTGTCTGTCCGTCCGTCTGTCCGTCTGTCCCACGATTATCTCGAAAACGGTTTCGAATTTTCAAATTCTGTTTTCAGCAATCGATTACTGATCACCCAGGCATCTGAACCTCCTATTTTGAAACTGATTGCTCAACGGCAACCGTTAGAAACCGCTACAAAGCTGATTGCTTCGCCACTTTGCTATGCTGTTAGCTTGCTAGGTTTATTCTATTTGTAGAGCATCGTGGTTGAGTATCGTGGATTTCGGCTCTGCTCTCACTAGCTATTACTTGTATTGTAAACCCAGTCTAGTCTAGTGTAGTTGGACTGTTGACGATCATAATTTTTGTTGATGTAAGTGAATTTCGAAAGCATACGAGAAACTAATAATATGTTTGTAGTATCTAGTCCTAGTCTATATAATATTTTAATCAGCAGAATCAAGCCATTCAATGATTTTAAAGTTACACGCAAATGTACGCAAGCGACTTGAAATAAGATGGTTCAAATCGTTTACTGGTGGCACCATCTTACTTCGATTTGTAATTTTAATTATTGTTGATAAAAATAGTATTGCTGATGTTTGAAGAGTATGCTCGCGGATAATTTATGTTAGCACAGTTATTCAAATGTTGTCTATGGCTTCGTTATGTCTATATTTACAAATCTATTATCTATATTAATATGTGTGGGGGAAAATAATTTTCACTGCATTACATTTAATACCAAACATATTTTGTAGAAATTTGAGTGAGATTTTTTAGTATAGAATCTTAAATTACAGTACGTTGTAATAGTCATAATTAGTTAAACTTGTATACATCGATGATACATTGTATCTAGAGTAGGTAGTCGATATATTAATGTAAATTACATTTTTTGTGCTCCGTATACATGTTGTAGAGATTGCTACATAATATTAGATAGTAGAAAAGCAGGATTTTTTGATAGTTATGGAGTGTGCAACATTAATGTATAATAATAATTAATGGAGGAAGTTATTGACGACTTTCTTCGTGATTTGGAGGGTCTTACAAAATATATTACATTTTAGAAGTGCTACAGATTTACATTTATAATAAAAATGCGACTTTCCTACTCTATTAATAACATATTAGGTTCGGGTGTCAGTTCCCGTGTTTTTTCCAACGATTTATTCATACAACCAGTTTCTTGTGAATGTAAAATGCTTAATTTGAATTTTACAGCTATAGCTAAAATGGCGGAGGTTCGTCTACAACACGCGTTCCCGCGCTTTCTTTGTGTCAATGCGGTTGTAAGGAATTAAGAATGTTCATGTTGATCGCGTGCTGATGACTTGGTGGTCCTCCAAGGAAGCTTAATTGTGGTCTAGTGGCGGCGGCCATTGCGGCAAATAAAGGCGGTGCTCCACCTCCTCCAAAGAGGGCGAAAGACGGAGGAAGAAGAGGCCTGGCTGATAGACGTAACTTTTCTATTTCAGCCTCTTGTAGTCGTTTCGCTTTTGCGCGTCGATTTTGAAACCATATTTTTACCTGAAAAAAACATTACCATAAATTATATTCTTACTTTAAAAAATATGCATTGTTATATAAGGTCGGGGAAAAGTTTCTTCGTATTTTTGATACAAATTCAATTTTTTTAAAAAGTTTAATTACATTTAATTATAATATATATGTGCCATTATGATCGATAACTTGTTGCCATCTTGTAGGTAGTGACATAATCCCATTGCTGTAGAAATCTTGAAATGTTTTATCAAAAAAATGTGACAAGTGGTTTTGACAGTCCTCTCTTAATGTTAACCTAACATTAACCAAAAAATTCTGAAGAGATAAAACAGGTGAAAATCTGAGGGGTAAAGTCAGGATTATGGTGGATGCATTAACACTTCCTAACCAAGCTCTCTCAATTTTTGCTAAATGGCCAAAGATGTGTGAAGTCTAGTGTTATCATGATGAAAGACACTCCTTTTCTGTTGATCAATTCCAGCCGTTTTTTCCTCAATTTCTTGTTTGAGTCTCATTGGTTGTTGGCAGTAGATATCTGAATCGATGGTTTTGGCCGACGGTAAAAGCTCAGAATAAACGATGCCCTTCCAATCCCACCGTACACACAGCATCACCTTATTGGGTGTTAATCCGGGTTTCTTTGACCATGATATTTTTCATCTCCAGTGATCAATCTTTTCAAAAATGGTTTCATTACGTTTCAATAGAGTATCGTAAATGAGTACACGATTCATTAGTTTTTTTTTCAGTGAGACTTTTTCAAATGGGTTAAAACTGTTTGTGGTCAAACCACAATTTCTCGGCAATGTCATAACTACTAATATGCCAATCTTGTTTCACTTTTTCAAAAATGGCATTGACTTTATCCGTATGAGGGCGACCGGAGCGAGCTGCATCATTGAAAACAAAATTTCCGGACTGAAAACGCTTGAACCAATTTGGTGTTACTCTAACTGACACTGCAATGTCCATAAACATTACAAAAAATTTTCGCGGTCTCATTTTCCCCTTTTTTGTAAGAAATTTCAGAATGTATCGAATTTCTTCGTTAGATTCACTCAATTTGGCAGAGAGAAAAACGATAGAAAATGGCGGGAAAGTGTTTTTTTTAATTTTAACTTTTCTTTTTCTTAATGTGCTATATATTGATATTAAAACCAGCCAGATACAAGCAAATTTTTCAACTTAATCCAAAAGATTTTTCTTCTTGAATTTTATATAAACGAAATACGAAGAAACTTTTTCTCCGATCTATTATTAACTTTTATAAACTACCATCTATTATTCATTACAGTCTATGAAAGTCCACTGCTGAACATAGGCCTCCCTGGAAGATATTCTCTTAGTGGAGATTTTGCTATAGTAGCCACCCTTGACAACACCATTTTTTTAATTTTGAGTTATTATCAGGGAGATGCTGTTGCCCATCTCCTGTCCTCTTCCTCTGTCGCCTCTTACCACACTTACGTGACGAAGTAGGGTAGTGAATATTCTTACACCGCCACTACACGGCTAGGAATTTACGTTGTGTATTAATTATATTATGAGGAAAACATTTATTTAAGACGAGGATTTCTTACGTTAAAAGCCTTTTAGAGCTTTAAGTTTGTTCTAAAATACGATATTTTAGTCCAAAATAAATAAAGTTACACCCTAAATACGGCCCATGGCTGGGCACAGACCTCTCCTTTCTGAAATGGCTTTACTTTATTTGTAGCAGTTAGTCCGGCGTGTTGCTCCGGTGTGGTGACTAAAATCACATGTCCGCAAAACATCGTCCCGTAGGTGTTTTAAGAGATGATATAGATAGGTAAACGCAAACAGGAGATGGGCTACAGCATTTTTGAAAATAGTAAAAGTTTTGCAGTTGCCAACCATATATTATATATATATATATATATATATATATATATATATATATATATATATATATATATATATATATATATATCATCATCATCATTACAGCCTTTCATAAGTCCACTGCTGAACATAGGCCTCCCCCAAGGAATGCCACAAGGCACGGTCCTGAGCCACCTGCATCCATCGACTTCCTGCATGTTTTACCAGGTCGTCACTCCATCTCGTGGGGGGTCGCCCTACACTTAGCCTACAGGTACGAGGCTGCCACTCGAGAACCTTTCTTCCCCATCGGTTGTCGGTTCTTCGAGCTATATGGCCGGCCCACTGCCACTTCAACTTACTAATCCGTTGGGCTATGTCGGTTACTCTGGTTCTACTGCGGATATCCTCATTTCTAAGTTTATGACGTAGAGAAACCCCGAGCATAGCCTTCTCCATAGCTCGCTGAGCGACCTTGAGCTTCCTCATACGGCCAGCGGTGAAGGACCACGTCTCAGATCCGTAAGTCATCACTGGCAACACGCACTGGTTGTACAATTTTGTTTTAAGGTTTAAAGGTATGTCTGACGAGAAGATGTGTCGTAGTCTCCCGAACGTTGCCCAGCCGAGTTGAATCCGTCGATTGACTTCTCGGTCGAAGTTGGACTTACCTAGTCGGACTATTTGTCCCAGGTAAACATATTCGTCAACAACTTCGAGCTTACTGCTCCCAACAACTACCGGCATAGGTGTGACATGGACATTAAACATTATCTTTGTTTTGTCTATATTTATCTTAAGACCTATCCGTTGGGAGACACTATTGAGGTCATTGAGCATGGTGCTTAGTTCCTCCAGTGATTCTGCCATAAGGACTATATCGTCGGCAAATCGAAGGTGAGTGATGTACTCGCCATTGATGTTAATACCGTATCCTTCCCAGTCCATAAGCTTGAAAATATCTTCCAATGCAGCGGTGAAGAGTTTCGGGGATATAACTAATCACCCTGCCTTACACCTCTCTGCAATTGGATAGCTTTCGTACTCTGATTCTGTACTCGGATAGCCATCGTAGCCCTACTGTACAAGCACTTCAGCACATCGATATACCGATCGTCAACTTGGCACCGCTGAAGGGACTGCAGCATCGCCCAAATTTCGACGGAATCAAAGGCTTTCTCATAGTCCACATACGCCAGACATAGTGGCAAATTGTACTCTTCGGACTTCTGTACAACATGCCGAAGGGTATGTATGTGGTCTATAGTGCTAAAGCTCTTTCGGAAACCGACTTGTTCGGGAGGCTGGAAGTCGTCGAGTCTGCGCGCGAGATGATTCGTAATGACTCTCGAAAACAGCACGTAGACGCGGCTCAGAAGGGAAATCGTTCTGTAGTTCTTGAAGAGAGCGTTATCACCTTTCTTGAAGAACAAGACCACCGCACTTCTGCTCCACGCCTCCGGTGTAATGCCGCCATGTAGGACGGAATTAAAGAGCTTCTGAAGGACTTCAAGTACCGGTCTTCCACCCGCTTTCAGAAGTTCCGCTGTAATTCCATCCTCGCCTGGGGCCTTGCCGTCTTTAAGGTGCTGGAGAGCCATTATAATCTCGCTCAGACTGACGTCCGGGATATCATCGGAATAGTGTCGGATAAGACTCGCTCTTGGTCGCATGCATTTGGAGATCTGTCTGTTCAGTTGCCTGTATGCTTTCAAATCTGTTGAAGAATGTAGCTTCATCTCCCGTCTAACAGCCATGAGATTAAGAGTGTGATCGGAGACTTTTTGTGTTCTTCTGCGGCGGGTCTTGCAGTACTTAGCTCCGACCGCATGGACAGTTTCTACGAGCTTGTCATTCATATCGTCCACTTCATTGCAGCCTTCTAGGCACTGAAAACGGTTTTGTAACTCGAGCTAAAAGGTTTCGGGACTTTGGAACAGAGTACGAGGGGGACGGAGCGTTGACTTCATTAGACGAGACCTCTCCAACTTAACGTTTAGGTTCAGTGTGCCTCTGACCATTCGGTGATCGCTACCAGTTTTCACTCTCGTCATCACGGAGAAATCACTGAACACTTGTCGTCTGGTCGTCATAATGAAGTCATTCTCATTTTTTGTCGAATCGTCGGGGCTCGACCAGGTGCACTTCTTGTGGGGCCGCTTCTGGAAGAAAGAGTTCATCATAAAGACTCCCTCTTTCTCCATGAAGTCGGCCAGCTGCTGGCACCTTGGGTTCCGTTGCCCTATTCCCTACTTTCAGCTCACCGTTCTCTCTTGTGCCTAGTTTTGCGTTGAAGTCTCCCATTAACACCGTATAGTGGGTTTTGGAGGAATGCATGGCTCTAAAGATATCCTCATTCATTTCCTCCACCTCCTCATCGGGGTGTGCCGAGGTTGGTGCATAAACCTGTATGACCTTCAGCGACTACCGTTTGTTGATTCTGAGTATAAGGTACGCAACCCTCGACGACACACTCTCAATCTTTACAACGTTGTTAACGAGATACTTGTGGACGATAAATCCAACACCTCCTTGGGACAGATGGTCGCCCTCCCGGTGATAGAGCAAGTTGCCGGATTCTAGGATTACCGTGTCCTCCCCCTCTCTTCGGACTTCGGTTAATCCTATAATATGCCAGCGTAACTTGTCTATCTCTTCTTCCAGCTCCACAATCTTCTCGTCAGTCCTCAGGGTGAGTGCGTGGTATGTTGCCAGGTCGAGTCGACTTAGGTGGCAACCGAACCTCCACCGGAGATTCATAGCACCCCCTGCCCCGCCGTTACCATGGTCGCCACCGTAGCCAGGAAGAGCGGGGCCGCCGCGGACTGGAGGCCGTCTTTTTGTTACATTCATAGGGGAGTATTTGCCATAGTTGCCACGCTTGGCGAGCGGGTTGGCAACCGCAGTTTTTTACTGTATTTTTGCTGTTATCAGGAAGATGTTGCTGCCCATTTCCTGCCTGTTTCCCTTTGTTGCCTTTTAGAAATCCGTTCAGAATATCCACTACCACATACTTTCCCGTGGGTGTCGAGCCACGGGAAGACCGCCACTACACGACACATTTGTATATGTGTATATATATATATATATATATATATATACACATATGTGCCTATTTTTACCAGTGGACTTTTTAGGCTGTAATGGATGCACGTTTGCTCATGATGTTTTACTTAACCAGAGCACGTGGTAAATCAGCACTTATAATTAGAATTAAAAATTTCTGTGGTGACTGAACTTGGTCAGTTTAAAAATTATAATTTTAAATTGTTCGGCGATCGCGTAGTCCTAAGCTACTGTGGCGCTTTTTAGTGAATATCTCAATCGGGAATATTTCACAATATTTTTTTTCTGTCATCTGTTAACTTGCCTTCCATCTAATGGGCCAGCTTTCTACCCTTCTATCGATAATTTTAGATCCCGACTGTAATGGTACTTTCATCAGCTATTTTTCTTATGTTATAATATATGGACAAATCCGCGTGTATGGCGATAATGGTTAATCTTAAAATTTTAAAAGGAGTGGATATCCACTTCCACTTTCTTATCACCACATTGATCTTCGTCACTTTCTCAACTTTCTTACCAAAATTTAAAGGTTTACGTCGCAAAGTTCTTTTGAGTTTAGCAAGCCAGATAAAAATAATATCACCAAACGGAACACTTGGGGTTATCTTTAAAAAAATGTTTATTTAAACTTATTTTAATTTTCATATCTCAAGGAAATCGTTAAGATATTGAACTTCAGTTCTATGTAGTATCAATGTAGTATATTGATAAAATGTCATTGTCATGATCAGCATCATTCCAGTTTATCACAAGTTCACTGCAGAACTTAGAATTCTTCCAAAGATTGCTACAAATTTCATTTTTCATCAGGTCATGACTAAATGTAGTAGATGGTCGCCCAACACTGCGCCTTCCAATACGGAGTGGGCAACCTGACTTCTTAGAGCTAAATGGCTTCCCATTGCCACTGCAGTCAAATAATAAGAAATAATTGGCCAAATGCGAGTCGGACTCGCGCATGAAGGGTTACGTACCATCATAATACACGTTTCTAGTAGGGCAACCTATTTTTTATTGTTATAGCGGCAACAGAAATGCACATGCTGCGAAAATTTCAACTGTCTACCTATGACGCATCATGAGATACAGCCCGCTGACATACAGACAGACGGACGGACGGACGGATGGACGGACAGTGGAGGCTTAGTAATAGGATCCCGTTGGTTACGCTTTGGGTACGGAACCCTAAAAATCTGTTAACGATTTACATCATATATTATCGTTAGTTTTACCTGCGTCTCAGTAAGCCGTAAAGAAGAGGAGAATTCCGCTCTCTCTGCGATGCTCAGGTACTGCTTATCTCGGAACTTCTTCTCGAGAGCCAGAAGCTGTTGGGTTGTAAATGGTGTTCGCGGCTTGCGGTTAGGCTTGTGCTTGCGCAGCTGACAGCGTACGACTGGCGGTCCACTTGGCGGCCCGGCTGGAGGCAACCAATTTGTAAGTTAGGGTAGACTGAGCAGCTTTTTTGTGTAAATAGATTTTAGATTGTGGTGGTGGCTTAAAAGAACCCATTGACCCTTTCACTCCATGGTACACCCATGAGTGTATAACCTTACCCATAAGAGTTAACTATATAGAATTACAGACAAGTCTTGGAAAGATATACAAAATAAGTTCAAAAACTAAAACCCGACTATTTAAAAATCACGCTCCAGAAAGTAACTATAAAACACGAACATATTCTCATATGAAATTGTTATGTACAAACTATTCAATATGTACCTATCGACTATAAAATAAATAAGTTACACGTTATATATTTTAATGTACTTAATTCATATTCATAGTGATGTTCAGAGGATAACCGTGGACTGGAGTCCTTGGCAGTAGAAAAGTTCTACCACCTTATAAGTTTTTTTTATAGGAGAGGGGGCAAACGAGCATGCGGCTCACCTGATGGTAAATGACTACCGCCGCTCATGAACAACTGCAACACTAGGGTAACTAGGGGAATTGCAGATGCGTTGCCGGCCTTTTAAAAAAGAATAAGCTCTTTTCTTGAAGGTCCCTAAGTCGTGTCGGTCCGGAAAAATCGCTGGTGATAATCGATTCCACAGGGAAATTGTGCAAGGAAGAAAACATCTTCTAAATCGCAGTGGTGGACTGCCAATCATCAAGATGGCGTGGATGGTTTGTGAAATTTGGCGGCTGGGATTAATCCGAACAATTCCTCAGAACACTCCCCGTGGTAAATGCGAAAGAAAATGCAAAGACATGCAACATCTCTTCGCAGCGCCAATGAATTGAGCCGATCGGAAAGGACTCGATCGTCAACGATTCGACGACCGCGTACGACGATTAGGTATATAAGAATGTATAAGTCAGCGTAGTATCTTTACACACACACACACACATATATATATATATATATATATATATATATATATATATATATATATATATATATAGACTGAAGGTCTTAATAGATCGTAAGACGGTAAGATTAACGGAAAATCAAGTTCCAGGTCAGATCAAAAGAATGACAAGTTTCGGGAGAAGTACAAACTCCTGCGGAATCAATGCAACAAGATGTGTAGAGAGATTTACGACTTCGCCCATCCATAAATCGGTAAAAATTGAAGATATATGACGTGTTTGCTTCTTCTTAAGATCCATAGGCGTTGGAAAATCACGTTAATGCTCTATACCAAACAAAGTCGATTTAAATCAGCATTTTTCTTCTGTTTCTTGCTTTGACAATATTTCGAAATCAACAACAGCTACTCAAATTTCATCGTTTCCTATTCCTGACTTTTCCACATTTGTGTTCAAGCAATTTGGATTAACTGCTCCAACACAAATGTTTAACCCTTTAAAATCCCAAGCCATAGTTATTGGGAGTTTAAAAATTGTTTCCGAAATAAAAAAATTCTTGTTGAAAGTCATTTTTTACTTTATCACTGTTTTGGAAATGAACCTCTGTCCTGGGAATAACCAGCAAGAAACCCAGTCTTTTCGGAGAGCATTCTTTAAACTCTCATTACATCTATTATTTCTTTACTTTTTATATAAAGCATCATCACTATTGTCTTCTCACTTTTCAGACTTTCAGCTCGAGTTACAAAATAGTTTTCAAAGAGCGATACGAACGACAAGCTCCTGGAAACTCTCCATGCGGTCGGAGCTAAGTTGTGCCAGACCCGTCGTGGAAGAACACAAAAAATCTCCTGGCTTTAATCTCATGGCTGTTAGATGAGAAATTAATTTGCCGTCTTCAGCAGATTTAATAGTATATAGGCAACTGAACAGACAGATCTTCAAATATATGCGGCAGGACTTCAATTCAGCTAGTACTAAAGAAGCAATCGAGCGGAACCAGGGCTCCAAAGTCTTTGCCAGAGACTGTCTGCCAGAGAGAGCCAATTGTTGAAGTTGGAGACCGAATGCGGCAGCATAGTTTGTGGGACACAGGGGATTTTGACCGAGATTGAGAGGTTCTATCGGCAGCTGTAAACGTCATCGTTGGAGCCACACACACAAGTATGAGAAACGATCCAAGAGCACGTCTTATCCGACACTATCATAGTACCATAAATACGGCAAGGCTCCGGGTGAGGATGCAGTTATAGCGGACTACTAACATATAAGTGGGTGGAAAAACAGTACTTGAAGTCCTTCAGAAGCTCTTTAATTTCGTCCTCCGTGGTGGGAATACTTAAAAGGCGTGGAGCAGAAGTGCGTGGGCTTGTTTTTCAAGAAAGGCTATATACCCTTCTGCAAATTGTACAAAAGTCCGAGGAGTACAATTTGCCACTTTGTCTGACGTATGTGGACTATGAGAAAGCCTTTAATTCCATCGAAATTTGGGCGGTGCGGCAGTCCCTTCAGCGGTGCCAAGTTGACTGTCGGTATATCGAAGTGCTGGAGTGTTTGTATAGTAGGGCTACGATTGCTATCCGAGTACGGCACCAGAGTACGAAACCTATCCAATTGCAGAGAGGTGTAAGAAAGGGTGACGTTATATCCCCGAAACTCTTCACCACTGCATTGGAAGACGTTTTCAAGCTTCTCGAGTGGAAAGGATACGGTATTAACATCAACGGCGAGTACATCACTCACCCTCGATTTGCCGACAATATAGTCCTTATCAATGGATTAATGGATTAGTGAGATGAAGTGGCAATGGGCTGGCAATATAACTTGAACGAACAACAGATGTGGAAGAAAGGTTTTCGAGTGCATCGTTACGGATGAAGTGTAGGGCGTAAGTCGATGGATACGGATGGCTCAGGACCGTGTTTCGTGGCGTTCCATGATAGAGGCCTATGTTATGCTGTGGACTTGTGAAGGGCTGTAATGATGATGATGAGGTGGTATTATAATTTCATATTACCGAATCAGTCGGCACAGAAACAGAAATAATAGACCGTTCACTCAAACCAGTTCTTGTCTTACACTCAAAGTCTATTTCCAGTTAATGATTCACCACGGTTACAGCGTAAAACACTATTAGTTTTACAAGTTTACAGGCACGGAACCCACTTAACTAATTTACGTTGGTTTTGTTAAGTTTTAAAATAATTACATTAACTTTTAACTTATTTTACGTATGAGCTGCTATTTTGTGACTAAATTTAATTTTGGAACTTTACGGATTTGTTTTACATACTTAAAAAAGAAAAGTAAAATAGCAGCTACAATTTCACTATTGTTGGTGAAGATCGAACTCTGTTGCTTGCGTTCTATTAAATATAAGGCGAGTTTGCCCGTAGTTATTGCGACTTCTTACCTTCACCTAAATGTCCTCTCTCCACACCGAATTTCAGTACTGGCAGCCGATGTCAATGGACACTGGCTATCTGTGCACGAGTGTGTGCGTAAACAGAGGCGCACTATTACTCGTAATTCCCTCACTCTCATAGTCCGACATTAGTATTATTCTCGGAATTCTCTTTAATAGATATATAAAATTTATGATAATGCTTTGAGTGCAATTATAAATAAGAATTTATCTCCTTTGTTTATTGTTAACCTTTTACAAATAATTATACTTTTTACAAATAATTACACTTGCGTAGACACTTTGGTGACCTCTCATCTCAAGGGTATGTCGTTTAGAGCCGGGGCGGTATCCGAAGCAACTGAATTAAGTAAGTGGCGTAAATATGAATCTTTCAGAAATTACTACATATTTGTGCCATTTGTTGTGGAGAATATCGGTCCGTGAGGTTCACGTGCGGTGAAGTTCTTAAAGAATTCTGTGTGCGACTAGTTGTTACTGCTGGTGAAAAGAGGGCTGGTTCTTTTCTCGCTCAAAGGCTAAGTATAGGCATTCAGCGAGGAAAAGCAGCTAGCGTTCTTGGCACGATACCGAGTAGGACTGTATGACAATATAAATTTTTAGTTTTAGTTTTCTGTATTATAGTTTTTCTTTAATATTGTGTGTAAGTTAGTTTTAATGTTACACTTTTTTAGTCAGATTTAATTTTACACTATGATTTAACAATGTAAATAAATATAATTAATAATAATTGCCTAAAATAATTATAGCATAGACGATGAAGAAGGGACAACATATTTTAAATTACAAATAGTCGGCGACAGTGTTTGTTTTAATTAACATAATAAAGGTTAAAATTAAAATTAACAATCGTTCATTAATATATTATTATCATCCTGCCGGAAATCGGACAATGGCCTACCCGCCATAGTATCATTATACAGTCCAATGAATCGATGTTAAATATTCAAATGGGTTGATTGCTTCGATTCACTATCAATATATCCGCCTAATGACACTGTACGGGTTTTATTAATGATAATTTTAATTATAACCTAAGGTTCCTTAGCATACGCTTATTATAATAATCGA
Source organism: Parnassius glacialis (assembly GCA_033319125.1). Lineage (NCBI taxonomy): Eukaryota > Metazoa > Arthropoda > Insecta > Lepidoptera > Papilionidae > Parnassius > Parnassius glacialis. Next base: position 18,038,668 of record JAVANC010000008.1, read on the forward strand.
TGATTTTCTTCGACGCGTTTCTATTGAAGATACAATACAAAAATACAATTATACTCTTTATTGTACACCAAGAAAAGTTAAAAATATCATAAAGAAAATAATAAACAACTATTGAAGGGATATACAAAGAACGGTCTTATTGCTGAAGACATTTAGTATGTAATAAACATTTAGTATTGTGTTCGAAGTTTGAAGCACTATTTGCGAGGAGTATGGTAAAGCGACCGTGAATCTGCTAGCCAAGCTTGTCGTAACAAATTTTCCTATAACGGAAGATGCCCATGTCATCAGTGGACCTTTGCGGGCGGATGGAGAAGTGCTTGAAGTAACTATAAGATATACAGGGTTATTTTTCAAAGAGTAGCCAAATTTTAAGCTAAATTGTAAACTTAAGTTCCAATATATAAATATTGGTATGTTATTGTAGTTTTTGAAAATAGGAATAAATTCAACTTTTATTTGAAATTATCCCAAATTGAATGTGATTTCCGGGCAACAACGTTTTTGTTTACCGATTAGATATGATAGTATCTAATCGGCTAGATAGAGATAATTCCACGGCGGCGGCGTGGCCTGAAAATTTCCTCAGCGGCGGCGGCGTCGCGGCGTGGCCGGCCATGGGCCTTAGATATTGTTTTATCAGGAAGAGATTTCTTAAAAAAAACTTAAAGAAAACCATATTGTTGGTACCAAAAACAGCTTTATATTTTTTAATAAAGCCCTGGGGAGCCCCAGCCTAGTGATGGGAGCAGTATTCTATGTGAGGCCGAACCTGTGACTTGTAAAGTTGCAGGCGGTTTGCCGCATGGAATACTGTCCCGCTCTGCTGAGCACGCAAAGCGTTTTAGAGACTAATTTGGCCTTCTCTTCCAAGTGACCACGAAACTTGCACGTCACTCGATATGTCGACGCCGAGGATTCCAATACTGGCTGAGGCAACAAGGGGAATGCCTTGAAACTGAGGAGATGCTCCGATCTGCAAGAAAGCTGGTGATTCAATTGCACAATTTTTCGGGAAGCCCATAGAAAGGAACCTTCGAAAAAAGCGCTTTGTGCCAAACCTGATCGAAGTCCTTCACAATGTCCAAACGAACGGCCAATACGTCCCCCTTGAACTCTTATGCATCCGCCCATCTATGAGTCAGGTAGACCAGAAGATCACCAGCTGACTGACCCCGATGAAAACCGTATTGGCGGTCACTAATCAGCTGGTGATCCTCAAGATACCGAATGAGCTGGCAGTTTATAATGGATATTTTGGAGAACAAGGAGATGGCGATGGCGATAGGCATAGGATAGGCATAGGATTTGATGGCGATAGGCATAGCTATATATTATATATAGATGGGTCTGAGCAGTCGCCATTTTTAGCCAGCCTGCGGAATGCAATCGCGATGTTAGTGTGAGTGGAACCACACTTCGGACTAGACAATGGTTCGAAGAGCCAAGAGGGGAG